>CM076571.1:392681848-393881848 GCA_034641835.2 Pinus albicaulis
AATAATTCCATCCAAAAATTTCCAGTAAAATTGGTATCTCTCTCGCTTACAATAATATTTGGGTTTCCATGTAGCTTTTGAATTGTTTCCATAAATCCCGTAGCAACTGTACTTGCTTTAAATGGATGAGATAATGCACAAAATTGTGCACACTTGGTAAGTCTATTAACTACCACCATGATGAAACTCTTTCCTTCTGACTTGGGTAAACCAGTGATAAAATTCATTGAAACCTCCTCCCCACGTTGACTTGGAATGAATACATGTTGTAGAAGACCTAGGGTCTTAATTGTCTCAACTTTATTTTGTTGACAAACCAAACATTCTGCCACAAAATTTTGAATATTAGATTGAAGGCCATCCCAAAAAAATCTTTCTTCACCCTGTGGTATTTTTTTTTTAAATCCTTTGTCCTCCTAAAGGAGAGGTGTGCAATCCCAAATGAATCTTTTTTTTAAGTTGGCAATTCTTACAAATATATAAGCGATCTTTGTTCCATAAGGAATAATTTTTCCAACTAATTGTATCAGATGTACTAGGATATTGATGCAGCTTTTGAATGAGTGTCTGCACTTCTTTGACATTCTTCCATTCAACACTTGATTCAGTTATCCTACCTGGTTGCATGGTAAAAATAGCACAAAGCAATGCTTCCACCTCTTCATCCTTTATTGAGAGTGCATCTGCAACAACATTTAGCTTCCCTTTTTTGTAGATGATTTCAAAGTCATAACCCAACATATCTGTGACCCATTTTTGTTTCTCTTCTTAAGATAGTCTTTGTTACAAAAAGTATTCAATACTATCATGATAAGTTTTTACCTTGAAGTGTCTTCCCATTAGGCAAGTTCACCATTTCTTTAGTGCATGTAATATTGCCAAAATTTCCTTCTCATAAATAGCTTTCTGTAAATACTTTCCTTTGATTGGATGACTTTAAAAATTAACAGGTCTTCCTTCTTGCATTAAAACAATACTAATTCCATTTCTCGAGGCATCACATTCCACAATAAAGGTTTTTGTGAAGTCTGGTGTAGATAAGACTGGTGCTTGGCACATTGCCTCTTTAATATGTTCAAATGCCTTAGTTGCTTCAGGAGTCCATGAAAATGCATTTTTCTTCAATAATGTTGTTAGAGGTGTTGTTATTCTGGCATAATTCTTATCAAACTTGCGATAATACCCTATTAACTCGAGAAATCCTTGCAACTGATTTATGGGTGTGGGGACTTTCCATTCCTTAACGGATTTAATTTTGTTAGGGTCTACCTTAACACCCTCCTAAGATACAATATGACCCATATATTCCACCTCTTCTACTCCAAATAAAAATTTGGAGGTTTTTGAATATAATTGTTTCTCCTCCAATAGTTTGAGCACCCTGTTAACATGTTATACATGATCCTTCCAAGACCTAATTTAGATTAGAATATCATCAAAAAATACTAACACAAATTTTCTAAGGAAAGGTTTGAAAATGGAATTCATCAAAACTTGAAATGTAGAAGGTGCACTGGTAATGCCAAAAGGCATGACCAAAAATTCATAATGACCCTCATGAGTTTGAAATGTTGTTTTTGGAATATCTTTATTCTTCATTCTAATTTGATGATATCCTGAATGAAGATCCAAATTGGTAAAATAAATTGCTCCATGTAATGGATCAAATAATTCATCAATCATAAGAATGAGACATTTACCTTTAATAGTGAGCTTAATGAGCTCCCTATAATCAGGACACATGTGCCATGATCCATCCTTCTTGTGCACCAATAGTACTGAGCAGCGAATTAAATTTGACAAGGTTGAATTATACGAGCCTATAACATTTCTGCAATCATACGTTTAGTTTCGCTCTTTTGGAAATAAGGATATCTATAAGGCCTGATATTTAGAGGAACACTTCCTGGAATCAAATGAATAGCATCATCATGGTCACGAATAGGTGGGACTCCTTTGGAAGTTTCAAAGACCTTGGAATGATTTTCAAAGACTTTTTGGAGATCCGGAGAAATAGATGATTTTGATGTTGGAACTTCTAGTGAGCTTAATTCTGAAATGACGCCTCATTTTTTTTTCTTAAGAAGCTTTTTCATGAAATTATAGATTATTATCTTTCTTGGCTTTCTTACGATACCCTGTAATTCAACTTCCTTTCCTTCTAAAAAAAAATTCAACAAAATTTCTTGAAAATTAAAAGCTACCATCCCCAAAAATTGTAACCATAATACTCCTAGTACAACATGAACACCTCCCATTGGAATGGAAAGCATTGGAATATTTAATTCATATTATCCAATGGTTAGATTGATCTTTGTGGAATTTTATAGAGAAATTTATAGTTCCTCCATTTGCAACCATCACTTGACGCTCTGGTGTTGGGTATAGGAGGCAATTCAATTCCTTGGCTACCTTACAATGAATAATATTATGGGTACTACCAAAATAAATCAACATTATTACCTTTTTCTTCTTGATATGACCTTCTACCTTGAGATTTTTTGGAGTGGTAATTCTTGCCAATGCATTACAAGATATGGTCAGACTCATTTCTTCTTTCTCTAGGGTTGGTTCCTAGTGTATATCCTTTTCTTTTGAAGTTTCTTGTTCATTTTCTTACTCCTCTTCACAATCTTTGTAAAATAATTTCTTATCAGCACACTTATGACCTTTAGTGTATTTTATATCACAACTATAGCAAATTCCTTTTGATATTTTTTCTTCCAATTGCTGTGGTTTCAGCCTTGTAGGTTGTGGAAGTTGAGGAGTAGCAACACTTCCATATTTATAGATATGAGTGGTAGGCCTCATTGTCACCATAATTTTACATTCAATTTTTCTTGCCAACCTGAATTCCTTCTCCAATGAATCAGGTTCCCAAAGGTGAACCTCATGTTGGATGTTATCCTTTAAAGTCCCTATGAAGACATCACTCCTATGTTCCTTTGGAATATCATCTACCCTTATATTCAGGTTTTGGAAGTCCTCAATGTGCTCCACCAATGAAACATTTTGTTTGATATTTATCAATTGGATAAAGAAGGTGTTGATATTTGTATCCTCATAATGTGCTATCATTTCCTCCATAAAAATTCACTAAGTGAAAAAAGTTTTACGGGAAAAAAGCCATCAATACCATACAAATGTATTTTGTTAAAAATATAAAGTTTCCATGCATACCTTTTGTGGGTTTTTCACATTATTGAGATCAACATATTGTTCCATCTGTAGTATCTATGTTACAGGATCCTTTCCATCAAACTTCCTCATATCGATCTTTGGAATATGGTGGGTCTTCAATCCAACATTAGATATTATGAAATCATGATGAAAATTTATTTTTTTCTCATCGTGAGTTTCTTCTACTATCGTTTCACCATTAGGAATCATTTCTTATATCTATTAGTCATCAGTAATTTTTTCTATTCCGTAGATGACAAAATAGTTATCCTAGATTTCTAAAAACAAAATTCATGAATATTGTGAGTTTTAAAAATCTCACTGCCTTCATTATCATTAAGCTAATTTTTTCACTATTTTACTATCCTATCATGTCATGGTCAACCTATCAATCCCATAAGACCTATCATGGGCTCATCCCACTCATTTTCACTATTTTTTTTCACCTCTGCACCTTAAACATTTCTGCAGGAATGATTGAGATGGCTATCATGCAAAAAATGAGGTAAGGTAAGAGGACATCCCCTCACTAAAATACATCCACAACAAAGAAAGGGAAGCATGCATATGTTCAAGGAGAATAAGGGTTTTGGGGAATAATTGGCTAAAAATCGTTGCCAAACAAGAAGTCAATGCAAAAGACCACAAGGACACAGGCACATCCACACAACCAAGCATAAATTAAAGATTTTTTTTTTTAATTATAAATGAAAAAGGGAAAAAGGTGAGCTGAACTGAACAGAGATGAATGAACTTGAAAGGGCTATAGAGAACTTAGAAGACAACACTAATTATTTTTCTCTAACAACCCTAAAACCTAAATTTTTGGGAAGATAGGCAAAGTAGGTGAAATGAAGACTATGGACCTCCATCATGACAGCATAAGGTTGAAGAAGATATGAGAAGATGACCTCCATGGTTTTCCAAGGTAACAATGATTCACTGCATCAAAGCAAAAGAATGCAAAGACTATCAATGTGAGGGAGGTCAAGCTTTCAGGTGCAGCCAATTTCCTACAAAGGGTTAAAGGAATAAAAGTATGGTTTTGGGTTATAAGGTAAAAAACTAACATGAGCATGAGTTTGCTGTTATATGACTGAATATTGTCAAACTCCAAAGAATTACAAAGGAGACCAAAAAAATCTGTGTCATGGCACCTGCAACAAATCAAGAGTGGCCAAGAAGAGACATAGTAGGCATGATTTATAATCTTTGTCAAAGAGGATGTGTCACTGTCAAAATCAGTAATAAGGTAAGGAAAGGTGTTTTCAGATCACTTACATTCAGGAATGTCAAAAAAAGGATAAAAACATGTTTTTAGTTTATCAGTGCAAGCAGAAATAGGTGTTTACAGTGCCCAGACCCTCAAAGGTTAAAAATGACTTTTTTCATCTCTCGAGTAAGCCATCACCAAAAGAAGAAAATTCACTTTGAAAAATTTTCAAATTCACCTGCAAAAAGGTCAACAAGTATATCAGTCAAAAGATAAAGTGAAAAAAACTTAGCAAAGTGGGTTTTTTTTTAATTTCAAATTATTTCTGAAAGGTATAAAGGCATCTGAGTTATCATTTTGTTAGTTCACTTGTCATTTGCAAGAAGAGAAAACCCTTCAAGAGAAAATTTCTGAGTTTTTTTGAGAGAATATGGGCCAAGTCACTGGCACCACACACAGACACTGACACTGCACTCACAGACCCTGGCGCTACGCTAATATAGGTCTCCGCAGTGTAATTTTCACACTGCGCTGCACATACATCGGGTGGCGCTACGCGTATATCCTAGCGCTACGCTCAGGCAGACTGACACGCATAGGAGGAGGGTGCTACACGCACAGACCGAACCAACACTCATTATTCTTCCTGGCACTATGCACACAGAGCACCCGATAGGCCCGACGCTGCACCCAAGGGCTGGCACGCCTACACGAGGAGGCATTTTTGCACACAGAACACTCGAATCTACCCAACGATACGTTCACAGACCGCCTGACTTGCCCGACACTGCACACAGAGGGCGACCCGACAATGCGGGTAGGGTGCTGTGCTTGTACCAGATTTCTCCAATTTTGCAAAGAAGATGAAAAAGGCTCTAGAAAACCCTCCAAGTTGTCTTCAGGACCCTGCAAACAAGCTGATGTGGTAGGTGACCTTCTCATCCTTTCCCTCCAAGTAATTTTTTTGTTTTAATGATTAAAAGAGAAGATTAAACCCTATGCTTTGCAAACCCTAGGTCTTCATGATAATTAAACCTCTGTTTTTTACCTCCAAGCTAGTATTTTCCATTTGAAAGAGGAGTAAACGAAGGTAAACACAATCATTTCATATAAAAGCCCTAATCAAGCTCAAGGAAAAAAAATCATACACTTGCCTCCATATCATTCATTTGTAAAGGTTGCCCTCACCATCATTTTCATTTTACTCCTCTTTCCCAAGTTTGCCCACCATCAGCCCTAATCACCATGTCAAGAGCAGAAGATAGTAGCAGCAGTGAAAGAGGCCAAGGGCCTATGAGGCCAAACCACAAATGAGGAAAAGTGAACAGATTTGAACCCCAGAGCACAGTGGCTATCACCTCATCTCCCATGATCCTCTCATGTTTCCAGAATGTAGGGTGTTTCCAATTTTGTGAGAGAATCAAACAAGTGCAAAGCCACCCAGAGCTTACAAGGTTTTTCATTCTTAACCTACACAAAAAACAATCAAGACTTGGAGGAGTTTAATTTGAACTATCGGAAGATGCCATATTTAATGCTACAGGTATCCCTATTGTTGGTGAAAAGTGCCCTAAGAAAGCGAAATTTGACAAGAACTATTATGAGCCATTTGTCAAGACTAGGTACAGAGAAGGTTGCAAGGAAATTTTCCTCTTCTCACACCTCAAATGGATATTTTCACCCTTGATGAAATTCATTATGAAGTACTTTACCTGTGAGGGTAGATACTCCAGGCTTTATTCCTACCATGTCAGACTCCTCATGCATTTCACAAGGGTCAAAATGCTCAACTTGCCTTACTACTTATATAGAAGTATGGACAAAATGTCTTCTATTGTCTGGAGAAGGAGTCCTTCCCAAAAAATGAAAAGTTTGTTTCACCACTCCTTGATCAAGATGGTGGTTCTACATCAGTTGGAATAGGAGGGCATACCTTGGGAAGTATTGATATCCTACGAAGTCTTCGCAAGCCCATAGATTCCTCATCAACCTAACTTGCCCTCATCATCCACACAAGTGTCCTCACCTAAAGAAAACCTCCCTTCCTCCCCTTCTCTTCATGCATCAAATGAAGAACAGGCAAATGATGAAGAGGAGGAAATTGATGAGGAAGAAAATGATGATGAGGCAAACACAGAAATTGATGAAGAGGAAGAAGAAGGAAATGATGATGAAGAAAAGGGCAGTGAGCATGACAGTGATGAAGATGAAAATAGTGAGAATGACAGTGAGCAAAATAGTGACAATATGGAAGAGGATGATGAAGAAGATGAGGAGGTTGATAGTCAAAATGAGTTGAACATTGATGAAGAGGAGGTCAGCAATAAAATAGAGGACACAGAGGCAGAGAATGAAGATTCAGAGGACAATCACAAAGATGATGACAGTAAGAATAGTGCAAAAACTAAAAGCAGCAGTGATACCAATGAAACAAACCACAGTGACAAAGAGGTAAACAGTGACAAAGAGGCATATGATAAAGAAGATAGTGAGGTACAAGACAAAAAAGAAGAAAATAATCATGACATTCATGAAAACTTTCATGACAGTCATGACAACAGTTAGCCCCTTAGTGATAATGGAAATGATGACAGTGGAGAAGATGAGGAGGAAAGCAGGCCTGGTGATGAACAAAATGAAAGTGAGGGAAGTGCAGAGGGTGATATTCCTAATTAGTATCACAACCATGACAAAGACACCAAAAATATCACCTTCACACCCTTTTCACTCACATACCAAAGAGGGTCAAGGCTTGTGTTTGATGCCTCTAAGAGGCAAAGGACCATGCCATCTACCTCATGTCAGCCACTAGAAAAGGGCAAACAAAAGGTAGAAGAAGAAGAAGATCACGAGGTGCAAAGGGAGTTTGAAATAATTTAGGTGGAAAGTGATGAGGAGGAGGAGGCAGGGATCTCAAACTTGCTCATCCAAAACAAAAATGCACTCATTGAAGACCTCTAAGCCAATTTGAATAGAGCCAAAAGTGTGAATGATGCCCTTGACTTTGAAAACATGCAGCTAGGAGCGCGAATTTCTACCTATGAAGCTAGAGCCATTAAGGACCGGAAAGAAGCCCAAAATGGCACAAGTGAAACTAGAAGAGTTCATGGGCAGTTATGAAGAGAGTGAGGATGAGGAAGGTCAATCTAGGAGGAGGCCTAGAACCATGGGGTTGAAGAAGGCATTGGAAAAACAAAAACAACAAGACGCAGCCCTAGCAGAACAGATCCCCCTAGATGAATTGTTAGGCATGGATACAGCACAGGATCGAGAACCTTGGTTGGAAAGAGCCAGCATACACTTGGAGGCTAAATTGGAGAAGGCTAACAAAAATCTTTACCTCCGAAGAAGGATGACTAAGCATTATGCCTGGAGAAACCAAGTTGCAAGGGCCCAACTGAAGAAGGCCCAAGTCAAGATCCAGGCACTAAAACAAGCAAAAGGCCAAGCTAGAATTTTAATTTTGGCATCCTCTTCTCTACAGGTCTCTCAAACCCCATTAGGGATACATCCACCAATTTTGAAGTAATTTGGACAAGTTTTTTTTTTGAGAATTTGGAGGCCTATAACCTACAGACCACCGGCACCATGCTTTTCCCCCATCCGTGACACCCTGAGCTGATTTCCATGCCTAGTTGTTATAGCATCATTTCTCACCTTCATATGATTCATGATTGCTTTTATGGCTTTGGGCACCCATTCCTACAGACTTGGACAAATTCACTTAAAAACAGTGTAAAAATCCCCATACGCGACTATTCCCGTACTTTTCCGCGTGTATACGCGAGTCCAGCTGCACTTTTCCACGTATGCCATTAAAATTATGAAAAAATATATAAAAATTCCCTATTTTTAGGCTGGGTTTATGGTTACTCAGGTAGTTCAACCACCCCAGCACGTGGCCAACTGTTTCCAACTGTTGAAACTACTTGGAGGGAGTATAAAAACCCCTCATGTGTATGGCCTAAGGGAGAGAGAGAATTTATTGATATTATACTCTGTTGGTATTCCCTATCCAAGTCCGATTCCCCGTGCCTCCTGCACTTTCCCAGTTCATTACAGGAAACCCTTGTTTCCTTGAGATGCTCATCTCCCTATATGTCATCTCGTATGCACCAGTTTGGAAGGAGTCTTAGCGAGGCAAGGGCGGGACAGATCCGGACGACGGTCTGCTCGAAGATCGTGGAAGGATTCAGGTGATCTCTCCACTCGTTACTTTTGTACATGCTATTTATAATACAGAAGTACCATCTTGTTCCCGAAATATACGTGTTAGTGTCTGCTTATATATATGAGAAAATTGTTATTTAAGCATTCATTATGATTTATCTGATGTTTTATATGAATTTCACTAACATTTAGAGTAGATATATGATGTACAACCAGTTCTTCGTGCTTGTTTCTTCTTGTCTTTCAGGTTAAGAAGGAAGGACGGTTGCTGGGGGTTTGAACCCTGCGGGATCTGCTTCAACCGTAGGACCTACGGGTAACTTCCTCATTCTACTCTATTTAGTTTTTTTGAACATGCATGGTTGTGTGAGTCCTTCTTAAGTAGCATGCCCCTGCTCTGTGGAGGTTGTAACCCAACGAACCTCTAGGGTGATTTTCCCCGAAATAGAACTGGCGACTCCACTGGGGATCACATTCTTGTGACTCCCTTGTTGGGTGTTTTCAGTTGTTTGATAGGTTGCCAACAGTTTTAAATTTCATTTGCAGTCCAGTTTACTTTTTCTCAGTCAGTCTGAAGTCCCGGTTTCTTATCCAGGCTTGTCCTTTTTGTTTTTTTCATTATTTACCTTTGTATACGCGCTTTTTTCTACACACAGTCGCGTATACACGCAAGTTTGTCTAAAGGGACCCGCGTATACGCGAGTTTCCTTTAGCACAGTCGCGTATGCACGCTTGTTGCTAAACTGTGAAGTAGCGTATACCTAGGCAGATTTTGAATTTTTGGGTTTCTTGACTTTTTGGTCCTTTCTGGCTGTGGAGACTTGTTCCTACAGTGTCTCTGTACTCTCTGGATTGTGAAGGAAGTGGTTTCTGGTCTTTTCTCTCTTTCGTTTGATTGAAAACTAGTCTTTTTGGCAAAGTGTTGTTTCTGGTGCTGGCACTCCTGGTTTGAGTACCAAGATAGCTTTCTAAGCATTCTTGGCTGTTCTGCTTTATCAGAACAGTGAGCTCCTGCTCATTTACTCTTTCCTGTCTTTGTGTTTTTCTTGGCACTACGATTTTTGCTCATTTCTGGATTGGTCTTCTTGAGTTCAGTATGCTAGGTCTTGTTGCAACTTTTGAAGAGTTTTCTTGCTTCTTCGAAGTCTTTGCTTGCGGCAAGTTTATACTATTCTTCTAGGCTGGGTGGCTGTGTTTTCTTGTCTTCTTTTGCTCTCATTGATCTTGCTACTAGTTAGCTTTATAAGGTTTGGAGAATTGTTGAAGTTTGTGCTTGAAATTCAGCCTTGTTTGGTTTGGATTTTGATAGTTTTGCTTGGTCTTTTCCAGCTCTTTCTCTATAAAACTAAAAAGCTCAAAAACATTTGTTTTTATTTTTGTTTTTGCATTTCAAAGGCTCAAAAAACATTTTCTCTTGTTATTTGCTTTTGTTGTTGCATTTTCATTTTCGTTTTGCCATATCTTTTGAAGCTTTTGTGAGGTTTCTTGCTTTTGGTTTTTGGCTTGATAATTGGAAGGGAGTTGTCATTCATTTCTTCTTCTTGTTTTTAAGCATCTTTGGTGTCTTCATATTAAGAGTTCTTGATTTCGGGAACTAGCTTTCTGGACTACCAAGAAGAGTTAAAACTGAAGGAATTTTTGGGAAATGTCACTCTGCTTTAGGAGATTTGCATCTTAGGATTTGCATGCTTGTAGTGATTTGCATTAGGTGCATTTAAACATTTAGTCAATTTCATAGTTTTTGTGAGTGTGAGTTTGTTATTTGAAAAGAAAAAAATACAATTTTTAATCTCGTAGAACCCGTGTAGAGATTGCTTATCATCGAAAGACAATAACTGCATCTGCATGTAGTTAAGTTTTTATTAATTTCTTTCTGCGTCAAAAAAATCATAAGTTTCGTCTCCATATCCTTGTGACTTAACATAACAGCCCATTAAAATAAGCGATATAATTTAAAATCAACTAGCAAGTTTTCTAAGTGTCATACACCAACTAGCTAGGTTGTAGGGCCTTGGATTAGGTGAGTGGAGAGTTAACTCTCCAAGGCCGCTCAAAAAAAACATAGAAGTTGATTAATTGAGTGAAATCCAACTCCGTTAGGTGGACCGGGAAAGCTCTCCTCCAGAGAGTCAAGCGCGAGGGGAAGTGAAGGCCAAGAAGAGGGATACCCCCTCTCTGATTAGCTGAATCTGACCTCAAGACCGTTCCGCCCGGCTTCTGACACAGATTGGTGCCCATAGTTGCCACTCCTAGGTTCCACACAGGTGACTGCGGGGGGGAATACCCGTGGTACCTGAGGTAGACGTCGCATCACTTTCAGCAGTACTTCTGGGGGGTGCCCTTGCGAAGCTTGGGTGCTTGAGCCGGCAAAGGCTGTCGTTAGGAGGTCGGCGTAACTGTTTCTGATACCTTCGCTAGTTGTTCCGGGCCCTAATCATCCCAGACTTCTTTCGGAAGGCTCTATACTTCGCTTTCTTGTATTTTGGTGTCCGGTCCTCATCACCCGGAGCGGAAATACTTGGAGGTTGTTTGCTGATTGCATCTTAGTGATTTTTATTTTAGTGAGTGCTCTGCGTCTTCCAGCTTCTGCTCATTTTTCAATTTTGAGTCTAATTTAAAATCTATAAAAGTGGCTGATCAAGCACCTCGTCGATCGAGGAGAATCCGGGGGTTATCTCCCGAGAGTCCAGAGCCTTCTTCGAGAAGGCGTAGGAGTGATTTAGCAGGTGGTTACCACCATGTGGTGTCTGACGCAGTGGAGAGAGATCCTCCACAGAGGTCTGAAGGTTTCATAGCTGATTCTGGTGTCGGTCCCGAGAGGAGTGTTCCGCTCACCTCGCGAGTTTTGTTTCCTCAGGAAGAAGATTTTCAAATTGAAGACGTACCTGAGCCTCCGGCGACAGGTCCATCTCCTCCTCCTCCTGACTCTCCGTTCGTTGTTTAGTACATCAGACCTGAGTCTGAGAGACTGGAAGATCTTCCGTATCATTCATATCTTTCGATGGCCACGACTGGGAACGCGGCTTCTGCCGTGAGTGCTGCAGGCATTCAGACCCCTGCTTCTGTTGAAGGAGGGGGCACTATTGCTTTATCTTCGATTGCTTCTAGTGCTGCTGTGTTTGGCTCTGGTTTCACCCAAGCACATGCTTCTCATTCTGGTCCCTTCTGTTCAGGGATGCCCTCTAGTGGGAATCCCTCTTTTTCCTTTTCCGTTGCTGCAGCTGGATCTACACCCATGTCTTCTATGGCTAGTGGATCAGCTTCTTTTCAGGGTTTCCCCTTTGGGACTGGACACATTCCTAGTTCCAATCCTTCTTTAGGGTCGTTTTCATTTACGTCCCAGACCCAGAGTTTCAACCCTTGGTTTGGGGGGCAAAGTTCGACTACTTTTACAGGGTGGAATCCTGTGTTTACTACAGCGGGGGCAGGGAATCAGTTTTACGCAGGTCATCAAGGGAATACTTCTTTCCCTTCGTCGAGTGCTTACCAAACCTTTTCTCCTCTTTCTAATGCCTGGAACCCCTATCAGGGGCTCTCCTCTTCATTTAATACTTCAGCGGGGGGAACTGGTCTGGGCTTTGGTAACTCTGCATTGGGAGGAGGTTCTTCTCCTTTTTCTACGAGTCCTTTCTGGCAACCTGGTGCCTTATCAAATCCAGGCTATTTTTTTCAGAATGTTGGGAATCCATCCCATCAAGGATGGAATTCGCAGGCTCCGCCTCACTTACCTTTTCTGGCAACGTTAAACTTGCCAGATCTGTCGAAGTTGACTAATGATCCGATTCGTTATAGTCCGGGGTGGCCTCCAGTCCCGACCAAACTTCCTTCAGATATTCCAAAATTTGAAGGTAAGAATGGGGAGGATCCGGCTGACCACATCACCACTTTCCACTTATGGTGTTCTTCGAACTCCCTGATCGATGATTCGATTAGGTTGAGATTATTTCAACGCACCCTAACTGGAAACGCTGCCAAATGGTATATCGAGCTCACTAGGGGCAGTTTCACTACATTTGGAGAACTGGCTGTCACATTTCTAAACCATTTTCAGTTGCCTGTCAGATATGAGGCTGGGACCGAACTCCTGGCCAATTTTAAGAAGGATGAGGCAACTCACATTTCTGATCACATTCAGGAATGGAGGAGAAGAAAGAGGCTTATCAAAACTCATATTCCAGGAGAATTCCTTCTCGAATGGTTTCTGAAATCTCTGCAGTCAGACATTTCAAAAGATGTATCCCTATCTGGGGTATTTTCTGAGGAGCAGGCCATTTTTAGGGCCCAGCAGCTGGAATTGATCTATTCTCAGTCTGGGGTCCTTTATAAATATTTTCCCAATGCTCCTCGCTCCAAATTGGATTTATCGAAAACTAAACCCGGTCCGCATGGTGATGGGCTTGTCGGATCGATCAATAGTGGTGCAACCAGCCTGCTTTCTCAACTGCAGCAGTTGTCTTTGCAATCTACTCCTTCTAGTCAGGCTGTGCCTGCCGAGTCATCGCCTTCCCAGTCTTTGTCCATAAATGCTGTCCAAGCTTCTGATCCCAAAGGAAATCAACAATCCGATGGGAAGAAGAAGGGACGAAATAACAAGAAAAAGGGCAAGAACGGGAAGGGTAATGCAAATAAAACCAACGAGCGTGTTGGTGAGGGTCAAAAGGAGAAGAAGAAAGTGAAGTTTCCATGCAAGCTTTGTGCTGGAGACCATCTCACACACCTTTGCCCTAAAATTCAGGATGCTCAGCGCTTGTTAGCCCAGCAGGGTTCTTCTAGTTGCCAGGCTGTGTTAACAAACCCTTTTCCCCAAGGGCAGCAATTAGTTGTTGGCGCGAACCAAAATCCTGGGGCTTCCTCTGGGGGCACCCAGGAAGGGGAAATTCCATAGAACATTTTTATGATGAGTGCTCATGCGGATATCGCTACGAGATCTCGTGATTATGGCAGAGAAGAATCTTCAAAAGCTAAGGAAGTTCCTGATGCTACTGAGCCACTTCACATTACGAAGCCTACCGTTGAGTCTATGCCTCGGATGCCCAAAGCATCTTCTAAGCGATCAACGATTAATCCAAATGCGAGGGTTGCCCAGAACTACTCGATTGTAGGAAGATCCGGTGCGTAGTCCTTGTTCTATGTCGGCTTTAGAGGCATCTGGCCTTGTCCCGCTCGGCAAAGTGCTTTGCTCATCGCTATTGGGGCTATATATCGCTATTGGGGCTATTGATCCAAAAACACCTTCTTCGATTACTTTTGATATGAATAATTTCCGGCCAAGAGACTTTCATCACATGTTTTTTCGTTATTAAATCATCGCATCGTAAGTGCAATATCTTTCGACCCGTTGTTGATGAGGGTGCTTCCACATGCGTGATGCCCCGTACGTCGGAAGACACGGATCTCCTGTGCGCTCTGTTCATCTAGCACTGTTCTTACCGCGTTCGATGGTCATTCTCACAGACCCCATGGTATTGTCCCGGCTTTGCCCATCTGTGTTGGGGGCAAAACTGTCAACATAGAGGTTGAGGTAGTGGATGCAGCCTTGGACTACAACCTTCTGTTGGGGAGGAATTGGATTTATGAGATGGATTCCATTGCATCCTCATTATTTCGAATTGTATGTTTCCCCCACGAAGGGAGGATCGTTACAGTGGATCAACTGGACTGTCCTCCTGTAGACCTGAATGCGTCTTCTGACTCATCTGTTCCGAAGTTGGATAATACTAAGGCACCTGTTGAGAATTTAGGAGTTGGAATGTATTCTTCCTTGATGGGTACTTTCGATCTTCCTCCTCCTACGGTGCATATTAATGCTATTTCATCCTCCAAGGCTCCCCTTCGAAGAGAGTTCTTCAGAACTCATTATTTTTCGGACCCTTGGACCTTACCTTCCCCTACTGCCACATTAGTGGAAGGTCAAGTGGGTGGAATGGCATTTCCAATTTCTGCAGCTGAGATTGCATATCAGTCTATTGTTGACACTGCAGAATCTATCCCAGCTCCTCTTTCACCGGAAGAGTTGGATGGTGATGTGGCTCCGGCTTGGACGCTTAGTTCTTCTTCAGCCCAGGATTGCCTTGATACCACTCTTCCATCCGAAGAGGCCATCCTGGAAGCCATGACAGGTATAGATAGACCGTGGGATGATTTGCATCATCAGTCTTACTTCCTACCTGATTTGAACGAAGTTGAAACAAGTTTTCCGAGTCCTCCGTCTCCTGGTCCTGTTCACCCAGTCTTGAACCCTTTGGCACCAACACAGGTTTATGCTGAAGGGAACATGGCTGTGATTTCTCCTACTATCCCGGTGAACATTTCCAGGGATCCCAGTATTATTGAGAATGTCTTCATTGGAGCTGAGTGTTCCCATGAAGAGGTTCAAATTTACACCGAGCTCTTTAAAGAGTATAGGGATGTATTCACTTGGTCTTATGAGGAAATGCCTGGAATAGACCCATCTATTGTCCAGCATGAGATCAAGACGTATGAAAACGCTAAGCCGGTGAGGCAAAAACTTCATCCGGTCAATCCTAGGAAGGCAGCAGCTATCAAAGCTGAAGTTGAGAAGCTGCTTAAGGCGGGATTCATTTTCCCTGTTCCTCTGACTGAATGGGTTTCAAACCCCGTTCCCGTAGATAAAAAGCAAGGAACGATTCGAGTGTGCATCGATTTCAGAGACCTAAATAAAGCATGTCCTAAAGACAATTACCCCACACCATTCATCGATCAGATCATTGACGAGTGTGTCGGTAACAAGATTTTCTCCTTCATGGACGGTTTCTCCGTATATAATCAAATTACTATCCGTCCTGAAGATCAACATAAGACTGCATTTATTTGTCCCTCGGGTACGTTTGCATATAAGAAAATGCCTTTTGGTCTTAAAAATGCTGGAGCTACTTTTCAGCGGGCCATGTCTTACGCCTTCCACGACATCAAGAAAATCATCGAGGCATACTTAGATGATCTAGCTGCTCATTCTCGAAAGAGGATGGATCATCCCGGTCACCTCCGGCAAATATTTGAAAGATGTCGTTTTTATAAAATTCGATTGAATCCGAACAAGTGCGTTTTCGCAGTTACATCCGGTCGGCTATTGGGATTCATTGTGTCTAAGGAAGGGATAAGGGTAGATCCCTTCAAGGTTGAGGCAATACTTCGGTTGCCTCCCCCGTCTTCAATTCGTCAGCTTCAAAGTCTTCAAGGGAAGTCTAATTTTCTTCGGAGGTTTATCGTCAATTATGCTGAAATTACAAAGGGATATATGAGACTGTTGAAGAAAGGAGTTCCTTTTCTTTGGGATGACTACGCTCAACGCTCATTCGATGCTTTGAAAAAGGCATTGACCTCTGCTCCTTTATTGAGTCCACCAGATTATAGCAGAGATTTTCTTTTGTATCTGGCTACAGCAGAATCTACCATTGGTATGGTTCTGGTTCAGGAGGATGATGCTCTTGCAGAGCATGTTATTTACTACCTTAGTTGAGGACTGGTAGGACTTGAACTTCGATACACTCCGATAGAAAAATTAGCCTTAGCAGCAGTTCATGCTGTGCAGCGACTCCGGCATTACATTATTCTTCGCAAAAATTATGTCTTGGCAGCTGCCAATCCATTTCAGTTTGTCCTCAGCAGGCGAGTGATTGGGGGAAAATATAATAGATGGATTGTGATTTTACAGGAATTTGATCTAGAGTTCATGTCTGCCAAATCCAAGAAGTCTTTAGTTTTTGCGGAATTGATCTCCGAGTTGCCTTGTGGAGAGGCGATGATCTATGATGAGTCCTTTCCGGACGAACACTTGTTTCTGATCTCTCCACAAGATCCTTGGTATGGGGACATCATTGTATATCTCCAGACTACGAAGTTTCCCTCTTCTTTTTCGAAAGATGAGCGTCGTAAGCTGCGTCACTTGGCCAAGAATTATCTGATTATTGGTGATGCTTTGTACCGTCGAGGGGTTGATTCAATCCTAAGACGCTGCTTAACTTTCGAAGAAGCCGAGGCTGTGCTCAATGATTCTCACAGTGGAGCTTGTGGGGGTCACTTATCAGGGCTTGCTACAGCCCAAAAGATTTTGCGTGCTGGCTACTTCTGGCCCTCGATTTTCAAAGATTGTATTGAATCGGTCAAGAAGTGTCATCCTTGTCAGGTGTATACTCGAAAAATGCGTGCTCATCCAGCTCCGCTTTTTCCAGTCGTTACTGTCGGACCCTTCACAAAGTGGGGTATGGATTATACTACTTGTAACCCGCCTTCGGAAAAAGGTCACAAGTACATTATCGTAGCAGTAGACTACTTTACGAAGTGGGTCGAGGCTATGCCTACTTTTGGGAACGATGGTGAGACTGCAGCTCTTTTCTTCTTCAACCAAGTTATCGCTCGTTTTGGTATTCCTAGAGAGATTGTCACTGACCATGGCAGTCACTTTCAGAATAGTATGATGGCTGAGTTGGCCCTCAAATTGGGTTTCCGGCAGGAGCATTCATCTCCATATTATCCTCAGGCCAATGGGCAAGTGGAAGCCGTGAATAAATCCTTGAAGACAATTCTTCAGAGGACAATCGATAAACATAGATCCAACTAGCATATTATGCTATATCCTGCACTTTGGGCATACAGGACGTCAGTGAAAACTGCAACTGGCTTTACTCCATTTCAGTTAGTGCACGGGGTGGAATCCGTATTTCCCATTGAATGCGAGATTCCTTCTCTTAAATTAGCTGTTGAGCTTCTTCCTGACACTTCCAGTCTGGCAGAACGACTTCTTCATCTGGAACATCTCGATGAGCAGCGTCGAGATGCCGCCACGATGAATGAAGCGCATAAAAACTGAGTAAAAGTTCAGTACGATAAGGCGGTCAAGCCTAGGGTCTTTTCGGAAGGTGACCTGGTTTTGGTCTATGCCCAAGAAAAGGATGCCCTCGGGGGGCGTAGTTTAAGCTTGCGGTATGGCCCCATATCGTTAAAAAGGTCCCTAAGAAAGGAGCGTATACCTTGGTTAACTTCGAAGGAAACGAGTTGTCGGAGCCCCGAAATGGGCTCTATCTGAAGAAGTATTATGCCTAGGCTTTGGCCTGGCATTTTGCTTTGTATATAGTAGTTTTTGGTCTTGTACATATCTGTTTGATTTTCGATTTTTGATGGGATGGTGATGTTTTTGATCTGCTTTGGCAGGTTGTGTTGATGTCATGAGTCATTATGGTTTCGTCGATGGTGCTAGTAGACACACCCGGAACTTAGCTTCCGCGGCTTGGGTGCTTCATTATCCTTCCGGTCAGCTGTTGGTATCAAGAGGGGTCTGCATTGGTCATGCTTCCAATAACGTAGCAGAATACACTGCAGTCATTCATCTACTCTCGGAGGCAATATCTTTGGGTGTTGATTCGTTGGTAGTTTTCTTGGACTCCCAGCTGGTGGTGTCGCAGTTGAACAACACTTATCGGGTACGAGATCCATTTTTATTATGATTGTTCTTGAGGGTACGTTTGTTACAAAGGTCATTTCAATTTTTAACTTTCATTCATATTCCTCGAGCTGAAAATTGGTTTGCTGACTCATTAGCTAATCAAGCATTAGATTGGCATATTAATCATTCCATAAAATAAATTTTTAATCATCAAAAACATCATACATTTGATACATTTATCACATCACATCAAATATCGTTGTATATATATCATCAGAGTGTCAAAAAACTTTACAAAATTTGGATCCATAATGTCGTACAAAAAATTTGGATCCATAATGTCGTACAAAACTTGGGCTTATGCCCCATCATGTTCAGTCTCAAAAAAGAATATACAGTCATCTAATATATAATATCTGTCTACTCCTGAGATCCCTGCCCAGAAGTCGTGTTCCTATAGAATGTAACTGCAGTGGCAACTTGGCGGAATAGTCTAACCCAGTCTCGTGGTACTCCTACCACCCATCTCTGGATGGCTTCCGGTAGATCCTCCACTGTAGCCATAGGGATTTGGCGGGTTAATCCCTCCAAGTTTCTCTGCACGACCTGGAGAGTCCTATCTGAATCCACAGTATCCGCTTCGCCCCTGCGACGCTTATGGCGCGGTAGACCCTCAGGACGAACTGGTCCAACATCTGAAACATGATCATTTTTAATTGTCAGTCATTATGAATCCAATCAAAAACATGTTTGTTTTTCATTTTTTCATACATATTTGAAAAATCCAAAAAAATTATATAAGTCAAAAAAATTTGCAAACTTACCGACTGCTCCCCATGCTGTGCCTGGTGGAAGAACTAGATCTGGATCTCCACGAAAGTCCATCCCGGCATAGGGATAGTCGTCCACTGCGATGATTTGTTCTCCCCACCAAAGGAAGAACTCATCGTCCCAAGTGGTCCGGGGAACTTCACTTCCCCCTAATCTCTTCATCATGTCCGCCCAACGGGCAATTCTTGGGTCCCGCGGGCTACTGATGGTAGAGATAACTCTGGGTCTCAATGCTGGTATCTTCTCAAAGAAGAATGTTGTCAAAATTGTACCGTAGCCAAAGTGTTTGGTCTTTGCTTGGCGGATTGAGGTCAACTGTTGTTTCATGTTCAGTAAAAGGGTTGTGCACCAATCATACACATGAGTCAAACATTCTACTGCTATGCTCATTTGCGTCCTGGACGCCTGATGGAGAGAGGCAGATCCTGCCACTCTGCCGATGGTGAAAAGGAGGATTTTCATGTGCAAATCCCTCACATCTTTAATTGCAATCTGAGTTCCAACCTTTTTGGAACCCCCTACACAATATACGTGGACATAGTCTTCCACGGTTAACCCTCCCAGGGGCTTCTCGTGCAAGTCTACTGGTTCTCCCCTCCGGGAGAGTCCAGTAATGAAATATATGTCTTCCACTTCAATGCGTACTGGCATCTGATTAATAATGAAGCAATCCTGATCTGGTTCCCAGTAATTTATGAGCATTTCTAGCAACCGCACATTTCTTTTCATATTTGGCATCTTGAAGAATTTGAACAATCCGCAATTCCGAAGGATATTTTGCGCTGCGCGATCTTGCATGACCTCTTGGTCAATTGCGCTATGCTCACGTTCCCTCCATGAGATTGTCATCCTGTCAAATTTCATCAAATTATGCATTAGCCACGCTTTTTTGCATTCGGACCTGCGCATACGCGGTTTTTCCTTTGCACAGTCGCGTGTATACGCGAGTTTCCTTTAATGAACCCGCGTATGTGCAAGTCCGCATATTTTAGCAAGGGTTTTAAAGCTAAAAATCACTTAATTTTAAATTCCAAATGGACAAAATGAATAAACAGGATGATTTAGGAGCCTACCTGAAGTTTCGGTGCGTTTCGACGGTCGGTTGTTCCTGATTTGACGAAAGAAGTTTTTTGCTCCATAGCACTTTTTCCAAATCAGCAATGCAATAATGAACCAAATATGAGGTAATTTGTCTATTTATGGCTAAAAAGTTGAAAATTTTCGCAAAAATTCCTTATGCTTATTTTTTCGATCTATCTTAAGCTGCATAACCCGGATGCTTGGAAGTGCCCAGTTTGGTATGTTTTCAGGTACATTTTGACGATTTTGAGATTTTTCCCGTTTTTTATCCATGATTACCAACTCGTCACGGCAGGTATATGATCTTCACTGGCATATAGGTTAGGGAAATCACTTTCCGCTGCATCTTGCATACTAGCCTCCATACTGATCACTTGCCTTAGGGTCGATCCCATCAGGTCATGAGTATTACACCCATTTCACTCGTCGATTATTTAATCATGACTTGATGGTAGAGCCTTCCTTTACATGGGCTTCCTAGTTAGTTCCTCGCTATCACTTGTTGCCCATGCTACGTTTTATGTAGGCTCGGGAGTCCTCTTTAGTCCCGCCATGTCTTATGTGTTGAAGCTTCATTCTTCTTCTTCATCACTTATCATTTTTTCTGGCTTTTACCCTAGAGGCTCCCTGGTGTTGTTAAGTTGTATTACTGCATTGCATATTGGCTACTTGTTTATCCTAGCCTTTAGCCGGCTTCATTTGGACTCGATGTTTAAGCCAACTTTTGACCTTGACTATCTGTACAAGTTAACCATTGCATGCACTTAGCTATCACGACTTGACACCTTTTTACCCATGGATGGAACATTCCTCTGAGTATCGCTTACCAGTTTTCGCCACCTTGCATTGAGCATAGGATCGTTCCAATCCCAGGAACTAGTGCATCTGTTTCTTGATACTTGTTCTATCCATTGTACCATAGCATTCTTTTATTCTTTTTCAGGCTTATTATATGAAAAAGACAAAAAATCAAATATAACAAAAAGAGCGGGAACGGGATGTATCTTCGTTGTTTTGATGGCAGTACAGAGTCAGTTTGTCGCCCTTGAACAAAGCACATATACTTATATATATTTTCTTCATTTGGGATGGTTTTAGTTTTGACCTAGGTTCAGCCTTTACCATGTTTCACTTGTCAGTTCTCCCCCGGTTGGTTATCTCTTCCAATCATATGGAGAGTTTGTTCTGCCTCCTGCATAACAGACTTATACAGTGTCACTTTTTACTTCCATGGTCATCATGAGTCGTGCTTTTGTTCAAGGGAAGTCTAACCAGAGTCGGCCATTCCGCGGTGTCTCTTGACTCATTATTCAGTCGGCCTTCCCGGTCTTGTCAGTATCTTGTTCTATCACATCAGATGTTTTGGTCTTCTGCTCGTGCTGGTTTGAGAAGGTCTCCATTGACTTCTCGCTGGCGGGTTTGTCTCTTATCGACTACGACACATTGCTCTGAGAGCAAACCTAGAGCTGCACCTTGGCCCTATTTCCATCATTGATAGGTGACCTTGTGCTCAGCATTTGATCATCATTATGGGTCTTTGACTGAGTGGTTTCCCCTGTGTTCGACGTCAGCACACATTATCACACTTTGGATTCGTGCAGTACCTTGATTTCCATTTGACCCTATCGGTGGATTTCTCGCCTCTGTGTCAGCTTTCATTATTGGTTGGTTCAGAGAGTTTCTTCCGTGCGCTAGCTTTATCTTGTGCACGTCGGAAACATACTTCGGTTTTGGTTCCATCACTCTACTTCGTCCGATTCCTTCCAAATCTTGGCCTGCGGGTTACACTCGCGCTGGACTGATGTGGGATGCCTTAATGCCTTCCTTCCAGCAGATCTTTTCTCATCGACTCCGACTCATTGCTCTGGGAATAAGGTCTAGAGTCTTTTTGTCAGTACCTTAGGGTTTGCAGTCATCAGTGGCAGACTCTTCGCTATCGACAGTGGGGATTCATCATTGCCTCCCGATTGGTAGATTCTTTCAAGTGTTCGACTTCAACTCATTCATTCGCACTTGTTAGATTGTACTGGGGCACCTTGACACTCATTTTCATTATTGGTGGGTTGTCTTGCGTTGGTTAACGGTATACATCATTGACCGGTAATCCAATGATTTCTCACATGGTCGACTTCAGCTCATTTATTCCCATTGTGTAGAATTGTGCCATAGTGATCGGTGAAGACCTCGGGTTGCATCAGCATTTCTCGGTTCACTTTTGACAGTCCATTCAGTTTCTGCCAGTGATGTCGTTCACCCTTATATGTTGCAGTGTCAGTACAGCAGCATCTTATATGTTGGCTCCCGAGTTGCGTGATTGTACCGTTTGTTCCACCTCTTATGATTCGGTACTTGGAGATTCAGTTACTTATATGATCAGACATCCAGTTGCACTATCTTTGATCAGCTTTCTATATATGATACTTGGACATTGATTCAGACTTACACTTCCGGGCCATGCTCAGATGATTCATTGTGTACTTTCAGTTCAGCTATACTTGTATACATGTTGGATCTATTCACTACTTTCTATATGATGTATTTTGGACTGAGCATGGGTATGCCCGCCTCAGCCTGAGTTGACTCTCTGTTTTCTTTCATTGGTTTTTGGCAAGCTGAAATCTGGTGAAGTCCTCTCTTGTCCTTGCGAAGTTCTTTCTATGTGCATAATACATTTCGGCCATCATGTACCCCTTCTGACCTCATATATTAGGGGGCATCTGTTATAGCATCATTTCTCACCTTCACATGATTCATGATTTCTTTGATGGTTTTGGGCACCCATTCCTACAGACTTGGACAAATTCACTAAAAAATAGTATAAAAATCCCCATACGCGACTATGCCCGTACTTTTCCGCATGTATACGCGAGTCCAACTAGACTTTTCCACGTATGCCATTAAAATGATTAAAAAATATATAATTATTCCCTATTTTCGAGCTGGGTTGATGGTTACTCAGGTAGTTCAACCACCCCAGCACGTGGCCAACTGTTTCCAACTGTTGAAACTACTTGGAGGGAGTATAAAACCCCTCATGTGTATGGCCTAAGGGAGAGAGAGAATTATTGATATTATACTCTGTTGGTATTCCCTATCCAAGTCTGATTCCCCGTGCCTCCTGCACTTTCCCAGTTCATTATAGGAAACCCTTGTTTCCTTGAGATGCACATCTCCCTATATGTCATCTCGTATGCACCAGCTTGGAAGGAGTCTTAGCGAGGCAAGGGCTGGACGGATCCGGACGACGGTCTGCTCGAAGGCCGTGGAAGGATCAGGTGATCTCTCCACTCGTTACTTTTGTACATGCTATTTATAATACAGAAGTATCATGCTGTTCCCGAAATATACGTGTTAGTGTATGCTTATATGTATGAGAATATTTGTTATACAAGCATTCATTCTGATTTATTTAATGTTTTATATGAATCTCACTAACATTTAGAGTAGATATATACTGTACAACTAGTTCTTCGTGCTTGTTTCTTCTTCGTGCGGGATCTACTTCAACCGTAGGACCTACGGGTAACTTTTTCATTCTACTCTATTTAGTTTTTCTGAACGTGCATGGTTGTGTGAGTCTTTGTTAAGTAGCATGCCCCTGCTCTGTGGAGGTTGTAACCCAACCAACCTCTAGGGTGATATTCCCCGAAACAGCCGGTAATTAAAGGACCAGCAATCAGTGCTGGAGAATCAGAAGAAAGTGCTAGCAAATCAGCAGAGCACGTTGAGGAACTAATAGAGAGTGTTGGACGACCAATGGAAAACATTGAGGAGCCAGTAGAAGATCTTGACTATCAAGCAAGTGCAGTAGGAGAACAGCTAATGGAAGGAAACAACGAAGACTTCTTTGGTGGAGGACGTGTAGATCCTGAAGGAGAAGGAAAGGATGAAAATTCTCTCTCTACCTTGGGATTTCCTATCAGTGACCTCCCTAGAGGAACAACTCCTATGAAGAATATTCCATTGTCAGCTTTACCTAACTTCCATGGTTTATCCTCTGAAGATCCGGATGAATTTCTTTTTGAATCTGATATATTATGCAGAAGTTATGATTATGTTACTAATGCTCAAAAGTTGAAACTGTTTCCAGCAACATTAAAAGGAAATGCTTTAAGATGGTTCATGAGCCTTGGAAGTCAAGTAATCACAACATGGGAACAGATGAAACAGAAATTTCTGCTTAAATATCAAGACTACTGTCGGACGAGAGAAAAGAGGGACGAACTATTCAATATGGCACAAAAGCCGGACGAGAATCTGTAGGACTACGTAGAAAGGCTGCAGTATAATCTACAGAGATATGATCATCCGAATATAAGTAAGGAAATTCGCAAAACAATATTACTTAGAGGATTAAGGGATGATTTTTTAGACATGTTAAACATGCTTGGCAAGGGAGATATATCTAAGGAATCATATGATGAGATTGTTGAACTTTGTAAAAGATGTTCAAGGGGAGCTGCAAAGAACAGAGTAAGTAATAGAGATCCCACCTATTCAAGAGTGCAGAAATCAGCCAGTGGGGGAGAAACAAGAGCTGAAATAGGTAATTTACTTGAAGAATTTAAAACTGAGATGTTAAGTTCTTTTGCTTCACAAATTGACACTTTGTAGGTTAAGAAGAAGCAGGCTGAAGCAGAAGCAACTCTGGCTGTCTTTTGCCCAAAGTGCAGAGACAAACATCCACTAAGGGAGTGCCCATTGGACAAAATACCAATCTGCACCCTTTGTGAGAAAGATCATGAAACACAGCAATGTCCATCTCTACCAGGAATAAAGGCAGCATTACAGCCAACGGAAGAAGAAGCTGAAGCAGTTTACTTACTAACTCAAAGAAGACAATGGCAACCAAAAGGACAAGGTATGAATTCTAGTATGCCATTCAATCGTTGGAATAATTATTCTGCTTTCAGTCAAACAAATTACCCTCCCTTTAATCAAATGCAATACCCACCCTTTAATCAAATGAATTTCCCACCCATGCAACAATCAAACCCTCCCTTTGTTGATCCTGCAATGTGGACTCCTTGGCCTCCACAGCAGCCATCTTCTTTTAACCCTTGGAATTCAAATTGGAGAAGCCGAATCCTCCCGTATCCAAATCAATTTCCTCAATTTCAACAACCATTTCCTCTGCCATCAAATGCTCCGCCAAATAACCAAATGAGACCCCAGCTACCTATGCAACCAAATCCTAACCCCAATAATAAAGTTGTGCAAGTCATTGATATTCAGAATCAGCCTATATTTCCTACTATGCAATGTAATGATATTCATTTGAGATCCGGGAAAATAGTAGAGCCTATTATTGATGACATAACCTCTTCTGATTCTGATAAGGAGGAAACTGAGAAACATAAGAAAGCACAACCACCCTCTAACAAGGGTATTGAAATAACAGAACCACTATTCCCCGAGCATTTAGTTTTAACTAGAATGCCTGAAACACCTGCTTTTAATCTTTTAGGGGAATTGCAAAACTTGTATGTTAAAATTCCACTTTTACAGGCACTGAGAGATGTACCAATTTATGCCAGAACCATAAGGGATATTTGTGTTAAGAAACCTGGTAGGAAAACTAAAGATCCCCTTACAGTACATGTGATGGGTGATTTATCTGCATTAATGTCCGGAAAAACCCCTCTTGTGACAATGATTCAAATTGGTAAAACAATGATTCCTCAAGTTCTGGTAGATTTAGGTGCTGCAATAAACATAATGACTCTTGAAAATTCACAGTTGTTACAGCTGAATAACACAATCAGAGATACACCTACCATTCTAGAGTTGGCTGACCGTTCTACAATTAAACCTGAAGGAGTTGTTGAAGATCTACTTATCTCAGTTGAATCCTGGAATTACCCAGCTGATTTTGTTGTATTGCAAATTAAAACAAAGCTGGGGGGACATCCTTTAATTATGGGGAGGCCATGGCTGGCCACAGCCGATGCCTTTATCAGTTGCAGATCTGGTTCAATGACAATTTCTAATGGTTATGAAACCAAACAGCTTACTCTTTATCCTCATGCTACACCCATAATTAATAATGAAGATTCTATGTGGATGGATTATGATGATAATGCTGTTCAACCCATTCTAACTATTGGACAAGCCTTAACTCTTAAAGACAATACAGAGGATGAAATAATTAATAATTTTATTTGTGAACCTTTTTCTGTAATTGCTGAAACACACAATCAATTGACTGCAATTTTTGAAACAGATACCCAAGAAAAGATTGAATCTGAAGACTTATCTCAGACATTAACCACCATCTCATCTAAAAGCATAACAGTTGAAATTGAACCTGGCAAGACATTAAACATAAATCCCGATCTAACAGTTGCTGAAACACAGCAGTTAATGAAGTTATTACGTGAAAATAAGGAAGCATTTGCATGGGATTACACGGATATGAAAGGAATCTCTTCTGAACTATGTACTCACCGAATTTATATTAAAGAAGGATGTCGACCAGTCTGTCAACCCCAAAGACGAATGAACCCTAATTTACGGGAAATTGTTAAAAAAGAACTTCAGAAATTGCTTAATGCAGGATTTATATACCCCATATCTGACAGTGAATGGGTTTCCCCATTGGTAATTGTCCCTAAGAAAAACGGAAAATGGAGAGTATGTGTTGATTACAGAGCCTTAAACAAAGCTACTCAAAAGGATCACTTTCCTTTACCTTTCATTGATCAGGTGTTGGATAGTCTGTCAGGGAAGAAATTCTTTTCTTTTCTAGATGGATTCAGTGGGTATAACCAAATTAGAATTGCACCCCAAGACCAGGACAAGACCACTTTCACTAGTCCTTGGGGAACTTTTGCTTATAGATTTCTTCCATTTGGGCTATGTAATGCACCAGCAAATTTTCAGAGGGCTGTTATAGGAATCTTTTCTGATATGTTGAATGACTCTATGGAAATATTTATGGATGATTTTACTCCTTATGGTGTGTCTTTTGAAGATGCATTACAAAATCTTGAGAAGGTACTTAAACGTTGTATACAAGCTCACCTCTCCCTAAGTATTGAAAAATGTCATATGATGATGAGTGAAGGAGTAGTGCTTGGATATTTTATTTCATCTCAAGGTATTCGGGTAGACCCATCTAAAATACTGGTCATTCAGAATCTTCCTGTTCCTAAAACACAAACTGATGTGAGAAGTTTTCTAGGACATGTTGGATATTACAGAAGATTTATTAAAGATTTTTCTAAGATAGCTTCTCCATTATTTGTGTTTCTTATGAAAAATGCTGAATTTAAGTGGACTAATCCTTGTCAGAAAGCCTTTGTAGAACTCAAGCATCAGTTATCTATTGCTCCTATTTTAAGGGGACCTAATTGGGCCCTCCCTTTTCATATATCTTCTGATGCTTCAGACACTGCAATTGGAGTTGTCTTGGGACAAGAGGAGAATCATCTTCCTTATGCTATCTACTTTATCAGTAAGAACATGACCCCTGCTGAGCTTAATTATACAGTTACCGAAAAGGAGTTTCTTGCAGTAATTTATGCCATTAATAAATTTCGACACTATATCACTGGTTATTCTACTTTTGTCCACACTGACCACTCGGCTATTAAGTATTTAATGAACAAATCTGTCACAAATGCTAGAGTTACCAGATGGTTATTATTACTGCAGGAGTTTGATATCACAATTGTAGATCGGCCTGGTAAAGAAAATGTGGTGGCTGATTTCCTTTCACGGTTAAAAACTGATAATAATATTCCAGTAGATGATTCTTTTCCTGATGAGTATTTATTTGCAGTTTCTGCTCACTCTCCGTGGTATGCAGATATTGCCAATTATTTGGTTGCAGGAAAATTACCATCACACCTGTCATACAGATAAAAGAGAAGAATTGTTCAACAAAGTGCCAGGTATAGCTGGATAAGTGGGTGTCTTTTCTATACAGGGCTTGATCAGGAAATCCGAAGATGCATTAGGGAGGATGAAGTGTACGACATACTAAAATCTTGTCATGATGGCCCTTGCGGAGGGCATTTTGCTGATAAAATAACAACACACAAAATTTTGAGGATGGGTTACTATTGGCCGTCATTATTTAAGGATGCGAAGAAATATGTGAGGACTTGTGATAGCTGTCAGCGAATGGGTCAGCCCAATCATAGAGATCAAATTCCATTAAACCCCCAAGTAGTATCCGAACCATTTGAAAGATGGGCCTTGGATTTCATAGGACCCATTAATCCTCCATCCAATCAAAGAACTTATATATTAGTCTCTACAGACTATATGACTAAATGAGTGGAGGCCAAAGCACTTATTAGAGCCAATGAAGAGGCTGTCCTAGCTTTCTTATTTGAAGAAATCTTCACTAGATTTGGAATTCCTAGAGAGCTAGTTACAGATGGAGGACCTCCATTCAATTCTTATGGTTTTAAGTCTACCCTTCAGAAATATCATATTCATCATAGAATGACTACACCATACCACCCCCAGGCCAATGGGCAGGTGGAAAGCACAAATAAAGTATTAGAAGCCATTCTAACTAAAACAGTGAAGGATAACCGGAAGGATTGGTCCAAAGGCTCCCTGAAGCACTATGGGCTTACAGAACTACTTGGAGAAACACTACAGGTTTTTCTCCCTATGAATTGGTTTATGGTAAAAAAGTTGTTTTTCCTGTAGAATTTGAAATTAAAACTCTGAGAACTGCTTTAGCTATTAATCTTGATTTGACTGATGTGCAGACAGCTAGGTTGCAACAGCTTCTTGAATTGGATGAAAATAGATTAGATGCCATTCACCAAACAACCATGATTCAACAACAAAGAATGAAGTGGCATGATAAAATTATCAAAAACAAGCAGTTCCAAAAAGGTAATTGGGCCTTATTGTATGACTCTCGGCTTGAAAATTTTTAGGGTAAACTACGTACACGATGGCTTGGACCATATGAAGTAAATGGTCATATGACTTCTAACAATTGACAATTCTAAAACACCTCTACTAGTAAATGGTCATAGGCTTCGTTTGTACCAGTGCCCTATTTCTAAAGAGGATTTCAAGACTGCTTGCATGACTGATACACATTATCTTTTTCTAGGGGAGTCTTCTGCTACTCACAGCATTTAATTTTCTGCATTGTATTTCTAGCATTAGATTAGATTTAAAACTAATAATCCCTGTCAAGGGTTGGCATGTTACAATTGAATTTTGCAGATTATGGAAGAACTCATTAAGGAGGACAGATTCATCACAAGAAGATCTAAAGCTTCAATCACAGAAGCTTGTTCCCTTCATTTCGATCCATTTCCTAGCAATATCCCTTTTATTACTTATCCCATTTCTACATTTTTCCCTTTTTCCGTTTTTTTTCCACTTCTACCATTTCTGAAATATCATCCTTCAGCTAGTATTTCCTGTTCCTTACTGCTGAAATTATTCCTTAGCAAATACTTCCCCCACTTGTCTTAAACCCAAGTCATTATATCCCATTCTCCTGATTTTTCCCTTTGCTGAAACACCAGTTTCAGCAACATGTCACTCATTTTTCCATTGCTGAAACATCACTTTCAGCAACTTGTCATTCATCTTTTCATTATTAAAACACCATTTCTTTCCTCTGCTATACAAGCTTTTCAGTTCTCCACTTTTATTCTTCAAATCCCTTGGGTGAATATTATTCAGTATTGAGCAGATCCTGATATGCTCCTGTTTCTACATTCCAAAGAAATTTAAAGATTCTTCCATTAATATCAAGCCATTATGAAGCACTCTATACTTCTAATTATAAAAACAAAGGTAAAAATATAAGGTATGTGGTTTTTTATGTAATACAATTAAATAATATTTTAAAGAGAGGATCTTGCTCATAATGATTACAATCCCCGCACACTTAAACATCATTTCACCATACGTAAGGGGGGAATTTCGAAAACTGAATCATCATTCCACACCATCCAATCCTTCGTCACTCTTCATATCCATTATTTCCGCCGTCATTGAGACTCCATATCCTCTGTTGCAACAATTAGCTTGACCAAAGCCTGTGTTTCTGTTCTTTGCGCCTCTGCATGTGACTCAAGTTAGTAGCTATGGGAGGTTCGGCTATCAGACATGAGCCTGGTTCGATAACTCTTCTTGAATTGTTCCCGGAGGCCTACCAAATTTTTCAGCAGGCAGGATGGACAACATACTTCGAAAGGTTAGGAGAATTTGATCCTCAACAAGTTTTAGAGTTTGCGCAGAATTTTCAGGAAGACTACTCAGTGGTTCAAGGGGTCCGAATTTCGGTCACAGAGGAAGATATAGCACAAGTTTCAGGGTTGCCGGTTACAGGTGCTCGCTGGTTCAGCAGGAAACAAGTCATTTTAAATGCACAGCAAGACTTCCTTCTTCCAGAGGAACGGATTGAACATAAAGGCCGCGGTATAAGTCTGCATTCATTACCTCGCCCATGGCCAACAGTAGCTGAATTCATCAAGCACTATTTGACATGCGAGGGGCATTACCAGGTAGTTTATCAACACGACTTCGTTTTAATGAATCATTTGCGGCATGGTCGATTAGTTAATATTCCTTATTATCTGCTTGGTTGTATCAAAAACATGTCATATTACTATAGACGGGTAAAATTCCCATTATTATCCCTTACCCATCATCGCTTATGTCAATTATTAATTCAGAGGGGTTTTTCTCAGCAAAATCCCCCTCTGAATAATCCACTCCTCATTCCCCAGCAAGCCGAAATTCCCCAACAAGCCGGAAGTTCCCAAGAAACTCCCGAGAGTTCTTATGAAAGGCAACTGAATGATATCCCTGACCCCCCATTGATTCCATCCTCAGAACCAGTTGACCTACCCCCAAGTTCATCCCACTTAGTATAGTCACCCCTTCCCACTGTTCATATCTCTAGCGATGACTCTCAAACACCCCCATCTCCCCCTACTCATAAAAGGAAGAGACGAACCCCAACAGTCTCTGTCTCAAAACGACAAACAAGGGCCACATCCCAAGCTATCACCTCTTCCGAAAGCCCTTCCCCTAGAAAATAATCTTCTCCTACAAAGAAAAGGAAAGTCAAGGACTTTTCTGCTTTCCTACCTAGGAGGAAAATGAAAATCACTGTTGAATTTGAAGTCACTCCCGTCTCCCCTGACCCTGTGACTATCCTGTTAAAACTTCAATCCTCATCACCATTCCAAATTCCCCAACCATTACCCGTCTCGTCCTGCGGCACTACTCCACAAGAACCAGTTGCCCGGGGTAAGATGACATCGTTTACTATTCAAACAGTAACTGCTCCACAAGAACCAGTTACTTACCCAGAAGTTGAAACACAAGAACCAGCTACTGTGGTACAAAAATCATACACCAAGCATGATAATACAAGGAAACCAGCCGTAGCTGCAACACAAGAACCAGCTACATCTCTGGATCAGCAGACAACTCCAGCAGAATCAACCAGCACACAGGGTTCACACACTATGGCATATTTATTGGAGGAAAATGAGTTTTTGAAGTCAGAACTAGAGGCCTATAAGAAAGAACTGATAATGGCAAGAGAAGCCTTTGATAGAGAATTAAATCTCTACATGTTGGCACACACAGCATCAGCACAAAAGAAGGATCCATGCAGAGAATACATGTGCCATGAGTGTGGTAACATTTACCAACAGGAAGGATACAAAATAGTCAAAATTCAGGTACCTGAGGCATCTACATCAGCTGCAATTAAAGAAGAACGCCCTACTGTCACACAAGAACTAGTAGGGCCCTCAAAAAGTCTGGAAAAAGAAACCAAACCACAGATATCCTGCCCTGTGTTAGTCAGCTCAGCTACTCAGACAATGTCCCAACCCAGTACTTATAATGCCGGGACACAGACCCTGCCATGGAAACAATTAGAACTAATGAATAACTGGAAGAAACAGTATGCTGTGGATCAAGATAAAATATTGCAGCAGCATAAGTTGGCCTGGCAGAATCAGATGTATGCCAACTGGGATATTTGGGAACAGACACTGCAACAGCTCAAGGATTCTAAGAAAGAAGTCAAGGAATTAAAGGAAAAGTTGGCTTTGATGTTTTCATTAGTGCAAAAATTGTTGGCCACCCGGAAACCCTCCTTGAATTATTCTCTCTTCCTCTCTGAACGTCTTGTTTATTTTCAATTGAAGGCAATTAAGGATGGGAGACCTCATGAATTGCTCACAGCGGAACAATTTGTTAAAACATTTGCTGAGGCCCCTGCTAGTGACCAACATTTGTTATGTGAACTTTATCTCCATAATGAGGCTATGCCTGAGAATAGACAGGTCAATCTCACTCCAATTGTAGGTGATGTACAAATTAGGGAATTTGTTTCATTTCTTGCCAATCAGATCACATGGAAAACTGCTTTTATTGCAAGTAGGCATAATGAGGAAAATCGCCTCCTTTGGATTAGACCGAAACCTTCAAATCCGGCCATGTTTGTAGCAGAATATCACCGATTCTTGCAGAAGCCAGGAATGCACCGCTACATACAACAACTGCAAGCCTCAACACTTCTAAAGTGTCTACAGCTAATTAGAGTGAAGGAAACTGTTGCCTTGAAGGCCAACACTATGTTCTGGCAACAGTCATGTAAGGAAAGACAAGAGTATCACCCTTTTAGCCCTGATAATCTGCAAGCTGCACTATCCAGGGTACTAAACTACATCAGATGCATTTGGCATTGTGGAGAGAACTGGATTGGTTATCATTTTCACTTCCCAATCTTATGGATGCCAACAGAAAAATACCAGTCTCACTACCAATTGGCTAACAGGGACGAGGCAGTAGCATGGCAGCAATTGCAGAACAATCGAGGATTCCGAGCTTTGACAGAAGCCACCTTCCCTAGTTACTGCTTGAGCAACTTGCATGCACAGAGTCAGTACTCAGACTCTGAATCAGACTAAGATTTGCCTGAGGAAATGCAACCCTTTCAGCTTGGGGGGATGTTAGGACCTCACAATGTACCATTTTTACCATACATATTGACACCACCTTACCCTTTATAACTATATTTAGAAAGGGTTCCATCATCATTTTCATTCACTTTATCCAAAGGTATATGAAATCCTCCTCTTTACTATATATTTAATCTGTTTACATATAATTCCATATTACTCTTATATTTCATCATTAATCAAAGGTAGATTGTTGCTAACACAAGTCTAAAAGATCGAAGATAATTTATGTGCTGTGCTGAAACAACCGGCCGTTGCTGAAACAGTCAGCAGGCACGCAAATTCCGTCATTACTCGTAATTTACGATTCTGGAAGAGTATTTTGGGAACAATCGCAACAAGATGAAGACAAGCAAGGAAGTGGTTACACGGATTATTCTGAAGCCAGTACTTTTTCTGTATCTGATTGTAACAATATCTTTCTATGGAAGAGTAGAAGGACCCTGTTTTAAGAAAGAAGAACAGATTTGGATAAACATATATTTTCTCTGATGTAACTGTAATAGATGTCTCCTCTTTAAAAAGAGGAGACATCATCATTAGAAGGAGAGTTAGAAACTACAGGAGAAACATTGTTTTGAGCAGAAAGGAGCTAGACTCCATTGTAATGTACCATTTCTTTTTGACAGATGAATAAAGGTTTCTTTTGAGCGCTCCAATTTAACTCTTTCCCTGGGGAATCTTGTGAGAAGGAAAGGGCCCGCCTTCATCACAAGATTCACCCGACTGTTCCTGTAGTTTGTTGAGTTTCTTTATGATATTCGCACCTTAGTTTAATTCTGTTTGCTGAAACACCAGTTGCATAGTTCTGTAGTTCAATCAGCATTTTGTTTCCTTTAAACGCTGCATGAGTTTGGTACATTCATTCTTAAAAGAAGCTGAGAGATATTTTTCTGTTATCTGTTTGAATGTATGATTGATGTTGGGAAACAGGTGCTGAAGATTCATGTGCAAGGGAATAGGGTCCTGTTTCCATTAATTGATTTTATTTTTCCTGCAGTGTGATTAGAAACAAGAGACAGGTGCTGAAGGTTCCTGTTCATGGGAATAGGGTCATGTTTTCTTGAATTTATCTTTTCTACAGTGTGATTAGTGTCAGGAAGCAGGTGCTGAAGTTCCTATTTGAAGGAATAGGGTCCTGTTCCCTATTATGGTTGATTAGTTTCCTTTCCTACAGAGTGATTTCCTTTCATTAGGATTCTTAAAAGACTGCAATAGAGGAATTGCTTCTACTATAACATAAGTAGACTTCAGCTTTGTTAAAACAGGGTGTGAATAATTAGATTTGTATGATTAATAATTGTGTGACTTTTACTACAACATTATTTTTGCTTTTGGAATTGAGCATATCCAGTGTGTGGTTGTCTTTGGAATAAACAGACCTTCTCGGGTTGACAATTTATGTGGAGCTTGAATTGTTAAAACAATTAAAGCAACCAACACCATGCACCCACCATACTCCCACAACGGTCCCTTCCCTTTCCAGGGTATCTGCTTGAGTGTCCATAATTCCTATCCTCTGAGGCGCCTCCTCTTGGTTCTTCCTATCGTTTCCCCGTCGTCTTAACTCCCGCATCACCCTTTCTCACCACCTGTCGGCGATCTGCGCCCACCAATGTGCACGTCTCTCCCTCAATCTCCTCGCGGCCTCAGCATCCATCCCCCATTCCCCGCTTCACACTTCATGTAGCATCTGTCCCTTCAGCCCTTCCCCAGCACTAGAGGTTTACACTTCCATGCTCGACTTTTGGAATTCCATTAGCCCCTCGTCCACCATCAACGCCTTAATCCACAGTGGAATCTCCTTAAGCAGCTTCCCTCTTAGCCTGGAGCAGAAAATAGCTTTAGCCTTCGAGAAGGATTGGTATCACTCTTCAGCAAACTCCACAATATATCCATCCAAAGTGGTCTCTACCCAAAAATCCACTGCGCAGGTCAATTCAATGTCCAACCGATGCAGAGCCACCAAATCCCTGTGCGCCCACTTGTGGTTTATCTTCTGCGAGCTATCCCTAGGAACCTTCATCTGTAACCTCCGCAACCAATTGTAGAGGTCGCTAGGGAATTTTCCCCAGAGGATCTCGTAGGTATCACTGGCAGAATCCAAGAAAAGGACGAGATCCTTGAGCACCTTTTCCTTTTGAGTCGTCAACTCTGCTTGCTGAGCAATGAACTGGTCCAGATGGTTATCCCACCATCTCTGTATTTCCCCTTCGAAAATCCTTGATACCATGATCTAGTTCCCCTCATAACATGTGAGTCCCAGCAACAAAACCATTTGTTGGCGAGGAAACAGGTCTCGCAGGCAAGACCCAGGTTCAGGGGTTGGGGCCAACAAAGGAATCCGCTGTAGTCTAGAACCACGTCGGCATTATCACCCTCCTCCAGAGAGTAGAGAGTCTCACCCGAGGCGTGCCGCAACCACATGCAGAAGGGGAATAGATCGATAGTAGTGAACGGATCTGCAACTCATGAGTAACACTGAATTGATAGCATAAACATCATTATATACGCAAGAACATTCAAAGAGCATACAGGTATTAAGCAAATAAAATTTTAAATCATCACAGCCATCACGCATGCATATGAATCACATAATCAGATAGAAACCTGCAAGTATATTGATATCTTCAGCCAAACCAGTAGTTACATAGCTTCTGCAAGGAGAGATTACAAGTCTGATACAGACACCTTATAGAACAGAAAGGTAAATAAGAGAAACCTAGGAACTACAGAGATATCATGCCTGGTCTCCTTCCGTCGCTCTGCATTCCTTCTCCTGTCGCCTTCTTTATTTCGGCCAGGTGACTGATTATTTATTCACTCTCTATCGCAACTGTTAGTTCCTCTTTACGTTCTTCTTCAGCTGCTTCCGGCTTCTCTCTCGTTGTATGTGTGTTCTGCTCTCTGTCTTCTGCTATATATTCTCTTCGTCTGTACTCATGCATCTGCTTTCTTCATCTATCTCTTTCTTCTTTGCCACCTTGATAGCTCCACAACTTACTGTAGTTGTGACTTGGTTGTAACTTCCATGTGTCATCATTCTGCAACCCAAAAATCCATTCTTTATTCAAAATTCAAAATATTCAAAACAAGTTTTCAAAACCCCAACAGAAGCCATGGAGGAAGAGATGTCAAAGGGTAGACATATTGGGATGAGAAACTATTTCTCCTATCCAGATGACACTCTCTCAATGAGCATGCCACAGCTCAAAGAGAGACTTATACTTGCAGGAGATCCAAGGCCTCTTTGGTTTTAGAAGGCCATGCATGAGGAGGAGGTCTCATCAGGGGATCCCATTGGAGGTGCACTTCAACATTTCATGAGGTGCAAAGTTCTTCAAAGGTTGGAGGAGCATGGTTTCCTACCTTGGGAGGATACCAAGTAATGGCAGAATGAGATCCATCACCCACATTGGGATGAGTGGATGGCAGTATGGAGCAAGAGTTTTCCAAACCCCTTGCTAATCTATGATACAGGCCAGCAAGAAGCATTGTTGCGTTGGTTGTTTTTGGGTGAGTTGGTCACTACCCGAAAATTTCTATTTCTTTAACTCATGCCTTGAGTCTCATTGATAGGATGCCTAAAAAGAAGGCATGGTTGTTGTGGCTATTAAGAAGAGAGTTTGGACATCATATGTCAAATCTTATGTCCATATATTTTCCTTTGTTTGAGATATATCTCATGAGCTCACATGTATGTATGCTTGAGATGTATTTCATGTATGTGCAATGTTTTTGGAGGGAGGATAACTTCCCCATGATGTATAAGGGAGCTGGTTTATGCTTGGTTGATGAGACAAATTACATGTCCATCAATGTATTATTGCTCCATGATCTGCATTTTGATAATTCGAGGCAGCAAGAGTCCTTGTTTCTATGGCTATTATTGAGAGAGTATGGGCTGGAATCTCTCCATACTCATCATGATTTTATAGTAGGAATGTATGGCACATTGTCTTGTTATTTTGATCATGTACAGCTGATGTATATTGTTGTGTACTGCTACCTAGTATATGAGCACTCATGCACAGCTAGTACCTTGTTGGAGGGCAACTTGCCACATGACATTCTCAAGCAGCAGTTGGAAGAACTGCAATGTATCCCTTGGGTAGACCATTGGTATCATGGGACCATCAGCACTTTTCTGATTTGGATGCCAAATGGTGATGAGGTTCCATTCCTTTTCGATGGGATGGTTTGGGCCAGGACTATTCTCAAACTTGGCCACTCCCTTGATGGGCTAAGGGAGGTCCTGCAGCATGATGGGTGCTTCCCTAAAGCACCAAATAACCATTTCACCTTCAACCATGATCGGATGATGAGGGCAGCAAGTAAGTGGTATGTAAACCACTTACCACATCTAGATCTGAAGCAGAGAGGAGATGACCTACACTAGTTTCTATTGGGTGAGTGTGGATACCACCAAAAGTTTTTGATTTTCTTGTCTCATGCCTTGTATTTCGAGAGAGGGATGCATAATAAGGAGGCATGGTTTCTTGGGTTGACAAGAAGGAAGTATGGGCACCCCATGATGAATTCCATGTCCATACATTTTCTTATACCTATAATGTATGTACATATATTTCTGTTTAGAATGGATATCATAATCATATATGTACCTTGGGTTGGGGAAGAATGTAACCTTCTCATGAGTTGGTATGAGGGAGCTTGTTTATATCATGATGATGATGATGCTATGATCTTGGTTGGGAACATGAGAGGATGGATGACACATTGGTTGAGTGTCTCCTTTGGGAATGAAATCTCCCATATTCATTCATTCAAGAGGAGGATAGAACATTGTGTGGCTGCTACATTATATCATTTGCTTTCTTATGCTAGAAGCCACATGTTGGGCTTATGTCATTGGAAGAAGTCTCTCACTTGGGATAATTTGCAGCAATACATGTGTTGTTTGAATCATATTCAGCCAACACCTATTACCCTCTACTATTTCCAATATTTTAAGAAGCTTTTTGCAGCAAGAAGGTGGTGGGATGGCCACTTATTGTACTATGATTTTAGGCAGCAAGATGAAGGACAACGCTGGTCTCAAGGGAGGGACTATTGTCACTATCCAATATATCATGTGACACTTAGTCCATGTTTCTTTTGGAGCACATATGGTGAAGATAATATATTCACTATATGCATGGAAGATTGGGCAAGAAGGCTCACTAGAATCCATGAAGGGGATCATGAAGTTCCAAGTCTCTTTTGGCTTCATGAGGACTATATTATTGCAGCTTAGGATCATCAGCTCCATATTTATCGTAAATGGAGGGAGAGACAGCGTGATTTCAGTATTCTTATCTCTCATTTCCACCATGGAGCCCCTACATATTGCATATGGTGGGGATTGGTGACTATTTCTTTGAGCTGTCAAGGATGGCTCACTCTGTTTGGATGATAGCATCGAGATTGGAGTTTCTCATAAGGTTTGAAGTGCCCAATGTTTACCATCTCTCATGCCTTGAAGGGACCAATGGAAAGCATATGATTCTTTTATATATCTCCCATTACTTCATGATGACAGCTATTTGGTTCATCCACCAAAGGCAATGTTGCATTCTTGGGAGGAGACAGCTCCATTGGAGATTTTACAAAGTCCTTGTGAGTTGCTAGAGAACAAGCAACATTTTGGAGGGGAGGACTGTAATATTCCTATTTTAATAGGAATATTCAATTTCATTTTGTTTTGTTTTCTCAAAGAATAATTATGTAAAGGAGGGTCAAAAAAATCCTAATAAAAGAATAAATACATGCCCAATGTGAACAGAGGTAAATCAAGGTTGTCTTGATAAAATCCACTTGTGTGTGAAATAGGATTGAGCCATTTGACTGCGTCAACAGGACCAAATCACAACACAGTCCAGATGCATTGAACCTCCTAGATGATCAGCGTAGTTCTAGAAGGAGGTCCTCCATGTGAAAAGGGTTAAATGAATGAAGGTGGTTTAGGGTTTTGGCAAGCTCTCATCTTATAAAAGGAAGGGAATACAACATGTTGAGGTTGTTCATGATTTGATTTATGAATTTTTGTCTATTTAGAAAAACAGCTTTCTTGGCTGCTTAGCCTAGATTGCATTGGAATTTCTTGTTTAGGAGTTCCATCTCTTCCCATTGAGGATTTGTTAGGAGAGCTTGTATTTCTTGTCCACTATCTGGTTGGAGACCAAGCTTCTACTTCCAACTGCAACACAGATCTGATGAGGGTTTTATTTATTTTTTAAGCTGCAGCAAGTGGAACTCTAGATCTGTTCAGATCTAGCTTATATTGGAGCCTCTTCTCAGTGAGTGTGTCTTTTAACCTCCTGGAAGAGTGCATCCATTGTCTGAGCTTTAGTTTTTTTCTTGGCATCAGGCCAAAGTTTTCTCCATCCTCAACTTCACAGTTCCTTGAAGATACCGCGTCCTTTTTGCAGGTAGAGTTGCATTGGGGTTTTTGTATTAGCTTGGAGGAAAGATCTCTGGTGAAAGGGACCCTTCCCTTCACTGTGGTGATCCATGGATTGGCCAACCAATCCATGTTCATTTCAGATATGATCTGCTATGTATCATATGCTTCATAAATTTCTGAATATTACTGTAGATCTGTGGCTTAAATCTTAGATCTATTCAAGGATATCCATCTTTTGCTGAGATCCCCAAGGGGAGTGTAAAGAAGAGCCTCTTTGGCTTACAGATCTGTAATAGATCTATTGTTTTTCATATGGATCTAATCTAGATCTGAGATATAATAAAACACTTCTTCAATCCTCTGTAAATTACGCTGTCAAGTTCTTCAGTCTTAATACATTTTGCAACACCTCTATTTGGAGGGTTTATTCATGTCAAACCTTTGTTTTTCTCATGTACATTGTATGATACATATCATAGACCTGTTTTACTGATGTTTACAACCTATCGCACCTAATAGCTTCATAAAATCACGCTTCTTAAGTTTCATTAAATTTTGCATTAGCTAAGCCCTGGGGATTGAGCCTTTTCTAGCCATGTCGGGAATGGGAGACCTGTTTAACTTATAGCTAGAATGATTTTTTTTTATGAAATTTTGTATGGGATTCCCTCATGACCTAAGCTAACAGATCCAACCATCACTTTCCTCTGTTTTTACGCATTTTTTTGAAAATGACCTTTTTAGGGCTTAAATCACTGTCTTTCCCCACTTCTGGTTGAAGGGGTAGATAACTTCCCTTTCTGCTGCATATATTACTGATATTAAAGTGTTTATTAACATATCCCATTTTTTATTAGTCTACTACTACTCCAATACAGTGTTTATATATTGTTGCAATCCCTCATGGGACATTAATCAAGCCATACTAGGTGTGGGAGGCCTGTTTGCCTCACCTAGTTTGTTTGGTTTCTAATCTCCTCTTGGAATTGGGTCTTAGATTATTATATCTAAGGAATCCAAGGGCTGATCTTGGTTTCTGAAGCACACATCCCTGAAAAATGCATTTTTCAGGCCTGTTTTGCAAAGCAGTCCCTTTTGGGATATTACAGGGATGATTGTGGGAATCACTGGTTCTTTAATTGTCTCCTTGGAAAATTTGGTCCATTTGTACCTCCATTTCCTTAATTTGAGCTATCAATTGAAGTATCAAACTCATCATTTCATCTTTTTCCTTTCAATCCTGTAAAACTTCCTTTGTCTAAGGATGCTCACTTTGAGGAAGCTTGAGTTGTTTCCTCAAGGCAACTATGTCCTCATTTTTATTTTTAACCAATGCTTCTGCTACTTTGATGTTTGTAGGATCATATCCTTCATGTAATACTAAATCGTCTAAGTTCTTCATTCTTATATCCTTTGCATATAATGAAGCTTCATCCATCTTCATTTGATCTTGCATATTAGAGATGGTATTTTGAAGCTTATGAGCACTCATAGCTTTTGTTGTGACTATGGAATAGAGCATCTCTGAGGTTTTCCTATGAAACTCAATATGATCCAATTCATGGATTTTTTCTATAGCTACTTCCATATCAACTTTCTTGTAGTCAGCAATTGTCTTTGGCACTGATACTATGGGTTGTAATACTGACATAATCAATTTTTAATTTGAATAATCAAATGATGATAGGATTTGTTTTTATTACCTAGCTTTTTCTTTCAGAACTGAGAATATATTTCAGTTTTGATTTCCTCATTCTTCAACTTCATTTGCTTGTATTTCTCCTTAATATCTAAATCATTTTCCTCAGTTGAATGTGAGGAAAAAGCCTCCATACTTTGTTGCCTTTCCATTATCTATGCATCTTCATTATTAATTGTTCTTGATTATGATTTGGCTCACTGATCATTACAGTGGCTATATTCGTCTCTGGATGTTCAGTGTTGGTATTCAAGGTCTCTGTTTCTTCAACATCTATTTTTACTTTACCTTTAGCTGATGTATCTAGTTTTTGCCTCTTATTGTAAATGATTTTAAACTTTGTTTCTATTGTGGTCTCTACAGTATAAGCTCCCTCTTCTCTGATTCCCTTAGTGGATGTCTCTGGTTGTTTGGAAATTTCCAAAGTGTGACTAGTATTCCTTTGGTTTACTACCTCTGTTAAAGTGTTTTCAACCCACTCAATTTGATTAGAAAAATTTTCTACTTTTGGATTTGGTTCATGGATAAAGGGTGTCAATTTACATTTTACCTTTAGTTTACTTAAGATCCCTTGTGGATAATAATTCCATGGGAAGCTTTCTTCTAATTTATATTCCAGTAGTTGACCTGCTGCTTCCTTTTCTGCATCTCTGTGATTACATATAAAAGGCCCAATTTGATTTTTGAGTTTGAATTAGGTCTTCTTTTTGGCTGCCATGAAATTAATTGAATCTGAATTTAGGATCTGCCTAATGTACTCTAAGGCAAAGATCCTCATTGATGGATGCTTAGGTAACTTGTAAGGCAACAATTTAGAACAAAAAACTCTGATTTCAGTGAATTTCTCATACAAATACCAATCACCCACTTTTCTATGCTCTGATAACTGCAATATTTTCTTCATTTCCTCACTGATTCTAGGTTTCTCTATTTTTTGTCAAGATAGTGATCAATGGATGTAAAAACAACTTTGCAAACTCTAAATAATTGAATTATGTGTCCTCTTTTCTGAGTATATATGTCCAAAAGATAGCTGATAGAGGTTTTCCTTCTATATCTAGTTTTTGAAGTGAAATTGGAAAGCTCTCTAATTGAAAGAATAGAAACAAGTGGAACAGATAGGAGGTATATTTGAATACTCCTTCCAGCTGTAAATTAGTCAATTGATAGTGAATACTATCAGCAATGAAACTAGCATAGTCAAATATAACTGAAGGTGGTTAACCTGGAGAAAAGGTGGAAAAAAATCCCAAGATAGACTCATAAGTATGCTCATCAGTGAAAACCCAAGTATGAAGGAGAGCATGGGGATTACATGCCTTGAACCTTAGGAGAACTTGGCAGTTGAATATGGAGGGTTTAACTTGGGAATTTCAACATGCAGGGGCATAAAAGTTTGAAAAATCATAAACCTTTTAGGAAAGTCTAAGCCAATGTATAGCTTAGTGAGAGCTTCAATAGACAATGGGACTACTTGTGGGTCTGGTTGAAGCTGCAACGTTTGGTTTATTGACTCTACAGTAATGGTTAATAGGACCTCTTTATTTGCATTCACAATAGCTCTTTGTTCAGGAATATAGTACTGGTGACATAGTCTAATAATTTCTTGACAAGGGTGAGTCAGGGGGACTAATATTTGGGTAAATTGGACTTCCAAATATGAACTTCTTCATGATCATCAAGACATTTTTCAAAACACCAGTTGTGGATATCTAACATATTGAATTCAACTGTAGGATCAGTTATTTTGTAGTCAATATTAGCTAGGGGAATATGCTCAATATCAACAACTGGGGGTTGTAATGTGTTGACTACAATTGCAGTATTTGGATTCATGGCAGGAGTAGGTTTAGGAGTTTTAGAACCCTCAGGCTTGTTTACACTGTTTTTTAGGCATTTTGATTGGCTTATGCAAGTTTAAACTGTTTGCAGAGGAAATTTTACTATAACAGAGGCTTGATTGGGAAAATTTAGCAAAATAGAATGTCTTTTTGGATTTTATGCTCAATTAGGTCTCTCAAATAAGTTCTGAGGCTTTATAAACTGGTATAAAACATAAAACAGGGGTTTTCTGAGTTTTTTGACCGAAAAATGGGCTAAAACTCTATTAAAAAGGGATTTAGAGAATATTAGGGCACCTGCAGAGGATTTATGGCCTTTTAGAGCTTGAAATTGATCATTAAATTGTGAAAAAAGTGATAAATGTCTTCGAAAATACTGCGTAGCAGACAACTAGGGTTCTTGGAAAAATTTTGCTAGAGTTTGGCATGTTTTTGGGACTTTTGGGCAATTTAATTTCTCGATTTCTTGACTTTGAAATTGTTCTTTTTCTTTCTTTTTTTTAAAAAGGTTTCTTGAATTTAGTTGCAGGTTTTAATCTCAGAAAAATACCTGTTTTTATGCAGGTATCGGCTTTTAAAAGGGTTTCTTCAATCTCTGATCGAATTGATGGATTTCAGCGGTTGAGCTAGAGCAGGTGTAGCTCCTCAGTAGTTTTTATAGGTTTATTTTGGTGAATTCGGAGGTTCTAGGCATAAAAATGGGTATCAGGGGCTTTCACAGGTTTATACAGTCGGGAAGGAAAAAACAATGGTTAAACGTGACAGATAAATGAATTAACACATTTATTAAGGTTTTATTAAAATGTATGAATTTGCATTGATCAGCATTGAATGCGAGTCGTGATCAGGCAGGAAGGTGGTTTCGGAAATTCAAAGAATGGAAAACCGGTGGTTATCATGCAGAGTTTTAGTGGTAAATGGTTTTAATCAAAACCCACGTGATCCAATTAGGAGAGGCCACGTGGAGGGGAAGGGTCAATGAGAAACCACCCATTTGGCGTGGCTTTTTCATTGGGGCGGTCGTGCATCTAATCTATGTGATATCAAACGTCGACCGTCAGATCAAAAGGTTTGAAGCAAACGATCGCGATCGTGTCGAGAGTTGCATTGGAGAGAAAAGGTGGGACCGGGGTGGATTAAATGTAGCGGAAGGGCTTATAATGCGTTTAAACCTTTATGATATGGCTAAGGGGTAATTGATATAAAACATATATTATATGCTTTAAGGATGGTATATGCGGGTTTATCGTTTTTATTTAAAAAAATTGTTAAATGTTTTTAATAAAACATAAGCGGGCGGGTTTATATATTGTATTTATATAGTTTTCAACCTTTTTCAATAGTTTAAAAACTATAGGGCGGGATATTTGAATAACGATAGTTTTAGACCAAAGGGATTTTAATTTGGGGTTTTTATATTTGCGCACATGGATAATAGAATTTGGTCTTAAACATTATAATAGTGGGTTTTTTGGGGTATTTCAAATATAAGGGAATTAATAACTAGGAGAGGGTATTTCTTAGGGATTTCATAAGATATGTTAAAAGTTAATATGAAAGGGTAATGAAATAAAACAAAAATGCATATTATCTCTAAGTATAGTATAAAATCAAGCATTGCTCATTTTTATATTTCTTTCACTAATACTTAGGATAAATGTAATTTTGTGGGTTTTTAAAAATGCTTATGAAGGGATGGAGTTAATTATTCTAAGGTTACAATTTTACTAAGCAAGAATGTGTTTTTACTTAGGAAAAAGGGGTTTTAATACATGAATGAAGGGAAAATGATGATAAATGAGGTTTTAACATAAGAATTCAATATTTTTAACTAACCAGTCATAGAGCCTTGGGTCCGGTCCCAACAAAAGTCAGAGAAATGCTTTGAGCCTGTTTTACTGATAGATTAGAATACTGAATACTCATGGGGGAGGGGAAATTAGTGATTTTTCCCGATGATATATTATTTAAATGGTTTCTCCACTGCTTTCTACCTACCCAACTTTTATTTCTAACATTTTTTCTTCATTTTGCAGGTGCATTTAGGTTTGCAACCTTAAAACATTTTCTTTCAATGCATAAAACTAATCTAGATCTACCTTATTTCATCCGAGGACTCAGATTAAACAGTTGAGCTCCTTATTATTCTCTACCTATCTACTGATTTTTCAAGTTTAAACTGTTTTAAATCATTATTCACTATCTAAAAGATGAAATTGAAAGCATGAAAATTTCGGTTTAAACTGTTTAACTGATCATGGATTATGGCATTTATTGACACTCTGCACATAATCATTATTCTTGCAGTAAAAGTAAAAGTAGTGGCACTTGGACTTGCTCACTTTCAGGTTTTATTTCTTTTCTTTTGGGGTATATATTTTCTAAGTCCTTTGATCTTTCTTTTAGGACTTTTTACCCTCTTTTTGATTTTTTATTATTTTTCATTTTTTCAAAATATGGGAAAAGAACTTGCAGAAATCAAGGTATGTACATATTTACAAGACTTATCAAAGTCAATTCAAAATTTTATGAACCATATTATTATAGGACCCTAACAATAACGAGAGCCACCGAGAGATGATACCTGAGTGCGTCCCCATACATCTGTATGCACAAGCTCTAATTTTTCACTCTTCTTTTCTTTCCCAACTCTAAGAAATTTGAATCTCTTATGTTTTCCACAAACACAATTCTCACGGAAAACCAAATCAATATTCTTCAAACCTGGCAACAAATTTCTTGAGTGAAGAATCTTCATACCCTTCTCACTCATGTGTCTGAGCCTATGATGCCATAATGTTGCATCTGCTCTTATGGATTTTAAAGCATTAACGGAATTAGAAATACCATTCTATAAATACAATGTACCAACATTTTCTCCTTTTTCTATTACCAGGGCTCCTTTAGTGACCTTCCAGTTTTTACCTGTATAAGTTGTCACACAAACTTCACTGCCTAACTGCCCTATTGAAATCAGATTTTTCTTCAGATATGGAAAATGTCTTACCTCCTTTAATAACCATTGGTTTCCATTCTGTTGTTTTACAATAACTTTACCCATTCCAACGATTTTAAAGGGTTTATCATTACCCAGAAGAACCTGTCCAAAATCTCCTTGAACATAGTCGTGAAAATGTTTCTTATCAAGTGTGGCATGGACTGAGGCCCCTGAATCTACCACCCATGCATCAATAAAATTTTCTAGAGAAAGAATCAAGGCATATTACAACACATCACCTATCACATTTGCTTCATGATTGTTTTCTTGTTGTACGTCTCCTTTTTTTCCCTTCTGAGACTTACGTTCTTTCTTCAGGTGTCCTTTCTTCCCGCATTTCCAGCACACTATGCCCGATCTGGACTTGGATCTGCCTTTCCTTTACTTACTGTGATATCATGGGTTCTTTCCTCTTTCCATTTTTCTTTCCCTAGTCTATGCACTCAAAGCATTACCTGATGTTTCACCAGAGTTTTTATGTCGCATTTCCTCGCTAAGGATGGCACCAACAACATCATCAAACTTTAAAGTACTAGATCCAGAGACAGAGTTACTAATGGCCCATAACTAAACCATTCCAACTTTATGGAAATGAGCATAGAAGTAACAGAGCCCTAACTCCATCATCAAATTTTACCCCTACAGAACTTAACTGACTAGTAACCATATTAAATTCATTTAAATGGTCAGCAACAAATCCACCTTCCAACATTTTCATACTAAATAAAATCTTCATAAGAAATAACTTATTTGAGGCTGAGGGTTTTTCATATAATCTGGCCAATGTATTCATTAAACCCTCTGTTGTCATTTCCTTCAAAATATTAAAGGCCACCGGTGCCGCCAGGCACAGTTGTATTTTTCCAAGTGTCTTTCTGTCGAGAATCTCCCATTCTTCATATGTCATACTCGACGAATTCTTTGTTTTTCCGCTCAATGGTAGGTACAGATATTTCTGATACAGGTAATCTTTCATCTGCATATCCACTGCTGGTAGTTTTGGCCGTTAAATTTCTCGACCCTAAACCTTTCATCTTTCGCCATTTCTCCCACTCGAACTAGGAACCCTTCTTTCCTGTGAGTTTATTAGCCAAATATACCTTCTGCTATGATACTAGTTGTTAGAAAATTATATATTACAAAGCAATGGAAGACATAAAAATATGTGAAAATACAAACACAGAAAACATATAAAACAAGGGAGACAGAGATATATGTGGTTCACCCAACTTGGGATACATCCACGGAGAAACATTTAGTCCTTCCTTTATATTATCCAGCAAAATGAAGAGATGCAACCTACAGCAGATCTGATGTAATATCCTCTACTCTCTCACACAGTCCTTCCTTCTCTTTCTCGCTCAGAATACACACTCAACACACAGTCGCAATACAATACCCTCATGTGAACCGAGGGGTTTCCTTATAGGGAAAAAAACCCTAATTTAAACATAAGTTCTACCATCAAATCATCCGTCTAATGAACAGCCCAGATTGACTACGAAATTACAATATTTTACAAGGCAATTTTACATCTATTTTTAGCTTCGGAGGCGTTTTCCCCGAACCCCCGCGAGGGGACAAGTCCCCCCCCGTGAAGGGGTCTACATTTTTCCTGGGGTATACATCCGACTGAAGCAAATACCTCTAAATCAAGATGATAATCAGGCTCCACACCCAACAATTTTCATGGCAAAAAACCAATGGAAAAATGGAAAATTTATTTTCATGAAAGTATATGTGTGTATGTGTGTGTGTGTGTGTGTGAGAGAGATAAAAGATAAAAGATAAAAACAATGAAAACCCATTTTGATAGCACCTTTTAGATCTAAACACATATCACAACGGAGACCTCATTTATCCTCTCATGTAACCTGAGTTGTAATTTCATAGAGGAATCTTTAAGAAAATCATGACTACCAGAATAAAATTGGGTAGAAGCACAACGCCTACTATTAAATATAAAAAATTGAAATGATTAAATTATGGTACTTGTGGAGCGATAAAAAGGTGTCTTTGTAACTCCTAATTACCTCACATTAATTATCAACCCAGGGACGACTTTTTGTTTCAAGAGTGTACTCAGTCTGAGGCGGCTATTTACTCAAGAGTAATGTTTGTGAAGATGTAGTATAGAAATACAAATGTAGAAATAATAAATGCTTGAAAAGAAATCTGCTTGAAAAGAAATCTAATTACAAATGACAGAAATGTAAAGACTACACTACAGCAACCTTGCTAGACATCGATTAGGGATGCAGGAGTAATAACTCTTTCCCCTAGAAATCGATGTGAGATGACCAAATCTGGGGAGCTGGAATGATTAGCTCTGCCCTCTACAGTTTAGAGATCTCAAAGCAAGTGAAAACAACTCAAAGGAAATGAAATCTAAAACGCAAACTGGAAAGGAACAACAATCTAAAAGCAATGAACAGGAATTGAATAGCGGCGTAAAATAAACAGTGAATTCAATTCATAACCAAGCAAACTAGATTTCTACTCTTTAATCCTGTCGACAGCCACGCAACAATCAACTATCGTAATTCATAAACAAAAGGAACAACAACTGGAATTAGATACGGAAAAACAACATTTTATAACGATTGAATCATGAATCATGCTTCTTGTAAAGAATGGAATAACAATGACTCTGTATTTGATCCAATTAGCAATAACTCAATTCTTTAATTGTAATAAACGAACTTCACACAACAGAAATAAACTAATAGAAATACCAACAGCAGATCGCTCCACCAGGGCCGGGCCCTCAACCACCGGTGAAGCGTTGCTGTGCTTTACTCCAGCGCTTGAGAAATGGAACCACAGTGAACTCTTTTATTAATCAGGCATTAATAATGTTTACAAACAGCTCACACTCTCTTAACAAGAGCCGATGCACAATTCTGCAAATTACAATAAGAAAAGTCTCTCCATCCTCCCATACACAATACATGCTTCCCCTTTTATAATCAGAAGGTGGAGAAATTAAATAGCAAATAGGATCTCTAATAATAATATTGAATTTCTTCCAACCAATTGATCAACAATAAAATAGATTTACATCCCTCTTTTAACAACAGCAAGTCGAATTTGGCTTTGTAGCTGAGATTTGGAGGACGGCCGCAACCACAGATCTGAGAAAATCGTGCTCAAAGAACCCTGCGTTTCTCTCAGTACAAGCCGAATTTGGGCAAACCGTTCTTTACTAAAGTTAATTGGGTCCGTTCTGAACAAAACCCATGTTCCGGATTTTCCAGATTCGTCTTCATTTGCTCAGAATCTCAACCACAAAACTGTCACTCCTTATTCCAGCGCATTTCTGAGTTGGCACTTTTAATGATCAAATCTTCAATCTGGAAATTATCTTGGAGGCTAAAAATGGTGAATAGTGTTATAACCAACTTATTAAAACCATCATTGATAAAATAATTCATAATCATCAATTTATTAGAAATAAAGGAAGATAAATAATATTCATCCATAAGAGCATAAATCATTTATAAAATGGATTTAAATAATAAATTATAATAAATGACGTGATGAAGAATGGTAGAAATGGGTGGAATAAGCATTCACAAGTGATAATAATAATGGCATTAACATTACTTGATGCTAAATTGAAAAATTGAATATCATCATGGAATAACTATGCGTGGCATGTACAATATAATATTATGTCCATGAATATTAATAGCATGACATGATTTTCTTAACCACCTACCTCTTCACCAAGATATCAAGAGACAAGAGCATACGCCAAAATGACAGAATAGTAAAAGAATTATATCAAGAGAAAAGAACATACAATAAAATGACATAATAGTAAAAGAAGCATAAAATACAAATATGATAAAAATAACATATGCAACCAACAATTACCATCAAGGTAACTGAAATTACTTTTAGACCAAAACAACAATGAAACTATACTTTTATATGTTAGAAAATGCACCATTTATGTTGCTTCGTCATGTCGCTAAGATCTAAAGTCATTTCAATTATGTAAACCTAAGATCTAAGTCCGCAAAGGCAAACCATACACTAAAATGACAAAATGGTACAAGCATAAAATAGAAATATGATAAAATACATATGGAAAAAAAAATTACCATCATACTAACGCAACAGTGGGATAATTTGGCAAAAGAATTGAAAACTCGAAAAATCAGACAGGCGCATGGTCCAGACATCCTACGCTGGGGATATTTGACTAAAGGGAAATTCACCATTAAAGAGGGATATGATCTTCAAGCTCAACAAGCGCACAATGATATGCGACCAGTCTGGACAAAAATCTGGGCGATGAAACATTGGCCTAAGGTGACATACTTTCTATGGTTGGTTAGTCATCGAAGAATATTGACCTGGGAAAACCTGCGCAAACGAGGGATGGTAGGACCCTCTCAATGCCCCCTTTGTCAAAATGAAAATGAAACAACAGAACATCTCCTAAACTCATGCCCAATGGTGCAACAAACATGGAGGAGCCTGGCACAATTGTTTCGGCAAACAGATCAAAACCATGATAGCATTGTGGAAACCATCAGTAACTGGCGCAAAGGGAAGTTCCACTGTCAAGTAATTAACAGGGCCTGGACACTATCACTTGGATTCATTCTCTGGCATATTTGGAAGGAAAGGAACCGTAGGATTTTCCAAGATATTCAACAACCATTGCAGCACATTTGGCAACGCTCGATGGATATTATTAGAGAAACCATCCTAACAGAAAGTTGGGTGGATGAGGATTGGCAGACGGTAGGCTTTGAATCACAGATATTAGAATCTTTAAACCTTAAACCGCAGATGTTGTACAAAAGCTTATGGAAATACAGGCCACCACGTCAATCAAGTGAAGAAACATGGCAACCTCCCCATCCAGGATTTATCAAACTAAATTTTGATGGAGCCTCCAAAGGTAATCCGGGGCAAGCAGGGTCAGGAGGGTTGTTTCGCAACTCACAAGGTATAGTCTGCCGGTTTTATGCCTTTGACCTGGGACATGCAACTAATAATGAAGCAGAATTGCTAGCGGTCAAGCACGGCTTAGCCATTGCAATCAGAGAAAACTATCAGCGACTTATCATTGAAGGTGATTTAGAAATGGTCATAGGAGTTCTTCGTAAGCTCCAGCAAGGAACCCCCTGGGAAAAAATTGCACATAGCTGGCGAACATCTGCTCTTATAGAGGAAGTGAGCCAACTTTTGAAACAACTCCAATACCTTATCCCTCAACATATAAGGCGTAAAGGCAATGAGGCGGCAGATTATCTCGCTAATTGGGGCTGTAAACAGATGGAGTGTTGTATCGATGCTAGCCCCACAAAGGCCATATGGGATGTGGAACTCCATTCTCTCCAGCTGATAGTAACCAAAGATCTTCAACCCCCCGATCGGGGTGTCCACCTGTCATAGTGCACTCATGAACCAAGGCAAGATGGCAGTTTATGGGCTCGCATATCAATCATCTCTTATCATGCGAAATGGCAACTCCACCTTCCTGCAGTACAAGATAAGCCGATGCTTTCTGAGCACGCAAGGTGGACAGCCTGTGCTGTCAGAGCACCGGAGGAAATTTTTAAATGAGGTAAGTCGGCTAACTCCATGTCTTCATTCTTGCACGAATTGGTCTTTGCATGCAAGAGCTTGGAGGATTCAGAGGAAGGCGCCGAGCACAGGTCATTTGCACAGGTGGTGGTATGTATCCAGCCTTCTTCTAGCTATAATGTTTTTTAACACAGTGGTTTCAGCTTCATTGATGTTTCAAAAGGTAACGCATATTTCTTTACTCGTCATTTTCTCTGCTCCTACAATGCAAGAGGTTCTCCCCTGCTTTCGAGACCCCTGCCACCAATCTCATAAGTTGAATCCCCCAGTATTCAATTCTTACAATCCTGCATTTACAGTTCTGCTTATTTTTCTTAATACCCCAAGGGATTTGCGCTAGAAAATTGTTAGAAAGGTTTGTTATCGTAATCACTGTCTCCTTCCAGCCCAGTTGGTTAATTATCAGTGTTATTTGGGTTGTAGAGAGGGTTCTTGTTTCGGGAGTCTTTCTTTTCCTCCTTGGCAGTCAACGGGATGGCTTCGGTTGCTTGTGTTACACCCGGCTGATAGAATAAGGAAGGCGGACTACTGTAGGCTTCATTCTGCTGAAGGAAATCAATGCCTCTCTTCATCACCTCTGGTGCCTTCTCCCTGTAGCGTCAGCAGTAGTGTCCGGAAGTCGTCTTTTCCAGCTTGTGGGTCTAATGATCTGCTTCATTTGCTTCTGTTAAATCTTGTAGTAGGCCAGTTGGGTCGAGTAAATGGTTTGTTTTGCTTCTGCATTAATGCACTGCATATAGCCCGCACCCGCGTCATATAGCCACGACCTGGCAGCTTCAGGCCTTCGAATTTCTTTATACTCATAACAAAGAAGATACAGGGCTGTTTATTGTGAGGTTCCTTTATGCTGACTTCATCCTTCATGTGCACTGTTGTATGTCTGTCGTGTATACCAGGTCCTTACGCGACATGGGAAAGAGACGGACCTCATCCCAAGCTGCCAAAGGTAAGGAAAAGGTTGAAAATGAGTCCACCTCAAAGAAGCGTGGTCGGAAGTCGAACCTGGAGATTCTAGAGAACCTGGAAGCCAGCTATGTCGTAGGGAACCCTTCCAAGATCCGCCAGGAAATCCGGGGGTGGGAAAGCGAAATACAAACAGACCAAGAAGACCTGGAAGCAGAAAAAGAAATCTTGGATTTTATCACTGACCCGGGCAACACCAGAGGACGTCTTACGTCATTCCACCAGACAATCCACACCTACTGGATCATGAAATGTCTTCTCGCAAAATCCATGCAGAGTTTTCCCCCAGCTCCGGTTCAGACAGTGCAGCCACAGCTCGATACCAGTTTGAAGGACATGATTCATAACATGCAAGACCAGCTATACCACATAAAAATCACCCAGTACCAGGCAACTGACCGGATTAGCATAGTTGATGACCATGTGAGACGTATTGAACAGCTGCTCCAGCAAAACCAGCAAGTGGAAATGCCAAGGCTTACTGGAAAATCCCCGGCTGTTGTCTCCTCCTCAGATGTTTAATGGTTCCTTTTGTGAAGCTTTATGAAATATACAATTTTGTATAATCCTAGTTTTTATTTTCTGCAAGTAGAGAAGTATGCTATAGAACAGTTAGCTAATGATGCACATAGACGGATGAAGACATTCCAATTTTGGTTTTCTTTCAAAGCACTGAGATGGCCAACAGACCTGGTTTCCTCCGGGCAGGTTGAGGCCATCGAATTTTTTTATATTTCTGTAACCTGTATCGGTAATATAAATAGAAAATAGAAGGCACTACCAAATTCACAAAAAAAAAAAAAACTAAAGTTATAGAAAATTATTTAGACCAAAACAACAACGAAACCATACTTCTAAATTTTATAAAATGCAACATTTCTGTGAAACTGTACATGTCTTACAAAATGCTTTTTGTTGCTTGATCATGTCACTATCCAGGATCTAAGGTCAATGAAATCTAGGATCTAACCTCTAAGACCATAAATTAGTGTGTGAAATTAATGTGTGTTAGTAATGTGTTACGTGTACATGAGATTAAATGGGAGTTACAAAGTGTTCGTAAGTGCCCATGAAGTGGCACATAATCATCTGCCTTCCTAAAAGGGTGTGTATAATATTGTGTGGCGGCATCTATCTTTGCATGAATGAGTTCTTGTGTATGTGTTGTGACTTGTTTATTTTACATAGTAGTGCTTCCTCTTTCAATTCTTCACCAAAATGAAGAGCAAGCATAAAAAAAAATGGAATATAAATAATAAGGTTAATGTTAACACACTAGGCATGCCAATGGATACTTCTTACACTAATTGCTTGTAAGAAAACCTCCCAGAGATTGGCAAGTCATGTGTCACAAGTTACAACTGTTGAGATTGCAACAAGATGATGAGCTTAGTGGAAAGAAGTCACCTTCATTAAGTGGGCCCACAGGCTATTTTTGGCGTAAAGTCTATTTTTAGACTATGTCTATTTTTATACATATGGATCATATTCTATGAGTTGCAGGATGCTATTTGTGGATGGTTGGTCAAGTTGGAAAAATAGATGGACTTCTATTTTTATACATGTCGTGAAATGTATTTTTCAAGTTCCAGATCACAAAAATATGATATCTCCCAGATGTTATTACAAAGCTCTTAATAATATTTGGACTCTAAACATTATCTTATTCTCTTGGAGCACTTCGGTTAAGTGCACAGATGTGGCACAGGAGCTGACAGAAGGAATTACGCTATTCCTGAGGGTTAAGTACCGTTCTTGCATGGATAACCGGTTAGAACTCATGTGAGAGAGTTTGGTGGAGTTGATTGAGAGATTAATGGGGTTGTGTTAGGGTTATTAAAGCTAAACATGGATTAGGCAGATTTGACATCTAGTGGCAGTTGATACCTTTAGTGAGGTGGTGTGTGGGAGTAATTAATAATTAATTCACTAATTATAAACTCATTAATCAACTAAATAATACATCTAGAGTTAACTTTAGTGCATGGAGACAGTTCAGTGGAAGATAATAAAAAATTAAAAATGAAAAATGAGTGACTATTAGTTGTGACTATATTGTTGCATGATTTGCAACAACCAGTGATTGGAGATGCCAATTAGGATTGCGCAGTACAATTCAGGTGGTTCGAAGTTATTTATGAGCCATTCTTCAGCATTGATTGCGCAGTAGAGGCAGGCTATCAGGTGGCAGAGATTGGAGCATGTGTTTTGCTAGATCTAGCTTGATTAGTGTGTAGAAATTGGAGATTGTACTGAGAGCTTGTGAGGATCTTTGTATGATGATTGTTACATGATCTCTATGACATATAATATATAGATAGTTGGGGTTTTCAGCTTTAAGCTTTCCCATGAAATAATGTGTTCATATGTGTGATTGTTTATGGTTTTAATGTGCGCATGCGATTGTTTTTATTTCCGAAAATTAATGATCAATGGTAGAAGAGATTTTGTATTGTGCATGAAGTTAAAATAGTGTGTGATCAGGAGAATCTTGGTGGATAACATATCAGTTATTCAAATTTCTACAACAAATTCAGGAGCGATACAAAGTCAATAGATTAAACCTTAGAACCCTTGATGAAAATACCTCTATTTATCCAGACTGAAATCACCAATTTCCCAACCGTCGATTTTACGATACTCATGACTTGCTATGCTTATCATTAGCCTCCCTAAAATGACCAACCAAAAAGAGAAGCAATGTAACCTGGAACGAACAAAGTTCATACCTTAAGTCAAATACTCCAGAAGACTTGGAATATGTAGATCTCCATAGAGATACAAAAATATGTATTAAAACGTATGAATGAGAATGATGATGATTGTTACAAATGAGACCCGCTTATATACCTAGTAAGGTGCCTCTTCAGGGAAGGTCATGTCCCCTTATACATGCCTCTTTAGTACTAATTACTAATTATTAATCATTATTTATGATTATTATCTTTTACATTATTTTCTATATAGTATTCATAACATTGCCTTCCTCCTCAAAAAGCTTTCTCCTCAAATCTTGTTGATGAAAGGGCTTGATCTCTTTTTCTGCTACGAGTGTCTTCTCGTCTCGAGACAATCATCTTTGTCGATACAAGTTGATATGATCCTCTAAGTGACAAACAAAATTTTCGCACCGAGAAGGGATCGGACCATCCTAAATTAATCTTCTTTCGAACTTTTTGATTACTAGAAACTTGTGATGAATTTTTATCACTGGACTGAGTTGTGTGCTCTTCAATATTCTTCGGAACATCAGTTTGTTGTTTCTGTTCTAAATAAGTAGCTTGATTGAGTTGTCTACTCTCGTGATTCGGATGTCAATAAGGAATTTTAGTGAGTTGATTTTCCATTATCTCGTTTGTGTCGTTTTCTTGATTTATTTGAAGTACGTGATTTCCTATAGTTATGAGAGTTGAATGTTTACTTTCTGGATCTTCACTTGAATCCTTTGTTGCTGGAACTACAACTTATTAGTACATCTTTACTTCAACTAGTTTGTCCTCTTCTTGAGTTGTGATATTGACTAGATCAATGTTTGTACTTTTTTCTTTACCATGGACAAAAGACTTCGACACTGCTTCTTGAGTAAGTTGTTCTAACTTGACATTTAGCAACTTCTTGTCACTTTTGAGCTTATTTATTTGTGTAAGAAGGTTTTGATTATGATTCCTTATACGTAAAAGTTCTTCGCTTCCTAAATTGTTGACTTTATCCTTAGTATCCCTCTCATCATCTTTTAAACTATTGATCTGTTCTAATAAGTTTTTATTAAGGTTTCTTGAACATAAATTATCCTCTTCTTGTTCTGATAAGTGCTTTTTGAGCTCCTTCTTTGTGACTTTAGTCTTCTTGACTTGTGCAATTAATTTTTCAACGTGGTCATTGAGGCGAGCAATTTCTTTGTCCTTTTCCATCACTTGTTTGTAATGCATATGTGCAAGATCTTCATATTCCTATTGTAACACTTTCTTGTTTTGCTGCAACTTGGTTATTGTGTCTTTCTTTTGATCTTTCAACTGCAATTTCTTGGTACATTGGATTACATCGTTTTGTAGGGGTGATGATGGGCATTTATCTTGTAATTCAGATTTTGTCTTCTTCTTTTCTTTATTAAAATTTGTATGTTATTTCCCAATTGTTGTCATTAATTGTTTCATCTCTCTGGCTAATGATTGTTTTTCTGCATCACTTAGATATTCAACTAAAGTAAAAGTTTGGTAACATTTTATGCAGAAGATGTTTTGATTTCTCAATGACTCTTAACAATTAAGATATCCTTCTAAACAAAAAAAGACAATGAAAAAAAACCACTACTTGTGAACGTCATCTTTTTCCTTTTCTTCACTTATTTTTATCTCCTTAATTATTTACTTATATATATACTTTACAAAATTCCTTAATATATATAATTCTCTTTAATTATTTTTATTTTTTATTTTTTCTTTTTTCACTTATTTTAACTCCCTAATTAAAGTCCTTTATATAGATCTGTTTTATTATTTTTAAATTTTTTTTTTCTTGTCTTGAAAGAGCCTAAGACACCTTTTTCATCTTTTTATAAAATAAAATAAAACTATAATGGTCTCTTTTAATTATAATAATAATACCTTATAAAAAAGTTGACCTTTTTGTAAGTGACCCTTTTACAATTTTTTTTTAATAATATATATATATATATATATATTATTTTTCAAAGAATATAATTCTTAAACTAATAAATTTCTTATTTCGGTTTGCTCAATTATTATCCCCTTTTTTTATAGTAAGATTTCCACCAACTTTAATATTCATTCAAATATATATTATGCTTCTTTTTTCTGATCCATCGATGTGCTTAACTCTAATATATTCAACTAACAAAACCTTAACTGGAAGGTGGCAACTAAATTCCTATGTAATTAGTCTCTTATGTTTTAACCAATTACTTGACCTTTATCTGAATTTGATTGTACGAATGTGTATTAAGTAGACAGTGATTACATTGGTGCGATGCGTTTATGTGCGGAACGAAATTCCTGGAGGCAGTGGTGGTTGCGGTGGCAGCGCTGAGAAATGTGTAGCAGCAATGGCTAGTTAACCAGAAAAAATCAGCCAGGTAACTTATGCAATAGAGTTTCTGAGAGAGAATTTGAGATGATGAGAAACGAGGATGACTCAGTGAAAACAAGGTCATTGTTCGACACGTCGGCCGTGCAGCTTTGCAGCAGGGCGATGGGCGGCTCATCCAAAGAAAGTGTGATGGATCATGTTGACACCTAATCCTATGGGATGGGTGTGGATATTTATTTTTGTATAATAAATAATAGTAGGAAATAAGGAAGGCCAAGAGTCATTGGGAGAGGAATCCCAATAGCCTCACCTCCATGTATAAATGCATGTAGATTCTTCAGCTAATAACACATTCTGATTTGAGGAGTTACCTCTTGGTTTGACATGGTATCAGAGCCAGCCCCACTATTGGCATTTCTGCCTGTGGTGTAACTCCCTCTCCTTTGCTCAGTCAGTTTTTATTAATAGTTTTTTGCTGCTCCTAAATTGCTATACTATTATTCTGCATTTTTTTTTCTCTTCAATTATCCACAGGTCTGACATTTGCAGCTCCTGAAGATTCTGCAATTCTGCAGACCCTGAAATTCTACAAATTGCAGCCCCTACCACTCTGCAATTCTACAGTCCTGCACACTGCCATTTCAGTTTTTTTTTGTAACGCCCTCACTTCTCCCTCACCTACCCAACGCCCCTCACACTTCCCTCACCTACACTCCCCATTCAACTACGCCCTCCCTTCCCATTCCCCATTCCCATACTCTCCATACCTACGTTATACAGTCCGCCCTTCGATTATCCATTCAACACTTCACGCTCGCAGCCTACCTCTCCACTCTCACCATTCTTCACCTGCAAACGCTAATCGAATCCTCAATATCTTACACGCCTCTTCAATACGCTCCATTCACATCTGCAATACGCTCCATTCATACACTGTCCATATATACACTGTCACATATATGCAACACCGCCCCTCCATTCCAATACGCACATCGCCTCCATTGTGATACAAGTCGGCTCTCCCATGTAATATACATCACGCTGTCATATCCCTCTGCATATATAAACCTCTGTCCAAATTATTAACGTCATTCCCGCCTGAAGAGCTATACCAGTCGACTGCATTATATATATATACCCGCAGTTGTATTATAATACACTCTCCATTTCACAGTCGGCCCTCCCACTATAAAACCGCTCCCACTATGTAATAATTCCGCCCTCCGCCCTCTATATACCAGCGCTGTCACTAAACACCTCGACACATCATTATATATCGTCTCTGTTTATAATACGTTGGTTTGACATGGTTTGAACTTCCTTGGCTTGTCGCTGTTGTCTATTGGCTTTACCGCCTCATTACCGCCCTGTCCAGCATTTATATATCAACACATATCCTGTCCGTCTGTCGTATGGCTGCATAACACAGGTATCGAAGCCTCCCATATATATCCATTCCATATTTTATATTACGCTGCCTCCCATATATACCGCCCCTCCTTATTTAATACCGCGCAGTCATATTGTATTACGCCCTCCATATTGTATTACACTACCACCATTTTAATACGCTACCACCATTCAATACCGCCCTTTGCATATAATACGCCCTCAATACCACTGTTGTCATCCACACTCGTTCGGCTCTCCATTTACGTTTTATCTGCCCCCACACCATTCTTAACAATACCACCCACACCATTCGTATACAATAGCACCATAATTCTGCCCTCTCCCATTCATAATTCTACCATTTCGCCTTTTAAATACCATTCCGCCCATTTTTTAATACCACTTCTTACATTCATATTCATAATACCGCCTCCACATTTTTAATACATATATATTTTCCTTCGTCAAACAAAAAAAAAATACATATTTTTTTTGGTGCAGAATTCAGTTTTTAGCAAAAGTTTTTGTGCAGAATTCAGTTTCTAGCAAAGAGTTTCTGTCCTTTTTAAATTCAGTCTTTTAGCAAAGATTTTTTCAGTATATTTTCCAGCAAAGAGTATTTTTTTTCTCTCTCCTTCAAAAGAGATTCTCCAGCAAAGTTTTTTTCTCTCCTCCAAAAGAAGATGACAGTCCCTTCATCTTCTCAAGAGGCTGCCTACTTGGCACAGAGAGAAAAGAGACATGCTTCAGGTCCATCCAGAGGAAGAGAAGGCAGAAGACGAAGAAGAAACTTCAGAGAAAAGGGGGGCAGACAATCTAAAGCTCAGCAGCCAACAAATCAAGACAAAGGTAAAACTAATGACAAAGACAAAGGTAAACCAGTTGAATCAGCTCATTCTGTTCTAGCACATTGTAACAATGGAGTAACTGAAAACCTATTTGATGTTTCATTTACTTCATGGAGAGATTGTTGGTTGCTAGATTCATGAGCAACATGTCACATGACATTTAGAAAAGGATTTTTTGAAGAATTCACTGACAAAGTTGATGGAGCAGTATATTTCGCAGATAAATCCAAACTCAAGCCATCAGGGCTTGGCACAGTCAGGCTTAAACTGCCTGGTCTTCCTGATCATATCCTACATGAGGTTCTATACCTCCCGGAGTTGAAGAGAAACTTGCTGTCCCTGATCGAAATCCGGCAGCAAGGACACTCAGTTCACTTGTTTGATGGCAAGGCAGAGGTCAGATCAGCATCAGATCACTCACTGGTCATGGAGGGAATAGAAGAAGGGAGACTCTTGAAGCTGAAAGGTTCATCTGCTCATGCTCAAAACTTTGCATTCAGTTCACATCATGATGAAGGTACATTTCCATCAAGTCTTTTATGGCATGCTAGATTTGGACACTTAAATTATGACAGCTTTCGTTTGTTGAAGAAAAATGGTGTTGATGGACTGCCTACAATTCCTAGAAAACCTAAGGAATGTGATGCTTGTATTCTAGGAAAGCATAACAAACATCCATTTCATGATTCACACTCAAGAGCACATAGGAAACTTGAACTTGTTCATTCAGATTTATGTGGCCCTATGCCTATTGCTTCTGCAAATGGAAACAAATACATGATGACATTTATTGATGACTACACCAGAATGTGTTGGATTTACTTACTGAAGAATAAGTCTGATGTTTTTCAAACTTTCAAGAATTTTCATGCATGGATTGAAAATGATGCACAAACACATATTGGCTCTCTACGTACTGATAATGGAAAAGAATACACTTCAAACGAATTTGAAAATTATCTTCGTCAACATGGAATCAAACATCAAACCACTGTGCCATATAATCCACAACAGAACGGTGTAGCTGAAAGAATGAACAGAACCATCTTAAATATGGTCTGCTCCATGTTATTTTTCAAGAATGTAAAATTGATGTTTTGGGCTGATGCAGTTCTATGTGATGTTTACATAAAGAATAGGTGTCCTTCAAGTTCAATTAGAAAAAAAACTCCTTTTGAAATGTGGCATGGCCACATTCCTTTGGTAAAGCATTTCAGGGTCTTTGGGTCCACCTGTTATGCCTTGATACCCAAGGGACAAAGGAATAAACTTGGTGCTAGAAGTTGAAAATGTATCTTCTTGGGGTACTCCAATACCTCCAAAGGATATCGTCTCTATGATGAAGCCAATAAGAAGTTTGTAATAGCAAGAGATGTCATATTCCCTGAATCTTCCAAGAGTGACAAGGCTGTTGAGCGGCAACTTGATCACCTGGATAGATTCACACATGCAAAGTCTTTCCAAGAATTTGATAATCAGATTCCACATCTTGAAGGGGGGATTCCTATATTGAATCAAACTGTGGAATCATGTCCTGAAGCACTCTCTTCCCCACATGAAGAAACAACCACGGATGACACATTGAATGATGTGATTGACAGAATTGGAAGATTGAATCTTGAATCAATCCCAACTCAGTCAAATGAGTAGTCTGGGCCATCTCAGAAAGGTCCTCCCAAATGGCTGACAAAGACACTAGAGAATGTTCATCCCGATGAGTTTGGAAAAACACGAACAAGAAGTTCCACTAAACAAATCGAAGGTGACATAGATAATTTTGATTCTCCTGTTGATATGGATATTGCTTATAACTGTGAATTGAGTTTGTCTACAGATCATGAACCAACTTCCTTCAAAGAAGTCGCTTCTCATGATGAATGGAAAGAAGCAATGCAGAAGGAGTATGATGCCTTGATAAAGAATGGCACTTGGAAGCTGGTTGATCCGCCTTTGGGAACGAAACCAATTGGCTGTAAGTGGGTCTATAAGAACAAGTACAAAGCAGACGGCTCACTTGACAAGCACAAGGCCAGGCTTGTGGCAAAAGGATTCGCACAGAAAGAAGGAGTCGATTATGAAGAAACTTTTGCTCCCACAGCAAAATGGACCACCATCCGCACTCTCTTTGCCTTAGCAGCTCAGAATGGATGGAAAGTCCATCGGAGATAAAACACTTTGAATCAAGAGACCCAAAGGAGAAAGCTTATGTCCCAAATTTAAGGATTTTGTGATAAAGGGTCAAGAACACAAAGTTTGCAAACTTGTAAATCCTTGTATGGCCTCAAGCACCACGAGCCTCACAAAGAGAAATTAACCGAGCATCTTCGAAACTTGACTTCAAACATTTTGATCTTGATGATGCAATCTGTTTGTTAAGAAAGTTGGAAAAACAGTTGTATATCTTGTGGTATATGTAGATGATCTTTTGATAACAGGAAACAATGAGAGCTATATTGCATCCATGAAGAAAGAGTTGAAGAAAGGTTTTGAAATGACCGATTTGGGTCATGTTCATTACTATTTGGGTATTGAAGTAATTCAACATCCTAAATTCATATTTCTTTCTCAAAAGAAGTACATTGGAGATCTCTTGAACAAATTTGGCATGGATGACTGTAATCCCTTAACCACTCCAATGGAACCAAACTTGAAGCTCACATCTATTGAAGGGAAGGAATTTGAGGATGCAACTAAGTATAGACAGCTTGTAGGAAGTCTTATCTACCTGACCACCACCAGACCTGACATTTCATTTGATGTTGGAATCCTCTCAAGGTTCATGCAAAAACCTTGTGAAGGACATTGGTCTGCTGCGAAAAGAGTGTTAAGGTACTTGAAGGGGACTCAAGACTTTGGACTCAAATATACACAGGTAGGCAACTTCAGCTTGATCGGATATTCTGATTCAGACTTTGATGGCGACAAAGAAACAGGGGTATCTACTACAGGTTACACCATGAGTATTGGATCAAGAGCTGTCTCATGGAGATCACGCAAACAGTCAGTTCCAGCAGATTCCACGACCGAGGCAAAATATGTGGCAACAGCTGAAGCAACAAAAGAAATTGTGTGGCTCCAGAAAATCCTGGAAGATTTGCAGATGAAACAAATGTACTCCACACCACTCATGATCGACAACACTTCTGCAATAAAGTTGGCCAAGAACCCAAAGTTCCATGATTGAACAAAGCACATCAATACAAAGTACCATCTAATTCGACATCATGTTCAGGCCAAAACCATCCATCTACATCATTGTTCCACAAATGAGCAAACTGTTGATATCTTCACCAAAGCACTTGGAAAAGAAAAGTTTGAAAAGTTCAGATCGATGCTTGGACTCACCAACATCCCTTCGGATTAAAGGGGGGAATGTTGACACCTAATCCTATGGGATGGGTGTGGATATTTATTTTTGTATAATAAATAATAGTAGGAAATAAGGAAGGCCAAGAGTGATTAGGAGAGGAATCCCAATAGCCTCACCTCCATGTATAAATGCATGTAGATTCTTCAGCTAATAACACATTCTGATTTGAATTAAAATTGCAACCCTGAGAAGATTTGGCAGATGAAACGAAAACAAATGTAATTCCACCAATCATGATCGACAAATACTTCGCAATAAAGTTGGAAGCCAAGAACCCAAAACCCCATGATCAACAAAGCACATCAATACAAAAAGTCACCATCTAATTCACTATGAAACAGGCCAAACCATCCATTCATCATGCCCACAATGAGCAACCCAAGGATATCTTCACCAAAGCACTTGAAAGAGAAAAGTTTGAAAAGTTCAGATCGATGCTTGGACTCACCAACATCCCTTCGGATTAAAGGGGGGAATGTTGACACCTAATCCTATGGGATGGGTGTGGATATTTATTTTTGTATAATAAATAATAGTAGGAAATAAGGAAGGCCAAGAGTGATTAGGAGAGGAATCCCAATAGCCTCACCTCCATGTATAAATGCATGTAGATTCTTCAGCTAATAACACATTCTGATTTGAGGAGTTACCTCCTGGTTTGACAGATCATAGTAGATGGATGCGGCCACTAAAACGCGGACGAGGTAGACTTGTCATCAATGAATAAAATCGTAACGGAACAGGCAGCTAGTCGTGAAACGGGAGGCTTCGTGTTGCGGCTGACAGTCGTCGGACTGAGTATGCGGCTACGGACAGACCGATCAGCCGTTTGTGCTTTGTTTTTATTTTCTTTTATATATAACTCTTTTTTTATAATATTTTTTCTTCAATAAACACGACAATAGCGGTCGAGATTTTGAACATCAGTGGATTCTTCTCAACGAAAAAATACACAGAGACTTCTGAGGCAAAGTGAATAATTTGATACGATTATGGTTGAAAGCGGCTGCAGAGTGCAAACAAGAATAATTTCGCTAGATGAGGCGTTCGGGGGTTGGTCAGAGGAGTTGCAGAGAGGCGGCAGAATGAAAGAAAGGTGGTTGTTGGTGCCTGGTGGTGGTGGTCGATCCGCCTAGTGTTGGTGGTCGCGGTTTGGGCCAGTTTAAGTGACAACTTAATGTAGGCGTCGTCATTCATCAACAACAATTATCGGGCAGGGCTTTGCTATCTCAGGTATAAGAATTTATACGCTGGTCAGTTGGGAGTTGGTCGAACGTACAAATAATATTTGTGAGAAAGGATTTAGGGTAAGCTGGTCCATTGGGAGTCGTTTGAAAGTAGAAATAATATTTGTTTGAAAGGATTTAGGGAGTTGTTTGAAAGTAATGTTTGTGGGAAAAGATTTTAGTGTCAACGAAATTGATTTGGATTGATTTGGAAAATAATATTTGTGGGAAAGATTTCAGTGTCATCCAACTGTAATGTGAGAAAGGGAATTTTTTTTCTACCTTTTTTTATCTATGTAATGTAAATTTTTGATATGTAGGATTATAAGGTATATGTGTAGATGTAATGTGAGAAATAGAATGTAAGTAAATATTTGAAATGCACTAGCGTATATTTTTATTTATTTACGGGGAATATTGTAAATAAATAAAATATATTTTTATACTTACCCTAGAGGTATGGTAAATTATTTACACTGGTATGGTAAGTAAAATTATTTACTACATAAATAAATGTAATGTAAATGCACTAGTGTATATTTTTATTTATTTACCCGAAATATTGTAAATAAATAAAATATATTTTTATACTTACCCTAGAGGTATGGTAAATTATTTACACTGATATGGTAAGTAAAATTATTTACTAAGTAAATATATGTAATGTAAATGCACTGGTGTATATTTTTATTTATTTACCGGGAATATTGTAAATAAATAAAATATATTTTTATACTTACCCTAAAGGTATGGTAAATTATTTACCGTGGTATGGTAAGTAAAATTATTTACTAAGTAAATAAATGTAATGTAAGTAAATATTTGAAATAAAAAGGTTTTATGGGAGAAATAGAGGGAGTATGTGTATGTTTGGGGGTGAGATAAAGAGAAAATTAAGAAGAGATGGAGGGAATGGGGGGAGAAGGAGAGAGGGAGGGATATAGTAACATAGTTGGAGGGAGAGAGAGGGAGATAGAGAGAGAGATAGATGTGGGAGAGAAAGGGATAGAGGGGAAGGAAGCGAGAGAGGATGTGAGAGAGTGGAGAGAGGAAGGGAAAGAGAGATGGAGTTGGAGGGGGGAGAGAGGGAAGATGATTCCTTGCACTCGATGCATTGACTTCAGTGTGGATGGTGATTTCTAATCCTATTTTTTTTGCACTATATGAATTGATTTTAGTGTAGATGTTGAGAGAGAGATATATAATTGGATGGAAAAGAGAGAGAGAGGGGAAAAGATAGAGGAAGGTAGGAGAGAAAGGGAGAGAGACGAAGGACAAGAGAGAGGACATGAGAGAGAGGAAGAGAGTTATGGGGGAAGAGAGAAAATTGGAGGGCAAAGAAAAAGAGAGAGAGAGAGAGAGAGAGGAGGGGAGAGAGGAAGGATAAGAGAGAGGAGGAGAGTGGGATGGAGATGGAAGGATAGAGAGATGGATTTGGAGGGGGGGAGAGAGAGGGAAGAAGGAATACATAGAGAGTGAGAAGTGGAGAGAGAGATGAAGTGACAAGGGAGATATGGAGAGAGTGTGTGTATGTTTTGAGGTGAGATAAAGGAGATATGGAGAGAAGGGAGCAGAGAAGGAGAGAGGGAGGGATATAGTAACATAGTTGGAGGGTGGAGAGAGATATATATATGTGGGAAAGAAATGGAGAGAGAGGAAGGAAGAGGGAGGATGTGAGAAAGTGGAGAGATGGAGGGAAAGAGAGATGTAGTTCGAGGGGGAAGATAGGAAAGAAGATTTCTTGCTCTAGATGAATTGATTTCAGTGTAAATGGTGATTTAAAATCCATTTTCATTGTTTGCACTAAATGCATTGATTTTAGTGTAGATGTTAATTTCTAATTATATTTAATTGCTTGCACTAGATGCATTGATTTCAATGCAGATGATTTCTAATCCTATATGATTGATCGCACTAAATGCATTAATGTTGGACACCTAATCCTCTATGGGTAGGTGTGGAAGCTGAACAGTCACAAAAAGAGTCTAAGTGACCTTGGAATGTGGAATCTAAGAGTCACACCAATGTATTATAAATGTGCATCTATTGTGAATAATATGATAACTCATACTTGTCTTTCTCCTTGTGTGTTTACTTTCTTGTTTACCATGTGTGTGTTTAACATGGTATCAAAGTGGGTACCTTCCTAACCTGCCCAATCTTGTGTGAGAGCCATGATGTGTGGCCTTTGTAAACTAACGTGCAAAATATTCCTATGCTTTCTAATTCTGGCTAACATTCTACCATTTCTGTAAATGTCATTTCTTGAGTTTGCCTTGTAAATCCCCCATATAACATATGACTGTCAGTTCTGCTTTTTCAGTTCTGCGTTGGTGTGTTTGAAGACAGGGGTGGACACTGTGCAGCGAGCCATACCTCTGTCGGTTGGCCTCCAGGAGCGATACCTCCCATAGACCTCGTCCACTGTTGTGCACTCTACCTGCCTGGGCTCCTCCCGGACTTCCGCTACCTCGACTATCCGATCTAAACCATGATTTGTAACTCCCATCTGACAGATGCCTACGCTACAATTGTCTTCATTTTCTATTCATTTCCCTATCAACAACGCAGCACGGTTTTCTATCTCTCCTTAATCATTCTTTATTCTTGAACACTCGTTTTTTTGCAAGCATGTATCTATGTAAAGAGTGCCACATTGTTTAAGACAGATCTTAGCCAAGTCTCAGTCAAGCCACACACAACCCAAAATACAACTCCGCACAATTAACACCATACCACCACCAACACTGTATCATGGTTTCGTGGTTTCCCGCCCTTCGTAGGCCTGTTACCAACCCAAGAGAATCATACCTCTGGACTCTCGTGTATTCATTTCATGTTGATTTAGTGTTAAACATTGTTTTTGATCTGCTACTGGTTCAAAACACCGACTCCTCCTCCCACCGATGATAGTGCTCCTCCTGTACGCGATCTCACACCACCTCATACACAGCTCTGCCCTCATTACAAGCAACACTGCATCATTACACTACACTCCCATCCACAAAATCGATTTCCCCCCCATACACTGATTGGACTATTGGCTTATGAAAATCTGAGCTTGGTGCCCTTTATGTTTCCTTTGAATTATGAATAAGCGTGCATGTCTCCAATGAAAGCAACCCATGAGCTTCCAACAAATTCCATAACGGTTGATCTCAAATAAAGCTACACAATCAGTTGGAAGCCTTGTTTCACCTCACCGTGTGCTTGGAGAGAATCATATCAACTGGTTGTTCTTTCAGTTGTTTCGAGATTAGTTTCAACGAATTTCATGCCCCAGGGACACTCTCATTTGTGTGGTCCAATCTGCTTTAAACCAATGATGTACAATGTTCACTATCAGCAATTCTCCGCTAATGATTTGTTCAGAAGTTGACATAAAGTTTCGAGTTTTGGGATTGATTATTATCAAACACTAAGCAGGCATAGATGCTTTGAAGGACATATTTTCTATCAATTTTGTCCAAATTACGGGGGGATTTCTCGGATTTGTAAGTTTCAATAGGGTTTTAATAAGATGTTGAATTTATTCATTAAAATGATTTCCTGGATTAGTAAATTCCAACTTTATAATTTGTGAAAATCTAGTAGGGTTTTCCCAAAAAAAAAAAAAGGGGGGAGGGGGGAAGAAGTTGAAGAGTCACCCTTGTAGAAGATAACAGTAAGGTTGGAGTCCGATAGGAGTCTTTGAAGAATATGTGTTTCCTTCTCTTTATTGGATGAGATTCCAACCTTTTGGATGAGTTTTTCTGAAGAGAAAGAGGACAAGTTACCAAATATATTGTTGTTGGCTGGTCTATTGGTATTTTGGGTCATTTTCTGCCATACCTGAATGTGTTTGTCTCATTTTGATGCAATTATAGAGTTTAAGTGTGTAGTTGTATATCTCTTTCAGTGGGTCAAGTTTCTGAGTCTATTTGTTCACTGTGGGAAGTGAAACTTACTGCTGGTGTGATATCAATCAAGGGGATTGTTGATAAATGGATGTGGAATTATGAATCACTAATTGAAGCCTGGCACCTTTGGTAGCAGCATACATCATTACAAATATATTCATACAATTATCCCAGGTTTTATTTCTCTGTGCATAGTTGTGATCAGTGTTTTAAGTGTAATTTTGACAATGGATAAAATAGCCAGAGTTGGTGAAGTATTAGAGTTCTTAAAAACTCTGATACATTCATCTGATCATGATACAGTGAGAATCAACAAAACTTCTCTTGCTGACATTAGAAACTGTTTGCAAAAGGCACAAGAGAAGATAGAGTTTTTGCAACTTGAATCTCAGCTAGAGCAAGAGTTACAGAAATGTAGTCATCATTCTGAAATTGTCTTTGATCATATCATTAAGCCCATTTCAGGAGCAGTTTTACATAAAGATGCAGAAGTTCAGTCTTCATTTCCCAAGCCCATCATCAGACCTTGGGAAGAGCTTGTCCATAACAAGCACCGAACAGATCTTGGATATGACAAGGAGTTGTCCTCTCATATTCCGGACTACTCCAAGCCCATAAAATTTCAAAGTGTCAGATTTCTGTATGACAGTTCACCTTCAACTGTTCCAGATCCTACTCCTCTTCCACAGCAGCAACAACATATTTTAAAATGCCTACACTGATCGAGTTGGCCATATGAAAGATCATTGTTTCGATCTTCACCCATGCAAGCACTGTGGTCGACACACTCATTCTTCACACAGATGCTTCAGAAACAAGCCTCCTGCAAGAACAAAGATTCATCTTGGATGGATCGCTTCTTGGCAATGGGCATCAACAGCCAAGAAGATATTTAAGTCACATGTCAGAACTTGTTCTAAAATATTGAGCAAACTTGCAGTTGAGTTTTCGCCGTCATCTCACCTTGTACCTGACAGAGGGGAAAATGGTGGTCATCTACAAGCTTCGAAGCCACATCAAGTGAGCCTGAGTCCCAATCTGTCATTGCAAATTCAATGTTGTAGCCAGAGACATAGCAGTTCAAGCAAGCCTGAGTCACAATTTGTCATTCCAGATTCAGAGTTGTAGCCAGAGACATGAATGCCCATGAGCATTCCTTTGGTTGGTGGACAACCTTAAACCATCTATGTGAGGTTGATATTCTTCCTCTTTCAGAACACTTCCTCTAGCAAAAAACTTCAGCTTCTTTCCAGCTTTGGAAGAGTTCCAGGAAATGCATCAAGCATTCCAGAGTTGGTGGTCATCCTTAAACCATCACAGGTTGTAGACCTCCCTTCTTCTAGGTTGAAGGTCTCCCTCTTCAAATATGAGAGACACTTCCTCTAGCAGAAGACCTAAGCTTCTTTCCAGATTTGGAAGAGTTCCGGAAACTGCACTAAGCGTTCCAGTGTTGGTGGTCATCTTTAAACCACCTCTTTATGCCAACATTTCAGAGAGTTGATTCAACCTAAGTGTTGCCATGCATACTTTGCAGATTTGTATTACAACTCTCTTCTTGGACTCACACATACCCCTTCGGATTAAGGGGGAGAATGTTGGACACCTAATCCTCTATGGGTAGATGTGGACGCTGAACAGTTACAAAAGGAGTCCAAGTGACCATGGAATGTGAAATCCAAGAGTCACACCAATGCATTATAAATGTACATCTATGGTGAATAATATGATAACCCACGCTTATCTTTCTCCTTGTGTGTTTACTTTTTTGTTTACCATGTGTGTGTTTAACAGATTTCAATGTAGACGACGGTGATTTCATATGTTATTTGATTGCTTGCACTAGATGCATTAATTTCAATGTATATGTTGATTTCTAATTATATTTGATTGCTTGCACTAGATACATTGATTTCAATGTAGATGATTTGTAATCCTATTTGATTGCTTGCACTAAACGCGTTGATTTCAGTGTAGATGGTGATTTCTAATCCTATTTGATTGATTACACTAGATGCATTGATATCAGTGTAGATGTTGATTTCTAATCTTATTTGCTTACTTGCACTAGATGCATTAATTTCATTGTAGATGTTGATTTCTAATCCTATTAGATTACCTACACTAGATGCATTGATTTCAGTGTAGATGTTATTTTATAATCTTATTTGATTGTTTGCATTGATTTCAATGTAGACATTGATTTCTGATCTGATGTAATTGGATGTACATTGATGGTACATTAATTTTAAAATGATTGGATTAAGATTGTGCATTGATTTCAATATAAGCACACAAAATTATTGACAATGTACATTAATATTTATGTTATAGTAAATCAACCTATTAATATTGAAGAGCAAGAGAGACAATGTATGATGTTTAGTACAATAGTTCAAGCTAAATATTTAAATGGTTTATTATTTCAATTGTCCTTTTCATATAATCGATATAAAAAGATGAAAAAACTAACAAGGGTGACAATAAGAATAGTAAAATAAAATAATTTGAGATTGATCACAATGAATACTATTTGTAATTAACCACATTCTTATTATTTTCATTTTCTATCATTCAACACTATCACATTGTCACTTTGCATTCAAAAAAATTATTTCATCATTAAAGTTATTAACAATATTTATCATCTCAAAAAACTGAGATAACTAAAAAAAATTTCAAATTAAAATGACCAGATAAATATGAGACATATTTAGCATATATAAAATGATTATATTTATATTATCTGTATTTACATATTATTGATAAAATTAATGATATGTTCGATAGATTTTCCTTGGGCGCACACAACTGAAACCAGCCTAGATCCATCTTAACTCTGAATCTATCAAGCGCCAAGAGGGATCAAATCTCTCAAGGTGCAAACCTTTCTTCAAGTTTTGCACTCAAAAAAGAGGTTTGCACCTTTAGAGATTTGATCCCTCTCGGCTCTTGATAGATCCAGAGTTAGGATGGATCTAGGCTGGTTAGAGTTGACAATTATTAGGGTTGAATATAGAACTACCATTATCTATGACAAGCGTAGTTATTTCCTGTGTCTGCCAGCTATTTCTTCAGTGTATGGATAGAAAGAATGGCTAACCAAAGTCAATAAAACTTCCAAGTAACTTAATTGAGAATAAAACACACATGAATGACTTTATGTTACAATAAATGTGCATCTTGATACGCACTCGGAGAGTCAGAAAGGTTACCAATAAGAATACAACAAATTCATGGGGACCTAAACATTGAGAAACATTTGACCTAAATTACCAATAAATCTTTAAATTGTTTAAATTAGAAACTTTGATAGGTAGCCCAAAAATACTGCGATACTCATGTTCGTTATTATTAGCACTCAAACTAATACATTTTGAATCAGTTGGCACCATCACTTCCAGAAAACTGTCATCATCAGTCTTTAATACAAAAACAATATAGTAATAGGAAGTAATGCAAAAGTCCGTTGGGCTGTGGTACATTTTGAATCAGTTGGCACCATCACTTCCAGAAAACTGTCATCATCAGTCTTTAATACAAAAACAATATAGCAATAGGAAGCAATGCAAAAGTCCGTTGGGCTGTGGTCTAGTTGCTGAGATGGAATATCGCCACAATAAATACACCAGTTCAAACCCCAGAGGGCATAGAGCCTCAATCAATGTGAAAAGTTGGCAAGTTTGACAGCCCCCATATTAGTGTGGATTTCCCACGGTGATGTAGAGTGGGGTTGAAAGCTCCACCAAAATAAAGCTGCTAACCCTTTTTACCAAAATCCAAAAAACAAACAACCTTGCAAAGTTGGGCAAATAGTTCAAAACATTTTGCTTACTCATGAATCTCGTATTTACGAAATTCACTTGCAGATTCATAACTGTACCACAACCATACCAAAACGAAGATGTTAACAACTCATGGAGTAAATAAATTCTGCATTTTTGCATTTTTGAGTCCTAGAAATAGGGGTAAGTCATACTGAATATCTTGATTTGGAAAATGATATTTTCTGGAATGAAATAAAATGCAAGTTTAAATCTAACAATCTGCGAAGTGGACCAGCCTAAAGGCAACATTCCTATGACTTAAAATGTAAACATGCAGAAAAAAATAGTGCCCTAATAATACCTGCAGATGTATGGAACTTGGACAAGAATTCTTGGCTGCTTGTCTTTCATGCTAAACATTGTGATTAATAAAGAATCACATTATAAATCCTTGGGCCGGTATCCACAAAGCAAGATAAATGGCAAAGATGACTCTGCTCCTACGCTTCTTTGAATATGACAATTTGAAAGCAGTGAATATGTATGTGGTATAGGATCAACTTCAAACAGCTCGTACTTGATTAAGTTCAAGTTGACACCGACTCAGGGGTAAATAAATTCACAGAGATCCCATTTGATTCACCCGTGGGAGCTTCCTAAAGTTACTTGAAAGAACTGGGTACACCCACATAACACATCCTATGAGAGGGTAAAAGAACTGTTTCAGATAGGTTTGCTGCACATTATAAATCCTTTGCATTAGATGCCACGTCTCCAGTTTTATTTTTTGAATTCATGTTAGTATAGCAGCTATCTTCATTCGTACATGATAACCCAGTAATCTTTCCCTCCTCCTGCGAGGATGTTGACAATTCAGCAATGGAAACAGAAGTATTCAGTGTGCACTCATCAAGGAGCAAACTTCGAACTCTGCCTGAGCTTCTGATGGGTTGGGCAGAAAATATCTCATTTGCTGCTGAACCAAACGAATATTCATCATGCTCCGTTAAAGATTTGACAAAAGGAGAGGACTGATCCTCAGACTCTTCAATATGATGCATTCCTTGCTCAGAAATATTATCAACAGACATTTCAAATGAAGGCATAACTGGTGGTTGTGCCCGCATTTGCAAAGACCGTAGAAGAGCAGCACGGCGCAGATCTGCAGACTGACAAGGATCGCTGGGAGATGGAGGGAACCGACTCTCAGAGTCGGAGTTCCGCTGCCTTGGCTGAGCACATGGTAATGGAAATGAAGTTATGTATCCCGAAGAAGACGAACCAGCTCCTGTAGATGATGTAAAAGAAGAGCATCCAAACTGGCTTCCAGCACCATTAATGGTCCTTTGGTTCCTTTGTGGTGAAACAGGGCTTGTAGGACTGCTAATAGCTTGATCGGATTGAGTCATTGAAATATGCTGAGGAGAATCACTATACCTTATCATGCGATAACCAACACAATCATCACTATCCTCTGACATTGGAGAATATTGTGCAGCCAGCTCCTCCCTATATGCACCAATATAAAATGATAGACAACAACATCAAAACTTGTAATACTAAAAATAATAAGGTAGATACAAATGCCTAGACTGGGATCAGAATAGTTGTTGATAAAAATGATAAAAATGAAAGGTGCTTTTTTTGGTCTAGCTTCAAGATGTGGCACAGCCCTTAATACTGTAGATAAAATGTAGAAAATAGTAAGCATTGTTTGTGTACAGCAAGACACATCGCATTGTTTGTGTACAGCAAGACACATCGCATTGTTTAACATATATAACGCATTTCTTCATATAACTATTATGCATATGATGAATGATCATACTGAAAGATTATAATATTGAAAGACAAAACACATCAAATATACAAAGTTAGTCAAACTGGTCGTCAACATAAGTCACAACCTGAGACTATACAATAAATGGATTGCATCTTCAATTGTTTGGATGAATCTCTTACGTAAAGCTACAGCTCTCTTCAATCTCAAGTAATGCACCCCCTATTTTTAAACTAGATATTTTTCCATCAATACAAGGGTTTCCATCAATACAAGGGCTGTAATACAGAAGAAAGGCAATCTAAACAAACAAGAAATATTATTGCTACCAAATCCCTTCAAACAAACAGTAACATATGTCACAACCTGAGACTACAATAAATGGATTGCATCTTCAATTGTGAGGATGAATCTCTTACGTAAAGCTACAGCTCTCTTCAATCTCAAGTAATGCACCCCCTCATTTTTAACTAGATATTTTTCTATGAATATAAAGGCTGCAATACAGAAGAAAGGCAATCTAAACATACAAGAAATATTATTGCTACCAAGTACCTTCAAACAAACAGTAACATCTTTACAGGATGAGGAAAATTAATTATCAATGCTGGCAGAAGTGCTACTTAATGACATGAGAACTTCAATATTCGCCTTACGATTTTCAAGGACCCAATATCAGCAAAGTGCATCTAGTGTATCTTCCAACCTGCTTACAAGTTCATTCCCAAAAACATTTGAAAATGAATATTACAATGTTCCACCGAGTTTCCGGGACAGGGAAACGTGGGAGCGGGGATACGCACAAGGGGGACGTATATAAGCAACCCCAAAATTTCGGTAAATTTCTGGGAAACGAGGGGACGTCAAAGCCAAAAAAATTATAAAATTATTAAAAGTTTAATATATAAAAATAAAAAATAAAATCTCAACTATATGTTAATAACTAAATTAGTAGTACTAAGTCACTTGATACGGGGATACGGGGATTCGAAGAATCGGATACGGGTACGGTGACCCCGGAACAGGATACTTCTGAGATACGATACGTTATATATTATTTTATTAAAAAATATATTTTTTTTTAAATATATATATATATATATTAAAAATTAGATATTTTTTACACAAATTCATACTTAATTCATTGATTTAAACATAGATTTATCTACCATCTTAGATAGTCAAGGTTTTGTTTGAGTGATGAGTACATTTTTAGTAGGGTCATGATAGAGGAGTTTGACAACCAATGTCACTAACATCAAGGTACATAGAGGGATTGGTGCTCTTGATTAAATACGAGTTCCATACTCTAATACATGACAAAATTCAATGGAAACATTGCAATAACCCAATCCTAAAATCCTGAAAAACTGATAAGTCTGCTAGATTTTGAATGAGATCTAAAATTCTACTTTCTCCATATGAAATCCAATGAGGTCGGAACCACTCTCAAACATCCTGAGTCATTTCATGGTAATGTTAAAAATTTAAGTAAAAGGATGAAAATGAAGATTAAGGATTTAACATTACCATGAATCACATATAAATACTAGGGCCATAGGCTTGATGCCCTCTCCTGAAAAATCCTCCTCAATTGGTGAAAAACAATGAGCAAAAGCCCCCCTTTATAATAAAAAACAACGCTTTTTTGAACCCGCGGACCCGACCGTATCCAGTTTTACGAGATACGGCGTATCCGAATGGGGTACGGTCAAGATACGTCGTACCCCGTTCGGATACGCCGTATCCGTTGAATTGGGGCAGAATCCCGTATGTATACGTACCTGATACGGGGATTCAGGATTCGTGGCCCTTTTAGGCGAATCCGGTGACTTATGAAATGCACGTCTAAATATGATTATAATTTCGTATTAGACTATTGTGAAGTAAAATTATCATTTGACATTTCTGCAATCATCAATGTAAATCTAAAAATAAATTACTAAATTGAATCTATGATTTGACATTATGCAGTGTTCTATCTAAATTCATCATTTGGCAATGGGCATTAATATTATGCAAGGTACATCTAAATTAAATTCAATATTTGACAATTGAAACTATGGAATGCACATCAAAAATTAAATTCATCATATGACAATGACATTTGAAGTCTAAAACAGCGATAGAAAGTTGAACTAAAAATAAACATAGAAAACGGTGAAATACAAAATTTGTTTTTTTTTCAATTGTTATTAGTGAAAAAATTCGAGACGCGTCCCTCTTGCATCCGCCCTGCATCCCCTCATCCCCCCCACAAGAGAGACACATTTTGTCACCAGAAAAATGCCCCCCTAGAGTTTCCCCAAGTTTTCCAAAAAAGGGGATGTGGGGAAAGTTTCCCCAGGACTTTCCCCATCCCAGGAGTATGGGGGAGCGGGGGAGCGCGTCCCCCACCCTGGGGGACGCGTCCCCGTGGAACACTGGAATATTATCATGGTAAAAGTTACCAGACGTATGAAGAATGTACTCCTATGAAAGGACTGGACTTTGATTATTATTTCTCTGTAACCCGTATAGATGGCCACATCTTCTTTGTGGAAAGTCTCCTAAAAAACAAGGAATTGTTGATGTTGAACAAGGAACAAATAATAATCGCGTTACCAAAATTTACATCTAATATGTCAATCTTTAATATATGGTTCCAACCCCTCTCTCTTTTCATTTTTCTGCCCCTAGTTTTCCCATTCCTTCAGCTCCTCCAACCAATGTCACATGGTTCGAGTTCAAGTTTGGGTTCGGCAATGATTAGATTTGGTTTGAGTTCGAATTTTTGATGAGGTTCGGAATCCGGATGAGGTTCGCCATTAGTTTCATGTATATATATATTAAATGAATTATAGGATAAAATAGTAAGAAATCAACATCAGTGAACATCAAAAATGATATCACGTACATGGAAACTACAAGGATAAATTACAAGCTTGAGTTGTGACATGAAGTTATGAGTTTTGATCTTGGACTTAGTCAACGGCTATGAGGTTCGATGAGGTTTGCCAAACATCAAATAAAATTTAAGGTTCGCCAAAATTCGAACCTCAAGGTTAAAGATCGACAAACCTTGTGACATAGCCTCCAGCATAACATTGTACCATTAAACTCCTCTGCCAGGTAAACTGTTTGATTCAGTGGTGGAGTGTTTGCTCCATTTTCTCCATTTCTTCCTTATCAAGTTTCACATGCACAAGATGTAAATTCTCATTGAACTCTTTACACGTGCATCTATTGTACTGTCCCCCTATGGATTAATTGCCAAAGGGAGGACGAAGTAGCCAATCCAACCCCATAGGCTATATAGTCTTGATAAAGCGGGGAAACCCAATTATCCAATGTTTGAGGCAACGTTGGGTAAATTTTGGGTCGGTTGGGGTAAAAAAACCCAAATTAGGGGTGCGTGTTAAGCCCAAATTGAGGGTTGCACTTGCACCCCCTCACATTAGAGGAAACCCATGGGGAAATCTATAAATAAAGAAGAATTGGAGTCATGTATGATCATCAATTTGGATTGGAATTATCTCTGATTTTCTTGAGCCTGAGGCTGTAAGAGTTTTATGACCCATTTCTTTTGATTAGCTTCAGTGGAGTTGATCCCAACCTATCTAATCTTCTTTGTTTAGTTTCGGTGGAACAGATCCCAACTTACCTAGACACTTCTCTTTTCCTTGTTCTGGCACAACAAACCATATTGAAGCAACTCGGCCCTGTTCTGAAGCAACTCACTTCAGTTACATCATTTGGTTAACAAACTCTGTCAAGGAGCAGCAGAAATCACCATTCATCAAGGGCAATCCATTCGTCTCTATCAACAGCAAAGTCATCTGGCTCTGTCTCAGGAACAGTGAGGTCTTTTGGTGGCAGCCAGAGTGCTGGTTAAGCAACAAGGCCCCTTTGAGCTCAGCAAGACCTACCCTAATTCAAGGAATCAGCTCGCTAAGGTTCAGGAGCTCGATCTGGAGCAGATGTCAAGGTCTGAAGCTATAGTGGAAGTCTGAGGCCGCAAAATACATCTAGGGTCTGAAGGCCGCAGGGCCACAAGGCCAAGGGCTTTAGGCCCCAATTCTGGTAGCAAATGATAAACAGGGTCATGGTCTTCCATAATATGCAGCTTTAGACATCGACAGCGAAATAGGGAATCCTCAATCACTGGAGGAAAAGAACCAGGGAAGTCAGATCACTGTAATCATCCCTATAACAGCACATTTCATCACGGCCAGCCAGGAGATAGTAGATAGTGAGTTGTAATCAGTCTAGTGACTGTTCAGCCAGGAGATAGTAGATAGTGAGTTGCAATCAGTCTTGTAAATTAAATGCTGGAATATCAAATTGTGATATTAGTAGTCACAGTAGAAGTGGTTGAATAACTGAACACTGATCTTGAACAATGAAATCAGGACTATGTTTTAATGGTTGAAGGAATCTATTGTTGTGTTGTTGAAAGAATCATATCACTGCTGGAGATATTTATTACTGTCTATTTTTTGCTATTTCAATGCTGCCTACTGTTGAAGAAATGAATTCTGCTGTAGCATAAATCTTGTGGATTTACTGTAACCCTAGCAAACAGCAAAACCCTAGGGCAAAACTTATCCTGGGACACTACATATATTCTATCTGCTCTTATGCTTCTTTTGCACAGATTTAATTCCAAGAAAATGTTCTTGATTATAAGCCACACTTTCTATGCAATTTAGAGATGAATAATGTAAAACCTTAACTTGAGCCAGACCTCCATTTTTTGAAGGTTCTACAATTATGAATATTTGGCACAAATTTCTATTCTTTGCATGTGACAAAATAAGCACGTGAAATTTCTCTGAATCCTCAAATCTTTCATGATACTCTGTGCAACAGTTATCTCTTTCAGTACTTTATGTCATCAATTATTCAGAAACAGGAGCATCACGGAACAATAGAACACTCAAACAGTTGATCCATTTTTATTTTACTAAAATCCTCAGTTTCAGATGTAGCCTGAGAGACCACCAAACATGTGGAAAATAAGAAAGGCTTCACCTGTGCAGTATGCAAATTGTTAATTTTAGTTAACGATGGTATGCTCTATGCTTAGAGCAATTTACTTCTATCTTTCTTATTGGCCCAATTCAATTTCCTGTTTTAGCAATCACATTAACATTGACAGTAAACGCTGATAGAACATAAATAAATGACAGAAGACAAGCCAAGACAAGAGGACACAATAATTTGGCGGATGCCTGGGGAAAACCCTTTGATCAAATCTTCTTATTATTCTTCAAATTCAGCAGAGAGAGAAAGTACAATTTTCAGTAATAAATGTAGAAATTTATAGTTTCCCACCCCGGTTTTCAGTTTTCACCTTATTACTCCAAAATAGTTAAATGCCCTTTCCCATAACCATACATTCAACAACTGGAAAATAAATTTTGCTGAAAACACAAATTCTGGAAATTTTTCAGAATGCTGGAAAATGCGGAAATAAAAAACAGCAGTAACAAACAGCCATTCAACACATCATAACACAGTAATTTTTGGTCAAGGTGACCCTGGAAAAACCCCCTACAACTCTTGGGGAAAACCAGTTCGAAAGCTCCTTCTTATTTCTGGAAAAAATGCTCTTTACAGTGAGAGAAATATTCAGCAAAAAATCAGCAAGTAAACTTTTACAACTTATCTCGTTTTCCGTGCTTAACCACCGCCTCGGAAAATGTGCAAACAGCAAAACAGGAACAGCAATAAATGCTGTATGGATTTCCTTGTTTTTCGTGCCCAAAAATCTGCAATAAATGCAGTTGTACATCCACCTCGAAATCTGTGCCAAAACAGCAATAAATGCTGCTGTACAGACCTCGAAATTCATGCCAAAAGACAGCAGAAACTTGCTGTATAGAATCTGCCTCGATTTCCGTGCAAAGGTACAGCCACTTGCTGTACGGCCTGCCTAGAAATTCGTGCCAAATAAAACAGCCCCTTTGCTGCCTCGAAATCTGTGCTAATCCTGCTGTACGGCCTCTTGGAAATCGTGCCAAAAGGCTGTTGTACGGCCTTCTAGAAAATCGTGCCAAAATCTGCCTTGGAATGTGTGCCAAACTCTGCTGTACGGACTTGCTGAACTGCTGCCTTGGAATGTGTGCCAAGCTGCTGTCTCCTTCTCCTCACTGCCCAGAAATCTCCCTTGCTCTCTTTCTCCTTCTCCCAATCTGCTCATGAAAGAATGAATGACCTTTTCCTCCTTTTCCTCCTTTAACCTAACCCTAAGTGACTTTTGGGGAATCCCTAAATCCAATGGCTGAGATTAAATGCTCATTTAAATCTCACTTTCTATTTTTTAATTCACCCCACTTTAATAAAGACCCACTTAGTCTTTTATTTCCAAAGTCACTTTTTCCTTTCTAATTTTATATTGACTTTATTAAAGTCACTTTAAAATTAGACTTTAATAACTTTATCACTTAAAGTCACTTTTAAATTAGATTTGACTTTATAACTTTATAAAGTCACTTTAGGAGAAAAATTAAATTCTTTTGGACACTTTTCCCTAGGCCAAAGATCAAAGCCTTAGGGAACCACCTGTCCTCCGGTACCAAATTTCAACACTTCCTCTTACCGAGGAAGTGTTCCTCACCACACCCATCTTGTCTCCGAAGTAGACATGCTTGCCCCTTGGTAAGGCTTTGGTAAGAATATCTGCAACCTACTCATCAGTGGGAATATACTCAAGCTTCACAGCTCCTTTCTGAACATAGTCTCTGATGAAGTGATATTTGATCCCGATATGCTTTGACCTGTCATGAAATACCGGATTCTCCGTGAGTTTAATGCAACTCTGATTATCACAGTAAATCACTGAAGGTCTCAACGGCTGACCAAATAAGCCAAACAACATCTTGCGAAGCCAGATGGCCTCACAACTAGCTAGACTGGCTGCCATATACTCTGCTTCCGCTGAACTCAATGCTACTGACTGCTGCTTTCGACTGAACCATGACACAACCGCCGAACCCAACCTAAAACAGCACCCTGAAGTGCTCTTCCTATCAGAAGCACAACCTGCCCAATCAGAATCGGTGTAACCTGCCAATCTCACTCCATCCCCCTGCCTGTAGTCCAGACCATAATCCACTGTCCCCTGCAAGTATCGCAAAATGTGTTTTGCAGCCACCCAGTGAACCTTCCTAGGCTCACACATAAACTGACTCATCATGTTGACTGCAAAACAAATATCCGGTCTAGTGTTGACCAAATACATCAAGGAACCAATCAGCTGTCTGTACAATGTGGGATCCACCAACTCGGAATCCGAAGCATGAAGCTTCTTCCAGTTGGTGATCATCGGTGACGACATGGGTCTACAATCCTCCATGTGGAATCTGCCAAGGATGTCCACAATATACTTCCCCTGTCCCAGGAAGAAATGCCCCTCCTCCTGCCACACCTCCAAACCCAAAAAGTAATGCATCAAGCCGATGTCCTTCATCTCAAATTTCGCCGCAAGATCTCTCTTGCAGTGCTCTATGAGTCTCTCTGCACCTGTAATGACTAAGTCATCCACATACAGCACCAGAATGAGAGGCTCCTCACCTATCACAATATAGTAAAGGTTCGGATCTGCCTCACTCTTTGTGAAACCCATCTTCCGCAAGTAAGTATCTATCCTGGAGTACCAAGCTCTGGGAGCTTGCTTCAGGCCATAAAGGGCCTTCTTCAGTCTGCACACATGGGACTCCTTCCCATGCACCTCAAAGCCCCGTGGCTGCTCAATGTACACCTCCTCCTGTATGAAGCCATTGAGAAATGCGGTCTTCACATCCATCTGGTGGATCTTCCAACCCATCTCTGCTGCTATCGATATAATGGAGCGGATCGAAGTATATCGAGCCACGGGAGCGAAGGTCTCCTCATAATCAACTCCCTCTACCTGGGAGACACCCTCTAGCCACAAACCTCGCTTTGAATTTCTCAATGCTGCCATCTGCAGCATGCTTTACCTTGTAAAGCCATCTGGAAGTAACCACGGATTTGCCCTCAGGCCTCGGCACCACCTCCCAAACATCATTCTTCATGATAGAAGAATACTCCTCCTGCATGGCCTCTCTCCAGACCTGCTGGCTAGCTGCCTCCTCATAGCTAGAAGGCTCGGAGTCAAGGATGCTGGGAGCCATTGCCATATAGCTACAAAACCTCTCGGTGGTCTGCGCTTCTCCACCCGCCCTTAGGCTCAAAGAATCGTATGTGGCATCTTCAAGGTGTCCCGCGTTCACTTGGCTTCTTCCGAGCACACTTCTCCCCGCCCCTGAACGAAACCCTCCCTCCCCTCTGAGAGAAACATCGCAGAGCCGAACTCGCAACCGCCCCACCGCCGTCCTTCGCCCGCACCGAACCTCGCAGATGCCGAGGTGGCCGTGCATCTGTCCATCGCGGGATTCTCGCGGAATCGCTCTGTGGACTGCTCTGCGTGCTGCCCATAGCTCCACCCCTCTAACTCTGCGAGCCACTCCCCACTGACGGACCTGACATCGTCATAGATGTACCTCCGAATCCTCCTGATCCCTGCCCACTGGATCCCTGCGACTGACTCAACTACTGCTGAGGGTCTGGCTGATCCAGATACTCTAACTCCCGTGACCTCCTAAAGGCCCTGTCCTCCTCGAACTTCACATCCCGCCTGACAACAACTTTCCTCTGTGCAGGAACGTAAATCCGAAAGGCCTTGGAGGTCTCACTGTAGCCCACAAAGATACCCTTCTCTGCGGTGGGCTCTAGTTTGGTCCTCTTCTCCTTGGGTATGCAGGAGTATGTCATGCACCCAAAGATACGAAGATGACCCATATCAGGCTTCTTCCCAGAAAAAGCCTCCTCCGGAGTCATGTGCCCCAAGGCACGATGCGGACTCCTGTTCTGCAAGTAAACAGCTGTGTTGCAGGCCTCTGCCCACAAAAACAATGGCAACCCCCGATCATGTAACATGGCTTTGGCAGCCCCTCCGATGGATCTGTTCTTCCTCTCCGCAACCCCGTTCTGCTGGGGGTTGTAAGGAACAGTGAACTCCCTCCTAATGCCTGCCTCCGCACAATAGTCAACAAACTCTCCAAGGGTGTACTTCCCCCATTGTCCGACCTCAGGGACTTGATCTTCCGACCTGTCTGTGTCTCCACAAGAGCTCTGAACTCCTGAAACCGCTTGAAGACCTCACTCTTGGTCTTCAAGAAATAAATCCAGGTCCTCCTGGAGTGATCATCAATGAATATCCACTCAAGGAAACATGAGACATCCGATCGCTCACATCGGAATGAATCAAATCAAGTATCCCAGTCGCTCTGCTGTCACTGCTGGGAAAAGGGGATTTGGCAAACTTGCCCATCGCACATCCTCTGCAAGTATCAAAGTGATCAGTACTGAACTCTGGCACACCTGTAGTGATCTCCCGCAAGGTCCTCAAGGCTCCATGATGCATGTGCCCCATCCTGCGGTGCCAAATCTCACACTGCTCAGAACTGCTAGCTCTGCTGTCGGTACTACTGCTCAATGCCAAAAGGGATTGAAATGCAAACTTGTACACCTTTGCATGGCGTACACCTATCACTCTAGCTGAATCAGCTGGAGTGCCCCTGGGATACATCAACACCTGTCCTCCCCTGAATAGTATCTCATATCCTCTGTCCTCCAAAGCTGAGATGGATATGAGGTTCTTCCTCATCCCTGGCACATAAAGAACATCCGACACCTTCAAGGGAGGTTTGGACTCCCTCTGAAATGTCAATGTTCCCACACCGACTGCTCTAACAACTCTGTCATCACCGAGTACTACCTCTACATCAGTGCCACTCTCTGAAAGCTCTGAGAAGTACTCACGGACTCCTGTCATGTGACGTGAAGCCCCACCGTCCACATACCAGATACCCGAAGATGCTCCGCTAATCGAGGGAAATGCATGCTCCCTCTGAACCTCTATGGCAGATAATCCTGCACTAGAAGACTCACACGCAATGAACCCAAACTCCCGGTCAAAGCGATCTGCAAAGTCCTCAACCTCCGCTGAAGCTGCCATACTCTGGTTCTTCCCCTTCTTCTTCTTCTTCTCCGGACACACAACTGCATAGTGTCCCATCTTCTGACAATTCCAACACTTCACTTTGGAATAGTCCCCTTCTGTGTTATCCCGTTTACCTTTACCTTTACCTTTGCCCCCACCATTGCTTGTGGAAGCCTGCTTCTTCCCTTTGCCTTTCTTGCGTCCTGCCAACAGTGCTACATCCTCATCCTGCTCAACTGGCTTGGCTGCCCCAAGTTGACCTTTCCTGATCTCTATCTGAATGCAATCATCCCAAAACCTCTCCCATGTGGGAAGGGTCTCACGTGCACAAACCCCATCAGCAAAGTTCATCCATGAACTGGGGAGGCCATTCACTGCAATCCGCACCAACTCAGTGGGTGGAATGACCTCTCCAATCGTTGCCAACTCATCTCTCACATTAGTAATCTTTGTGAGATATCCAGCTGCACTATCAGTCTTACCCATCTTAATGGTCTTCAGCTTCTCCTTCAGGACCATTTTCCGATTCTCATTGGTACTCTGGTAGAGATTGGACAATGCTGTCCACATCTCATGAGCATTTCTCTTTCCTCTCACATGAGGAATGCAATGGTCTTTGATTCCGTCTAGAATCAATCTCTTACCCTTGTTGTTCTTTTTATTATATGCTGCCAACTGAGTAGCATCAGTGGGCACATTCACAGGGTTCTGTGCGGTATGCACCATAATGTCCCAGACTTCTGCCTCCTCAAAGATACTCTGCATTCTCTCCTTCCAAATGCTGTAATTGGAATGCCCATCCAACCTATCCTCCACCCTCAGTCCCAAAGACATCCTACTGTCCTAAAACTGAAAAATAGCACTGTTGTAGTAAAGATAAAATTGTTGTTTGTGAAAAATCAGCTTGCTGGAATTTTCTGAGTGAAAAATCAGCACGCTGTAATTTTCTGAGTGGAAAATCAGCAGGCTGTAATTTTCCTCCTTGTTGTCCCAAACTGCTCTTCAGCACTCAACCTCTGATACCATGTAGAAATTTATAGTTTCCCACCCCGGTTTTCAGTTTTCACCTTATTACTCCAAAATAGTTAAATGCCCTTTCCCATAACCATACATTCAACAACTGGAAAATAAATTTTGCTGAAAACACAAATTCTGGAAATTTTTCAGAATGCTGAAAAATGCAGAAATAAAAAATCAGCAAGCATAAAAACAGTCATTCACACATTTGACACTGATATTTTTGGTCAACTTGACCCTGGAAAAACCCCCTACAACTCTTGGGGAAAACTACCAAAGCTCCTTCTTATTTCTAGAAAAATGCTTTACAAAGGAGAGAAATATTCAAGAAAAAAATCAACAAGTAAACTTTTACAACTTATCTCGTTTTTTCGTGCTTAACCACCGCCGGAAAATGTGCAAACAACAAACAAAGAACAGCAATAAAATGTTGTGCGTACCGTTTTCGTGCCCAAAAATCTGCAATAAATGCGCAGCATACCTCGAAACTGTACAAACAACAACAATGCCGTACGTACCTCGACCAGGCTAAAGACACAGAAACTTGTCAGACAGACCGTCTCGATTTCCGTGCAGTTGCGCCACTTGTACTGCCTCGCTCAGAAATTCGTGAACAACAAATCACCCTCTTCGCTGCCTCAAACTGTGTTAATCCCGTACGGCCTCTGGAAATCGGCCAGCACACGACGTCTTAAAAATCGTGCCAAATTCAGCTGAATGTGTACAACCGTACGTACTTGCCGAACCGGCTCCTTGGAATGTGTGCCAAGCTGCTGCCTCCTTCTCCTCACTGCTCAGAAATCTCCCTTGCTCTCTTGCTCTCCTTCTCTCAATCTGCTCATGAAAGAATGAATGATCTTTTCCTCCTTTTCCTCCTTTAACCTAACCCTAAGTGACTTTTGGGGAATCCCTAAATCCAATGGCCGAAATAGATTGAGATCTAGGGCTGAGATTAAATGCCCATTTAAATCTCACTTTCTATTTTTTAATTCACCCCACTTTAATAAAGACCCACTTAGTCATTTATTTCCAAAGTCACTTTTTCCTTTCTAATTTTACATTGACTTTATTAAAAGTCACTTTAAAATTAGACTTTAGTAACTTTATCACTTAAAGTCATTTTAAAATTAGATTTGACTTTATAAAAATTATAAAGTCACTTTAGGAGAAAAATTAAATTCTTTTGGACACTTTTCCCTAGGCCAAAGATCAAAGCCTTAGGAAACCACCTGTCCTCCGGTACCAAATTTCAACAGTAAACAGGATGCCCTAGCCAGCAAAATGTCTCCCAATGGAGCTCAGTCAAAGCCAGTAAAACTCAGCCTCATGAAACAGTCAAAGTCAGCCCAGAACAGTCCGCAACCCTTCAGTCAAACCTGGTCAACACTGCAGTCAAACACCAGCAAATCTGCAGTTAATGCTGTGGTCAACACAGCAGTCAAATCAGCTCGGAATTTCTCAATTTCTGTGCCTTCAGCTGCAGCCTCCCAAACTCAGAATCTATCCCAAAAATCGAAGTCAAAAAGACAAGGTTGACCCAAAGTCCACGTTGGTCAACACTGCAGAGAAAACCCTTGAACAGTCCAAAAACTTCAGCAACCTTTTCACACATGCGGAGGAGAGAGAATGGCTCCTAAGGCTGTACGAACTAATCAGATGGCAAGAGAATGTGTGAGATGATGATGCCCAAATGAGGTTTGAGTCTCCTTTTTATATCCGTCAATGAAGGTGTGTGACACATCTTTTGGAGCTTGTGAGCCTACACTATAATTCTGGCCGACCTTGACAAATCGCACATGTGTGGAAAATAAATTCGAAATCCAACTTCTGCTCATCCAAACAAAATTATTTTTAGATCAATCTTGCACCTCTCCGAAAGAGGAATCCAACAAAAATATCATCTCCATCATATGAGCAGTGCAACATGGAGTTTGGCCCTAGTTGCCAAATTTAACACAAATGAAAGATCCACAAGGATATATGCTACATTGACGACTTTGATGGCTTCAACATTCAATTACTCACTAAACTAAGAAAGGCAGATCAGCACAATGATAGTCAATATCAACACAACAGCTTCTGGAAGTTGGTCCGGAAATTATTGCAAATGATTCATAAGTACTGTGTACACCTATGTTGCCTAAAACTTGAATACAATTTTGGTTTCCAAGAAGGTTACAGTTTTCAAAAGCGGCACCTTCAAAATTGTTGGAAACAGGGAAACAGCATAGAATTAAATATAACGTAAAAAAACAATAAATCAACTTGTATAAATCCAAAAGCAGTAGACTCTATAAATAAACCTGGAAACACTCCTCTCATGAGTTAATTTTCGTTTTTATTTTGCAGTATATATACAGAGCCATCATCCAAACAAAGAACCTTTAAAAAAGGTTGACTGATTTTCCATAACTACTCTACTCATTCCCAAAATGATCTGGGTACAGTAGTAGCAATATCCTACCATTGTAGCTTCTTGCTAAATGGACTAGCAACCTGCTCACCAGAAATAAACATTCTCCACTTTCAACATACAAGCAAGTGGAGACTGTACTACGTAGACAAATGAAAATAGTAGAGAATCATGTGATGCAAGGATGCACCATCTCTCTATCCCCTGTGAATCTCTTCATTGGGCTAAGAAATGTGGCATGATTATATATGAATTTAATGACATTCTTAGACACTTGTATAAGTTGATCAACAAAGTAAATTTTATGAAGAAATCTTTTGGTAATAATCACATTACAATGAACAAAGTCGACGCGTTTCGAACCAACCAGTGTGGTTCATCATCAGGACTAGGTCATCAAGTTCATGCAATGGACAGCACATGGAATGCAAAATGGTGGGGTGCCTGTCCATTAATATTTTGGCAGCCACCACATAGTAGCATTGTTTATTACCACCTGTACAACAAGCTAGTCAGCTATTCCCCATGAAGTTTTCCAACATGTTGGACAACAAAGTGAAAGCTTTCACATGGTCAGACGTGTCAACAGATTAAATCAAAACTGCACCTATGGGACAATTAAACAAGATGTTCATGAGGGTCCCAACTCCCACCCTTCCCATTCATCCATCCTTCAAACGTTACCATGCATCTTATGATTTACCATGACTGTTATACTCCTCAAGGCTAGTGTTGATGTGTGTCCTTTTCTTTTTGAAGGATTGACCCTCTCAATACATCATAAGTAGGGACCTTGCATCATGGGCCAACAATAACAACACAATCCCACATTGCCTAGTCAAATGGATTATTCTTGGCAATGATAAATGGTGCATAGCAAGAAACAACTACCCACAACCATTTTTGCTTCTCCTTTTCTATTATTTTAAGAACCAATTTTATTGATGGTTGTGCTCTAGCACTCATATTGAGAACAAAGAAAGGCGATGTTCTTATGAAAGGTGAACTTGTGGAGTACCTTTCACTTCCGCTTGTCCCCAATGCACCTCTGGTTCTACAGCTACTTCGTGTTATTCCTCCAGTTGCAAATTCAAGCTGCATAGGAACTTTTTCTTCCTTCTTTGTATTTTCCTAAACAAATTCATGAGCTGGTCACTAGATTTTTGAGGATACAATGACATAAATCAACCTGATGAACTGGGATTCTGGCAAGGTGGTATTTCAAATGGTTAATCCTTTCATTCATCTCCTTTACCGAAAATTTGCAGCACAGTGGTTTGTCCCCTTAGAAGGCTCCTTAAATTTCTAAAATCAATGCAAAGCCTTTGGCATGATCATGGACAGATGAGCTTGTCACTAGATTTTCAGGGATACTTTGGGGCATAAATCAACCTGATGAACTAGGATTCTGGCAAGGTGGTATTTCAAATGGCTAATACTTTTATTCATCTCCTTTCCACAATAGTTGCAACATAGTGATTTGCCTCCTTAAAAGTTGTTAAACACAACTATGGCGAAGACGGGATGTGTAAGATAAAACATGAGTTACATTTCTATTAACAAAGATATACATTTATAATACATTCTTGTGACTTTTGGATTCATCTTCCAAGGTCTCTTGGACTCCCTTTGACTTGTTCAACTTCCACACCATAACCCTTAGCGGATTAGGTGTCCAACATTCCCCCCCCCTTAATCCGAAGGGGTATGTATGAGTCCAAAAAGAGAGTTGGAATACAAAATGTGCAAAATATGCATGGCAGCACTAGGTTGAATGTGCTCTCTGAAATGTTGGCATAAGGTGGTGGTTTAAGGATGACCACCAACACTAGAAACGCTTAGTGCAGTACCCGAAACTCTTCCAAATCTGGCAAGAAGCTGAAATCTTCTGCTAAAGGAAGTGTCCCTAATGCTTTGGAGAGGGAGACCTTCAAGCTGGAAAAAAAGGGAGGTCTGCAACCTGCGGTGGTTTAAGGATGACCACCAACTCTAGAATGCTTAATGCAATTCCTAAAACTCTTCCAAAACCGACAAGAAGCTGAAGTCTTCTGCTAGAGGAAGTGTCCCCAATTCTTTGAAGAGAGAGGAGCTCAACCTGAAAAGGGAGTTCTCAACCCCGCATAGATGGTTTAAGGCTAACCACCAACCAAAAACATACTCAGGGGCATCTTTGTCTCTGGCTACAACTCTGAATCTGGTATGGCAGGTTGTGACTCAGGCTCGCTTGAACTTATGTGTCTCTGGGTACAACTTTGAATTAGGCAACAAGTTCAGGTTGTGGCTTAGGCTTGCTTGATGTGGCTTTGAAGCTTGTAGATGACCAACACTACCCCCTCTGTAAGATACAAGGTGAGAAGATGGAGAAAACTCAACTGCAAGACTTTTTAATACTCTAGAAGAAATAATGACATGACTTAAATATCTTCTTAGTTGTTGAAGCCCATTGCCAAGAAGCGATCCATCCAAGGTGAATCTTCGTTCTTGCAGGAGGTTTGTTTCTGAAGCATATGTTTGAATAATGATTATGCTGACCACAATGCTCACACGAATGAAGATCAAAACAGTGATCTTTCATATGGAAATTCTGTCATAATGTTGGCATTTAACAATCTGTTGTGGGTGTTGTGGAAGAGGAGTAGAATCTGGAACAGCTGAAGGTGAATTGTCATGAATAAATCCAGCACTCTGAAACTGAATGTGCTTTGAGTAATCTAGAATATGAAAGTACACATCTTTGTCATATCCAAGACCAGTTTTGTGCTTGTTATGGACAAGCTCTTCCCAAGGCCTGAAGATTGGATTGGGAAGTGTAGACTAGATTTTCACACCTATATTCAAATCTACTTCTGAAATGGGCACTTGATATGAATCAACCTCAACTTTACTGACCTGATGACTTGTTGGTTGTTGATAGGATCTTGTTTCAAAGTCAAATAAGGGATTGTTCTGAACAAAAACAAATTCAGAAGGATGTCTTTTCTGTTGTAACTCATCTTGCTAAAGCTGAGACTCAAGCTGCAAAAACTCTATCTTCTCTTGTGCATGTTGTAGACAATTTTGGATATCAACAAGAGTGGTTTTTCTGATTTTGATTGTATCATTAGCATAATAGGGTATCATAGTATTAAGTAACTCTAATACCATATTAATTCTGGTCATTTTCATTGAAAAAATCAGGTGAATCTCACCAGTGTAGATCCCAAGAATAAAGAAATCCTTTCAACTGTGAATCAATTCCTTCACCATAATGGACAGCCAAAGATGGAATGTAGGCATTTAAGTGTTCAAACAAAAAGGTAGCCCTTTAGAACTTAGAGAACTTCTCAAACAGGTTGCACACCGGATACTACTCAAATACAAACAACGTTTGCTAAATGGCCAGTTACAACATTCACTGCATCTAAAATTAGCTTAAGTAGGTTTGTATCAAACCTTATCTCTACCTATCACCAGTGCTGCGTGCACCTTTAGGTGGTTTCGGTCCTCTAAATTCTCAACACACCAAGGGATGCACGTGCTCAAGTTTTCAAGGAAATTCGAGCCCTCTTTTCAGGCATCAACCTGATGATTGGATTGGGAAGTGTAGACTAAATTTTCACACCTATATTCAAATCTACTTCTGAAATGGGCACTTGATATGAATCAACCTCAACTTTACTGACCTGATGACTTGTTGGTTGTTGATAGGATCTTGTTTCAAAGTCAAATAAGGGATTGTTCTGAACAAAAACAAGTTCAGAAGGATGTCTTTTCTGTTGTAACTCATCTTGCTAAAGCTGAGACTCAATCTGCAAAAACTCTATCTTCTCTTGTGCATTTTGTAGACAATTTTGGATATCAACAAGAGTGGTTTTTCTGATTTTGATTGTATCATTAGCATAATAGGGTATCATAGTATTAAGTAACTCTAATACCGTATTAATTCTGGTCATTTTCATTGAACAATTCAGGTGAATCTCACCAGTGTAGATCCCAAGAATAAAGAAATCCTTTCAACTGTGAATCAATTCCTTCACCATAAATGGACAGCCAAAGATGGAATGTAGGCAATTAAGTGTTCAAACAAAAAGGTAGCCCTTTAGAACTTAGAGAACTTCTCAAACAGTTTGCACACTGGATACTACTCAAATACAAGCAACGTTTGCTAAATGGCCAGCTACAACATTCACTGCATCTAAAATTAGCTTAAGTAGGTTCGTATCAAACCTTATCTCTACCTATCACCAGTGCACCTTTGAGTGGTTTCGGTCCTCTAAATTCTCAACACACCAAGGGATGCACGTGCTCAAGTTTTCAAGGAAATTCGAGCCCTCTTTTCAGGCATCAAACACAGATCTAAACTCTCTTGAATTTCATGCTAGAAGCCACCCAACTGTGCATAGAAACTCGTGCCAGGTCAACAAAAATTTTGAATCTTTCTGCCTCAACTTCTGACCACAAATGCCTCGAAATATTTGTTGAAAGAGGCCCGAAATTTATGTCGACAAAGAGCTATTTTCTCAACCTCCTTACCCTCTAAAACTCGGCCTCTTGTGACTATAAATTTTTGAAGATAGTGATTCGAACTGTCCTCCTTAGCTAGCTACACGCTGGAACTCCCTCCCGGCTGCTCCACAAACAAACGCAGGTCCTTTAGCTTGAATCTTGGCCAGCAAGCACTAAAATATCGGCCTGTAAGACTAGCTCGAAATTTTCAGGATTAGTGCCAGTCTCCTAGAAATTCCAAGCTCTTTCCTTGGGCTATTTGTTGTCCTTTTTGTAGTATGAAGTCCTCTCCTTAACGTTGCAATCTCTGCCTCCTTTCTCTCTAGTTCTCTTTCTCTTCTTAGTAGCTTTTGCGAATAAATGAATGGAGTCATAATTATCCTTCGAGTGTTATATTTTGGGCTCAGTGATGTATTGTAACTCACCAATATAGTAACTGCAAATTGTATTACGCCTTTGAATTTGGAGATCAACAACTGAAAGCTTAGTGTACACATTTTATTATGACCAGATGATCTTTGCATCAGTCACTCGTAGCCAAGCCTCTCCAATAACCCTCATAATGACACACACAAGAAGCAATGATGCACAGAGAATAAAAAATGAATGGAAGCACAAACTTTAACAAAGTTCAACCAACCCACAAACTCGTGCTCCAGCATTCAACATGACTTGTTGTTTACAAAACACACCAACTGATTGAAACTTTGCACAGGCTTCAGAAGATGAAGAGGCTACCAAGCTTAAAATCGCATGTCTGCTCTTATCTCAGAGATTCATCCTGTTTTTATACAAATTCAAGGCATCATCGACATTAAAGGACATTTTGTTATAGTGGAGAGGGATTGAGGATTGCCCACGTGGAAAATTGGTGTACAAAGGAGAAGCAAGGGAGTGTAGAGCCGCTGAGAATGTTGTCATAGGTTCAGTATGGCCGAAACGAGGGTATTTAATGGTGAGGCATTATTGACTTGAGGGCATAGCGTTTCTGCACGAAAATTTGTTTGTTCAGGTTTCATATAACAGATATTTTGAGATGTTGAATAGTCAAGTCTAAGTGAAATGCTCAAGACCACCTAGAAAGGGAGTGTTTCTCTACTCCATGCAACGCAGAGCAATGGAAGATGAAAAGTTGAACAGTATAAATGATTCGAGTTGCAAAGAGCTAGGGTATCTGATGCCTAACGTACATATAGAGGTCCAGATAACACATAAATGGTGAAGCAGTCGTATAATTGAGAGAAACTGATAAGGAAGACAAGAACGCACAACTTTTCTTTGTTTGTAGATCCTTAATTCGAAATGATTTGTATCAATATGCTCGTTCTAATTGCTGGAAAGGACCTCTCCCGACCACCTTAAATTCGATTTTTTCTTTCTTTCATCAGTCCCATTTTACAAAAATAAGGTGAACAGTCACTAATAAAGCATGTACAGAATTTCTGAGTGATGGTAGACCAGGGTGAGCGCCAAGTTCTCAGCGACGGCAGATAATCTATGAATTTGGCCAAGGGAATGGCCGAATACACAGCGTTGTTCAAGTTAGGATGAGCGCATTTCATGAGCGAACGTTAGTGTAGCAGAGCCTTAGAACAATAGCAGAGGGCGTTAAATATGCAGAGAATATGGCAGAGAATTAGGATCAGAATGGCAAGATTGAAATTCAGAACATGCACACCCAGGTGAAGGCCACAAAACCAGTGGCTCAAATTGGAGTAGGGCCAGAATTCGCCCACTCTAATACCATGTTAAGCACAACTATGGTGAAGACAAGATGTGTAAGATAAAACATGAATTACATTTCTATTAACAGAGATATACATTTATAAAACATTCTTGTGACTCTTGGATTCATCTTCCAAGGTCTCTTGGACTCCCTTTGACTTGTTCAACTTCCACACCATAACCCTTAGCGGATTAGGTGTCCAACAAAAGGCTTCCTAAATTTCTAAAATCAATGCAAAGCCTTTGGCATGTTCATGGGCAACTGTATCAAACCTAGGGCAAAAAAATAAAAGCAATTTAACATTTAAGACTGTAAAATAATCAGACCTAAACATTCATAAAGGTAAATTCAACAAGAAGAGAGAAACACTAATAGGAACTTCCCATTCATTAATCTGATAATATCCATGGCACCATCATAGAAGAGCTCCATCAAATCCAAAAGTTGAAATAGTCAATTACTCCTTGCATTCACTAGAAGATCCTAAGTACTCAAAATATATACACCAAAACTGAGTCCAAAGCTAAAAGTCCATTACAATGTGTCATGAGGGTATATTTATAGAAAAGGGGGTGATTCTTGGTCTACCCATGATTCTTGAGCTACCTCATGACCTTTCGTACTCCTACTAGACTCTACTCTACTCTATCTTGCTATGCATAACAAAATTGGTCCTATTCTAACAATTTGGTAATAGACAATTCTAGAACATCCCAATGCAACCGTTCCACGAGGTATGTGTGCCAGAGCTTGTACTCAACAGCCACTGCGACCACCTTTTGCCGCTCTTCCCCATGTAAGGCACTCAAGGACATCTGGTATTAGAGTGTTTTTCTTGACCTTGAACTGATTTGACAGAGTTACCAGCTTGGTATAGATCCTTACTGGTTCTATCACATACTGAGTGATGGTCTCCAATCCTCCATAGTGGAATCTTGTCTGAAAGGATCGAGGAATGCCTAGATTTCATGTAGGACTTCTTCCCGGTTCCTCATTTCTCCGACTGCCCCGATGGAAGTAACTGTTGAGATTTTGTATAGTTGGTGTAGCATCGGGTGTGCTCTAGCCCTGAAATTTTGTGGAGGGGCTAGGACACACTTGAACTCCAAAACCCAGAAAGTGTTTTGAGAAATTTCAGTTGGTGTTCAAGTTATTCAAATAATTAATTATTTTAATGGATTTCCTAAGTCTAAACTTAGGAAAATTAAATAATTAAAGTGAATTAATTAACACATGTGCTGAAGTGTTCTAAAAGACACGGATCAAGGAGTCTTTTAATCTCAGTCGTTTAAGGGTTCAACAAAAAAGTATAAGAGAAAGGCTGGAGGGTCAGTTGGTGACACACACATAGTTGCAGAGCTGAGAAATAGATCTGGAATTCTAGGGCAGGGTTTGCTAAGAATTTCCGGAGGAATTTTCTACAGCGAGGGGTAGTATTGGCTGAGGGGATGATCTGATCCCAGAGCCAAGAGTCAGTAAGAGGCAAAGGAGCAGCAAACAAGGACAGCACAGAGAAGCAGAGGGTAGCACCAACAGTGACGCAGACAGCGCAGAGGGCTTCAGAAATTACGCAAAGGGTCTCTAGGGCCAGTGCAAGGCCTGCATCACCCTCTCATGGGTTACGCAGTCCCTCTCTAGGCAGCACAGTGGCATTCTGAGGCTAGCAGGGCTAACGCTAGGGCTTCAGAGGTAGCGCTGGGGTTTCTAGGGCCAGATCCGGACTTAGTCTTGTAAATCCCGTTTGAGGGTGTGGATCAGTCAGATATTTGGTTCTAGAACAACAAGTTAGCTGCACATTTGATTTCTTTTATTCTATGTCGGGTTTTCCAGATCTGAAACCCAGATTTACTGTACTCGACATCTACTTAATAAAATAAACCCTCATATCCCCTGCACCGATTTTCCCGCTTTGGGTTTTTCCGGGGACTTCTGTCCAAAAATCCATGTGTCACTTTGTTGGATGAGCATATTATTCAGTAAATGATCTGCATCTGTAAACTGTAGTTGTATTTATTTCGGTATTTTATGAATCTAATTTCTAAAAATAACTTGTATTAATTTAAATCAAGTAGGAGAATTAAACCATCATGTTGCAGTAGAATTTTCACATGGTATTAGAGCAAGCAATAGCAGATCAAGCTGAATCTCCAGCAATCAGCTAAAGAAATATTTTTTCTGCAGGGTGGCAGAAGAAGCAGCAGATCTGAAAAGGGCAACTTGACAGTAGAAGAACATAGATCCTGGAAAGGATAACATTGAAGTTGCAGAAGGCCATCAGGGTTACGCAAAGCCTTCCCAGGCCAGCGTAAGGACTGCGTCACCTAGTCTGGGGTTACGCAGTCCACTTCTGAGCAACGCTGAAGCTACGATGGGCCAGTCAGTGGGACGCAGTCCAGTCATTTCTTCAGTTGCAGAAAAGTTTTTCCAAGATCCAGAAGTAGTGCTTCAGATCTTCAGCAGTGCTGGTATGGTGGAGATTCTGCAGGTGCACAATTGTGCCTAGCTAAGTCAACAAAGGCAGGAGCAAGACAGTTACTCAGCAAATCTGAGCCAAACAGATTTGAGATTCGATCAGGAGGATTGGAGAGTGCTATCCGATTGTGTTTGGGTGAAATATTTCCAGGAGGGAAATCAGTCTTCAGTAGAAGCAGTTACTAGAGGGTTTATAGTCACCAAGAAACCCAGATCCAAAGTTTCTATAGCCACAGAAAGAGGGAGAAGAAGTATTGTTTCTGTCAGATCTGAGCAAGATGGCGCGATATGGACTGAGAGATCAAGATAGGTTGGAAGGCATGTCCAACTATTTTATCTGGAAGGCCAAAATCCTGTCAGTTCTGGATGAGTATGGGCTCAAAGATCATGCAGAGAAGGTTCTTGTTGTACCAATCGATGCAGATCCTCTAAAGAAATATGAAGAAAATCAAGCGCGGACTAAGCGTTTGATCATAGACGGAGCCAAGGACCACGTTATACCTCATATCGCTGGAAAGACTATAGCAAATGACATGTGGGTAGCCTTGGACACAATGTACCAAGGAAGTTTTGTCCAAAGAAGAATGCTTCTGGAGAACCAAATGCGGTTGTTGTTGAGATTTTGGATAGTTGGTGTAGCATCGAGTGTGCTCTAGCCCTGAAATTTTGTGGAGGGGCTAGGACACACTTGATCTCCAAAACCAAGAAAGTGTTTTGAAAAATTTCAGTTGGTGTTCAAGTTATTCAAATAATTAATTATTTTAATGGATTTCCTAAGCTTAAACTTAGGAAAATTAAATAATTAAAGTGAATTAATTAACACGTGTTGAAATGTTCTAAAAGGCACAAATCAAGCAGTCTTTTAATCTCAGCCATTGATGAATGATTTAATCTCGGCCGTTGAAGGGTTCAACAAAAAGTATAAGAGAAAGGCTTGAGGGTCAGTTGGAGTAGACACACAGTTGCAGAGCTGAGGAATAGATCTAGAATTCTAGGGCGGGTTTGCTAAGAATTTCTGGAGGAATTTCCTACAGCGAGGGGTAGTATTGGCTAAGGGGATGATCTAATCCCAAAGCCAAGAGTCAGTAAGAGGCAGAGGAGCAGCAACAAGGATAGCGCAGAGCAGCAGCTACGCAGGTGCTGCGCAACCGCTACACAGGATAGCACAGAGGCTCCAGGGGGCTGCAGAAGTTACGCAGAGGGTCTCCAGGGCCAGCGTAAGGCCTACGTCACCCTTCCAGGGGTTACGCAGTCCCTCTCTGGGCAACGCAGTGGCATTCTGAGGCTAGCAGGGTTGACGCTGGGGCTTCAGGGGCAGCCCTAAGGGTTTCTAGGACTAGATCCGGGCTGAGTTCTGTAAATCTCATGTGAGGGTGTGGATCAATCAAATATTTGGCACTAGAACTTCAGGTTAGCTGCAGATTTGATTTCTTTTATTCTCTCTCGGGTTTTCCAGATATGGAACGCAAATTTACTGTACCCATAACTACTTAATAATAAACCCTCATATCTGCTACACTAGTTTTCCCGCTTTGGGTTTTTCCGAGGACTTGCGTCCAAAAATCCATGTGTCACTTTGTTGTATGAGCGTATTATTCAGTAAATGATCTGCATGTGTAGGTTGTAGTTGTGTTTATTTCGGTATTCTTAATCTAATTTCTGAAAATAACTTGTATTAATCTAAATCAAGTAGGAGAAATAAACCAAGATATTGCAGTTGAATTTCACATGGTATCAGAGCGATAGCAAATCTGGAAAGGGCATCTTGACAACAGGAGAACGCAGATCCAGAAGAGGACAGCGTTGAAGCTGCAGAAGGCCTTCAGGCTTACGCAGACCCTTCCCAGGGCAGCGTAAGGACTGCGTCACCCAGCCAGGGGTTACGCAGTCCACTCCTGAGCAGCGTTGAGGCTGCGTTGGGCCAGTCAATGAGACGCAGTCTAGTCATTTCTCCAGTTGCAGAAGAATTTTGACAAGATCCGGAAGCAATGCTTCAGATCTTCAGCAATGCTGGTAGGGTAGAGATTCTGCAGGTGTAGAATTGTGCCTAGCTAAGTCAACAAAGGCGGGAGGAAGACAGTTACTCAGCAGATCTGAGCCAAACAGATCTGAGAAGTCACCTAGTCTGGGGTTACGCAGTGCACTTCTAAGCAGCGCTAAAGCTGCGTTGGGCCAGTCAGTAAGATGTAATCCAGTAATTTCTCCAGTTGCAGAAGAATTTTGACAAGATCCGGAAGCAGTGCTTCAGACTTCAGTAGTGCTGGTAGGGTAGAGATTCTGCAGGTGCAGAATTGTGCCTAGCTAAGTCAACAAAAGTGGGAGGAAGACAGTTACTCAGCAGATCTGAGCCAAACAGATCTGAGATTCAATTAGAAGGATCAGAGAGTGTTGTCCAATTGTGTTTGGGTGAAAGATTTCCATGAGGGAAATGAGTCTTCAGCAGAAGCAGTTACTAGAGGGTTTCTAGTCACCAAGAAACCCAGATCCAGAAGGAGAAGTATTGTTTCTGTCAGATCTGAGCAAGATGGCTCGATAAGGACTAAGGGATCAAGAGAGATTGGACGACATGTCCAACTATGTTATCTCGAAGGCCAGAATCCTCTCAATTATGGATGAGTATGGTCTCAAAGACCATGCAAAGAAGGTTCTTGTTGTACTAACCGATGCAGATCCTCTCAAGAAGTATGAAGAAAATCAAGCGCGGACGAAGCGTTTGATCATAGACGGAGTCAAGGACCACGTTATACCTCGTATTGCTCTAAAGACTTCAGCAAATGACATATGGGTAGCCTTGGACACGATATACCAAGGAGGCTCCGTACAAAGAAGAATGCTTCTAGAGAACCAGATGTGGTTGTTCCAAATGATGAAGGGTGAAGAGATAGATCCATTCCTCTTCAGGCTTCAAGCCATCTAAGATCAACTGGTTGGCATTGGTGCTACTCCAGATGAGGGGCTCTTAGTGACGACTGCTCTAAATGCAATCTCAGAAGATCGAGAAACGTTTGTTCAGAGCATTATGGGAAGGGCAACGTTACCATCTTGGCCTGACATGTGGGCTATCCTCTGCCAAGAGGAGATTAGGAGGGTCACCAAGCGGCAAAATATTAGTGGAGGAAGCGGAAAGGCCAAAGTCAAGGAGGAGGAGGAGGAGGAGGAGGAGGATTCAACCCTTGCATCAAGGGAAAAGAAACAGCAAGGGAAGAAGAAGGACCTTTCCAAGGTCCGATGCTTTAACTGTGGTGATCTTGGTCATTTCGCCAGCAGTTGTCCTAAGAAGGACAAAGGATCTTCTGATTCTAAGGTTGCAGCAACAAAGGATGATGGCTTTGATGATGATGTAGCCATGAGTGCTCATGTGCCTCGAGAGAAGAGGTGGGGTGACATGGATCTGTAGAGCATCTACAAACAGTGGCGGGATCCTTGAGTCAGCCCTACTCTTGGATCACATACGAGCTACGGGAGCCTTAAGACAGAAGCAGGATGAGTCGAGAGATGGTTGCAAGAGGCCACATTGAAGCAGAGGAGGGAGCTTAAGAGCTAAAGAGGGAGCAGCCTAATGCAGAGGCAACAACAGCGTGGAGGCAACAGCGTAGAAGGGTTGATGGGACTTCAGCAGCGCAGAGAAGTTGTGCTCACGCAGTGCAGTGTTGCAGCATGAGTGTCTCCAGGAGGACATCGTAAATCAACATCCAAGGAGCTTCAATGATGGAAGGAAACTTGACTTATCTATCAAACAATTGGGCAGAGCCTTTCAGTTGCTTACTTCTCAGCAACTGAGTTGCAGTGCAGCAGTTAGCAGTGGCAGTGCTATGGGCAGCATGATGCAGCAATTTGAGAGGGAGTTGCAGTATAGATGTGGCAGTGTCAGTAGTAGTGGCAAGGGCAGCAATACAAAGAGCAGCAGTGCAGTGGATGGAGGGCAGCAGGCCAAGCATCAACAGCACAGAATCTAGCTTCAAGATCTTGTAATGTATGGTTTGGATGCATTGCTAGAGTACACTTTCCTATAGCACACTCTGTGCTAAGAGAGAGTGTTGAGATTTTGGATGTTGGTGTAGCATTGGGTGTGCTCTAGCCCTGAAATTTTGTGAAGGGGCTAGGACACGCTTGATCTCCAAAACCCAGAAAGTGTTTTGAAAAATTTCAGCTAGAGTTCAAGTTATTCAAATAATTAATTATTTTAATGAATTTCGTAAGTCTAAACTTAGGAAAATTAAATAATTAAAGTGAATTAATTAACACGTGTTGAAATTATTTTAAGTCACATGGATCAAGAAGTCTTTTAATCTCAGCCGTTGATGAATGATTTAATCTCGGTCGTTGAAGGGTTCAATGAAAAGTATAACAGAAAGGCTTGAGGATCAGTTGGAGGAGACACATAGTTGTAGAGCCAAGGAATAGATCTGGAATTCTAGGGCGAGTTTGCTAAGAATTTCTAGAGGAATTTCTAGAGGAATTTCCTGCAGCGAGGGGTAGTATTGGCTAAGGGGATAATCTGATCTCAGAGCCAAGAGTCAGCAAGAGGCAGAGGAGCAGCAACAAGGACAACGCAAAGAAGCAGAGCAGTAGCTACGCAGCTGCTACGCATGACAACGCAGAGGCTCCAGGGGGCTGCAGAAGTTACGCAAAGGGTTTCCAGGGCCAGTGTAAGGCCTGTGTCACCCTTCTAGGGGTTACGTAGTCCCTCTCTGGACAACGCAGTGGCATTATGAAGCTAGCAGGGCTGACGCTGGGGCTTCAGGGGCAGCGCTGAGGGTTTCTAGGGCCAGATCCAGGCTGAGTTCTGTAAATCCGGTTTGAGGGTGTGGATCAGTCAGATATTTGGCACTAGAACTTCAGGGTAGCTGCAGATTTGATTTTTTTATTCTCTGTCGAGTTTTCCAGATCTGGAACCCCCGATTTACTGTACTCAGAACTACTTAATAATAAACCCTCATATATATTGCACCGGTTTTCCTGCTTTGGGATTTTCCGGGGATTTTTGTCCAAAAATCCATGTGTCACTTTGTTGTATGAGCGTATTATTCAGTAAATGATCTGCATGTGTAGGCTGTAGTTGTGTTTATTTCAGTATTTTCTGAATCTAATTTCTGAAAATAACTTGTATTAATCTAAATCAAGTAGGAGAAATAAACCAAGATACAGAAGTAGAATTTTCACAGTTGTTCCAAATGATGAAGGGTGAAGAGATAGATCCATTCCTCTTCAGGTTTCAAGCTATCCGAGATCAACTGATTAGCATAGGTGCTACTCCATATGAGGGGCTCTTAGTGAGGACTGCCCTCAATGCGGTCCCTGAGGAATGGGAAACATTTGTCCAGAGTATACTGAGCAGAGCGCAAACATGTGGGCTATTCTTCGCCAAGAGGAGATCAGGAGGATCACCAAGAAGCAAAATATCGGTGGTGGAAGCAAAAAAGCCAGAGTAAAAGAGGAGGAGGATGATGCAGCCCTTGTATTAAAGGAAAAGAAGAAGCAAGGGAAGAAGAAGAAGAAGAAGGCAGCAGCGCAAAGGGGCTGATGGGACTTCAGCAGCGCAGAGAGGTTGAGCTCACGCAGTGCAGTGTTGCAGCATAACAGTGCCCTCCAGGGGGACAGTGTAAATAAGCATCCAGGGAGCTTCAGTGATGGAAGGCGACTTGACTTATCTGACAAACAGTTGGGCATGAGTTCATCAGTTGCTTACTTCTCAGCAACTGAGTTACAATGCAGCAGTTAGCAGTGGCAGTGATATGGGCATCATGATGCAGCAATTTGAGAGGGAGCTGCAATACAGATGTGGCAGTGGCATGGGCAACAGTACAGAAAACAACAGTGCAGTGGTGGAGGGCAGCAGGCCAAGCATCAGCAGCACAGAATCCAACTTCAAGATCTTGTAGTGCATGGTGTGAATGCATTGCTAGAGCACACTCCATGCTAAGAGGGAGTGTTGAGATTTTGTATAGTTGGTGTAGCATAGAGTGTGCTCTAGCCCTGAAATTTTGTGGAGGGGCTAGGACACACTTGAACTCCAAAACCCAGAAAGTGTTTTGAGAAATTTCAGTTGGTGTTCAAGTTATTCAAATAATTAATTATTTTAATGGATTTCCTAAGTCTAAACTTAAGAAAATTAAATAATTAAAGTGAATTAATTAACACGTGTTGAAATGTTCTAAAAGGCACAGATCAAGCAGTCTTTTAATCTTAGTCGTTGGTGAATGTTTTAATCTCGACCATTGAAGGGTTCAACGAAAAAGTATAAGAGAAAGCCTTGAGGGTCAGTTGGTGACACACACACAGTTGCAGAGCTAAGAAATAGATCTAGAATTCTAAGGCAAGGTTTGCTAAGAATTTTCGAAGGAATTTTCTGCAACGAGGGGTAGTATTGGCTGAGGGGATGATCTAATCCCGGAGCCAAGAGTCAGTAAGAGGCAGAGGAGCAGCAAATAAGGACAACGTTGAGAAGCGGGGCAGCAACAATAGCTACGCAGCTGCTGCGCAACTGCTACGCAGGACAGCGCAGAGGCTCTAGAGGGCTTCAGAAATTACGCAGAGGGTCTCCAGGGCCAGCATAAGGCCTGCGTCACCTTCTCAAGGGTTACGCAGTCCCTCTCTGGGCAGCGCAATGGCACTCTAAGGCTAGCAGGGCTGACGCTGGGGCTTAAGGGGCAGCGCTAGGGTTTCTAGGGCCAGATTTGGGCTGAGTCTTGTAAATCTCATTTGAGGGTGTGGATCAATCAGATATTTAGTTCTAGAACAACAGGTTAGCTGCAAATTTGATTTCTTTTATTCTCTGTCGGGTTTTCCAGATCTGGAACCCAGATTTACTGTACTCAGAATCTACTTAATAAAATAAACCCTCATATCTGCTTGCACCGGTTTTCCTGCTTTGAGTTTTTCCGGGAACTTATGTCCAAAAATCCATGTGTCACTTTGCTAGATGAGTGTATTATTCAATAAATTATCTGCATGTGTAGACTGTAGTTGTGTTTATTTCGGTATTTTCTGAATCTCATTCCTGGAAATAACTTGTAATAATTTAAATCAAGTAGGAGAAATAAACCATGATACTGCAGTAGAATTTTCACAGTAACTCTGTACTTCAATTACAAATTCCAACCCACTCAGTAAATGCCTATATGAGGCCAAAACCCTGTCCACGTCCCTTGCAAGCTTATCTCGTGATTGGATCTTAATGTGAATCTGAACCTTGTCATTATGGGTGGTTATCTAATCTTTTGTGGGAAGAGTTGTCAGGGCCCCAAAATATCTGTTAGTCCACTCATGTATGTTGTTAATAGTTGTGGTGGCATGTTTTAGCATGGTTGTCTTCTCCTTAGTATCAGCTTGTATGGTCGAGAAAGGAGACATAGTTTGATGCAATTTTAACATCTCCTCATAGAACACAACCATGGCTTCTCCAGAGTCTCTACTTCCTCCTTGATTGATGCTTGTAACTCCTTCGTGCTTGAGTGAACTAGGGCTTTACTCTCCTCTAGACTCCTCTTGTCTTCTTCTGCTTTGGCAGCTCTCTATTCATAACCGTAGAGTTTGCCCTAGAGCTCTGTTAGCCCTAGATCAACACTTGGATTGTGACAAGCGCCTGACTAGACACATCTTAAGCTCAAGGGCTTTTCTTACAGTTGGATTAGGTTTTTTTGGAAAGTGGTTGGAATTTACACAGACTAAAAGGGATTTTGAGCAAATAAGAATCTCTCACACATATGAGGGCACTGGAGCATGATGTGGTAGCAAGTTTGAGTTTGTAGCCTGATGGTTAGAAGAATGGAAGATAAACAGTGGATATGTAAAACAGAAGCCCAGTGCTAAGAGGAAAGGGTGACACAAATTCTAGATCTAAAATGTATAGTGAAAGAATGCTTTAAAAGACTTACAAGAGTCTCACTCTACATTTTAAGAATCCCATTACAAAGAATGCTTCCAACTAACATGACCTCATGAATCAGGAATGCTTGATGAATCAAGACTGACAAAAACATATTTACATGCATGTTAGATTAAAAGACTTATAAGAACATGAAACATGATTTAATTCAACCCCAAGGAATGCTTATGAACAATCTTCAATTCATACTGAATCGGGAAAGCTTGAAACAAGACTTACAAAAGCAAATCAATATGTCTTAGAGGTTCACAAGACTGATAAAAGCATGAGATAGAACTTTTATAATAAATCTGGAAAGATAGATAAGGTATGTAAAAACAGAAGGAAAAACAATACACACACCATACAGTTTGTGAGTCCTCAAGAGTGCATCTAGATATATTTTATACTCAAAAATATACAACACAGTATACAATAAGGCAAACAACCAACGAACCCTTTCTTCATTGCTTTATATAGCATATATACAAGAATATGTTCTGTTAAAGCCTCCACAAAAAGTGCAAGTCTGTTTTAGAGACTTTATTACAATCCTTTACATATAGTAAAGCTTATCTTAAACATAACAAGAAAGTAGTCTGAAATACAAATGAAGAGAAAACATGACAATATGGAGCTCGAAATGGTTGAGTTGAGGTGGTTGGGTGCTCCCCGTTTTCTAGAAAAACTGCCTCCACAAAAAGTGCAACTGCCAACTGAAAAGGACACCTAGATCTTTATCTACAAAAGTATAGGAGTAACCAACTGGAAATGACATCTGAAAGATAGCTTGACTGGATGAGACTTGGCAAAAGACTATTACCATTAAGGTTGTATTCACTTTATCACCACTTAGTGTCATTCTCTCGAAACCAGAACCAAAAAGACACATTTTCAACTTCTTATACAAATTCTGAAAATAATAGCTACTTTTCTAGAAAAGGTAGCTATTTCTGAAGATACTGTGTATAAGCCAAAAATGATATGATTCTTCAGATTTTCATGGTTTCGTACATTCAATCATCAAAGATCTAGTATAGAAGCAAAAATCCTAATAGCTTCTGCCTTTGTGACCCTCTTGTTTGGCTTTCTCTTCTATACTTGCTTTTTCTTTTGAGTCTTCTTCCCTGGATCATTTTTTGGGCTTTCATCTATGTTTATTATTTCATCTCTGAGGGCAGGGTTGGCTATGAGTTTGCTTGCTAGTCTGAGCTTGTTCTTTGGTCTGGTGTGAGGCCTTTGAATGTATGGATTAGGGATGTATGAAGGCCTCCTTCTTCCATGTATAACTCTGCTTGGCTGCCCCTCCTCAAACTCTGTTTCACTAATCCTTGTTTCACTGCTATCCTCCTCAAAAGATGAGTATGAGTAGATTATGGCTTTCTTCTTTCCTTTGGCTGAAGAACTGAGAGATGAGTAAAGTTGGGATATAGTAGGTTCTTCTGATGTAGCCTCTGAAACTTTGCTTTTCCCCTTAGCTGATATTTTAAGAGAGGAAAAGACTTGTGCAAGTGTAGGCTCCTCTGGTGCTGGAGTGGCATTGTCTTCTTGATTCTCCTGTCTAGCATTTAAAACAGGACTTGGAGTTAAGGTTTCAGGGTTGACTTCCACTAAAGATCCCTCTGTCAAAATAGGTTTTCTCCTGCGTTTACTCTTTGAAGAGGAAGCTACCCCTTCCTTGCCTTTAGACGTAGCATTCTTGTCAGGTAGGGTAGCCTTTTGTTTGATTTTGCTTGCATGCTCCTGCCTAAAAGACCCCAAGGTCTGTGGCTCCTTAGGTAGTCTTCTAGTGTAAACTTCCTTGGCTGGTTGCACTATAGGTATAGGAGTGATGGTTGGTATAGGAGTGGTGGTTTGAACTCTAGCTCTCCTAGTTGAGTTCCTTGTCTGTCTGCTAGAAGGTGTAGAAGATTGACTAGTTGGTGAAGGGGTCAATGTAGGTGCAGGGCTTGACTGCTGCTCTAGGGTCTTTTGCCTTAAAGGCCTTCCTACCCTTCTCCTTGAGTTAAAACTGCTGAAGCTTTCATCTACTAAAATCTTTTCCCGTGTGGTTCTCTTCTTTTTCAGATGATAAACCACCAACATTTTGATCAAACCCTTGTGATAAAGATTGTGAAGAGAATCGTTTGGGGTTCTCTGTATTTTTTGGGACATTGTTAACAGAGATTTATAGAGGAAAAATGGTAAGTTCATAGGTTTAGAGCCTGAGATGTGAGCTAGAAATCTCATTTGGTATTGATGCACAGTGGAAAACCTACCCTCACAAGTAATATAACGTTGCACAGTGGTAATAACATCTTGCCACTTAGGCCTAAAATAAGAAATGTGAACAGTAGGGGTCCAATCTATATTTTCATGCTCAGGCTTTAGATATGGATTTAAATCAACTTTAAGCAGAGTTTTCCTCTTATACCAGAACTCACTTGTAGCTGATGTTTGAGTAGCTCTTGCAATGATAGTCTTTGTGATCCTGAAGGTCCGACACCCTAGCTTGACATGCTCTCCATCGAAAGTCTCTACAAATCCCTAAGCCGCTACAACATTCTCTCCTGAAAATTTCTTTAAAAACTGATACCACCCTATTGGTTGGAACTGTGGCTTTGCACGGAGATCAACAAAACAAGTATTGGCTAGTTTTGAACGGTTAACCTTACCACCCTTACCCATTTTGTTAACAGCTAACTTAACCACTAATGCACACCTGTAAAACAAGGAACAACCCTCCACGAAGCCCTAACTGTTGACACGAGGTAACAAACTACTTGCTGGAGGATAGAAAACCGTTTGTTGTAACTTTCACAAGGGTAAATGGAAACAGAGCTCTGCATGTCCTAAATCACGGTGAGAGAGAGTGACACGAAATCAAAATGATTTAAATTCTGTTGCCAACTCATTCCACCAAACATTTCACTCCATCACATTATTAACTAATAGCTACTCGTACCTCAACCTTAATACATTTCACTTTAATGAGTAGCATTAGATTTGACTAGTCTTAGCAAATAAAATAATCAACCTCCTTTTGATGAATCCTCCAATTAGAAATAACCACCTTTTTCAGAAGAGTAATACCTCTTGTTTTAGCAAACCTTCATTATTCAAAGAGCAGTGTCTTTTCACCTGAGTAATGCCTCTTTTACCTCCTTGTACAAATTTTGCATGAAATAGCTAACTTTTTTGAAAAAGGTAGCTATTTATGTGTTGCTTGTAAAACCAGATTTTCTGAAGAAAATAGTTGTCTTTCTAGGAAAGGTAGCTATTCCTGTGTTATTCCCTAAACAACTGATGACTCTGACATTTTGTCCTTAGCATTGGATAGAAAATTTCATGGTGAATAAATAAGATTTCTCAAACTAAACCCATGACCTTAACTACTCAAAGCAGTTAAAAGACTTATTAAAAGAAAATTCACCCTAACAACTCTATAACACAAACAAACTATTGGACTCAAAATTCTTTTAGATTTTGTTAAAAATGATAAAAACTAATACACATTTTAACCCTCCAGGGCCTTCAACCATAGGTTAGGAGACAAGAGAGGATCAAAGACACAACTTAGAATGATGACTAGACTTCGAAAAATTGCAGTCCTTCCCACATTCAACTCAGTTGCAGTCACGAAGGCAGTTCCGGCCGAAGCAATCATCTAGGGATTCACCGTGGCATCCAGGACAATTTCCTTTTTTGTGGTCACAAATAGTGCCTTTGCAGGGTTCCAGGCATAATACTTCCTTCTTTCCTGCATAATCTTGCAAATTGACCTAGTCAAAAGTAAGTCTAGTGAGGTTCAGTACCTCTTCCTCTACCTCATCTGGAATGCCCAGTTCTTTGAGTGGCAGGTGTCCTCTAGTGATGGGGGTGGATGGAGGAAGCTCAACCTGCACATCAAACTCTTGGTGGTGTTGTTGTTGTTGGAGGTTGAGCTCAACTTTCTTGTTGATCTCTTCTTGTTGTCTCCTCATCTCCTCTTCCTCCTGCTTTCTCCTATCCTCTTCAGCTTTCTTCCTTCTCTTTTCTTTGATCCTTTTCTTCTCTCTCTCTTCCTTCTCTTGTTACCTTTTGAGTTCTTCTTCCTGCTTTTTTTTCCTCTCACGCTCTTCCTTTTCTTTCCTATTCTTGATGTCTTCCTCTTCTTTCCTCTTCTTCTTTTCTACCTCTCGTGTCCTTCGTTCCCCTTCTTCTTTTTTCAATTGTTCTTCCTCTTCCTACTTTCTCTTCCTTTCCTCTTCATGTTGTTGTTGTTGGAGATCCTCAGGTTGTTGGTCTCCTGACTTCTGCGATTGCTCCAACTCTTCTTCCCTCTCCCTCCTCAATTCTTGCTTCTGCCTAGCCAGGGTCGCGTTTCTTTCTTCCAGGGTTTCATTGTCTTCATCTTCCTCTTGCTCATCTGAAGAGTCTTCTAGCTCATCACCTTTGTGCTTTTTCTATTTTCCTCCTATCTTTTGTTGCCCCTTTCTTTTGAGCGAGGTTGACCTAGCTTATAGGCTTATGTTTTCTTGTGATTGCTCAGCCTGCTTGTCCTCCTTCTCTTGTTGCTCGCTTGGCTCGAGCTCCCTGGTGGCATTGTACCATTTCTTGACCTTGTCCTCATGACAATATTTGTTGTGCAAGTATGACCATTGAATCTTGCTTTTATACAGTGTGTTGCCATCACCCCTCTGGGATCATACCTACGGTGACTCAGATTGACAAAATAAAATCCTTTCATCTCCTCAATTTTTGCTTCTACTTCCTTAAAGCTCTCAACGGTATAGGCTCCAATAGTGAAAGGGAAGGCGAGCCAATGCTTTTTCTTGCCTTTGCTCAGTGTCTTAGAGAACCCTGTAGTCATCTGGCAACATGCTTCTTGCAGCAATAACTAAGTTTCACAAACTTGGGGAGTGTGTGAGGAGGTTTGTATGAGCCGAAGACTCTGATGAAAGTTCCCTCCTAGATAGGAAACCAATCTGCCACTCTGGTGATAGTCTCTCTTAGCCCTCTTGGACATACAAGGAGCTTCTTCTCCAAAGAGTAACTAATACAACAAAGCAATGAATGATTCTAAAATGGACTCATGCATACTTTTATAGTATGGGTCCCAAAAGATCTTATAATGCAAGTGGCACGGGGTCTAACACATTCGATGTCCAGTTGTGGCTCCAACCGTCAAAAATGGCATCTTGCACACACCGCATCCAATAGGTATGAAGCCATATATAATTTTGATGGTTGGTCTGTCTCCAAACTTTTTGTTGCATGTACGTTGGTATTCAATGATGAAGCAAGGATGCTTGCCTAGTTGAAGATTGTGCCACTCTCTCTCACCGTTTCTTGGGCATGCAGAGCTCTGTTTCCATTTACCCTCGTGAAAGTTATAGCAAACAGTTTTCCTCTCCAAGAGGGAGAGGAATTTGGCCCTAGCTTGAAAGCCTAAATATTTGTGTCTCTTGTGCATTTGATAATTGGCATGATGAAGAATGTAATAATCTAACGAAGATAAGATCCAAGTGAAAGAAGCATAACGAAATCACAAGTAATTATCATCAAAGAGAAATTTTAATAAAAGCCCTAATTTCTCAACAGACGTCACCTGGAATTTCAAACAAACAGTCCTAAGGTGAGAGTGACAGCATGAATTATATAAATCAAAAGAAAGATCACAAACCGAGCTTCGAAACATGAGGAGTGAGATGGACAGTCTTGGGCCTAGGTTCAATTTAGAGGGAGGTCGTTGGGTCGCACCACACAGGAGGTCAGAAAAATTGAGACTATCAAATTAGCGACTTGGCATTAGAGGTTACTATGTTGCAGACATGAGTAGGTCGCGAGGTAGCGGAGGTGTGGAGGTCGCATGGTCACAGGGTTTGACAGGTCGCAAGGTCATCGGTATGAGTCTATCGCGATTTTTAATGGTGTGACTTGTTCCTCTCGGTGGCTTGGCGGAAAATTTGTGGCTCGAAACAAGAATTTGGGCCTAACTGGACCCGGGAAAACCCAAGTAACTGAGAGCAAGGGGAATGGGCCTCAGGTTAGGCTTATCGCTTGGGCAATGAAAAGCTAAATGTGGAGAACACAAGTCTAGAGGGTTTCAAGGTGGAATGGGTTTGAGAATATTCGAAGGGCGAATAAAACCCCACCAGCAGAGAATGCCACAGGGTTGGTAGTCAAGGCAAGACAAATGGCAAGAAAAAATGATTACCAGGGAAGAGGAAGAGACGCCTACAATGGAGAGACACCAGGGAGTCGCGCACCTTGCCCAGTCACCCAATCTCTCTATAGTTCGAGCGCTCTAGTCAGTTGAACAAATGAGCGGTGGGGCGGGCAATTATTATAGAAAAGGTCGCACGTGCGGGGTTTGGACAGGTCGTCAGGTCGCAGGCCAGTCCAAGTCACCAAATCAACGTTCAAGTGTTGTTCGACCTAGCGACCTCAAGGATAAAGGTTGCATAGTCGCGAGGTCTAAAGGGGTCACAAAATCTGAGGTCGTGTCTCGGCCTATGGTGCAACCAAGCTAGCTAGAGGTCGCAAGGTCGCAAGTTAGTCTCAGTCGCAATTTTAGAGGTCTGGTAAGTAACTAAGGCACGACTTAGCGACCTAGACTGTATTTAGAACAAGGGATCGCAGGTCGGCAATTTTTATCTTGGTCAAGATCTATTCATGCGATTTGCGACTTTTTTGGGAAAGATAACCTCTAAAGCTTGTAAAGTTAGGTTTTTCTGGAGGGGTTGAAGGGGACTTGTTCTGTCAACAGGGTGCGGAAGATGGAGGATAAACGTTTAGTCAAATGGCACCAAAATTTTGAAAGGGGTAGAATTTTTGGGGTTGTTGCAATGACTACAACACAACATAAAATGTGGTAAAACATACGTGAGACAAAAATGCATCATTATGGGCAATGATAGGCTCAAAAATATAGAAATTTCAATCCCAACTCCGATTATCAGTTTTCCCTTATCACTCAATGCATATATTTTTAAATCCAAGCATGATATAAATACTAAAATCTGGAAATGACAGAAATTTCTGAAAACACAAATTTGGACATTTCACCACAGCTGAAAAATGCAGAAATAAAACACAACAAAAATATGACAGCCACACACAGAAAATAAGACAGTGATTGTTGGTCAATGTGACCTTGGAAAAACCCCCTACAACTCTTGGGGAAAACCAGTTTGAGAGCTCTTCTTTATTTCTGAAAATGTTTTTACAGAGAAATTGAAAAACACAGTAAAAATTCCAGCAACCACAAATACAGACTTATCTCGATTTCTATGCTTGAACTCTACCTCGGATAAATGTGCCAATCAGCGAACAGTCAAAACAGAAATTTTACACCAATAGATACTAGCATTGAATGTTGTACGGTCTCCTTGAAATCTGTGCCCAAAAGTTCCGTACTATTGTATAGAATTTACAGCAATCCTGTCAACCTCGAAATTTGTGCCCAACTCAACTTCAAAATGCATGTTGCCAGCTGCTATTCTTTCCCCTCGAAAAATGTGTTGTATGGTCCTCGAAATTCGTGCCCACTGCTACTATATGAAATTTGCCTTGAAAAGTGTGCCAATAAATGTTGTACAGATTTGCTGCCTCGAAAAGCGTGCAACCTTCAACTATATGGATTTGTTGCAATGTCTCTTTGCTGCCCTCCTTCAACTTCTCACTGCTCAGAAATTTTCTCCTTGCTCTCTCTTCTCTTCTCTCAATACCTCATGAAACATTGAAAATGATATTTTCTCTTCTCCTCTCCTTTTACCCTAAATGACCTTTTGGGTAACCCTAAGATCTAATGGCTGAGATTCATTTAGATCTAGGGATAAGAATAAATGTGCATTTAATTCTCACTTTCTATTTTTTAAATCACCCACTTAGCCTTTTATTTCCATAGTCACTTTTTCACTTTCTAATTTTTCATTGACTTTAATAAAGTCACTTTAAAATTAGAATGTAACTTTATCACTTATAAAATCACTTTAAAATTATATTTGACTTTACCACTTATAAAGTCACTTTAGGAAAAAAGTACAAATAAATTTGAACACTTTTTCCCTAGGCCAAAGATCAGAGCCTTAGGGAACCACTTGTCCTCCGGTACCCAAATTTTAACACTCCCACTTACCGAGGAAAGTGTTCCTGACCACTCCCATCTTGTCTCTAAAATAGACATGCTTGCCCCATGGTAAGGCTTTGGTGAAAATGTGTGCTACCTAGTCATCTAAGGAAATGTACTCAAGCTTAACTGCTCCCTTTTGGACATATTCTTTCTCTTTCGGAGCACTTCCTCTAGCAGAAGATTTCAGCTTCTTGCCAGTTTTGGTTGAGTTCCAAGAATTGCATCAAGCATTCCAGAGTTGGTGGTCATCCTTAAACCATCACAGGTTGTAGACTTCCCTTCTTTTAGGTAGAAGGTCTCCCTTTTCAAATATGAGGGACAATTCCTCTAGCAGAAGCCCTTAGCTTCTTGCCAGTTTTGGAAGAGTTCCGGGAACTGCAATAAGCGTTGTGTTCCAGTGTTGGTGGTTATCCTTAAACCACCTCTTTATGCCAACATTTCAGAGAGTTGGTTCAACCTGAGTGCTGCCATGCATATTTTGCAGATTTGTATTACAACTCTCTTCTTGGACTCACACATACCCCTTCGGATTTAGGGGGGGAATGTTGAACACCTAATCCTCTATGGGTAGGTGTGGAAGGCGAAAAGTCACAAAGGAGTCCAAGTGACCTTGGAAGATGAATCCAAGAGTCACATTCATGTAATATAAATGTACACCTATGTGTAATGGAAATGCAACTAATGCTTATCCTTCTTTGTGTGTGTTTATCTTTCTTCATACACCATGTGTGTTTAACAAATACCATGTAGAAATTTCAACCCCCACTCTGGTTATTAGTTTTCCTTATCACTCCATGCATATAGTTTCAAATCCAGGCATGATATAAATACTAAAATCTGGAAATGACAGAAATTTCTGAAAACACAAATTTGGAGATTTCACAACAGTTGGAAAATGCAGAAATAAAACATAGCAAAAATATGACAGCCACACAGAAAATAACACAGTGATTTTTGGTCAATGTGACCTTGGAAAAACCCCCTACCACTCTTGGGGAAGACCAGTTTGAGAGCTCTTCTTTATTTCTGAAAATGCTTTTACAGAGAAACTGAAAAACACAGTAAAAATTCCAACAACCACAAATACAGACTTATCTTGATTTTTGTGCTTGAACTCCACCTCGAAAAATGTGCCAATCAGCAAACAGTCAAAACAGAAATTTTACAGCAATAGATACCAGCATTAAATGTTGTACGATCTCCTCAAAATCTATGCCCAAAAGTTATGTACTGTTGTACAGACTGTATGAAATTTACAGCAGTCATTTCAGCATCGAAATTCGTTCCCAACTCAACCTTAGAATGCGTGATGCCAGCTATTGTTCTTCCCCTCGAAAATTGTGTTGTATGGTCCTCGAAATTCGTGCCCACAGCTGCTATACGAAATCCGCCTTGAAAAGCGTGCCAATAAATGGATTTTCTGCCTCAAAAAGCGTGCAACCTTCAGTGGTACGAATTTGCTGCAATGTCTCATTGCTACCCTCCTTCAACTCCTCACTGCTCTGAAATTTTCTCCTTGCTCTCTATTCTCTTCTCTCAATAGCTCATGAAAGACTGAAAATGAAATTTTCTCTTCTCCTTTTACCCTAAATGACCTTTTGGGTAACCCTAAGATCTAATGGCTGAGATTCATTTAGATCTAGGGATGAGAATAAATGTGCATTTAATTCTCACTTTCTATTTTTTAACTCACCCACTCAGCCTTTTATTTCCATAGTCACTTTTTCACTTTCTAATTTTTCATTGACTTTAATAAAGTCACTTTAAAATTAGAATGTAACTTTATCACTTATAAAGTCACTTTAAAATTAGATTTGACTTTACCACTTATAAAGTCACTTTATGAAAAAAGAACAAATAAATTTGGACACTTTTCCCTAGACCAAAGATCAAAGCCTTAGGGAACCACTTGTCCTCTGGTACCCAAATTTTAACAAAAAATGGTTATGATGGAATGGAAAAGGTAGTAAAAACACAATAAGTAATTATGGAAAAGATGGCATTTATGGTGCCCATCAATTCAATCCTCGTGCCTGACAATTTAAATCATCATCGAGCCCTAGTTTTTTCTTTGATGACTCCATTACTTTTAAATTTTTCCATGTCTAGTAAAAAAATTTCTCAAGATTGGTAGTAAAAATGTTATCAGATATAGTTTAAAAAAATCACCAAGTATGGAGAACAAAAAATTGGGTCAGGTAAAAAAAATTTACCAAATTTGATTTAGAAAAATTACTGAGGCCTACTAATTTTTTACCAAAACAAGCTCTGATACATGTTGCCTCAAAATCTAGCAGACCTTGTGAGCGGCCTCCCAAGGCCAGGGCCAAACCTAGATGCAACAGTGAGATGGGTTGCCACTGTCACCTCAACAATCCTCCTCTTGTTATTTAACGGAATCACACCACATTGGAGGCTTCCCAATTTTCACCTAAAGGATATTCTAACTTCTAAGTAAAGCGACTTCTTCAATGAACAAAGGCACAATTCTCGACGTACCACATACAAAGCCCTAAAGAGGGACTTGTGACCTAGAGTTTTGTGACTTGTTGTCACTCAGATTGTACCGGCACCGCAACAATGACTCAGGGGGGGTTGTCACTCTGATCCCCTCCCACTTCGTTCTAGTTGTCTCCCAACAACAGGCTATGGGGGGTAGTCCCTATGGAAATGACGTGATGGAAAACAAGTTGGAAACCAACTTGTCCGGGAGACACAATTGAGTGGCCTGGCTACTTGGTAAAATTTAGCAAGATTAAGGAATCGATTAGATTTAGAATTGAGACCAGTGCCTTATGGAGTCAAATTTTCTTGCCTGTTACAAATTAAGCCAAGTAATCGGATGGAAAACTGCTGCTTAGATGATTAACTAACCTATATGAAGTGCAAGTCTTAAGATCTAGGTGAAATGCAAGAATCAGGGTTACTTTTAAGTTTTATGCCTAGTCTAAGTTGAACCTTCCCCTTAACTATTTTGAGATTAATCTTTCGAGTAGGTTGTGGGATGGAAGCCAATAGGAAGTAAGCAGGGGCTTGATTAATGATACCTCCCCCAGTGTTCCAACCACCCAGTGCCTCCGGCGCTGCAGACACTGTGGCTTTGACGACTGCAAGGTCATTGTTTTTGTTGGAAAGTGTAACTTGGTTCGGTCTTCATATTGACTGTAATTAAGTATTTATGTAATGAAGAAGACAAAGATAATAAAATGTATTTTTGTTAAGCTTACCTCATGGGTTTAATGATGTAGGAATTTACAGGGTAAGTTCCTTAGATCAAACACCAAAGGTCACTGCTCACAAACAGGTCATAGATCAGTACACCAGTATTTGACGTGGTTAAAACCCTCGAAGAGGGAAACAGTCCATGGACTGAGCCAACGCGACCACTTCAGGCAATTTATTAATATAAAGAAATAAAATTTACATAATCTTCTCTCATAAATAGTCACATGACAAATGACCCTCCATGCTCTTTAAACAGAGATCATGGACCAATCGGGTGTTAAGCCAAGATCAAATGTCAGTAATACCGAGGAGAGAACGAACCGTCGGATCACTACATATCGTGACCGTCGGATTATAAGTCACAAAACTACATACTAAAGAAACACACTTTACTTAACTTTACACTAAACCACGTTATACTTAACTATTTCCTATGTGTCGGACACAATAGGAGAAGGAAGGAAGCATTAGAGCCTATCCCCCCTTGATAACTTTCCAAATTCCTGAACTCCAAGCATAGATCGAAGTTTGGTAAACCTCGCTTTTGTGAGAGCCTTTGTAAAGATATCAGCAACTTGATCATTGGTTGAACAATAGTGCACTTCAAGAACACGATCATGAATGAGCTTTCTGATGAAGTGCATGTGTAGCTCAATGTGTTTGTTGCGTTGATGTTGAACTGGATTTTTGCATAGCTTAATGGCACTCTGATTATCGCACCAAAGTGTAGGTGGATGTTGTTGATGAAGACCAAATTCAGACAATATCTGATGAAGCCACAGGGCTTCCTTGTTGGCTTCAACAGCACCACAATACTCTGCTTCTGCCGAAGAAAGAGAGATGGCACTTTGTTTCTGACAAGACCATGTAATAGGTCCTGAACCAAGAGTGAATACATATCCTGCAGTAGACTTTCGATCATCAAGGTCACCAGCCCAATCAGAATCAGTGAAACCAACCAGCAATGGAGATGCTCCTGCAATGTAATGAATCTCGAACTGAATTGTACCTCAAACATATCGAAGTATTCGTTTAGCTGCTTTCCAGTGACTTTTATGCAACAAGACCAATGGCAAAGGAAAGGTCAGGACGAGTATGGGTTAGATACAGAATTTTACCAACAAGTTGACGATATAAGGTAGCATCAACTTCAGGGGAAGTACAAGTGACTGAAAGCTTGACTCCAGACTGAAAGGGAGAAGGGGCTGGCTTACATTCTTCCATGTGAAAATGGCTTAGAAGATCACAGGCATGCTTGGACTAAGAAAGGGTAATACCTTCTTTGGATTGCAAGACTTGAAGACCAAGGAAATAATGCAACTGTCCTAAGTCTATTATATCAAACTTCTTTTTGAGGCTAGACTTCACATAGTTTATATGGTTGGGATCACTACCAGTAAAAAAAGATCATCAACATAAAGAACAAGGATGATTAAGGACTTACCCACTTTCTTGGTGTAGACAGTTTTGTCAGAATGACATCTAGAAAAGCCATTATCTAAGAGAAAGCTATCCATTTTGGCATACCAAACCCGAGGGGCTTGTTTGAGACCATAGAGAGACTTCCCAAGGCGACAAACAAGGCTAGAGCCTTTTTGGATAAAGACAAGGGGTCGTTCCATGTAGATTTCTTCATGCAAGTCCCCACGTAAGAAGGCGGATTTAACATCCATATGATGGACTTCCCTTTAAAGGAGGCAGCAAGGGAAAGAACAAGGCGGATAGAATTCATTTTGGCAACAAGGGAGAAGGTTTCAGTATAGTCAATGCCTTCAACTTGTGAAAATCCTTTAGCAACAAGATGAGCTTTATGTTTATCCACTTTTCCATTTGGTCCAAACTTTGTTCTTTAAACCCATTTGCATCTGACAAGTTTTCTTCCCTATGGAAGAGGAACAAGAGCCCAAGTATTGTTTTCCAATAAGGAATGATATTCTTCATTCATAGTTGCATTCCAATCTGGATGATCTGAAGCTTCTTCAAAGGTATCTGGATCATGATTTTCTGGAACTTGAGCCAATAAGGAAGAGGCTTTGTTGAACTGAGAACATGTACGAAGTTGATCTACAGGGTCACCTGCAAGAGAACCTGCTACATCCCAAGTAGAGCAAACCCATTTTGGAAGTTGTGGAGCTGAAGGAAGATCCTGAGGAGGTGGAGGAGGATTGTCATTGTATAAGAAACTGCAAAAGAAAAATATGTGAAATTACTGGAGCTATTCTCCGCGAGTGCTGCAGGAGAAGTAATCTCTCTGATACAAGAACTATACAAGATGAAATTGTCAAGAGAAGAAGGAATCACTTCATATTTTACGAGGATTTCTGAAATACGAGACCAGCTGCAGGAATTGGGAGAAGTAATGTCTGATAGTGAGATGACTACAGTGGTGCTGAATGCTCTACCGGAAGAATGGGGAAACTTCACTTCAAGCTTATACGAGAAGAAAGAAGCAACAACATTCCAGAATCTATGGTCTCTATGTAAAATAGAGGAAACAAGATTGAAATCCAAAGTTGATATAGGATCAAGTGAAGGGAATCAAGCCTTTGCATCCATGTCTAGGAAGAAAGGAAGATTCGGTAAATTTGGTCCTCAAAATAAAAGGAGATATATGGACAAGGTACGATGTTTTGGATGTAATGAACTTGGGCATTATGAAAGGGATTGTCCTAAATCTGGAAAGGACAAGAGGAAAAAGGAAGAAGCCCATGCCACAGAAGAAAGGGAAGAACTTGATGCAAAGAAATCTATGAAAGAATAAGCGAAATATATCTACTATGATTGAGATCATCTTCTTCTTTAAGTGATTTCTGTTGGTTGTAAAATAGTATGATAGGAAGCATTTTATATTAATAGCATCATGATAGAAGCATGGAAGGAGCACTTGTCTTAGAAGAAGTGGCTCCTGGGAACCTCACTGATAACAACATTGATGGAAGATAGTCATCTGGATCAAGGGTCATCTATGAAACAGGTGTTGGCACTTTCTAATGGAGTCCTCCATGGATTCACTGGTTAGAAAGAAAGCAAAAGGTTTCATTGGGAATTCTATCTTGCAGAATTCTAGGATTAGAATATGATGACATATTGATAAAGCAAGTCAAGGGAATGAAGTTCTTCATTCTAAGGAAATTGTTGAAGGATGACTCAAATGGATAAGATAAGATACATAAATGCTAACACTGGATGTTGTGAAGTCATGTCATCTGGTTGCAGGTGATGGACTTCTATCTTTAGAAGTATGATCAAAGAAAGGAGGATCTCTTCCGGTACACAAGTTGTCATTAACAGATGAAATCAAATATATCTTCATACAGAATATGAGGTGGTTGTATACAAACAAGGAACTGTATGCTGGAAGTTACTGGAAATAAATGAAACTGTGTGGAGAAATAAAGGAAGAGATCATGAAGTGCGACCATGTCAAGACGTTACTATCCTCTTAAAGCCAAGAAGATGTTACTAGGAGATCTCCTAAAAAGATATGTAGACTTTGATAGAAGTCTAGTAAAGAAGAAGACCCTTGAGTCTTGACAATACATATCTTTAGGAGATGTGTCAATCTGAATAAAGGATGTTGATGCCTACAGGAAGATGTCATGGTGAAAGATCATCATTGAGGTAACTGTTGATTTAAAAGTTCTTATGTATATGTTTATCTGGATAAGTTTATGCAGAGCTGCCAACCATGTGGAAGGATGTAAGATCCTTGGGAGACGGTTCTAAGGAAAGCAGCTTGGCATAAAGGTGGACCAGATGAGAAAGATTGGTGAATCACTTTCTGGTAGATGACATGACTCATGGATAAAAATGATGGATGATATGTGCCCTATGAAGCTAAAGTTGAAGATTCCTCAAAATCAAAATCCATGACATCGTGGGGAGGAATTCTTCATGAGCAGCTAGGTGTCTCACCATTGCTGCTACAAGTCCCTGGTTAAGAGGGAGCCTGGTGGTAAGTTTCTTACTTGGAAGAAACTGGCTAATTTCTAAGAATGAGCTTAGGTACACTCCTTGTACAGGAATGAGTACATACCCTTGTGGAATAGGTCCTCCTTGGTTGAGAAGGAGAGATAGACACATCATTCTGGTCTTCAACTGGAAACACAGAATGGAGGATTGGGTAATCATCTGGCATCTGATAATCTTTGAGAATGAGATAGGGCATTCAAGATAAGAGTAGTTGTGGACCGATATTCTTTGAGGACTAGCTACCCAAGAGAAGAATAGTCCAAGAAGGCCATACTTTGGGAACACCCAGGTGGAGTATGTACCTAGGAGAGACAATGACAATGGTGTCTATAAGTCATGTGTCTCGCCAGCATTGTAGCACATTGTCTTGTTGAGAGATGAGGTTGTTATTCAAGGCCTTACACTAGGACATTGTTGGTTAATAAGATGTTATACAGATGCAATTACCAATCCGATTCTTCTTATGAGATTCTTCAGATTAAAAGTAAGCATGTACCATTATGAATACCTCCCTAATTAAGAGGGAGTGTTGGAAAATGTAACTAGGTTCGGTCTTAATATTGACTATGTGATTATGTATTTATATAATGAAGAAGACAAAGATAATAAAATGTATTTTTGTTAAGCTTTCTTAATGGGTTTCATGAGCAAGGAATTTTATTATAGGTCAAAGACTTCTTCTTGATGTCTTTTAGGGATTTTTCATCTTGTCGTAAATGTATTAATTAGAGTCATGTATATGAAGTGTCACTCATGTAAAATCTGTCATGTATGCCTCAAGACCTTGTCATATAAGCTTTGAAGACATGGCTCAAGAATGGTGCTAATACTTGATGTAAATACTCTTCAAGATAGCCTACAATACGCTGAAATATCTCCTCTACAAGTCGGCTCATATACCCTTGATCAAATAAGCCTCATTACTAAAAGACAGGTCAGCTCCATTACAGATAGGAACAACTATATATACCCCATTATACTGCCCAGAAAACAGGGAAACTGAATTCAGATTGGTCTGAGACTTTCGGACCAAAAAAATTGCAGGAAGGAATTCGGATAAGGATCTGGGATATAATGTGAAGTTTTAGGACTGTAATAAAGTGCGAGTAAAGGAGGATAGGATTGTGGTTTGATGCATAGAAGAGAGACAAAACAACGAAGAAAGAAGCTTGGATATCTCTGTGGTTATCAAACAAGACTGCAATTACAGTGCGGATCTTAGTGCTATCATCAAGTGGAATAAGGTGTTGGAAGGAGGCCGAAGGAAGAAGTCACTTGGTAAACTAAGGAAGGAGATTATTGAAGGCCAAGGTTATTGTGTTAAGGACAATTAAATAGAGACCAAGTTTCTCTAGGTAACAAGTGCAGAATAGTGCAGAAAGAAAGAAGAAGACAGTTAGAGGTGGAGCTCTCTAGTCCTAGTGCAGGACGGTGCAGAAAAGAAGGATTAGCTTAAGAAGTCAAAGAAGAAGCAGTGACAAGGTCTTCGAGGCATACAAGGGTCAAGGATCTGTGTCATGGTCATGGTACTCGTCAACTGAAAGTCTAAGTCGCCTGACATGGGGATTCAAGTTTCGATGGATACGAGGATTCGAGAATCGGATTCAAGACACGGTGACCCCCAGAACAGGACACGTCTGGATATGTTATATATTATTTTATTAAAAAAAAAAATTATATATATATTAAAAATTAGATATTTTTTACACAAGTTTATACAGATTCATTGATTCAAACATAGATTTAAGATCTTAGATACTCATACATGATACATTGATAGTAGATACATCATACATATTACAATTTACAAATTTACTAAGAAAGACAAGATAGTAAGATATTGTAGTTTTCTCATTAAGTCATCAGAATCAAAATGTGTTACATAAGTACACTGCCAATGGCAAATAGAAATAGAAAATACAAAACAACTATAGTCTACAAGTCTACAAGACTACAAGCCTGAAGTCTCAATGAGTCAGAGTCAATGAGTCATCAATCCTCATCATCATAATCAGCATCAATGTCCTCATCCTGATCATCATGCTCACCACTACTCTCCTCTGCTGCATCCTCCTCCTATGTCATCTCTGCATTTGCTGGTGTGGAGGATGATGCCTCTACTGTATTGGCATTATCAAATGTGATAGGCTCTAGCACTGGCGCATTGAGATCCAAGTTTTCCAATGCCAACTCAGCATTGTTGTCCAGACCCATATCATCAGGAAAGACATCCCACATCTTTGTCTTTCCCTTCAACCAATCCTCCCTCTGCCTGTAGATGAGACGAAGGTTGGTGTGCACATACACCATTGTCTCTGCCCTGGACTGCTCAAGCCTACTCTTCACTATGCTGTGTTCCATATGTGCTCCACCCCTTCCCAACAAGAGGATGAAGTCATTCATCTAGGGGCCCCCATGGCGACCATGGGCCAAGGAGGGCTGCAGCCACCTACGAGAGTTGTGATCCAAGAATAGGGCTTCTTAGCCCCCCAATCTCTAATCACATCATAGCCTGCAAATCGCCCAGTGCCAGTGGAAAACTCTGCAAAGGCATCCTCCACCTCATCAAGGGATGCCCTCTCCTGAAAAATCCTCTTGAATCCATCTTTCCTCCCTTGTGAGATTTCACCGTCCATGTAAGGAGGGAATCTGCGGGAAGGTCCACCATTTCGCACTCATGGTTGTAGTGTTTTGGGTTCAAGGAGTAAGCCAAACAATGTAAAGGTGTGCAATTCTTGTCCCATCTGCTGAAAAGAATATCCTGTATGCTGGTGAAGAAGGCCTCTGGTGATGTCTCGTACTCTGGGCACTGACTCTGTAAAATAATGGTCCTCACAGACTCAATCATGGAATCCCATCCCTCATAAACCTCTCCTAGGATGGGTTGGTTTGTATCTGCAAATCGAAGCAAGGAAATGATAGGCTCCATGATCTGAATAACTAAATTTACCTTCTCCCATCAGATATCATCCAACACTGTGTCCTTCACTTTCTTTGAGGCTGCTTGATCTATCTTTCTCCAAAAAGACCAAAACTCTGAAATAACCATGGCCCCAAGAGCGGTCTTGACCTCCCTCAACCTCTTCAACATGATGAATGAAGAGGCAAACCGTGTATCCGCAATCTTCGACAATGATAGATTGGTGTACTCCTTGTAGATAGTGAGGGCATTTGTATGGTTTTGTACAAAGTTGCAGATATGTCATGCATCCTCAATAATGGCTCCAATCCAAAGCACATCAGAGGCAATATATTTCAATGCCAAGTTGTTAAAATTGGACAACTAGGTCCAAACTCCATGTTGTGATGCTCAGATGAAGACACCAATATTTTTATTGGGTTCCTCTTTCGGAGAGGTGTAAGATTGATCTAAAGATTATATTGATCCGATGAGCAGAACATTTATTTTGAATTTATTTTTAATAATTTCAAAATATGTGCAAATCGGCCTTAAGGTTTTACACCCCCAGCAAATGTGTCACACACCCTTAGTGATTGATATAAATAGAGTCAACATTGGAGGACATTTCACTCATCTCATCCTCACACATCATCGCTCTTCTTTTGATTGGTTCAAGCTCCTTGGAGGCAGTTTTCGGTTAACACGTGGGAAAGAAGGACGAAGAGAATTCTCCTGCGGCTAGGGTTTCCACGCAGGTTTTATCAGCGTTGACTTTGGTCAACACATGGTCCAAAGGAGCTAATTTTTGGCATAGACTTCAATTTCTGAAGTCTGTACATTTTGGCACAAGAACCAAGGTCAAAGGTTGACCGTAGACCATGCTGCGTTGACTTTTACTTGTTGCTGCTGCTGTTGCTGCTGCTTGCTGTTGTTTTGCGTTGACTTTTCTGGGCAGCATTGACTTTTCTGGGGTTGACTTTGAATTGACCGAGTGGCTGTTTTGAGGGTTGTTGTGACACATGCTGGGTTGGCTGACCAAGGAGACTTTGCTGGTTGAAGCATCCTGTTGATCGTCGTAACGCACCAACACATTTATCTGTTTTGGGTTTGTCTTCTGTTGATCTACTGGTATGTCCTATCAGCACTTTACTTGATAGTTTATGTGATTGTTGTAGTGAAAGTAAAGTTGCATCAAGCATAGAACATCTACATAAATTTACATGGTATCGCAGTTGAGGTGAAGACAAAGTCCTAATTTGTAGCAATCACTGAAGAAGAAGATGGGTTCCTCAAACTACAATGGCTTCAAGGCTGATGACAAATTGACTGGGAAGGATGACTTCCATGCTTAGAAGATGACATTGGATCTTATGTTGGAAGACCAAGATGTCATGGACTATGTGCAGGGTAAAATCTAAGAGCCTCCATCCACTGCAACTGCTACCACCAAAACTAAGTACAAGAAGGGGGAGATCAAAGCAAAGCTAATGATCAGGGACTCAATTCACAAGAGCCTGGTCGCCTACATCTCTGAGTTGGGCTCATCTAAAGAGATGTATGATAAGTTGGTCAACATGTTCAAGGCCAACAATGCGAATCAAGTCCTATTCTACAAGAATCAATTGAAGAATCTAAGGAAAGGCAGGGATGAGTCTGTTCAATCATATTTTCTGAAGCTGATCGAGATCGGGAACAATCTGCTGGCTATTGGGGAGACAATAGTTGATCGAGAAATGGTACTCACCGCACTTGGAGGGCTCCCATCCGAATGGCATGTGTTCAACACTACCATTCTAAATAATAATGTGATACCTGACTTTGATGAAGTACTATGGGATGTGTTCAAGAAGAATCAAGAATGAAGGAGTATGAAAATGAAGGAAATGTTGCCTACACTTCTCATTCTAGAAAGAAGAACTTTGGTGGTCCAAAGAACAAAGGAAAACGAGGGGCCCAAGGAAAGAAGGGCAAGTGTTTCACTTGTCATAGGCATGGTCACTATGCTAGAGACTGTCCTTTCAAGAAGGATTCTCCCGATGGTGATGACAAAAACAACCACCAGAGGTATGAGGAATCAAATGTTGTTGATAAAAGAAATGAATACATTCTTGTATCAACCCTCTCCGTTGCATCTCCACCCGACACTATGGATGTCTGGTTGATAGATAGTGGTGCCTCAAGGCACTGTTGGAAATACTGAGAGGGGGGTGAATCAGTATTTCTTTTCAATTGTTGATTTTACCAGTTAGATCACTTATATTTAGAACACAAAATGAACAATGATGAAATAGATACTTTTATTAATTTCTTCTTTACAATAAGGACAATTATGATATAGGGCTCCAACCCTAGATGAAGACTCCAATCTTCCAAGGTCCAACCTGTATTGTGCCAAGCACCGACTTGGTCTTTCCAAGGCTCCAACCTTGTCAATTTGAGGCACCAACCTCTAGGGCTCCAACCCTGTCAATTTGAGGCACCAACCTCTAGGGCTCCAACCCTATCTCTGGTACAGGCTCCAACCTAGTTTCTTGAGGACTCCAATCCTCTAGGGCTCCAACCCTATCTTCCAAGGCACCGACCTTGTCTCTATGAGGCTCCAACCTCCTGCTTCAATTCGTCAAGATATATTTGGTTATACTTCACGTCTCCCAATATCTTCTTCAACAAGCCCTGACAATCTTCAACAATGCCTTCACTTAGTCTCCACACCACTTCATCAATGACAACCTTGTTCTTCACATGAAGGTGTCACCACAGCTCTTCACGGTACCCAAAACAAAGATCTCTTATGTTACTTCATGATGACTAATGCATCATGGTCTCCAAGATTAACTCCAAGGACAGCTAGGGCTTCTCAACAATGTGTCTACAATAAATTGCACTATGTAATATCCCGAAAGGAAAATAGACAGCAATACAAGCATACGACAATATAGAAAATGCCAGAAATAGAACATAAAGCAAATACTCATAAAAATGCTGGGAATGCTAAGCCATTTTATTAATCTGAGAATATAAATAAATACAATAGATGATCGGAATGATAGCACCTATTCTTGCTCAAGGCAAGTGGAAAACTCTCTCAGAAAGACAGAAAATGGCTGCTCTAAGAAACTGCGTCCCAGCTGCTGGAAATCTGCCGTAAAACTGCCGCTGCTGGAATAGACTGAAAACTAGGGGCTGATCCCCTTGCCGGAATGAGCTGAAAATCTGTGGACCACCTGTACTCACCAACCCGGACAAAACCCAGAAACCATATCAAAAATGGTCAGCCTCCGAAAATCCCCAGAAAGTCCCTCCTCAAGGAATTACGCTGCCCTCCAAGGCTCAGCGCAGGTGCCAAATGATAATAGCTGAAACAGTGCCACAAACTCCTCGGGAAACCTCCTACTGGCAAAGACTGATCCTCCACTTCGGATATCAACTGAAACTCCTGTAGAAACCCCGCAACAGAACACCTCCAAGTAGAACTGCGTCCTCTCTCCCAGTGACTGCGCAGTCACAAGAGAAGCCCAGCTCCTCAGCAAAACAACCAACCAAACCTCCCGCTAAAGACTGAAGAAATGACCTTACCCAAGCAGGGACTCGAAGTCCCCCGGGGCTAAGGGTGAGATCTCCGACCGGAGACACTCAACGCACTAAACAGTGCTGCAGACAAGCTAAACAGCCAGCGTGCTCAAGAAGACAAAAGTCTAGCTCAAATATCATCAACAACAAGAATCCCCAAATGAGAAGGCTCTCCCACCTTTTATAACGCTGGCCTCTCTCCAAAACCCTAACGTGGTCTCCCTCTCCTCCACGTGCCCCTCCTCAATCTGCGCAGAAGCTCCTAGAGGCTACGTGGGCCCCCTCCTCTACGTGGTGTTGGACCCCCATGGCTCCCCATAAGTTATAACGTTGTGCTACTAGGGAGATACTTTATTTTACTTAAGTGAGTTAGACCCCTCTTCTCACTTTTATTTATTAATAAACTATAGTCAGCAAACTATACAAAAATCGAATATTCCAATTAGCTGTTGCTAATTAGGAATATTACAGTCTCCCCCGGAAAAATGTTGCTTGTCCTCAAGCAACTGAAGTGATGGATGCTGCAGAATCTTCTCATTCTCCCAAGTGGCATCCTCATCTAGCAAAAATTGCTTGTCCTCAAGCAACGCTTGAACAAGCCTCCTCTCTAGCTGATGCTCCCCACCGATACTGCAAAATGTGCCTGGGTCCCACTGAAACCTCTCTGACCTCTGCATCACCCTAATACGAAGGGATATCTCAATGCCAGGATCCCAAAGTGACCTATCACAGTACCAGCCAACCAATAAACCTCCCAGATCCCATCGCCACCATGGCCAATAATCGCACAAGTCCCACGGCTCGGACTGTGCACTGCCTCTGGCTATGACCAATGCCCTAAGAGGTGAAGACCACCAACAAGCATTAATGCTCCCGGGCTCCTGCTGTGCTGTACCTGTAGCTGCATATGCTACCCCTCCAACTGCGTACCAACTCATCACCTCTCTCCAATCCAAGTTGTGACTCAATCCCACGCTGATCCTGCTCTCCTGAAATCAGGATGGAGTGCTGAAGAAATGATGTCCTGTGACACCTTGCCAGCTGGAATCTATAACCTCTGTTATGTCCAAGGGCCCCTGCTCGACTGTGCTCCCTACGAAGAATATCGTACCATCTAGAGGGTACCAACTCATGATCTCCCGCCAGTCCATCCTGGAAGAAGAATCCGATGTTGCAATAACAATGGCATATGGAACACGCCTGAAGTGTTGCCGCCAACCCGTAATCAACTCCCACTGCTCTGTCCTGTCTGCCAATGAGAGCTTCCTGTAGAAGGAAACCCCTCTCTATAATGGGCCAAAGTGGGCAAGATATGTTGCAAGCTCCATCGATGTACTCCTGGAGAGGACTACTCACTGAAAGTACTGCAGCTCGACCGACTGTATGTACATCTATCTGTATCTCATCAATGTGTTGGCCAAAAGATGAATGCTCCACCATATCCAACAACTCCTGCTGTCTACTAGCCCCCTGCATAACAATCCCATCAACCTCCAACATCTCTAGAGGATATGGATTTGCAACTGTCGTCATTGTACTCAGTGTCAATGCATCTGACTGCTCCTCCTCAATGGCTGACCCCACGGTTAGCCGCATATCCATCACCGACTCGATGTGAGCCTCCATCTCGCTCTCCCCCAAAGGACTATCATGCATGATGTGCATAGCATCCTCCTCTACTGACTCAGGCTCCATCACATATAGCTCTAACTGGATCGTCACAAGTGTCTCATCGCCTAGAGCATCTCCCATAGAGTCCCCTGACTGCTCACCCTGTATTCTGGAATGCAGCTCTGGTCTACTGTCTCCATCCCTGCGTGACTGCTCTCGCTCCCCAAAAGCGACCTCAATTGATCCTATGGACTCATATGATGAAGTGTCCTCACCCTGGCATACAGGAGGAAGGCCCTCCTGTTCTTCCTCTGCCACCTCATCTACATTGAATAGGCCATCCACCCTCTCGATGAAGTGTCGATACAATGTCTGGAGTCTAGACGCATGCTGGAATGCTACCTTTGCTGAACCCAGTATCCTCTGCTCATGCATGATCTCAACATGCCTTGAGGGAAGAATGATGCATGTCCCCCTCATGACCCGCTCCCCGGGTGTAGGCTCAGCGATGACCGACGTGCCACCCCTGTAGAGGATCATCTCATCCCTCGACCTGTGACCGTCAACTAGTAAAACAACCCAGTGCCACTGCTCAGAGGTCTCTCGCCTAGTGTGCTGAGTGTCATCCAAATATCTTGGGTGAGCCTCGCGTACCCCGCTGCTTATGCCCAAAGTGCCAAAGGACAACAACAAAATCGACTGTGCCAGTGAGTGATGTAGAAGAGGGTCGGATACGTGAGTCCCCACTGATACCATCAAGTATCGCTCATATGTCTCCTCATCAAGACTGGGTGAACTACTCCCAAAGGTAAGCCTGGTGTCCCTATCTGTGAGTCTCCCTAGATGCAACACTCTAAAACCCTGTTGTGCAGCACCGTATGCCCTCGCATACCATTGATCATCCATGTACTCCTCGACATGCCATTGCACATTGAGGCATACCTCTGTATACTGCTGGATACCCCAAGCTACTATTGCACCACCCTGTACCGTCTCGTGCCATGACTGTGTCCAGGCATCGGTCACTCCTCGCATGCTTTCAATGGGATGTAGGACACTCCTACTCCACAATGCAATCCCACACACTGCGGTACAACACCATGCAATTTCGTGTCCACCGAAAGTCCACTGCTTAATGCTAGAGGCTCCCACACATCCCTGGATGTGGTGTCCTAGAGCTGTGCCTCTACATGTTGGACTTCCTCCAATCGGTATCATCATCTCCACCGTCGCGTCACTATACCCGCCGACAAATGGATCATCACTCCAAATCCTCCTCGAGGGGTCTGAGAAGTGAATCTCCCTATGTGTCAATAGTGTTACCACCACTGCTCAGCTCCGCTGCGTCCTCTGTGCCCCACACAAAGGTGAAGAATCCTTGGCCCCATACAAGGCGCCATCTGGTGGCCTGCCAATGCCACCTCCTCCGACAGGCTCCTGCCAAGGTATGTTGACCACCCCGTGATCCCGTGTATAAGTGTCATACCAAGACAACCTAGGAAGTCTTCCCATAAACTGGTTGGCCACTGGAGCTAACCAAAACTCCCCTAGCAAATGTGCATGCTCAACTGCTAGGCCAACTGTACCCTTCAAGACATAGTCAATCGACCTTCCTGGAAAATGATAGGTGATCCTACCTGGATCCCAATGCCAATCTGGGGTTCCTGTACTCCCGAGTCCCAGCACCTGGAAACTCCTGCTGAACTATACTTGGGTCCACCACCATCTCCATAACCCATTCCACCGAGTACCAACTCAAAATCTCTTGCCATCCAACCTCAACATGTGGATGCTGTACCCTGTGCAACTTTGGTCGTCTCATACCGCTATCCAAGCCAACGTATGAGATCTGACTAGGTGGCTCCGTCTCTCTCTCTCCAATGGGAAGAGGTAAAACAACGCTGCTAGTCCCGTCCATGCATGCCTGAAGGGGAATGAACTGACGCTCCAACGTGCCCTCTGGTTGTACCATTAGGGAATCCAGTCGTTCCCTAATGCAAGCCAACTTGGCCGCCGACTTGGCACAAGCCACTCTCATGCCCTCCAACTCCTTGTCCTGCAACAAAATGGCCTCCCGTACTGACGTGGCCTTCCCTTTCAAAACTCGAAGGTCTGCCCGAAGCTGATGATACCGCTGTCTGCGACCATCATCCAATCCCTCTGTATCTCCTAGTGCCTCATCGAATGTGGATACATCTCCTGTCACCTCACCCATCTGTTGTGTGCTACTACCACCCGAAGACTCGGACACGACTTCGGTCATTACCTCAATGGATGGCTCTACTGGTGTAGGCTCTACCTTCTCCACTACGATATCAACCGGCACGGCCAACAAGGTCTCTAATGAGGGTGAGTCCTCTGTCACACTAGGTGTATCTTCTAACTCCCTATAATCCTGTGTGCTCTCATCCTCCAAGTGCGAGGTAACCATTTTGATGGTTTCCCTCTCCGATACTCGGTCAAGCTGGAGAGAGGTATCCAACTTCTCCACCCAAGATTTTTCCGAACGCTCGGATGACCCGTCAAATGTCGGTAGATGGAGTCTACCCACTGTGCGCCACAAGCCCCCGTCATGTGACTTCCTGTTCCCTCTGTGAAAGTTGTGAGGTCTGCTATCCCGCTAGAGCTGAACAAAATCTCTGAATGGAAGGGCATCCCTGAACTCCTGCCCATATGCCTGATACTCAGCAAAATAATCACCCATGTGACCAGGCTCTGGCTCCTGCTGTGCTCCTGCCCCTGTGTCTGCACCCAGAAAAGTGGGCATGGTAGAACGTGTGGGTGTATGTGATGCCATATGCTGAGTGGCATCATGCTCCAACAAATGGTGGGATGTGCCTGAACCTTCGCCAATCTGGAAACCCCTTGGGGTTTCACGCTGTCTAGCCTCCACAGCAGTGAATCTCTGTCCCATCACCTCAATCTGCCTCAACAGATCCTGTACTGATTTGAGGAGCATCTCCCCAAATCTCTTTGCACCATCATCACCTGCCATCGGCTCCTCCTGCTATGTGTCTACAGGCTCCTCATGAAATGGCACTGCTGCTCCAAAACTATACTGCGGCTTGTCTTCGGCCTCTGATATACCCACTGAAAACTACTCATAAAATTCTAGGAACTTGGGAAGGTGATCCTTGCCCAAAACCTAGAAAAACCTCAAAAGGGTTTCTTCTAATTCCAAACTTCAAAATTTGACCCTTTGTATTTTGGCCCTTTTTCCAATTTCGTTTTTGGTACTGCAACTGCTATTGCTCTCCAAAATTCCAGCAAACCTCTGTATGATCTCTTTCCCGATGTCATAGACCACATGCTGAGCCAGAACTATGCTTTGATACCATTGTAATATCCCGAAAGGGAAATAGATAGCAATACAAGCATACGACAATATAGAAAATGCCAGAAATAGAACATAAAGCAAATACTCATAAAAATGCCGGGAATGCTAAGCCATTTTATTAATCTGAGAATATAAAGAAATACAATAGATGATCGGAATGATAGCACCTATTCTTGCTCAAGGCAAGTGGAGAACTATCTCAGAAAGACAGAAAATGGCTGCTCTAAGAAACTGCGTCCCAGTGGCTGGAAATCTGCCGTAAAACTGTTGCTACTGGAATAGACTGAAAACTAGGGGTTGATCCCCTTGCCGGAATGAGCTGAAAATCTGCGGACCACCTGTACTCACCAACCCGGACAAAACCCAGAAACCATATCAAAAATGGTCAGCCTCCGAAAATCACCAGAAAGTCCCTCCTCAAGGAATTACGCTGCCCTCCAAGGCTCAGCGTAGATGCCAAATGATAATAGTTGAAACAGTGCTACAAACTCCTCGGAAAACCTCCTACTGGCAAAGACTAATCCTCCACTCCGGATATCAACTGAAACTCCTGCAGAAACCCCGCAATGGAACACCTCCAAGTAGAACTGCGTCCTCTCTCCCAGGGACTGCGCAGTCACAAGAGAAGCCCAGCTCCTCAGCAAAACAACCAACCAAACCTCCCGCTAAAGACTGAAGAAATGACCTTACCCGAGCAGGCACTCGAAGTCCCCCTGTTGTTAAGAGATGTCTCCTGGCCCGAGATATGCCTCGACACACTAAACAAGGTTGCAACAAGCTAAAATAAATGCCGTGCTCAAGAAGAAGGCAAGTCTAGCTCAAATATCATCAACAACAAGAATCCCAAATGAGAAGGTTCTCCACCTTTTATAACGTTGGCCTTCTCCAAAACCCTAACATGGTCTCCCTCCTCCACGTGCTCCTCCTCAATCTTAGCTCCTAGAGGCTACGTGGGCCCCCTCCTCTACGTGGTGTTGGACCCCCATGGCTCCCCATAAGTTATAACATTGTGCTACTAGGGAGATACTTTATTTTACTTAAGTGAGTTAGACCCCTCTTCTCACTTTTATTTATTAATAAGCTATAGTCGGCAAAACTATACAAAAATCGAATATTCCAATTAACTGTTGCTAATTAGGAATATTACACACTAAGCGTCAAAGTCTGCACCAAATAATTCTTCTAGGTATTCATTAATGTACCTCAACACTGCTGTTGCAAGGATGCTTCAATACGTCTCCAAAAGTTCTCTAATGAAAACTCCAACAAGTCTTCAATCGATGCTCCAAGTAATGTTAAAGAAGACTCATATTAATGAATGCTTCTAGATTTACTCCAAGGCTGCTTCAGTGTATGCTACAAGGATATCCTCAAACTGTCATCAACAAACTTCACTTCTTTTTTTGTCTCAAGGTTCCAAACGCTGTCAAGGTTCGAAATCTTCACTTCAAGGTTGATTGCATATGCCCTCACAGTAAGCTTGATGATGCCACCATAGTCACTAAATCACTGAAACCACAAAGTGGTGAACTGTATGCTATTCTCAGTGCCGTAGCTATCTCCTTCACTGATGATCTAAAACTTCTTTCACACCCTTACATGTTAGTTCTTCAACCGAGCTCTCTACAAGAATGTCCTAATGGTTTGAGTTCTCCAATTGTGTCACTATTTCTGATATCCTTCTTGTGATCCACAGTAGCACTATTGTATCACAGATATACCCACAGAAGTAAGTTCGAGCTCTGTTCTTAGGCTCTATTTCATGGATCTGAGCCTTAATACAGGGTTGTAATTTGTAACACAAATATGAGGTTTGGTTCCAGTGATCCGAGCCTTAATACTAAGCTGCAATCTGAGATCTGAACCAAAAAAAACCCAATCAATTAACCCAACAAAAGATCTTGTTCACTGTTTGCTGCTTCTAATGCTCCTGCACTTTTTCACAGTCTTCTAACCACAAATCCGAACTTTAGTAAGGTCACCTTGTTGAAATCTAACCCAAACAGTGATTTAAAAATCCTTCTCGGTCTTATTTGTTGTTCCTTGTCCTCCTGAAATTTTCACCGAATTTTTTTGTCCTAGAATGATGAAAACGGACTTGTATTTATAATAATTCCGTCCTTTAAAGAAAGGATGTCACTGTTGGAGAGTGAGAGCCGACATATGTAGGTTGACTTAGGTCAGCTTGCAATAAAATATATATTTCTCAACTTAAAAATTCATTTCCTCTTCAACTAATGGGAGTTTTTGGGCAAGTGAGGGCTCATTAGAAAGAGGAAAAAATCCTCTTTAAGATGGTGTAGGATTCATTTTGAAAGGATGCCTCCAAGGTGTCCAAATTTATTTTTCTTTGTGACTGCTTCTGAAGTCTTTAGTGCAGAAGATGATTAGGACAGCAAGAGGTCAATAGGGCTTGATGACTAGGACAGCAAAAGGTTATTAGTGTGTCTCCAAGTTCTTCATCATAGTGTCATCATGTAAATTATCCATGTCATCATGACATCATGTAATAGTACAGTGATATGTCATCAACCATAGTGCAGCAGCAGCATTTATTAATTTTTTATCAAGAAAGCTTCAAGGTAGTCTTCCAACAACCATCAAGACCTTCATCAAGTGCCATCACGTATGACATCATCAAGTGTGGTCATCCATGTATAGTCCTTCAATAGTGCAGTATCCATCAAGGGTAAGGACATCATCTGGGTTCTAGGCTTATTCATCAAGAGCAAGTATACATGAGGTTATGACATCACAAGAATATTTTCCATCCAAATAATGCTATATTGACATCAATGACAACTTTGATTAACAATATCATTGGGTTCAAAGAAGCACTCTCTGATATGGTTGAGAAGGACACTAATCTGAAAATTGTCCTTGGAGATAATGCTACATATCCCGTGAAAGGGACAGGGACTGTGACCCTCCACTTGTCTCAAGGTCAAGTCCTCCGCTTGCAGGATGCACTCTATGTACCAAATTTGAAGAAGAACCTTGTGTCTATATCGGCCATGGAAGACAAAGGTTTCAATGTGGCATTCATGGATGGAAAGGTGCGCATGTGGAAGAAGAGCTTCAAGGAAGTTATCACGTTTAGGTCTAGAATTGATACACTCTACCAGGTTGGAGGAAGTCCACTAGGAGCAATGACATGAGATGCTATCCGACAAACCAATAATGGCACTGAATATGAGACGAACAAGTTCAAAAATTGTTGCAAAGAAGTTGGCATTAAGAGGGAGACCACAACTATATATATACTCCTGAGCAAAATAGTGTTGCTGAACGAAAGAACAGGGCCATTGTGGAAGTTGCCCGTGCCACGTTATGTGACCAAGGTCTACCGAAGTTTCTGTGGGGAGAAGTTGCAAACACTGTTGTGTACATACAAAACTGATGCCCGCATTCCGCTCTAGACTCCAAAACTCCCGAAGAGGTTTTCTCTGGTAAGAAACTTGACATCTTACATTTTAGACTTTTTGGATGTCCTGTTTATTTTCATGTGCTGAAAGAAAAGAGGAGCAAGCTGGATTCTTCTGGGAAGAAAGGAATGTTTGTGGGTACAGTGAAACTTCGAAGGCCTATAGAGTCTATGTGCCTGGTCAAAGGGAAGTGGAGATATGCCACGATGTCACTTTTGACAAAGATGCTTCCCTGAAGAAAGTAATCAATCTTTTGAGATCCCACGAAGATCATGAAGCAAGGCCTGGAAATCAAGAAGAACCGAAGGATGAGACGATGTCTGATCTTGAAGGACCGATGGACCCAATTGATCCACCTCCTTCACTAGGAAAGAGACCATCATGGCTCAGGGACACTCTCGAGGACGCTGAGGGACATACGGCCCCAAAGGGGGGCATTCCGTGAAAGCAAGAAGCCAAGTAGATACCAAGGGTATCTAGTAGCCATGACTACTATTGTACAATCCAAGCCTGGATCTTTTGAGGAAGTCGTAAAGCATTAAGTCTGGAAGGATGCTATGCATGAAGAGTATGAGTCCATAATGAATAATGATGTATGGGATGCAATTCCAAGACCAAAGGACAAAGCAGTTGTCACCTCGAAATGGCTCTACAAGATCAAGCATGGATCTGATGGAAGTGCTGAAAAGTTCCAGGCAAGATTTGTTGCCCGCGACTTCTCTCAAAAGGAAGGCATCGACTATGATGACATATTCGCATCTGTGGCACGATATACCACCATTCGATCTATCATAGCCCTTACTACTACGCAAGGATGGAGTCTTCATCAGATGGATGTGAAGACTGCTTTTCTGCATGGTGCGATAAAGGAAGAGGTGTATGTAGAGCAACCTCTGGGGTTCGAAGTCCAGGATTGGGACAGCCATGTCTAAAGGTTGAAGAAATCCCTCTATGGGCTGAAGCAAGCACCCAAATCTTGGTACGAGAGGATAGATAGCTACCTGATGAAGCTGGGCTTCACTCGTAGTAATGTTGATCCGAACCTTTACTTCAAGGTTGACAGGGAGAAGCCTCTCATTTTGGTGTTGTATGTGGATGACTTCTTCCTGACAGGTGCTGACCCTCTCATTCATCAGTGCAAGACGGAGCTCGCTGCTGAGTTCAAGATGAAGGACCTAGGACTAATGCACTATTTCCTAGGCCTGGAGGTCTGGCAGAGACCTGGCGAGATTTTCCTTTCTCAAGGTAAATACATTGTGAAGCTTCTGGAAAGATTTGGTATGGTGAACTGCAAGTCCGTGTCGACACCAATGGAGCTCAACTTTAAGAAGTTGAGTGGCAGCGCTGCTGGGCTCGTGTTAGCATATCCTACTGAGTATCGTCAACTCGTAGGGGCCCTGATGTTCTTAGTGAACACCCATCCGGACGTATGTTGTGCAGTGAACACTTTGAGTCAACACATGGTTGATCATAACATTCACTGGGTTGGTGCCAAGAAACTCTTGAGATATCTCTGGGGCACGTTAGACCATGAGCTGAGATACACTGCCGGGAGTATGACACTCCATGGATATACTGATGTCGATTGGGCTGGCAGTGTGGTGGATCGCAAGAGCACATCTGGATCTTGCTTCACACGTAGATCTGCTTCGGGCAGGAAAATGAAGTCAGTAGCCTTGAGCACCGCTGAGGCAGAATACATTATAACATGTATGGCCTGTTGTTAAGTCACTTGGTTGCGAAAGCTCTTCAGTGAGCTGTTCGAGCATGTGCTAGATGCCACCGTTATCCTTGGTGATAACCTGAGGGGGATTCATTTGTCATAGAATCTCGTGTTCCATGAACGATCCAAGCATGTTGATGGTTGATACCACTTTATCTGGGATATGGTACAGCGAGGTGTTGTAAGGCTCAATCATATAGGAACTGATGAGCAGGTTGTGGATATTCTCACAATGCCCTTGGGGAAGGTCATGTTCCTAACCTTCCGTGAGAATATTGGAATCGTGGAACGACCCTATTCTGAGGGTCCTATTGGACGATGAGCTCTTGGAGCTCTGGGGGGCTCTGGGATAGCTTTTCCGAGCTATAAGCACACACGGGGCTAGGCTTGCCGAACCTTGTGGTGCTTTTGCCCCACCACTATGATGATTGAGTTGGTTCGCCTCTCATGATCTGTGCCCCATATGCATCCTACCCATTGAGTTCCGGACTCATAGGAAGTACATCTCATTTGGCCAATGAGGTGGGAAAATGTTATGAATATAATTCATAACAAATATAATAAATACAATTATTAAATAGTTAATTAAGGATTATGTAAGTATTCATTAAGTTAGTGAAAGGGCATGTCTAAAGGACATGCCCATTTGTGAAAGGCCACTTGCATAGGTATATAAGCAAGGCCTCATTGTAACATTTATCATCATCTCTTATGCATTTTATAAATAATATATTATTATTACAATACCTATTGCGTATTTGGCTATCAAGCCTACATTGGCATCGGAGCAGTCGCTCTTCAGGATCTGTGTGATCACTACTACTGCTACTTGCTTTCCGGTTTCAATACCCTGTCACTACCAGAACACCATTATCAACCCCCACACACCCCACATTCATCGGAGAAGCGATCTTCCCGCCTGGAAGGAAGCACCTATGCCATTGTTGGCTACCTTCAGCTGTTACATGCGGTGCCTCGAAACCATTGTCGCTCGATGTCTTCATCAATGACGATGGACGATTTCAACAGAAAGTTGATCGAACTTGAGGGTAAGATCAATAATAATCTCGATAAATTCACTAAACAATTAGTCAATCTTGAGGATAAGGTTACAGAAAATACTAACGACATCAAACAACTTCAAGACACGACAAATCGGATAGACAAACTAATGTTGAAAATTCGTAACGAGTCCAGAGACAATCATAAAAAGGCAATGCAGAAGATAAACACCATGTTGGACAAGTTTAATCCAATGCAAAAACCAATAGTCCGAAATATTGAACATAGTCAACAGAACAATTCAGTTGATTCAGAAAACTCGGACAATAATCATGAAGAATCACTACATTGTGCAGAAGATCAGACTATGGGAATTCCAACTTATGAGAATGAAGGTGAACTTAAAAATAAAGATGAGTCTGCTAGTCAAGAAACTGTTGAAGAAACACAAAAAGATGAAGCTGATGTGGATGAGGATTATGAAGATCATGATGATGCAGATAAAGATAAATTGGAAGAAGGCTATGTTGAGAAACAAGAAGGAAACCACTCAAATTCCGAATCTGGTTAGGAATATGAAGGAGGAGAAGAAAAAAGGAAGATAATTGTGAAGATAATCATGAAGATGACCTTAAAAATGGAGATGGTATGGATGATGATAAGGGTAAAGATAACTGTAATTATGCTTTTCCGCAACAACCAGCAAGGTTGCCTTTAGTAAGAAGGCCAATGTTTCTGATTTCACGAAAAAGACCTCTGCAAACCATACCTTTTAAAAGTGCAATTAAAAAGTTTCTCCCTCCAATAAGTTCATCTCAACCATTAAACTGGATGAAGATTTGTGATTCTAAACTTTCAGCGCCTCAAGACCTTCATGATCACAAGCACAAAGGGGGTTACACTTTCATGGAAAATATAACAAATGGTTTGCAAACACAGTGTCCAGATATTAAGGGATTTTTAGTAGATGTAAGACCAACACTCCTAAACACCTGTGATGTAGAATATGAAAGAAATCCATTTGAGGGTTTAACGGAAGTTCCTAAGAAGAACATAAAATGTTCAAATTCTGCTTCTGTTTTAAATGAAAATGGTTTCAAGATAGGTACACTACAATTACGAGCCAATGTCATCATTTTCACTGCTACCAACCAAAATGTTGTTGCTTTTCTCCGGCGTCCAGTTGGATCAGCTGTTGTAGAACATGTCCTCAAACTGGCAAATAAAAATGAATCCGAAAAGAATGATATTTATTTGAAATTTCGATCAGCTGAGAAGAAGATCGAATTCATGTCATTGTGGGATGGATTTACAATAGGTCTAAGAGCTGGGGTTGTGGTTCTTGCTGCAACCAACAAACCCGAAGAGCTGGACCAAGCCATACTACGTCGGCTTCCTAGGGTTTTTGAAGTTGGGTTGCTTGGTAGTTCAGAGACAGCAAAAATTTTAGAAGCCATTTTGAAAAATGAAAATGTCGACAGTGGTATTGATTATAATTTCATTGCAAGTTTATGTGAAGGGTACACCGATTCAGACTTAACAGAGATAGGCAGGCAAGCAGCATTTTTAACAATTACAGAATCGCTGGAAAAGGAAGGTGATGACCATGACATAAGCTGCGAGACACCAAGACCCTTTACACAAGCAAATTCGGAGAAAGTGCTTTCAGGCAACCGGAGCTCGAGCTCCCCCTGTTCAGGCGACCGGGCCTGCTCGACGTGGGCCTGTGGAGGAAAGCAGAGGAACGAAGGAGCTAGCACAAGCCACCCTGCAGCGGTTGCCACGAATAAATATGTCGGAGAGCCTTCTGGAGAAATAAAAGCAATGCATGGGTTGATACGACAACAACTACAGAGCGTCAACGTCAAGACAAGGAACAAAAAGGCCTCGGAATTCAATGTTGTGCCGCCAAGACATTCGGTCTTCTGCCACGGTGTTATCTGCAGGGTCACGTTGTCTCTCACCGCCCCTTCAACCCATCGTCGACCGTCGTGCCTCTCCGTCAACCATCACATGTTTTCATAAGTCAAATAATACAACTAATACAGTTATATAATGCGATATATTATATAGTTATAAATTAAATATAATTATATTATATTATATAGTGCATATAACTATACAAGTTATTTTATATATATATAATGAAGAAGTTGAAGACATCATTTACAAAAAAAAAATTATTAATTTATATTAATATTATTAATTAAAAAAAAAACCCTAGTTTTCAAAAACAACATTACAACAAGAAGGAATTATGAGGGCATATAGCTTTGAGGGCAAAGCTTTTAAGGAAAAGAGGATAAGCCCTAATTACAAGGAGTATGAGGACGAATTATACATTCAAGATGACAACACAAAGTGAAGAAACTGGGAAGCAATTAAGGCAAAGAAAATTTGTATCCATAAAACTTTGAGGACAGTTTCTGAACAGAAGGGCAATGTTATGAATATAATTCATTACGAATATAATAAATATAATTATTAATAGGTTAATTGAGGATTATGTAAGTAGTCATTAAGTTAGTGAAAGGGCATGTCTAAAAGACATGCCCATTCGTGAAAGGCCGCCTGCATAGGTATATAAGCAGGGCCTCATTGTAACATTTATCATCATCTCTTATACATTTTATATATAATATATTATTATTACAATACCTCTTGCGTATTTGGCTATTAACCCTACAGCTTGTTGCTACAGAAAAGCTAGAGACTAGTAGCAAAGACTGATGGACGCATCAGAGAGTGTCGTACTCTCTATCTAGGATGACACGTGTCTAACCACTTGATCTGAGATCAAGTCTAGTGAGGTTTCGGACCTCCTACTGACTTCGGGTCAGATAAACCAACTTCGGGTTGGTATGTGACTCTTTGAGTCCATGTGAGGTTTCGGACCTCCAACTGACTTCGGGTCAGGTAAACCAACTTCGGGTTGGTATGAGACTCTTTGTGAGTCCTATAGAGGTTTCGAACCTCTTGGCTGAATTGGTCAGCTGGGAATGATGCCTTTGTGACTAACCCACTTCTGTTCTGAAATAAAGAGGCCAGCAAAGCAAGTTACGACGGGATGACACACGATGTTTGATTGCACAGTGGATGGAGTTCTCCCTAGTTGAGAGGGAGTGTTAAAATTGGACAACTAGGTCCAAACTCCATGTTGTGATGCTCAGATGAAGACACCAATATTTTTATTGGGTTCCTCTTTCGGAGAGGTGCAAGATTGATCTAAAGATCATTTTGATCTGATGGGCAGAACATTTATTTTGAATTTATTTTTAATACTTTCAAAATATGTGCAGGTCGGCCTTAAGGTTTTACACCCCCAGCAAATGTGTCACACACCCTCAGTGATTGATATAAATAGAGTCAATGTTAGAGGACATTTCACTCATCTCATCCTCACACATCATCTCTCCGCTTTTGATTGGTTCGAGCTCCTTGGAGGCAGTTTTCAGTTCACGCGTGGGAAAGAAGGATGAAGAAAATTCTGCTGCAGCTAGGGTTTCCACACAGGTTTGACCAGTGCTGACTTTGGTCAACACATGGTCCAAAGGAGCTAATTTTTGGCATAGACTTCGATTTTTGAAGTTCATACATTTTGGCATAAGAATCGAGGTCAAAGGTTGACCGTAGACCGTGTTGCGTTGACTTTTACTTCTTCTTGTTGTTGTTGCTACTTGCTGTTGTTTTGCATTGACTTTTCTGGGCAGCATTGACTTTTCTGGGGTTGACTTTGAGTTTACCATGTGGCTGTTTTGAGGGTTGTTGTGACACATGCTGGGTTGGTTGACCAAGGAGACTTTGTTGGTTGAAGCATCCTGTTGACCGCCATAACGCACCAACACATTTATCTGTTTCTGGTTTGTATTGTGTTGATCTACTGGTATGTTCTATCAGCACTTTACTTGATTGTCTATGTGATTGCTGTAGTGAAAGTAAAGTTGCATCAAGCATAGAACATCTACTTAAATTTACACAAGTTCAATGAATCGCCAATGCAAGGTGTCCAAAATATTTGTGGATATTTTGCTTCCACAATCATGCCAGCAGCCTTGCAAATAGGTGCATTATCAGTAATGATTTGCATACAAGAATCGACACCTACATCTTCAATAATTTCAATAAATAACTCACCCATATATTGTGCATCTTTGTAATGTCCAAGTGCATCCATTGATTTCAAGAAAACTAGACCATTCAAGGATGACACCATGAAGTTGATGAGTGGGTAGTGTGCTGGATCTGTCCATCCATCAGAAACAATGTTAACCCCAGATGTTGGCCATGCTGATTTAATAGGCTCAAGCATTTTGTCCACCTCTTTCTTTGCCTTTGTCAACAATGTGGTTCTGAGCTTCTCTGACCCAGGAGGCACATACCCTGATGGAGCCCCATGACTTAGAGCTCGACACATCTCAATAAATAGAGGTGATCGTGCAACATTAAAGGATATGAAGTTCTGATAGAAATAAAATGCAATGGTGAGATCAAGCTCTTCCCTCTTTTCTAATTTGAAAAATCTTGTCCATTGGACCAACTGCAGTTGCCTTACTCTTTGTTGATTGTCCCCTACTAAAACTCTCAAAAGGGAACTTGTTGTTCCTTTTCCTTAAGAATGGAAGGGGATCATCATTCTTGTTTTGTTTTGATTTTGATGCCACAGTTGTCGCACCAACAAATTTCTCTTTCTCCAATTCCTTCCTCTGTACCGATTCAATTGCTAAACAAGCTGCAATGCCACAACCTGGCAAAGCCAACAAATGAATTTTCACACGGAAATATGTGCAAGTGAAATGGGAGTTGCAAAAATTGCATTTCCTTGAACAATTGCCTCCTCCCTTTGCCTTGTTGCCTGGCCCTGCATCTCTTGTCACATATTTCCACAATGGGTATCTAGGGTCATGAGTTTGTTTTCCCTGCACATTTGAAGCTGATGTTGCAGCCCCACTTCCAATAGATGGAGTACCTGCAGACCCTAATGAAACAGGGACGGGACAGGAGGGGCATCTCCAATGGGGACATTCTTCCCCTTTCTTTGCCCCTGTCTTGCTGCCCTTGTGTCAATTTTTGAAGATGTTCTATGCTTGATGCAACTTTACTTTTATCCCCAATGTCAGTCAACAATCACATAAACAAGAAAGTAAAGTGTTGATAGAACATACCAGTGGATCGACAGAAGACAAGCCAAAAAAATATAAGTGTGTTGGTGCGTTACGGCGGTCAACAAGATGCTTCAACCAGCAAAGTCTTAATACAGTCAGCCAACCAGAAGTGTCACACATAGCGCTTAAAGACAGCTCATCAAAAATCAACATAATTCAACAAAGGAATCCCACATCCAGACTTCCGGCATCATCCATATTTACAGCATCATCCACATTTACGGCATCCATTTACTGCATCCATTTCCAGCATCATCCAGATATATGGCATCATCCATATTTACGGCATCCATTTTCGGCATCATCCATATTTAGATCATGAGCATGTGTGTGATGAGATGATTGAAATGTCCTCCAACGTTGACTCTATTTATATCAATCACTGAGGGTGTGTGACACATTTGTTGGGTGTGTAAAACTTTAAGGCCAACCTGCACATATTTTGAAAGTATTAAAAATAAATTCAAAACAAATGTCCTGCTCATCGGATCAAGATGATCTTTAGATTGATCTTGCACCTCTTCGGAAGAGGAACCCAATAAAAATATTGATGTCTTCATCTGAGCATCACAACATGGAGTTTGGACCTAGTTGTCCAATTTTAACACCTTGATTGAGCCATGAATACTGTAAAAAATAAACAAAAATGACCAAACATATAAGACATATGCACATGCAAACACTAACAGCAAACTAAATGCAAAAACATAGAGGGACAGTGCACTTACCGGATGCTCGAATGTCTTTGAAAAAACTACCTTTCTCCTTGCTAACCCTTGCTCCTTGCTCACTTCACAAACAAATAACTGTGAGAAAGAATGAGAGAAATCTGACTTTTATAATTCAAACCTTGCACTTTTTCACTAGTCAAATCCGGTTGTACGGGATTCGATTGTGTCCTTACAGGACACGATCGGGATTTGACGTGTCTTGTACGGACACAATTGAATCCTGTGAAATGGGTACGAATCCGTACGTATCGTATCCGATACTACGGATTCGGGACTCGTGGGCCCCACCCAACGAATCCGGTTTCTTAGCTGAAAGTCTATAAGAAGAATTTCTTGTGGGTATTCCTCTCCAAGAGAGAGAGGTTTTGGCCTTGGCCCGAAGAGCCTAAATTAGGGTCTCATGTGTTTTTGGTAATTGACTTGATGAAAGACATAATAAGCTAAGAAGAGAAGACATATGTAAAATAAGTAAGCTCACAAGTAATTATCAAGTAGAGAATTTGAATTAAACCTAGCCCTACCTAATTCTCATCAGTTTTAACCACTAGAAAGTGTTGAATCCCTCAAGCTAAATGAGAAAGGGTTGTCCTAAGAGTCTACCAACCAAGCCTAAGCTTGGAGGTAGATTATTAGCGCAACTACACTTAGAATGTTTATGCAATGGTTATGAGTGAGTTTCTTAAGTTAAGATTATTTAAGTACTTTAAGTTATTGATGAATCTTAAAGGACAAACGTACTTGTAAATCAAACGCGATCTTGCAACCAAGAAAGTGCCCAGTAATAAAGTGCCAATGTAATCAAATTACGGGATGCTTAAACAATCAAATTACAACGGTTGCCCAATGGGATCAAGAATTCCTCAAATAAGATTAACACCAATGATCTTATGCCAATATCAAATTCACAAGATGCCAATAATGAAATATGCTCAAGAGTAAAACTTAAGATGCCACTTACTCAAAAAACGAATCACAAAGTTACCAAAACTTCTTAAGGCTATAAATTTGATTTTAAGCAAGTGTTCCAGCAATGTGAATTAGACCTTGATGCCAAAGAGAGTTAGTCCATCAATGAAACTAGAGATTCAAAGCTTTAGAATTGAGTGATTTAAGTGCAAAATTTGGAAATTCTTATAACTTAAGACAAGACAAACAAATATTAGATTCCAAATAACCAAAATCAGCAGTAATACTTCATAATTATCAGCACTTATTAAGTTTATGACAGCAGTGAGAATATTACTTCAAATCAATAAACTTGCCAAGCATATGAAACAAAAAATTGACCAATGAGCTACCCAATGATTTGCCAATGTAAATTATGAAATTTGGACCTCTTAAGGTATTATATTCAGAGTATATCAGATCTGAAATTACTTTTTACAGCAGCAAGAAGAGTAAACCAACAGTGAGTTATTAGTGCCACACAAGCACCAAATTATGCCCAAAATTTAGAGAAAGCTTGCCAAACTGAAAATTATGATTTTTAAGACCTTTAAAGTGTGATATTCAGAAAATATCAGATCTGATATACTCAGTTATGCAGTTATTTTCAGCAAGCAAATAAGTAGATCTAGGCTAGATATGCAATGCCCAAGTGGCCAAAATTTATTAAAATTTTACTATGCAATTTTTGAAGTGTTTTGAGTCTTGACCAATTAGGTGTGCTTTTAGAGTTTTTAATTCACTGTTATAGATTAGAGTTTATAGTTGTAGCAAAACAGTGAGGCTACGAGGGTTTAGAGAGCAAACCCTAAGGCCCTAGTCCTTGTAAATCACTTGCCCAAACTTGCCAAAATTTTCCACTGAAGTTTCCACCTGAAAACACAAGCTTTTGAGCCCAAAATTCTGCAAAACCCACCAAGTATTCAGTCTCAAAAATTCAGAAATGGGCAGAGGCCAAACTAGGGCTAGAAGAGGGCTAAAGGCAAGAGAAAAGGGAACAAAGAGGTCAATGTTGAGGCTGAAGAGAAGAGAAGAGGGCTCAAAAAGGAGGCTGAAAGGCAAGAGGAGGGAGGAAGGGCAAGGAAGAGCTCTAAAAGCGATACGGCTAAGCCCTAAGGGGCTTAGAAACCCACAGCAAGCCCTCTAGGGCTGCCATCTAGGGCAAAGAAGGACAAGGCCAAGCTCTCTAGTCCTAGTGCAGGACGGTGCAGAAAGAAGGATTAGCTTAAGAAGTCAAAGAAGAAGCAGTGACAAGGTCTTGGAGGCATATAAAGGTCAAGGGTCTGTGTCATGGTCATGGTACATGTCAACTGAAAGTCTATAAGAAGAATTTCTTGTGAGTTTTCCTCTCCAAGAGGGAGAGGTTTTGGCCCTGGCTCGAAGAGCCTAAATTTGGGTCTCATGTGTTTTTGGTAATTGACTTGATGAAAGACATAATAAGCTAAGAAGAGAAGACATAAGTAAAAGAAGCAAGCTCACAAGTAATTATCAAGTAGAGAATTTGAATTAAACCTAGCCCTACCTAATTCTCATCAGTTTTAACCACTAAAAAGTGTTGAATCCCTCAAGCTAAATGAGAAAGGGTTGTCCTAGGAATCTATCAACAAAGCTTAAGCTTGGAGGGAGACTATTAGTGCAACTACACTTAGAATGTTTATGCAACGGTTATGAGTGAAATTCTTAGGTTAAGATTGTTAAGTACTTTAAGTTATTGATGAATCTTAAAGGACAAAAGTAGTTGTAAATCAAATGCGATCTTGCAACCAAGAAAGTGCCCAGTAATAAAGTGCCAATGTAAGCAAATTACGGGATGCTTAAACAATCAAATTACAACAGTTATCCAATGGGATCAAGAATTCCTCAAATAAGATTAACACCAATTATCTTATGCCAATATCAAATTCACAAGATGCCAATAATGAAATATGCTCAAGAGTAAAACTTAAGATGCCACTTACTCAAAAAACGAATCACAAAAGTTACCAAAACTTCTTAAGGCTATAAATTTGATTTAGAGCAAGTGTTCCAACAATGTGAATTAGACCTTGATGCCAAAGTGAGTTAGTCCAATGAAACTAGAGATTCAAAGCTTTAGAAGTGAGTAATTTAAGTGCAAAATTTGGAAGTTCTTATAACTTAAGACAAGACAAACGAATATTAGGTTCCAAATAACAAAAATCGGCAGTAACACTTCATAATTATCAGCACTTATTAAGTTTATGACAGCAGTGAGAATATTACTTCAAATCAATAAACTTGCCAAGCATATGAAACAAAAAATTGACCAATGAGCTACCCAATGATTTGTCAATGTAAATTATGAAATTTGGACCTCTTAAGGTGTTATATTCAGAATATATCAGATCTGAAATTACTTTTTACAGCAGCAAGAAGAGTAAACCAACAGTGAGTTATTAGTGCAACACAAACGCCAAATTATGCCCAAAATTTAGAAAAAGCTTGCCAAATTGAAAAATATGATTTTTAAGCCCTTTAAAGTGTGATATTCAGAAAATATCAGATCTGATATACTCAGTTATGCAGTTATTTTCAGCAAGCAAATAAGTAGATCTAGGTTAGATATGCAATGACCAAGTGGCCAAAATTTATGAAAATTTTACTATGCAATTTTTGAAGTGTTTTGACCAATCAGGTGTGCTTTTAGGGTTTTTAATTCACTGTTATAGATCAGAGTTTATAGTTGTATCAAACAATGAGGCTATGAGGGTTTAGAGAGCAAACCCTAAGGCCCTAGGCCTTGTAAATCACTTGCCCAAACTTGCCAAAAATTTCCACTGAAGTTGCCACCTGAAAACACAAGTTTTTGAGCCCAAAATTTTGCAAAACCCACCAAGTATTCAGTCTTAAAAAATCAGAAATGGGCAGAGGCCAAACTAGGGCTAGAAAAGGGCTAAAGGCTAGAGAAAAGAGAACAAAGAGGTCAACGTTGAGGCTGAAGAGAAGAGAAGAGGGCTCAAAAAACAGGCTGAAAGGCAAGAGGAGGGAGGAAGGGCAAGGAAGAGCTCTAAAAGGGCTACGGCTAGGTGCTAAGGGGCTTAGAAACCCACGGCAAGCCCTCTAGGGCTGTCATCTAGGGCAAAGAAGGGGGGTTGAGGCCTCCTAGACCCGCGGCCAGCCATAAAAAGGGCTAAAACCCTTGACGCAGGGCCTAAAAGGGTAGGTTGAGGCCCCTAGAGGGTACGACCAGCCTTAAAAGGGCTAAAAAGGCTGACGCAAGGCCTTCTTGGGCCGATGCAGAGGGTAGAGAGGTTAACGTTGTCCTTGGAGAGGCTAGATCTGAGCCTGAGAAGGCTTAAAAATGAAACCCTAACTTCAGAAAATTCAATTTGCTTCAGATCTGCAATTTTTCTCAATTTTCTTCAATAGCTGGCCCTACAAAAAAAAAATAGAGGCTAGATCTTACACTCAATAGTCTAGATCTAGCTCTAATCCAACTCTTGTCACTTGATCTCACCTGCAAAAATGGAGATAAAAATACTCAAAACCCCAATATATACAAAAAACCCAGCTGCAAAACAAACGTTAGAAAATAAATTATTTACAAAAATCTAATTTACAAATATAGTTACAAAATATACATGTGAAAATGCTTGAAGGAATTTATGAAACTTTATAGATCTTTAGTAGTGGCTAAATGTATTTCGAAAGATAAATAATAAATCACGGCCTTAACGAAGTTAGAACACCATAAAAATAATTTGAGTCCAAAACCAATGAGGAAAAAATTGCAATTAAATCGGCAAATTTCGACTTTTTGCACTAGCCGGTTTAAACGGCCGACTTTTTGGTGATATTTTCCCAGTCGAAAAAGTCGGGACTAAATCGAGATTTAATTGAAAAAGTCGTGGAGCCTGCCCAGACCGCGGATAAGTGAGGGAAAAGGCAAAAAAACACATTTTTCACTCTTATTTCTGGCATTCGTCCCTGTGGAGAGAAGAGGTGTTTGCCATTGCCCAAGAGGAGGATATTTGCTAGTTTTGTGGTGTGGATTTGGAGATTTGTCCACTGCTCAACATGAGAAATTCAAGGTGTCGATTTGCTACTGCCAGGTATGTATTTTAATTTCTCAGTCTTTGTTACACAAATAGCTTCTTAAATCTTTCTATTAGTTTGTTTTAGCTTATTTTTGCTTAGAAATTTGAATCAAAACATTGTTTAGAATCTAGATTGAATCAAAACTTCAACTTTTAACTTTCAAGAATCAAATGACAAAAATTCAAACCCTTGTTTAGTGAATCTGAGTGTGTTCAAGTGACTGAGAAGAGGCATTTAAAATTTAAAATCAACAATTACATTTGTGTTTGCTTCTTATGTAATGGGCAATTTTTAATAATTTTCATTTTTTTTTTGTGCCCAAGTTCAAAGTTTCAAACAAAATTCCAAGGAATTTGGACCCTATGTGGGAATATGGTGACTGATACTATACCTAAATCTGGAGGGTCAATAGAATGTACTTGACTTGCAAGTTGTGTGGCAAGCATATGTCAAGGGGCGTCAACAAATTAAAATTCCATTTGGGGCAAATTTCGTGGCAAAATATAGAACTTTTCCCAAATCCATCTCCAGAAATCATCTGACAAGTCATTAAATCGTTGATGGATAAAGAGGAGGGCAAAGATACCAAGGCAACAGCAAAAATCCAACTTGTAGGGGCCTCAAGAGTGGGGGGAAGTGAGAGTGGTTCTTTAGCATCACCTTGCACACCCACGTCCCAACCCCTCCGCTTTCTCATCTTTTTTTGTTCCTAGAACCACACCTAGTGCACAACCTGGCATCAAATCGACAAAAAAAAAGGAAAACGCAGAAGTTGACAGGTTGATCAATAAGTGTCTTCTATGGAGTGATGTTCCTTTAAACATTGCCAAGACAAACCCATGCTAACAACCTATGTTTGAAATTGTTATTGTCGTTGGCCTGGGGTACAAATCCCGTACCTTTGCAGAGTTGAGAGGGCCTCTTCTTCAAGATGAAAAGGTTGATTGCACTGCTAGATTGGAGGAGTTTAGGGCATCATGGGAACACACGGGATGCATAGTCACGTCAGATGGTTGGACTGGCCATAAGGGTAGGACCCTTCTTAACTTCTTCGTTAGTTGTCCCAAGGGGACAATGTTTATGAAATATGTTCATGCATCTACACCATTAAAGATGCACGTTTATTATGTGAGTTGTTGGACATCTTCATTCAAGAAGTAGGTCCACAAAATGTTGTCCAATTCATAACGGCCAATGCTGCAAATTATGTTTTTGTTGGCACGTTGCTTATGGAGAGGTATCCTAACTTGTTTTGAACACCTTGTGTTGCTCATTGTATTGACTTGACGTTGGAGGATATAGGTAAGATTCCTCTTGTGAAGGATATTGTTAAATCATCTAGAAGAGTACCAAAATTTATATAATCATGCATTTGTGCTTAGCTTGATGAGAAGATTTACCAACAACAAAGAGTTGGTGTGTCCTGCCATTACACGATTTTCCACTACTTTCATATCTCTTTAGTCTCTGTTGAATTCTATGTGGGATGTGAAGAGCATATTTATTTCACAAGATTGGCTTGTTTTATCTATTAGCCGCAAACCAGAGGGAGAGGGTATATGCAGACTAGTTTCATATGATCAGAGCTTTTGGGCAGGAGTAGAGGATGTGTGTGCCATTCATAACCTTTGGTAAGGGTTCTTCGGTTGGTTGATAGAGACAAGCACACAATGGGCTACTTGTATGAGGCCATGGATAGGGCCAAAGAAGCCATTCGTGCTTATGAAGACAATGGAGACAAGGGGTTAGAGAAACATGTCATATGGAGAGTGATTGATGAGCGATGAAACAATACCCTCCATCACCCCATTCATGCTGTAGGTATCTACCTCAACCTCGCATTTTCTTACTCATGTGGTTTCAAATTTGATGTCGAGGTGATGGATTCCTCACTTGCATTGAGAGGATGGTGGCATTTAAGAATAGGACGACCAAAACGCCAGGTAAGCTTCAGTTTGTTTCAAATTTCAAATTTCATAATTCATTCTCTTCATAATTTGCTTCAAGTTTAGAATTTCAATGCTTTAACATTTTCTTTATGTTTCTCATTTTTCTTTTAACTTGTAGATGCTTGGTGGACAAGTTATGGTGGCAAAGTACCCCATCTCCAAAAGCTTGCCATTCGAGTTCTCAGCCAAACATGCAATTCCTTTGGGTGTGAGTGCAACTGGAGTGTATTTGACAAAATACACAACAAAATGTGCAACAGGTAAAAAAATTTCAAATTAAATTTTTGAATTCATTTTATTTTTTTAATATTTAAATTTTATAAGTACTAATTTACAATTTATGACCCTTATTGGGAATCACGATTGTCGTTAGACCAAAACCCGCAGGTGTTAGCCAACGATCGCATCGCCAAAGATAAGGTCCCACGAGAGGTGGTTAGTCCAAGTCACGAAACACACAGGGAGCTTTGGTTTATCCAATGTCCAACAATCTCCCCCCAACACGAGTCGGATGTGTATCGAACTCATGACCTACGCTCTGATACCATTTGTTGGAAATACTGAGAGAGGGGGTGAATCAGTATTTATTTTCCATTGTTATTTTTTACCAATTAAGATCACTTAGATTAACACAAAATGAACAATAAGAATAAATACTTTTATTAATCAGAAATAACAAGAACTCCAATCCTCTTTTTTACAAAGAATCAACTACAATAATAATTAGGGCTCCAACCATAGATGAAGACACCAATCTTCAATCCACCAGGCTCCAACCTGTATTTTGCCAAGCACCAACTTGGACTTCACGAGGCTCCAACCTCTAGGGCTCCAACCGTTTCACTAGTACAGGCTCCAACCTGGTCTTCTTGAGGACTCCTATCCTCTAGGGCTCCAACCCACAACTTCAATTCGTCAAGATTAGTTTTAATGATTCTTCACGGCTCCCAATATCTTCTGCAACGAGCCCTCACAATATCTTCACCTTCAGCACTGCCCTCAAACGATCTCCAAGGCACTTAGCTCATCGATGACAACTGTCTTCTCATGAAGGTGTCTTCACAACTCTTCATGTTACCCAAACAAAATTCTCCAAGGTTACCTCATGATAGCTTCAATGCATCATGGTCTCCAATAATATCTCCAAGACCAGCTTCTACAAGTCTTCCAATATCTTCAAGTATCCTTCAATAATGCTTAGGTGATGTGTCAAGCAAGCAAGGCCCAAACTGTCTTCAATAGGTTGCTCCAAGGATGTCTTCTAAGGTTCTTCAAATCAACCCAAGTCTTCACTGTTCAAGCCTTAAAATCCTTGACTAGACCACAGGTCCTTTACACCTCCAAATTCATCATTGTTGAAGGCCCACGAGTTCTTCACAGTTCTTGAGCTCCACAACACAAGTCTGAGGTATTAAGGTAAGGTCCAAACTCCACAGTTCTGAGCTATCTCAAAGGATGTTTGTCTCCACAATCAAGCACCACAGTCACATGTTTGCTATAGTTCTGAGTTATATATGACTCTCCCACAGTGCACATAACTGTTATACGTCTGAGTTCTACACAAATCCGAAGACTGTAATATAGTCAGGTTTCAAGGCTCTGTGACCCGAGCTTCACAAGACTCCATAGGTCTGAATTTTGAGCTATCTCCGAGCTAGAAGAGATAATTGTCCTCCACAGTTTTGTTCCACTTAGTCCGAGCTTACTTCAAGTGATTGTTCACAGGTTTATCATAGGCCTGAGCCTAAACAGGAGACTGTTCTACAGTAGACAAGTGATTGTCCACTTGTTCCAGTCCAAACTTGAAGAAACCTTACTACAGGTCCGAGGCTTATGAACTTGTGACTGTTTTTTAAGGGAATCTTAACACAGAACTTGCCCAAGCATTGACCACAAGTTTTTTAGCAGACTGTAGTTTAATCCAACTGTTCCACTGAGCTTGGACTGTTGACTGATCCTTAATTCCACATGTTTAGAAATATATCAAGATAACAAGTGACAGTAGCTCAGATCTGAGCTTGTAACAAGTGCGCTTGTCTACTAGTTTGAGCTTGAAAGACAAATGAAACAGGTCCGAGGTCAAGGTCTGTCCACAGAACTGAACCTGAAACTTGTCACTAAACAGGTCACCGTTTGAGCTCTCAAAAGTCTGCAATCTGAGCTTGAAAGGAGGTCACTAACAACACTTCTTCCACAGAACCTAGTCTGAGCCACACAAGAGTGTCCCTGTCACAGGTCCGAGCTAATTCAGGTCTGCAATCCGAGTTTCAGGTAGACTGTCACAGGTCTGAGGTCTTCAAACGCTACCAGTCCAAGTTCCTTGCTCAAATTTAGCCCAAACTGTAAACTTCAAATGTCCTCCTCGGCCTCTTATCTGCTCCTGTGGTTGTGTCTTTGAATTCTTCACCGAAATTGATGGATAGAACAATGAGTTCGAACTTATATTAATACTGGTTTTGAGTCTTGACCCATAGTGAAAGGACACGTTCTTGGAGGTAAGGCCAACTTGCACAAGTAGGCTTAGGTTGGCTAAGATAGAAATATATTATTTCATCTTTAAAAAGTCATTTTCTCTCAATATAAGAGTTAGAGGGCGTGCAATAGCTCGTTGGAAAGGGGAAAATGTCTCCTACAAGCTGGTGTCAATTTCATCCTTAAGTAAAGTCATTTTTCCATCAAGAAAATTATATTTGTGAGACTCTCATTATATTGTGAGACTTTTTCAAAACACTCCCGACTTTAACGACTTTTTCAATTTTTGGACCCTTGTCGATTTAATCTCGACTTCGACTTTTTCCGCTTTGGTCGAAACATAGTCATCTAAAGTTCGTGAACTTGGAGTCCAAGGGCTAGGGAACCTACAAACACTATATAGTTCTGAAAATAAGTCGTTAGAAACACCCAGTGAATCAGATCACCTAAGGTAAGCCCACATCTTACCAATAGAATGTTCCTATCACCTACAATGAAATAACTATCAAAATATTGATAAAGCACAATATAGGAATGCTCGTACCCAACACATACCACAAATCATCATAGTAGAGACACCATGAATTGCACCCCAAACTATTTATTATAATTATTCCAACGTTCCCAGCAGGACAGTAATTTACATCAGCTTTTTCAAGTTACATAAGCCAAAACTAGATGGCTTGAGATATGTTGCCGCTGCTACAAACACCCTCCAAAATTTTGTGTACACTCGAATTTTGGAGCCTATTGTGGTCCTGCGAACAGTCGTTCGGTAGTCATTTCTTAGTCCATTATGCTTTTTGAGCTCCCTTCTGGGATTGGAAGTGTCTAAGTCACTTGCTCACACACGCTAAGTCTATAACAAGTGCATAAGCGCATTCTTTTACGCAAGCTTGGACAAGCATAGCACGTTCCAATCAAGATTGTCTGTGCGATGTCCAATCCATGTCGACAGTCAATGCGCACTGACAACAACATTTTCTCACATACTAGTCGCGTTTGTACTTCCATTTCAGTGAGTTCTACAAATTGTCACTTGTGTGCACCTTTGTTCTCGCGAGTGTCCTTTTGATGTTTTCGATTGTCGCTTTCACTTGCTTTCACTTTAATTAGTGTCGGTTTCATGTTATCTTTGCTCTGGCATGTGTTACATTCACTATCGTTCACATATCGCAAGAGTTGTTCGCACTTTAGCAATTGTCGTCTTTTTGCATGTTAGCTATCGCACAATGAATGTATGCTTGTTCTGGTGGTTTCAAGGGGTTATCTTTGTGTGAATGAGTTGGTCTAACCATGTAAATATCAATCGCACCCATTCCCAAAGTTTTAAGCATTGTCGCACAAGTGTCGTCACGATTGTCGCAAAGTGTACCTTTAGTGTCACACTTGTCGTAAAGTCATAGCAAAGTTGTCGCATTGAGGGAAATATGTTGTTAACGTGTTCCAGATAATCTATGTTGTTGTGTCGTTAAAGTGTTTCAAGTGTGTGATCACAGTCAAGTCATATCATTGTTCACATCAGTGTCTTTAGTTCCACACTCGGCCAAATTTCAAAAAATTCCCAACAACCTAGCCTCATCCAGCCCTCTTGAACTACGCATTGCGTAGTCTCAATCCTCAAGCCTCAGTCTTGAGCTCCTGAACTGTGCAACTGCGCAATTATCTGGCCTCTTGTCCTTCCAGCGTTGCACATTTCACAATTTCAGTGTTCAAGCCCAAGCCTTGAACTCCAAAACTACGCAATCATGCCCTACATCCAAGCCTGAACTGCGCATTGCGCAGTCTCAAACCTTGAGCTCTTGAGTTGTGCAATCCCCTAGTCTGTTTTTCCTCCTAGAACTGTGGACTGGCATTGCGCAATCTCAAGGCTCAAGCTTCACCCTTTACTGCCTAAAATTACACAGTTACAGAGCCTCTTTCCCAGTCTGTCACCTAGTTTCAGCTCAGTAAGTGGATCAATATGCACCATCTTACACTAGGGGTTTATCGGACTGATGTCGTCTTGTCATGAGTGAATTGCAGATGCAGGTACTCTATCATGCTATGGCAAGATGATGAAGAAGGAGATGGAGAAGGAGGACATGCTAGAAGACACATATGGAGCTGAAGAGATAAGATGATCATCAGGCCAGAAGACGAAGGAACATCAGACTATAATAGAAGATCAAGATCAAAATCACATGGAAGCTCCTCATTTTCAAGTCATAAGGAGGAGGAAGCAGAAGAACATTTACCATCTTTTCAAGAAGACACAAAGAAAGAAGCAACAAGAAGGACAACTTGGCATTGTCACATCATCATGCAGTCCATGTCGCCAGTGTCATGTCATGTCTTGTCACAAGTCATCATATGCCACATCATTATTGTGGATTATGTAATTACCTATTCAAAATGTATTATAAAGTGGAAGTCCAAAGGACACATTCAAAATATGAAGAGTCATGTAAAGTCGAAAAGTCATAGGAAGTCAAACAGTCATGAGGGTAGTCAAAGAGTCATAAGGAAAGTATATACACCCTCATTATATGAGCAAAGGAATTTTTCACCTTGGCTCCTCCCGCAAGGCATTAGAGAAACAAACTAGTTCTTTTGATGAGCAAGGATGGCTCCAACGCTCCTCTATTTGGAGCTAGTGATGTTAATTGCATACATGTGTCTTGGAACTTTAACTTAATAATAGAAGCCTTAATGGCCAGCACGTTCTTTATGCATGGATTATGAATATTTGTAAGACTATTCTACGGATTTTTGTATTTCATGGTTGCTTTCATCTGTGCTAAAGTGGTTGAACTATTTCGGTTCTTTTAGTACTTATCATATTGAGAATGTGTTGTAATGGTTTCTATTGGTGTCCCATCCTTGTGGACTATTCTGCAGGATACTAGACAGATCTTTCTTGTTGATTGGTTGTAATGACCGTCACATCTTCTGTGGATTATCCCACTAGATGTTAGACGAATTACTCTTGGTTGTGTGTGTCTCTGCTAGGGTGTTACTATTAACTCTCTCTTAGAGGCTCACTTCTTTCTCTCCTGCCGTAGTAGAAGAACCTTGCCACACCTACAACCGAACACTCACCAGGCACACCTTCTTGCTTTTCGAAGGCACATACGCCTTCCTCTCTCTTGGTGAGAGTTAGAGCCAAGGCAAATCTATAAGAATACATGGCAACCGAGCCGATATTCCAGATGGGGCTCCTATTCCAAACGATGTGAGGTCTAATTGGGACTTCACATCAAGGAGACCCCTTGGTTGATAGATTTCCAGCACCGTCAACAATGGCGCTAGAACGAGGGTCATATGACAAGTTGTGCCCGTTGAGTCTGTTTTAAATCTCTTATCATAAATGGCTTTCCCAAATCATAATCTCGAAGTGGTTTTCTAACCTACCTCCTGCAAAACTTTCAATCTTTGCGAAACTTGTTCAAGCCTTGTCTCAGTGCAAGTTTAATGACGAGGATGGTATATTTTTATCCAAACACATAAATGATTTTCTTGGAGTTTGTCAAGCTTTCCAAATCGATGATGAAGATGTTATGTGTATTATATTCACCCTCACTCTCGAAGGTCGTGTTAAGCAGTGGTGTCATACCTTACCATCTGCTTCCATTCATTCTCTTCATCATTTTACTAAGGAGCTTCATCAAGCTTTCGATTGGTATGATTACCGAGATCTTTACAAAAGAATCAATCAACTTAGAATGGAGCTTGATGAATCAGTAGAAAACTGAGAAAATGAATGTTCTGAAGAACAAACTAATTCAGTATTATCATCCCTTTCTTGATCATTTGGAAACTTCTTGTGAAACCAGCTCCAAAAATAGAAGAAAAGAGATATCAACACCTTAGAAATGAGCCACTTCGAGGGGGCAACCTCCAATACATTACATAAATGAACAATTCTTGGATGATACAATTTACAAAACCTCCTTTCTATATATAGGAGTCCATGGGGCCATAATGTAATCCTAGTGGGCCACAATGTAATCCTAGGTGACCTAACAATAATAATTTAAGGGCACAATAATAACAAAATGGGGGTTACAAGGGTACAATAATAACAATAAGGGGGTTACACTAACAACAATAAGGGACTATACTAGTAATATAGGGACCTAACATGCCCCTCTCCTTCAAAAAGTGTTGTCCTCAATGCTTGAGTAGCTCTGGGTGCTTCTGTATAAAATTATCATCCTCCCATGTAGAATCTTCAGTGAGTAAGTTCTTCCACTTGATGAGATACTCTGAAATTGATCGATTCCGTAGCTGTCGAGTTCTTGTTTCCATGACCGCTTCAGGTTCCAATATGATTTTTCCTTCCTCATCAAGTTCTGGCAATATTGTTTGAACTGAAAGATTTTCACCTATAACCTTCTTTAAGCATGAAACATGGAAAACTGGATGCACTCATGAAGAAGCAGGAAGCTCCAATTTGTATGCCATAGTACCAATCTTTTGCAACACCTTGTAAGGACCATAGTACTTTGGCGATAATTTATTATCCTTCTTAGCTTGCTTGAGGGACATTTGTTTGTATAGTTGTAGCCGTGAAAATACCCAGTCTCCTACATCAAAAATTCTCTTGTTGCGATGTTGATCTGCCTGTTGTTTCATTCGATATTGTGTCAAATTCAGGTTATCCTTTAAGAGTTGGAGAACTTCTTGTTGATGCTCGATGTGATCTTCCACTGCTTGAACCTTCGAATTTTCTCTTACAGATGATGTGATGGACGGTGTATGACATCCATAAAGTGCCATAAATGGGGTCATTTTTGCCGCAGTATGGAAGGAAGTGTTATACCACCATTCAGTGAGAGGTAACCACTTGACCCATTATGTTTGTTTATCAGATACAAAACAACGAAGATATCCTTCCAAACATTTATTTACTATCTCAGTTTGACCATCGGATTGAGGATGATAAGATGAGCTATGAGCTAATTGAGTACCCAAACAAAAAAATAACTCCGTCCAAAAATTTCCAGTAAAAATGGGATCTCTGTCGCTCACAATAACCCTTGGGTTTCCATGTAGCTTTTGAATTGTGTCCATAAATGTAGTAGCAATAGTACTTGCTTTAAATGGATGAGATAATGCACAAAAGTGTGCATACTTGGTAAGTCTATCAACTACCACCATGATGACACTCTTTCCTTTGGACTTAGGTAAACCTGTGATAAAATCCATTGAAATCTCCTCTCAACGTTGACTTGGAATGGATAAAGGTTGTAGAATACCCAGGGTCTTAATTGTCTCAACTTTATTCTGCTGGCAAACCAAAAATTCTGCCAAGAACTTTTGAATATCAGATTTAAGGCCATCCCAAAAAAATTCTTTCTTCACCCTGTGGTAAGTTTTTAAAAATCCTGAGTGTCCTCCTAAAGGAGAAGTGTGCAATTCCAGAAGAATATTTTGTTTTAGTTGGGAATTCTTACAAAGATATAAGCGATCTTTGTACCATAAATAATCATTTTTCCAACTAAATGTATCGGATGTACTAGGATCTTGCTGCAACTTTTGAATGAGTGTCCATACATCTTTGTCCTTCTTCCATTCATCTCTTGCTTCGGTTATCCAATCTGGTTGGATAATAGAAATGGCACAAAGCAATGCTTCCACCTCTTCATTCTTTCTTGAGAGTGCATCTGCAACAACATTAAGCTTTCCTTTTTTGTAAATTATTTCAAAGTCATAACCCAACATCTTTGTGACCCATTTTTGCTGCTCTTCTGATGATAGTCTTTGTTCCAAAAAGTGTTTAAGACTATCATGATCAGATTTTACCTTGAAGTGTCTTCCCATTAGGTAAGTTCGCCATTTCTTTAGTGCATGTAGTATTGCTAACATTTCCTTCTCATAAATAGGTTTCTGTAAATACTTTCCTTTGATTGGACGACTTTCAAAAACAATGGGTCTTCCTTCCTGCATTAAAACAACACCAATTCCATTTCCTGAGGCATCACATTCCACAATAAAGGTTTTTGTGAAGTCTGGCGTAGCTAAGACCAATGCTAGGCACATTGCCTCTTTAAGATGTTCAAAGGCCTTAGTTGCTTCAGAAGTCCATGAAAATGCATCTTTCTTCAATAATGTTGTTAGAGGTGCTGCTATTCTCCCATAATTCTTAACAAACTTGCGATAATACCCTGTTAACCCGAGAAATCCTCGCAACTACTTTATGGTTGTGGAGACTTTCCATTCCTTAATGGCTTTAATTTTGTTAGGGTCTACCTTAACACCCTCGTGAGATACAATATGACCCAGATATTCCACCTCTTGTACTCCAAAGAAACATTTGGATGTTTTTGCATATAATTGTTTCTCCTGCAATAGTTTGAGCACCTTGTCAACATGGTGAACATGATCCTTCCAAGACTTGTTGTAGATTAGTATATCATCAAAAAATACTAGCACAAATTTTCTAAGGAAGGGTTTGAAAATGGAATTCATCAACCCTTGAAATGTAGAAGATGCATTGGTAAGGCCAAAAGGCATGACCAAAAATTCATAATGACCCTCATGAATTTGAAATGTTGTTTTTGGAATATCTTCAGTCTTCATTCTAATTTGATAATATGCTGAACGAAGATCCAACTTGGTAAAATAAATTACTCCATGTAATTTATCCAATAATTCATCAATCACAGGAATGGGAAATTTATCTTTAATGGTGAGCTTATTGAGCTCCCTATAATCCAGACACATTCACCATGATCCATCCTTCTTGTGTACCAATACTACGGGAGCAGAGAAAGAACTTTGACTAGGTTGAATTATACCCGCCTCTAACATTTCTGCAATCATACGTTCAATTTTTCTCTTTTGGAAGTAAGGATATCTATAAGGCTGGATGTTTGGAGGAACACTTCCTGGAATCAAATGAATAGCATGATCATGATCACGAATAGGTGGGAGTCCTTTGGGAGATTCAAACACCTTGGAATGATTGTCCAAGACTTGTTGGAGATCTGCAGAAATAGATTATTTTGATGTCGGAACTTCTAGTGAGCATAATTGTGCAATTAAGCCTCGTTGTTCTTTCTTTAGAAGCTTTGTCATGACATTAGAGCTTATTATCCTTCCTGGCTTCCCTTCAATACCCCGTAATTCAACTTCCTTTCCTTCTGAAAAAAATTTCAAGAAAAGTTCTTGAAAATTAAAAACTACCGTCCCCAAAGATTGTAACCATTGTACTCCTAGTACAACATCAGCACCTCCCATAGGAATGGAAAGCATTGGACTAGTCAATACATATTCCCCCATGGTTAGCTTGATATTATGGCATTTCCGAGAGAAATTTATAGTTCCTCCATTTGCAACCATCACTTGACATTCTGGTGCTGGGTATAGGAAACAATTCAATTCCTTGGCTACCTTACAATGAATAAAATTATGGGTACTACCTGAATCAATCAACACTATTACCTTTTTCTTCTTGATATGTCCTTCTACCTTAAGAGTTTGAGGAGTGGTAATTCCTGCCAATGCATTACATGATATGGTCGGACTCATTTCTTCCTCTTCTAGGGTGTTCCTGGTGTATACCCTCTTCTTTCGAAAATTCTTGTTCATTTTCTTCTTCCTCTTCACAATCTATGTAAAATAATTTCTTCTCAGCACACTTATGACCTTTAGTGTATTTGCTATCACAACTATAGCAAAGCACTTTTGCTCTTTTTTCTTCCAATTGTTGTGGTGTCAACCTTGTAGGTTGTGGAAATCTAGGATTAGCAACACTTCCCTCTTTATAGAAGTGAGTGGTAGGCTTCCTTGTCGCCATAATTTTACATTCAATTTTTCTTGCCATCCTGAATGCCTTCTCCAATGATTCAGGTTCCAAAACACCAACTTCATGTTGGATGTTATCCATTAAAGTACCTATGAAGAGATCAATCCTGTGTTCCTCTGAAATATCAGTTACCCTTATATTCAATTTTTGGAAGTCCTCAATGTGCTCCCCCATTGAACACTTTTGTTTGAGATTTATCAATTGGCTAAAGAAGGTGTTGCTCTTTGTATTCTCATAATGTGCTATCATTTCCTCCGTAAAAATTGACCAAGTGACAATTTTTTTACGAGAGCAAAGCCATCGATACCATACAAATGTATATTGTTCTAAATGTAAAGTTGCGATGCGTACCTTTTGTGTGTTTTGCACATTATTGAAATCAAAATATTGCTCCATTTGTAGTATCCATGTTACAGGATCCTTTCCATCAAATTTCCTCATATCCATTTTTGGAATATGGTGGTTCTTCCTTCCAACATTAGAGTTTATGAAATCACGATTAACATTTATTTTGTTCTCATCATGAGTTTCCTCTACTATCTTTTCACCATTATGAAACATTTCTTGTATCAACTTTATCAAACCTTCCATGTCTGCTTTTAGATCATTCTTCATGTTTTCCATTTTTCATCGATCTTAGCTTCCATGTCATCCATCTTAGATTGCATGCCAGCTTCCATGCCAGCCATCTTAGCTTCCATGCCATCCATGTCATTCTTCAAACCATCCATCTTAAATTCCACGCCTTTATTCAGACCATCCATCTTAGTTTCCACTCCTTTCTTCAAAACTTCCATGTCATTTTTTGTTGCTCTTTGCAAGAGCGAAATTTGTTGCACTTGCTCTTGTAATTTTGATATGTCATGTTGTCATTCTTCGTCTTCATGAGTCATAGTAGAGCCTTCTAAAGGCTTAATGGGTGTTGAATTCTTTTTAGGGGCCATTTTAGAATCCAATACTGATATCTATTCTACAATATGCCCTTGGAATCAATTCAACTTGATTCTTAAAACAAGACTTATGCAATTCGGAAAAAAAAAGACACACCTTTTACTTGCTTTTGAGGAGCTCGATATTGAAATTGAATTATCTCTATAATTGCGGATCCTCAATATCTGAAATTCGACCCTGCAGTAGCCCTTTGAAGCTTCTTTCAAATGCTACAGGTCTGATCTGATTTGGATTCTTCAAGACAAATTTATGTCCAATCTCCCACAATGACCCAATTATGGACTAGTTCAGTAGAGCGAACTTGTGCGACTTGCCATGTGTCAATGTTTCCTCCTTTGGCTGTGAAATTGATAGACAAAAAACTATAGTTCGTGTACTTGTGGTCACTTTTTACAGCATTCCAATCCGATGCTCAGAGAGAGAGCTATGAAGCTTTTCCCATGATCACCTCTTTGAGATGAAATTCAGAAGCCTGAAAAAGCCCTCACTTCCACAGATCATATCTCCTCCAATATTGCGAACCAAGATCTAAAATTTTGCAACGATGTTTCTCAAGATTTCGGTTTTGTACTCTACAAATTTCAGCTTTTGAACCTTCGTAGAAACAAATTTATAGTGAAAATGCCACGATGACATGTTTAGGTTAAATTCAGGAGCTTGCAAAATGACCTAACTTCCACAGATCATGTCTCCAAAAATATTGCGAACCAAGCTCTGAAATTTTGCGACGATGTTCCTCAAGATTTTGGCTTTGCATTCTAAAAATTTCAGCTTCTAAACCTTCGTAGAAAAAAAGTTATAGCGAAAATGCCACGATGACCTGTTTGTAGCAGCGAAACCCTAGAATCTCAAAGCTCTAATACCAAATGTTGTGAAACCAACTCCAAAAATTGAAGAAAAGAGATATCAACGCCTTAGAAATAAGCCACTTCGAGGGGGAAACCTCCAATACATTACATGAATGAACAATTCTTGGATGATACAAATTACAAAACCTTCTTTCTATATATACGAGTCCATGGGGCCACAATGTAATCCTAGCCGACCTAACAATAATAATTTAAGGGCACAATAATAACAATATGGGGGTTACAGGGGTACAATAATAACAATAAGGGGGTTACACTAACAATAATAAGGGATTATACTAGTAATATAGGGACCTAACAAAACTGCTGAATATGTTTATCAAGCTCAAGACAACAAACATGTTGTACATTGTTGTTGAACCCAATGGATGAATCATGACTCTCTAGAGTTTCTATGCGAGCAAACTCAAAATTATGATTTTCACAAATTTCTTCCTAAATTAAAATCTCAGGAAAGGAATAGAATGAAGGGTAGTTGGAACAACCATCTTCATATATATCTTAATCACTAAAAGACTGGCAAGACTGCTACAAATTGTCATCAACTGCAGAGGATGGAACATGACTGTCATTATCGAGATCCTGCTCAATTTCACTTTCATCCAAGGGAGAAAACACCTTTTCTTCTTGGTGATGGAAAGGGTTCTCATACAAAATTTTCAGGATTTCTTCATCCATGAACTCTTCATCACCATAAGAATTCTCAAGATTTTGAATGAAAACCTCAAAATGTTCACAGCGATTCTCAACCAATGACAAAGAAGGAAGAGATTCTTTGTATTTTCCAAAAAATGTTGAATTAAAATCTTAAAGAGAATAAACACCAACAGATCGCAAACCTTCATACCAAGATATCGCTTTTCCTTCCAGAGTATCCATGAACATCTTCATTAGACAATCTTCAAGAAATTGAACCCTCAACTTGCGTGCATGCATGTGAAATTTAACCAGATGCAGAGCAGCATCCTCTTCCTCCTCATCTTTGAATATTGGCAAATAAGTCTGCCAATCTACACAAGGCATGCGGTTTGGAAATCCTGGAATATGATCTCGATTCATGGGAGCATTCCTTCTAGATGGAGAACTCATCTTGATTCCTAGATCCTGCTGCCAATGGAGTCTTCAGATCAGGTTAAAACTTGATTGGAGTCGCCAAGTGAATGATGCAGCCTTCTTATGTCTGACTGTTGTCCACCATCAGCAATCAGATCTAAACTCTGATGATATTTCTCGAGGATGAAACCTTTCGCTCCCCGGCAATGGCACCACCATGTTAGCACCCTGTAATTGACCTCTAGGCTACAAACCTCTTCTAGGCTAAGGTCCAGCCCCCCTAGCCTTGGAGAGGGCTCTCTCGCTATGTTCTGCTATCAATCAACTAGGTGACTGATGGGATCTGGGTTTTGGGTTGGTTCTGATGATCATAGGATGATTTTTAGTTTGATTTATTGATAGCATAGCATTGTTATAGATCCAAATGAATAAGGGATACTGATGCAATCCACAAATGGGCAAGGTAGGCAGACCTATTGGTAATCGATCATATTTCGTTGTAGTGGTAGTATGAGTGAAGTAAAAGCAGAGTGACAAACTAAGCATCCAAACACGGATGAATTCAACTTGCCATGGAAGAAAATGATACACATAAAATGATCAACCGAATTTATCAGAGCACTAGGTGAATTCTGAAAATTTTCCTCTCAGACTGAGCATGAAGAATGGTTACGCCATGAAAATATATATTATAAGCAGATCAGAAAGAAATACATAGCAAATCACTAGAAAAAACACATACCAACAAGCACTGACACAGGAATCACTGCGCAAATTTACATCTACCTTCTTCTATTCATTTAGACAAAAAGACACAATACATGCAAACAAAATAGTCTAGCCTCTGACACTCAAACCCAACAACAGAACCATTTGCCATGTCTTTTTCTCTTTAAATACAATAAGGAATTTGAAATTACCACTAGGTGGTCGAATTCACTGCACATAAGACTAATAGGCTAGATAAAATGCATCTGCATAAAAGCAGGAACTACCCTATCAAAACTATCACTATTTAGAAACATCATTGATTTAAAACTTAAAACAATTTTAGAAACATGTCTAGAACTGAAACTAAACTAACTTATCCACACTTATTTGATCATTAAAAACACTTCTAGAAGGTCCCTAAATACAAATGTGTAAAAATAACCCAGACTGATATAGTTGCGCAGCAGAGTGCAATAGGTTTCTAACTCAACATGGTTGCAGTTTGTACTGGATAAAACCGAGCAGATGGGTGCGCTTGAGATGATGTTGTGTTGGTGTAGGACCCACTGAGTGTTTCCTTTCATACGTGCAGGCCTCCGAAATGACTGATCCCAATTGCGTAGCATTTGCGCAGTAGAATTTAAATTTTGAACCTCTATTAACATTTCCCACTCCAAAAATGTTAGGATGACCAGCCAACCATTTAATTCACCTTACAGTACTCAGCATACTTTAAACCTTCCAAAAACCTTCACACTTTGGTCAAAAATAATCATGGAACTACTTAACAGGCCCTTGATTCAGACTTCAGTTTAGACTAATGTCAACATCGACATTTTGCAGTTAGGACTCGAGAGATATGTTCGACATGTCTATAAAACAAATATATCTAACCAATCACCACTATCTGATACAGATGTTTTTGTAGTATTGTTATCAACTGCCAACAATTTGGTGAAGTTTTGGCACAACAATCTTTCTGAAGATCCTGAATGGTTCTCAAAGCAGCAAGAGTACTTTTGTAGATGTCAGTGTCTCCTTGAAGTGACAAGGTTTCCTATGCATTTGCTTCATCGTTTTCATCCCTGAACTGTTCAAAAGCACAATCCCCCTTTCATCTGTTCTTCCCTTCTACTATTTATCCGATATAAACTGAAAGTTTAAAATGCCCTTCTGAAATGCTTCAATTGCTTGTGCACGCTTTCTTTCATAGGCATGTCTCCACTAATAAATCTATAATTGATGCCTTTCTTTTTAAACTTGTTCTTAAGCCAAGCTGTAGTTTGGGTAAATTGGCTAAATCTAAGAACCTTAGCTCCCTTGTCCTTTGCTCTGCACTTGGCCAGACCTACAAGTAAGGTTTTCAATTTGGAATGCATATGAACCCCTCGCGCCATATGTGTACCCTCTATGGAATACTAGGTCCTTTTCGATAAGTGATCAATTGGTCAGGAGTTATGAACCTTTTACAGATAGGGCATGCTTGAGAAACAGTTCCAACTGACATTACACTTTTGCAGAACCGCTCTCCAAATATTAAAGATGTTACTACAATTGTGCCTCCAATGCTTAGTAAGGAAAAATGTTGCCTAGGAAAGATGCAAATAAACAACCCAACTAGCAATTAATGAGCTGAGCCACTGGAGATGGTACTGCCGCAATCCTATTGTCAACGTGGCTCTAGGTGCAATACAACACACACACATGTAAGAGACTAGGCTGCGTGCAGGCTTCACGAACAAATTGAAATAGCAGTAGCTTCAAGCCGCGAATTACGTCCTCCAATATAAATATGCTCATGTTTATTTGATGCTCAGAAATTGATCTCATCAACATACATGTTCAGCACTGATTTTGGCAGAGATTATGGCTCCAATGTAGAGTAACTTAACTTTAGTTAACTCCAAAACCTCTTCTTAACCTCTCCTTAACAAGGGGATTCGATCCTGTTGACACCTAATCCTAAGGGATTGGGTGAGATTGTATATTATTGTAATTTAGTAAATAAGGAAGGCCAAGAGACATTGGGAAGTGAATCTCAATAGCCTCACCTCCATGTATAAGTACACACACAATCTCCATCTAATTCATATTCAGTTTTGCGGAGTTACCTCCTGGTCTGACATGGTATCAGAGCCAATCCCATTTGTGGCATTCCTGCCTTTGGTGTAACTCCCTCATGTTCTACATTTTTGTAGAATGTCATTGTGCATTCAATTTTTTTTTACTGCTACTGGCATTCTATTTTTACTGCTCCTGGCATTCTGGTATTCTGGAACAATTCTGCGTTTTTTTACTGCAAATTCAGCCACATTTTTATCTGCACATTCAGTTTTTACTGTAAAAATAATTTTTACAGTTCTCTGCACATTCAATTTTACTGTGCAAAATAATTTTTCGCTCTCACCTCACATCCAGCACCCACATCAACGCTCTCCCTCACAGTTCTCACGCTCACTCAACTCACAGCCCCTTGGCCCCCTCACACAGCTCACGACCCCAACCCCCTCACCCCTCACAGCCCCCACCCCCTCACAAAGCTCATAGCCCCCACCCCCTCACATAGCTCACGACCCCTCGGCCACACCCCCTCACCCCTCACAGCCCCTACCCCCTCACACAGACCCCCGCCCCCTCACACAGCTCTCCCCCCTCACACAGACCCCCGCCCCCTCACACAGCTCTCCCTGCTCAATCCTCCCTCCCCGCTCACGGCTATCCTCACCACCCGCTCTCCCCATCCCTCTCACTTGCCCTCCCCTCCCCTCTCACGGCCGCTCGGCCCTCCCCACCCGCTCACCTCTCCCAACCCACCCTCCCCTCCCAACCTATCCTCCCCACCCGCTCGTTCCTCCCCCTCCCCTCCCACGCAAATTCTCTCTACGTTTTTTTTTACAATTCGGCCTCCTATTCTAATTTTTTTTACACAGTTTGGCCTCCCCCAGAAAATACCTCCCCTAGTACAAACCTTCCCCAGAAAATACCTCCCCTAGTACAAACCTTCCCCAGAAAACACCTCCCCCATAAAATACCTCCCTCAGATGATACCTCTGTTCTTCCCCAAAAAAAAATTTCACCCAAAAAAAAAAAAAAAAAAAAAATTGCAGAATTGAAACCAGAATTGAGTTTTTACCGTGACAACAAAGTATTTTTTTCTTCAAAAGAATGCATTCTCTCATATCTATTGTAGGAGTTGTTCTCTCCAACAAGGAGAACTATCCTGAATAGTCTCAGAAAATGAAGCACACTCTCATTTTTAATGAACTATGGAGAGGAATTTGTGAAGGAGAAGGAGACCTTCCACCAGCGAAGCCCACTTCAGACAAGGAGATCGCCATTTGGGAAAACAAGAACTACAAGGCCTATGCCTTGATTGCAGCTTATGTAAATGAAGAGGTGAGTCGCCATATTACACCATTTTCGAATGCCTATGAAGCTTTGAGCAAGTTAAAAGAACTCTATGACTCACATTCAGAACTTGAAATTGTTCAATTAATGATTAAGTTGTTCAGTCTTGAATTGAAAAATGATGACCCTTTTGCTTTAGCTTCAGAAGTAAGATCTATCATGCATGACATTAAGAACACTGGTGTAGAAGTTGAAATACCTCTCATAGCATATGTTAAGGCATTGTATCCCACTTACTCACATTATCTTGAGTCCTTGCAAGCAAGTGGAAACCTCATGAAAATCACCTTTGATTCCCTTGAGAAAAAGTTTGCAGAAAGAGAGAAGACTTTTGGAAAGATGACAGCCCCTCTCTCTTCTGAAGAGGCTGTATGCTTTGCACATAGAGAGAAGAGTCACGCTCAAGATTCTTCCAGAGGAAGAGGTGGCCGAAGAGGAAGAGGAAGAAGAAATTTCAGAGGAAGGGGGGGCAGACAAACTCAAACTGAAAAATCTGATCTTCATTGCATACGCTGCAATAAAGACTGGCATGATGCATCTACATGTAAGCTGCCTTGGGATAAAATTGAGCAGCAAAGAAATCAAGAAAAAGGTAAAACTCATGATAGAGACAAAGGCAAAGCACCTGAATCTGCTCATTATGTTGTAGCACATTGTAACAATGGAGTAACTGAAGACATGTTTGATGTTTCATTTACTTCTTGGAGAAATGATTGGTTGCTAGATTCAGGAGCAACATGTCACATGACATTTACAAATGATTTTTTTGAAGAAGTTACTGACAAAGTTGATGGAGCAGTGTACTTCGCAGATAAATCCAAACTCAAGCCATCAGGGCTTGGCACAATCAGGCTTAAGTTGCCTGGTCTTCCATATCATCTTCTACATGAGGTTCTATACCTCACTGAGTTGAGGAGAAACTTGTTGTCCTTGGTCCACATCCGCCAGCAAGGACACTCCATTCACATGTTTGATGTGTTGGAAACACTGAGAGGGGGGTGAATCAATATTTCTTTTCAATTGTTAATTTTAACAATTAGATCACCTATATTTAGAACACAAAATGAACAATAAGAATAAATGCTTTTATTAATTTCTTCTTTACAATAAATCAAGTACAATATATGTAGGGCTCCAACCCTAGATGAAGACACCAATCTTCAGTCTTCCAGGCTCCAACCTGTATTTTCCAAGCACCGAATTGTGGCTTCTTCAAGGCACCGAGCTGTAGCCTATATACCTCTGTCCAAATGGTGTTCCTCTACTGCAAGACCGAGAACTTTTCTCAAAATTGTTTTATTAATTCTCCACTAAAACTGCCCTATCAGAGCTCCAAAGAAAGGTCACAGGTTTGCCCACACACCTATGCTAACAGTCCAAGCTTCAAAAATCTGTTCCACAGTCAATACATATGGTCTGAAGGTATGGTGCTAGAATGTCACAGGTTTACTTGTGGCAATATATCCGTTCCACAAAACCTACAAACAGGTCCAAGCCACTGAGTGTATGCACCAAGTCCGAGGGTATTGCAGTATGTCTGAGGTATGTTTGGTTCCCTGTAGCTCAGTCTTATAGCTGCCTCAGTTATCAATCATCTAATTTATAACCCAAAAACATTCCAGACTCATCCGTAGACTTTTTTCTCCTTGATTTTTATACTCCCTCTCTTCGGTGTCTTCAAGTTCACGAGTTGTGAACTGTAGTGACCTTTTCTATGATGATGACTGAAGATCTAGCCTCTGCAATTTCGGATCTGAAGATGACAGTCCACTACTGTAAAGAGAATTAGCCCAAACAAAAATGTCTATGTCATCCTCGACTTCCTATCTACATTTGTGTCTTCCTGTGATGTTTTCCGAATTCAGACCTCTGTAATTTTCACCGAATTGGATGATGAATGAATAAGTTCGGTTTTATATTTATAGTGGTTTAAATGTTTTGAAGAGACCTGCCTATTGGTAAAGGGGGCCGACATGAGTAACTGATCATAGGTCAACTTGCCATAAAATATATATTTCTTTAACTTAAATAATTAATATCTCCCAAACCACTTGGAGTTTCCAGCCAAGTAAGAGCTCGTTAGAAAGCTAAAATTATGCTCTAAAAGGTGGTGTAGGCGTCATAGTGAAATTCTGCCTCTAAGGTAGTAAAAAATATTTTTTAATGTGACTGGTCATTAATTAGTGCAGAATTTGAGGCAGGGCAGATAGGCTTCTCTTGTTAGGCTTCTTCATGGTTTTGGATTTTTCATTGTTTAACACCTTCATCATAGGATCATGTATTCATGTCATAGTGCAGTGATATCACATAGGCAACTTCATCATTAGGACAATTCCAAGATAGTAAGATAGTCTTCCAACTATCAAATGAGATCTTCCATGTCATCATCTAATCTTCTAACCATGTGATCATCATCACATGTAGTTCTCCATATATCATCAAAGATTAAGGTCTAGATCATCAATTACATGCCGTATTAGATCAAGTATTTCTTAGGGCTTCCTTCATTAGTGGTTTGACTTCTTCGGTCAATGCCACATTGACATCAATGACAACCTTGATTAACAATCTCCCCCTTTGTCATTGATGGCAATATTCTTGCCCTTCTAATTTCTCTCCCCCTTTGACATCAATGGAAACGAGGTGCCCAAGTACTCCCCCTATCAAGTTGATTCTCTTCATCATATTTTCTTCATCAATAATAATTCTTCCTTAGCATGTTGCTCCCCCTGTCATGGTACTCTTCCTTTATGGCAATGTGGTCCATGATAGATAGCATTTCTTCATGCGATGAACCAACTCGCCTTGCCTGCATAAACTCCTTTAGCTTTTTAAGAAAGATTGCTTGCCTTGTGATCAAGTGGGAGACATCTTCAACAATGGTCCATCAAATGAGTAAGGGATTATGTTCTTCAATGGAGACGATCTATCAAAAGATGGTTGTCCATATGACTCATCAAGGATTTCACAGGGCCCTTTCATGGATAGATTCTGCAAGATAGTTCAAGAATCACAGACTCCCCCTAAATGTATGCATGGTCTCATTTTGGCAGAGTTTCATTATCAATTACTTGGAATATCAAGGATGACTTCATCAAGTCAACAACATGTGTTGTTGGCTGGAGTGTTCAAAAGATTTCCGGAGGCAACTTGCTTCCTTCTCCATACTTGTGTAACTTTCTTCTCTAGCATGGTTCTAGCTTGTGTAGGACCCCAAGTCAAGTTACAATCACGTGCCATATGTCCAATGTTATGGCAATTGAAGCACTCCATCCCATTCATGAATGAGGAATCATGACTTTTTTTTGCAAAATTTATTTTAGGGAGTTGATGGGAACCATTATATTTGTCCTTGTGGTATGCCCTACACTCCTTTGCCATATGCCCAAAGTTTGTACAAGAATAGTAATAAACAAAAAATATACTTTAGTACCTGGAGGATGGAGATTGCCTTGATGTTCTTCCAAAGTCATTCTGCCTTGGGATCCTCTGATAATATCCATTACCTCTTGCATCCTTGACACCATCAACATACTTTCTTGATGTAGGGTCTCTTCCAATGTCATCTTGACTCATGCTTTTGCTGGAACTGGGGGCATTGATATTTCTTCCAAGCTTTTCCACATCCTTGTTGTTTGAAGCATTAGGTTTTGCATCACTTTTGTTTGAGGGTTCACCTGCATAACCAAGACCTGATTTATCAAGGGGGGATCTTTGATGACTTAGGATGTCATCTAGGGTTTGAGAACTCTTCAAGTTCTTATTCAACAAGTCAACTTCCTTTTTAAGAGAGGCAATTTTTTCTTTCAACTTTTCACAATCTTCATCTTTCATGACTAGTTGCTTCTTCATTTCTTCCATCATCGTTGTTGCTTCGTTTGCTTCGATTTTAAGGGAGATGATATTTGATTTCATTATGAGGATTTCTTCATCCTCCTTTGCTAGACTGCTCACCATTTCTTCTTTTATTCTTTTCGCTTCACATGTTTCGGCCTTGAGAAGATTAATGTCTGATTTTAATTTGAAGATATCATCATCCTTTTCTTCTAGTTAGCATATCATGGTGTTTCTCTCCTTTTCTACTTCATCAACTTGTCCTTCTATGAATACCAAAGTTTCCATTACCTTCTCGGCTCCTTGCACTTGTTTCCTTGCTTCTTCTAGTTGAGATCTAAGAGAGGAGACCTCTTCCTTGTATTGACCAATCTCTGCTTCAAGATTGTTCAAGCTCTTAAGTCTTTGTTCAAGATGGCTTGACAAAGTTTCTTCCCTTTTCTTTGCCTTATCCAATTGATTTGTCATAGATATGACTTCTTCATGATGCTTTCTTTTGTTTTGATGAAATTCCTCTTTAAGTTTGGTGAGCTCCTCATCTCTTTCTTGTACTTGAAGCTTGACAAAGTCAACTTCCTTCCTTGTCTCGTCTTGGTTACCATCTTGCATTTTCTTCTTAAGTTCCTTATTTTCCTTTTTCAAACTGTTAATCTCTTCCATGGAAGCCATAAGTTTATTCAGGAGATCTTCTTCAAAGTCTTCTTTGTTCTCTTCATCTTCTAGGTCTTCTTTAGTCTTGTTGTCATCTCTCTTATCTTCAGCTTCCTTGACGAATTCTAGACTTCTTTCTTGTTTTCCATCATCTTCTTGACTAGAGATCGTTGTCAACGCTCCTTTTGAGTGAAGATCATGAAGTTTGTCCCACATGACTTTTGCTGACGAACATTTTTCAAAATTGGCCTTCACAGAATTTGGTAACCCATTCAAAATTGCCTTCATTGCTCTTGTATTATACTCCTTGGATTCTTCGCCAATCGTGTCATTAGTAATCACTGATTTCCAAACTTCAATTCCTTGAGTCTTCAAGAAATTCCTCATTCTTGCCACCCATATATCAAAATTTCCCTTGAACAATGGAGCCTTCACAAATTGATTTACTTCAATTTCAATGGTTGAGGAAGACACATCTTTAGGAGGATTGGAGACTTTCTTCCTTGGCTTTGCCATTTGTGTTCTAATGATCAACCTTCAAGTTGTTAGGCTTTGAGTGAAGGTACTGGCTCCGATTCCAATTGTTGGAAATACTGAGAGGGGGGTGAATCAGTATTTCTTTCCAATTGTTATTTTTACCAGTTAGATCACTTATAATTAGAACACAAAATGAACGATAAGAATAAATTCTTTTATTATATTCTTCAATAAAATAGATATAATAAAATATGTACAATAGGTGTAGGGCTCCAACCCTAGAAGAAGACACCGATCTTCAATCTTCTAGGCTCCAACCTATTTCCAAGCACCAACTTGGACTATTGTGAGGCTTTGACCTCTAGGGCTTCGACCCTATCTATCCAAGGCACCAACCTTGCGTTTAGAGGCTCCAACCCTAAGGGCACCAACCCTTCTTTGGTTCAGGCTCCAACCTGGATTCTTGAGGACATGGATCCTCTAGGGCTCCAACCCTCTCTTCCAAGGCACCGACCTTGTCTCTATGAGGCTTCAACCTCTAGGGCTCCAACCCTATCTCTAGTACAGGCACCGACCTGGTTTCTTGAGGACCCCAATCCTCTAGAGCTCCAACCCTATCTTCCAAGGCACCGACCTTGTCTCTATGAGGCTCCAACCTCTTGGGCTCCAATCCTCAACTTCACTTCGTCAAAATATGTTTGGTTATTCTTCACGGCTCCCAATGTTTTCTTCAACAAGCCCTGAAAATCTTCAACAATGCCTTTCACTTAGTCTCCACATCACTTCACCACTGCTCTTCATCGTACCCAAACAATTTCTCCAAGTTACCTCATGATGGCTTCATTGCATCTAGTCTAGATGATGTCCTTCTTCAAGGATTCTTTAATGACTGTTCCTCAAGTATCTTTAAGTTTACTTCAACAACTCTCCAATGGTGCTCCAATTATACTTCTTGTAGTAGCTTCAATACTATTCAAAGATTCGATACCAAGTCTTCTAAGCCTCCAACAATTGCTACAAGAGATCTTCAGTAATCTGCTTCAATAAGACATCTTAGGGTTTCTTCAATCAACTCTTCCACTATCTCTTTCAACAAGATAAACTGTCTCCAACATTATTCTTCAGGAATGCTTTTGTGGTTTGCTTAAGAAGTGTTCAACTCCAAAAATATAAATTTTGTAAGAACACCAATCATTGTGCTTCCAAGGCCTTTCAGTAGATGATGTTAACAATTTTGTCCTTCAAAAAATGCTCTGTTACTACAAATTCCCAACCAAGGTATGCAGCCGATGAATTTGGGAGTGCTCTAAAAAGATTCGAATCTGGTGTCTAATTGTTGTAGGTTGGGCTGACTGGTTAGGGCAAGATGACTATCCACATCAGCATACTTAAACTCCTCCAAACTGCCTCCTAACTGCTGCAACTGTCTTCCACTTTAGTGCTACTCCAATGTGCTTAAGTTCTGGATTGTTTTTAGTCCTCCAAACAGACCTGTGTCTCCTCACAAATGTGACTAGGATTATAGCCCTCCTCAACCGGTATGCTCAGTGGATAACCAGCAAACTATACGACCACACTTTCTTGTCACAGATTTGGAACAACAGTTGTATTACCACAGTTACAATAGCTTTCTTCAAGTCTGAGATTGGGTTTTAGAAGAAAATTATGTTGCTTCCTGCGGTGAGAATCACTGTGGTTTAGTGCAAGAAATCTGAGCTTTTACAGTAGATCCGAGTCACAAAAAGAATGCACCAGGTCTGAGCCACTGTACCTATGTCTTACACAGGGATGGGAAGCAGGGTTTCAAATTAACAATGGTCAAAAGCAAACAATAAAACCATGGTAATAATTAGAAGCAATTAGAGTTAAAAATTTACAATAATTAAAACTAAAATAAGACCTAACTCTATTTATAAAAAATAAATAAAAATGTAAACTAGCCTAGATCCATCTTAACTCTGGATCTACCAAGCGCCGAGAGGGATCAAATCTCTTTTCACTCTAAACGAGGTTTGCACATTTGGGTATTTGATCCCTCTCGGGACTTGGTAGATCCGGATTTAAAATGGATCCTTTTTATGAGGGGAAAAATTAAATAAAGGAAAGCTCTATAGGAGGTCCTTTATGGTATTCGAGGAAGATAAGCTTAACATGCACTAATCAAGCAAGATTATTCATAAAAGATATGCATTTAGGCATGGAATAAGAAAAACCCTAACATAATTTTATCACATGAAAAATCAATAAAAATCTGCAATTCCACTTACAATTCTTCCAAGAAATAGCCTTCTTTCAATCCCAAAAAGACATCTCCAAGACTAAATCAATTTCTTCAAAAGCAATAGATCCAAAAATATCACATCTCCACAAGTAGCAAGTTACATCTAGGCTAGGCTAAGTCGAGCTCTCTAAAGAAGGCCAAAATCCACAAGTGATGATGAGAACCAAGAATGAAGTGATCCTCTATTTATGAGATCAATCACTTCCATTAATTTGTAGTTTTGTACAAAAACCCTATAACAAGTTTAATTTTGGGTAAACATGAAGTAAATGGGTTACAAGCCAACCCAATAGCTCAATACAGTAAAATAAGCCACTAATTTCCCACACCCATGTGTAGAAACTCCTCCTATACGCGAAGTCCTACCCTTTTAGGGCTAATAAAGCTCCAAAAATGCAAGATGAGGGCTAGATGCTTCTCCAACTATCATAATCAACAATGAATTGAGAAAGAGTCCTCAAATCAAGCCTCAAAACATCTCCATGTGTGTGAAGACCTACCACAGGTCTTCTAACTAAACCAAATTTATCTTTTAATTAAACACAATAAGAAGGGAAATAGTCTATTTCTAGCTCAACAATTATGTGATGATAACATAAAAGTAAAATTCATTTGCAACATATTAAACAAGTAAAAAATTTCATTGCAGCAATTTAAATAAGTAATCAACAATCGAAGAATGCATGTATCAATAGTTGGGTTAAGATGCTCCTGATTTTGTTTGGACGTTCCTGCTGGGCTACCCGACTAGATATACCTCCCAGCCAACTAGGAATGATTTCCTAGCCTAGGGAACCTCCACAGGCTCCCTAGCCCTCCGAGCCCAAGTCCAACCAACTATAGTGTGTCCAAGTTAGAATCAACTCCCTCCAATAGATCTAAGTTTGATTCCTCGCATTTTCTATCCATTCTCTTTCTCCACATTTCTCCTCCAATCCCAAACAAAGACCAAAAAATCATCCCCCTCTCCTCTCATCCTCCTTCCCTTTTATGTCTCTTCCTCTCATCCACCTCAACTACTTACCATTAATTCCATATCTACCCCCTCATCCTTTTAGTTTATTAACCTTGACTTTCTTACCATATCTTATCCAAAAGTAGATGTGAATATAGATATTTTATTCAAAAATAAATGGGAGAATACCATACCTTATCTATGTTGATTTTTGTAGCATCCAGAAGTGTTCCAAGTCTCAAACTTTGCAAGAAGGCTTGGACAGCAGCATTCCAAAGAACCCAGAAATAGTTTGTGGAAATTCCACTCGATTCGTGACTTATTAAAATAATTAATTATTTGAATGAAGACCCTAAGTCTAAACTTAGGGAAATAAAATAATTAAAGGGTATTAATAAGTCAGAGTGTAAATCTTCTAGAAAACATGGATCAAGTCAAGTTTTAATCTTAGTCATTGATTAATCTTTTAATCTAGGTCGTTGGTTCTCCAACAGGAAGATTATAAAAGAAGGCTTGAGGGTCATTTGGAATTCAAGTCGGGAATACACTTAGTACCCGAAGGAGATCCATTATGATGTAGAATTCGATTTCAGTGGGAGAGTTGCAGAGCGAGAAGGTTGCAAAAGCAGAAGGAGGAGGGAGTCAGTGGTGATCGAGATCAGGGACGGAGGGTAGTAGTGGGTCACTGGAGGCAGCTTGAGACTGCAGCACAGAGAACCCACGAAGTCTCCACGCAGACTCACGCAATCCAGCACTAGGACTGTGCAGTGAATCACGCAGAGAGACGCAGGAGCATGCAAGGGTTATTCAGGGTGTCAGAGAATTGTCCGAGTTAGCCGAAAATTCAGTCTCAGGTGTTTCAGAATTTATCTATCATTATATTTCACTGTAAAAATATCATTTGCTGAAGAATTAATAAAACCCTCGTCTGCTGCACCGGTTTTCCCACATTGGGTTTTTCCGGGGACAATTGTCCAAACATAATTGTGTACATGTGATTGATTTTTGTGCTTATGTTTTCTATTGTTTATTTCTCTGCATATATAGTTGTGAATGTTGCAGTAGTATTTATTTCCATATTTGCCGGAAGATTTCTGAATAATAACTTATTGAAATAATAAGTAGGAGAAATAAATCTATCACTGCAACTGTTTAGATTTCTAATTGAATTTTTCACATGGTATCAAAGGAAGAGATGAATAACAGGGAGGGGGCATCTATTAGTGAACGGAAATCTACTGTTACAGCAACAACGCAAAAGGGTTCACGCAGTTCTCCAGGAAGGGGAAGAAGCACGGCAGAACAAATGGATCACGATGCCTCTGTATTGGCATCCAGACTTGAGGAAGATTTTGCTTGCGTATCAAACACTGCTTCTTTTGATGTCTGGTATATTGACAGCGGAGCCTCTGCTCACATGACTGGAGTACAGGACTGTTTTTCCGACTACCAAGAAGAGCAGATGAATTTCAAAATAAGCATGGGTAATAAAGCAAAATGCACTCCCGTTGGGAGAGGTTCCGTAGTTTTTCAGATCGAGGCGGGAAATAGAATCTCGGCCACTAATGTACTGCATGTGTCGAGTTTGGGGATGAATTTACTTTCAATGTCTTAGCTTCAAAACCAAGGATATGACGTCTACTTTATTGGCAATAGTCTACGTCAAGTACCCCAGTTGGAAGAAGAAGGCACAGATCGGGGTAAGAAGCAACAAAGTGTACAAGCTACAGCTTGACTCTCCAATGGCACTAGTTGGCAACGCAGATGAAATGGACCTGAATGAGCTATGGCACAGAAGAATGGGGCATTTTCATCTTGGGGCATTGAAAACTCTCTGAAAGACTGTCACAGGTGTTCTAGAACAGAGCACTAAACGAGATGATGTCTGCACGGGGTGCGTATTGGGAAAATATGCCAATGCAGCATATCAGAGAAGCAACAATAGGGCCAAGGGTGTATTGGATCTAATACACTCAGATATCTGTGGGCCGATGTCCACTAGAGCTCTAAGAAGTGTCGAATATTTCTTCACCTTCAATGATGACCATTCCAGGAAAACCTAGATCTACTCCTTGAAGACCAAGGATGAAGTCTTCAGTCGATTCAAAGAGTTTAAGGCTTTGGTGGAAAATCTAACAAGGAAGTGGATCAAAGTGTTGTGATCAGATAATGGCGGTGAATACATAGAAAAAGAATTCACCGGTTTATGTGCAAAGGAAGGCATCAAAAGAGAGTGGACAACTCCATACAATCCGGAGCAGAATGGTGTGGCAAAAAGAAAGAATCGAACTATTGTTGAATCAACCAGAGCTATGTTGTATGACCAAGACATGCCCAAATTCCTGTGGGCTTAAGCGTGTAATACAGCTGCCTACATTCAGAATAGGACTCCTCACGATGCACTGGAAAAGATCACGCCAGATTGTGCTGGCAGTAAGCCTGAAGTGAGTCACTTTAGGATCTTTGGTAATACAGCTTACTGTCATGTGCCCAGTGAGAAGAGGAAGAAGTTGGAGATGACTGCCGAAAAGGGGTATCTGGTAGGATACAGCGAGAATGCAAAGGCTTATCGCATCTACGTTCCTAAGAGCAGGAAAGTGGTGTGCGAAGGGATGTGAAGTTCATGGAGGAGAAGGCCTTCAGAAGATCCCGTGAACTGCCTTCTGCTACGCAGTCTGAGGAAGAGCCTCTGGTCCAGCCCCAACAACCAACAGCAGAAAATTCAGTTGCCTCTCCAAGGCATAGTGATCCAAAGGATGTGTCTCCCGAGGATTTGCAAGAGGGAGAGCTGGTAGATCCACCCACTACCAATGGGAGAACGAGCAGGGAAATTCGACAGATTCTGAAGGATGCAGAGGACTTTGTCGGAATCCCCCGAAATGAGAAGAGACAGTGTAGGCAGCCTGAGAGGTATCAAGCCTTGGTTGCTCAAGTCAGAGAACCTTCTAGTTTTCAGGAAGCAGCTCAGCACCAGGTGTGGGTTGATGCAATGGTGGAAGAGTACAGTTCCATCATGACGAATGATGTTTGGGAAGTAGTACCCAGACCTCGGGAGATATTAGTTGTAGGATCCAGGTGGATCTACAAAATCAAGTATGTTGCAGACGGCAGCATCAAGAAATTTAAAGCCAAGTTTGTGGCTAAGGGGTATGCTCAGAAGGAAGGAATTGACTATGAAGAAACCTTCGCCCCAGTAGCCAAGTACACCTCTATCAAGTCCGTGATATCCCTTGCTACGCAAATGGGATGGGAATTCACCAAATTGACGTCAAGACAACATTCTAGAACGGAGTGATAGAAGAAGAGGTGTATATAGAACAACCGGAGGGCTTTGAGACACGTGATCAGAAAACTCATGTGTGCAAATTGAAGAAAGTGTTATATGGACTGAAGCAAGCTCCTAGAGCCTGGTATGGTTGAATTGACAGCTACTTGCAGAAGATGGGATTAGTCAAGAGTGACGCAGATCCCAATCTCTACTATCTAAGAGTAGGGAGTGAGCCTTCATTTGACATGAAGGATCTAGGACGGATGCACTATTTTCTGGGGTTAGAGGTTTGGCAACAAAACGGGGAGATCTTCCTTGGTCAAAGAAGATACACTACAGAGATTCTGAAGAGATTTCAGATGGAGGATTGTAGACCCATGACAACTCCAATGATCACCAACTGGAAGAAAATCGACACGTCCGAAGATGATGAGGTTGATCTTACGCTATATAGGTAGCTCATAGGGTCAATGATGTATCTGGTAAATAAAAGGTCAAACATTTGTTATGCTGTAAATACCCTCAATCAGTTCATGGTGGAACCGAAGAGGGCACATTGGTCAGCAGCCAAGCATGTTCTCAGATACCTTCAAGGAACAGTCGAGCTTGGATTGAAGTATACTCGGAGCAATGATGTTCGGTTGAGTGGTTTCATTGACGCAGATTGGGCTGGAAGTTCAGTTGATCGGAAGAGTACCAGAGTACCAGTGGGTATTGTTTCAGTCTAGGATCAAGAATGACTTCTAGGTGCAGTAGGAAACAGAAGTCCGTAACATAGAGCTCAGCGGAAGCAGAGTATATGGAAGCCAGCACAGCTTCGTGCGAAGCCATATGGCTTAGGAAACTACTAGTGAATCTACTCAAGGAGAAAATGGAAGCGACCAGCATCTTATGTGATAATCAGAGTTGCATAAAGCTCTTTGAGAATCCTGTGTTTCATGACAAGTCGAAACATATTGGCATCAGGTGTCACTTCATCAGTGACTATGTACAACGTGGAGTTGTTCAGTTGCAGAACACTCCAACAGGAGAACAGGTGGCAGACATCCTCACAAAGGCTCTAGGGAAGACAAAGTTTGTGTACTTCAGAGAGAAGATGGGGATGATGAAGAATCCCTTCTAGTAGCAGGAATGGATAGATTCAGTATTCAGAGGGAGCTGTGGTACAGAGGCAGCAGTGACAGTGGCAGTGTCAAAGGCAGTAGTACAGGGGGCAGCAGCACAGCAGATGGAGGGCAGAGTCCTGAGATCAGCAGTGCAGAGGATGCTTCAAAATCAGAGCAGCATGCAGCAAGCATATTGTTGGAACACCTTCCTCGCTAAGAGGGAGTGTTGATTTTTGTAGCATCCGGAAGTGTTCCAAGTCTCAAACTTTGCAAGGAGGCTTGGACAGCAACATTCCAAAGAACCCAGAAACGTTTGTGGAAATTCCACTCGATTCATGACTTATTAAAATAATTAATTATTTTAATGAAGACCCTAAGTCTAAACTTAGGGAAATAAAATAATTAAAGGGTATTAATAAGTCAGAGTGTGAATCTTCTAGAAAACATGGATCAAGTCAAGTTTTAATCTTAGCCATTGATTAATCTTTTAATATGGGTCGTTGGTTCTCCAACAGGAAGATTATAAAAGAAGACTTGAGGGTCATTTGGAAAATAAGTCGAGCATACACTCAGTACCCGAAGGAGATCCATTTTGATGTAGAATTCGATTTCAGTGGGAGAGTTGTAGGGCGAGAAGGTTGTAGAAGCAGGAGGAGGATGGAGTCAGTGGTGATCGAAATCAGGGACGGAGGGCAGCAGTGGGTCACTAAAGGCAGCTTGGGGTTGCAGCGCAGAGTAGCCACGCAATCCAGTGCTGGGACTGCGTAGTGAATCACGTAGAGAGACGCAGGAGCATGCAAGGGTTGTTCAGGGTGTCAAAGAATTGTCCGAGTTAGCCGGAAATTCAGTCTCAGATGTTTCAAAATTTATTTGCTATTATATTTTCCTGTAAAGATATCATTTGTTGGAGAATTAATAAAACCCTCATCTGCTACACTGGTTTTCCCACATTGGGTTTTTCCGGAGACAATTGTCCAAAAATAATTGTGTACATGTGATTGTTCTTGTGCTTATGTTATTTACTGTTTATTTCTCTGCATATATAGTTGTGAATGTTGCAGTAGTATTTATTTCGATATTTGTCAGAAGATTTCTGAATAATAAGTAGGAGAAATAAATCTATCACTGCAACTGTTTAGATTTCAGTTTGAAATTTTCACAATCTAAATGTAGATTTGAGAAGACATATTGGGTATATAAAATCTAGATATTTGATTTAGAAATAAATGAGAGAAGGCCATACCTTATCCAAAGTTGATTTTGAGAAGACATATTGGGTATACAAAATCTAAATAGTTGATTTAGAAATAAATGAGAGAAGACCATACCTTATCTAAAGTTGATTTTGAGAAGACATATTGGGTATATAAAATCTAGATATTTGATTTAGAAATAAATGAGAGAAGACCATACCTATTCTAAAAGTAGATTTGAGATGACATATTAGAAATGAAATAACAATTAATAAAATTCATATCAGTAAAAAAAAATTACAAATTCACAAGTGTATATATTACTCAAAAATTATAAGTCATTATTTACATATTAATTTAACACTAATCAAAATTTTCCTTATAGGATCAAGTGGGCCATTACAATGTGTCCAAAAGCCAACTCTAGGTGCCCTATGCCATCTCCATGGGTGCCATCAAGACAACGCAGCGCAATCTCTTTCCAATTTTGGGGCTCCAAGAGGTGGTACAAGCCCTCTCTAATCATCGTAGGAATAATCATCATCATCCGAAATCTAGATCAAGGCATGTCCATCAAATAGTGTTGGGGCCAGCTTGGGGGCATGCTGAGTCCGTTGGGACATCATCAAGAATCTCTAAGAACAAGCAAGGTGAGGTCAACATTTTAGCATCTAGGGGTACTTTGAGGCATCAATCAACTACTAGAATCATCAAAGTGCCCAACACACTGTTGTATAGGGGCAAAGTTGCATCTGCAAGGTCATCATTGCTCTCCAAGAGTGTAATACAACATGGGCATCATGTGCAGTAGCCATAGAGTGTGCCCATGAGGCCTCTACTACTCTATGAAGGACCACTTGGTAAAACCATCTCAAACTCAAGTAAAAGAAACCACTCATCAAAGACAATGACGATAAATGCATCATAGTGGACCACACTTAATTGTTAAGGGCATAGTAAGACTTCAAACCCAGTTCACCTTCAAATATCTAACTAGACCAAGTCCCATAAAAGTGTTCCTTCCCTATTAGAGGTGGCTAGGTAATCAACCCTATTAAGTGTTTCCAACCGTTAAGAGGACGTGACATGTCCAAGGTCAACCATTCAATTCATAGGTGTTTATGGTAATAATGATGTCATAGGGGAAAGGCTTCATGGTTTGGTGCCATGGACATGGGATCATCAGATGAGAGTCTGTTATCTTGAGTGTATGGATGTATGGAGGGAGCAATCGTGGAGGCATGAGTTACCCCTTTCCTCAACTTGCTTTTTCCAACCCTCTAATGCGCTTTTTACTTCTTTTTTATAATCGTTACACCATTTTTTGGTCATCTAACCTATTATCATTAGATGGACCCAGGTACACCATGTAAGACCAATTTTACCCCAAGTAAAATTGCTTTCACTATGAAAATAACTTAGTAAACCACCTTTATTAAGTTGTTTATGGTCTAAACAGGAAACCCCATGAGGAAATATTAAATAAATATACATTTGTTTGATTTTTCTCAAGGAATAATTAGTTAAACAACAGTTTAATTAATATTCCTGGTTATATTTAACCCAAAACAAGGAAATTAATTAGATAAATCATTATTTATCTTATTATTTTCTAAGAATAATTATTTAAACCTTATTTAAATAATATTCTTTGTTAAATATGACTAAATCACCCTTAAATAATTAAATAAATCATTATTTATTCGATTATTACTCAACCACATCCTTAAAATGATAAATTAATCATTTATTTATTTATTATTTACAAATAAAGGGATTTGACCCAAGTCAAATTCCTTTTCCCTCCAACAAATATAATAAAATATTCCATAAAAGTTGGATCTTGATTTGGTTAATAATATTTTAATTATGCACCAATATCTAGATTAACTCAATATTTTGTTATAAATAGAAGGGTTTTCCCATTCATTTGTCACATTTTGTTGCCTAAAGATCACTCTGGATCTCAACTCTTGGTCTGGCTATTGATCCATTATCATAGCCATATTTTTTCCATTTTTGTCTGGGTTTTCTACACCATCAAGAGAGAGGAATTCTAAATCTGAAGTGCTGAGGACTTACAAGAACCCATCCCATTGAGGAGAACAGGGAACACCCTCTTGTGTTTTCCTCCCAGGTGCCATTAATAAAAAATTTCATTGGATATATTCTTGTCTTGTCTATTGGATCTATGGAGTAAATCTTATTTTTCTACTGTTTAATGTCTTCTAATGCATAGATCTAGATTTTTGCAGCATTTGTCTTGATCATCTAACTGTAGATCTGAAGATATTAGCACTCATTGCTGTTGTTAGAGCTGTTTGTTATGCGCAACTAAAGTGGTCTTTTTTCATACGCTTGGAATCAAGATTCATACTAACAACTAGTGACTCCACATGGATTTACGATTACGACCGCTGTCGTTTTTCTGATCCTTGCATATCTAGCTGCTTCAAACCGTAGGATTTCTCTTTAGCCCCTTGTTTTTGCTTTTCTTGATGTTGTTTTTAACCCATAAAACCCTAAAACGATAAAAATTCTAACTTCCGTGTGTTTTCAGACCTATTGCGCAGGTGACAGACATCAGCCGCAGCTAAGATGGCAACTTTTTCTGAAACCTGCCGCCGAGAGTGCCGGAAGTGCAGGTCGCACTTTTTGGCCCAAAACCTGTGACCTGGACCTTCAGGGCGCACTTTACAGCCCAAAAACTGCGACCTCTGCTGAAAACAGGTCAGAAACTGCGACCTGGACTTTTTGCAGGGATTTTTCTGAAAGTTTTATGGTTTTGTCTGAGCCTCTGTTCAGGGTTGCTTGACCTCCGTCTCCACCCGTTTTGGACCTGTACTTGTTCTGTTTTGCTTAACTAAGTGGGAACCTGGCCCCCTAGGGCTTCAGTACCCTCCACTTTTTGTGGAAGAGTTTTTGCTGTTGCAGGTTGTCTGAAATTTCAGAGTCTTCAGCCATTTTTTCAGATCTGATACCTCACCGTCAGATCCACTTCAGATCGGCTCGTTATCCATCCAAATCACCTCATCTAGCTTTGTTTGGGTTTTCCTTTAGGGTTCACTCCGTTTCCCTCCAAGAGATGGCCTTTCGCCACCTTTTTTTTTACAGCAATTTTTCCTCTGATTTGTTGTTGTTTTCTGCACCACTTTCCAGCAGATTTTGTCTTTTAGATCCCTGTCCCTCTTGACCTTAGATCTATTAGCTTTTTTAGTGTGTTTTGATTAATTTTTTACTCACCTATAGACTAGTTGTCGAGAGACCCGCCTCCTTGAGTTTAGATTATTGCATTATTAGCTGTTTATTTTCTATTTTTGCAGGCCTATATACTGTCATTTGCAGGTTTATTTACAGCTCTACAACACACTTTTTTCTTTTTCCCTACAAACGTCTGGGTTTAAAAATTAAAATTGACACACTTTTACACACACACCCTAAGCGAAAAACAGCTTGGTTAACACCGCCAAGCAAAGACTCCAAACATTGAAATCATTTAATCCTGCACCTCTTTGCCCTTGTTTCAACATTGTAATCACTTGATCCTGCACCTCCCTACCCTTGTCGGTCTCTTTTTCCTTTGTGTCGTGTTTGTGTCGTCACCATTGCGCCACCAAGGCGTTTATCTCGGAAACTTCTTGGCCTTCATCCTCAGTTTCCGGTAGAAAGACTTACTCCTCCGCGTAGGGTTCGAGTTAGTCCCCCACCGAGTCCGCACACCGACTCTTCTTCTGGTCCTTTGGGTTCTCCTTCTCATTCCGCCTTCGGTTCTCCTCCTGACACCTTCACCATGTCTGGTGCAGGACCTGCTGCTGGTGGTAACTCCGGCCCTCTGGCTGGGAATACCACTAGTGGGACCACAACGGACACTACCCCGGCTGCACCCTTGCTCCCTTTCATGGCAGGCCTCAGCCTCCCCGATTTTGACCAATTCATAAACGACCCTATACACCATGACGCTAGTTGCCCTGCTATGCCAACAAAGCTCCCTTCAGACATCCCAAAGTTTGAAGGCCTTGCTGGAGAAGATCCTTTAAATCATATTCGATCTTTCCACATGTGGTGTTCGTCTAACTCCATTACCGACGACTCTGTCTATCTTCGGTTGTTCCAACGAACGCTTACAGGCAAAGCTTTTAAGTGGTATGTTGATCAGGCCCCTTCCTCCCATACCACCTTTGTGACTCTTGCCCGAGCTTTTTTGTCTTATTTCCAACTTCCCCTTCGTTACGACACTGGTACCGAACTCTTGACCTCTTTCCGTCAATCGTCTGCAACCCGCCTATCCGACCATGTTCAGGAATAGCGAAGAAGAAAGAGCCTATGTCAAACCCCTACCTTTGAAGACCGTGTCTACATGGATTGGTTCCTTAGATCTCTCTTGCCGCCTATCGGGAAAGATGTCGCATCACACTTTCCTCAAACCGAAGAAGCCGCTCTCCAAATTGCGTTAAAATATGACCTGATCTATGCTCAATTGGGTTATGTTTATACCGTTCTACCTGATCTTCCTAGACCCGGTGGTGCCAACGCACCAGGGGCATCTCACGCCGTCGATGGTATCGTTGGAGCTCTCTTTAATCCGTATGCTCAACCTCCCATGGGCTATGGTTTTCCTCAGGGCGGGGCCAGCACCTCCTGCACTTTTCCCCCTCCCGGTAGCACATATCTAGGATACGACATGCCTCCTCTTTTTGCCCAACCTCCTGTTTACCACACTGCTACCCACCCTCCTTATTATCCGTATCCACACCCTGGTGCTCCAGCTCCTCCAGCATTAGCACCTCCTCCTCCCTTGCCTTCTCAACCCCCGCAACAACAACCATCGCCCCCTCCGGGGCAGGTGTACGCACAGCAAGGCACGACTAATCCTCCTCCCTCAAAAAGGAAGAGGAAAGGCACTCAAAATCAAGCTGCCCCTAGTAATCCTGGACCTAATCAAGGTAATGCTCCTAACACTACAAACCAGCAACAAGGCACTCAGCCCAAGCAGGATAGGCCTCTTCGTACGAACAAGCCATGTTCTTGTTGTGGTGTTTATGGTCATTATACGCATGATTGTCCTCTTCTGCCACAGATGCGACAGCTATGGGAATCTCAAGCGACATTGAGAGGGCAGCAAGTCGTCCCTTCCGTTCCTCCCAGTCCTGCTCCTAGTCAACCGGCTGTGCTTACGGATCCTTTCCCTCAACAAGGATTTGTGGCTACCCAACCACCTTAAGGTCAGGTGGCCACTCAACCTTTTCCATCTGGTTCCCCCGATTACCAGATTCTCATGATGTCCTCTGATCAGTCTTCTGAACCGTCTTCTCCTGGCCCCTCACCTTCAGCTAGTACTCATGAGCACCTTTACCCTCCTGGAACGGTTCCTCCAGGTCTTAACCATCTTAGAGCCGTCCCGCCTGGTCATTACCCCTCCAATCAGATACTGTTCCTAGCTCCCCCGCCAAGAGTGTACACGGTACCTGTTATGGCCACCCTCTCTCTTCCTAACCTGACCCTTGGGATTCTCGTCTGGTACCTTGATCCTCCAGCCGCTACCCCGCCTGGTCAACCCAAACCTTATCTTGCTTTGACCCCAGTTCAACCGGTCCCCATGACTTCTCTCGCTGCAATAGTGCCTCATTCACCTCAACAGGAACCATCTCCCGTTGCGACCGCTTCGAGTAAGAAGGGCAAAGCTCGCAAGGGGGCATCAAAGGACAAGCTTGCCCTAACAAAACCTACCCCTTCTCGGCCTCCAAAGCGTACCATCCAGTGTGCTTTGTGTGATGTTGTCGACCATGCCACCCATACTTGTCCGGAGCTGCCTCACCTTAAGTCCATGGTCAATGAGACGTTTCTGGAATCTGATATCCCAGAAGTATATATCACTATACCCGATTCAATCCCGAAACTCAAACCATTGCGCACAAATCACCCTTGTGCTTTGTGTGATTTCCATGGCCACTACACTCACCTCTGTCCTCGCCTCGAAGAGTATCGTTCCTCTTTAAAAGCCTTACGCCAATTCGAGGCCAAGCGCAATGAGTCCACCGCTCCCTTATTTTTGCATCTTGCTTCGGCAACACTAGAGGACACGAATGCTCCAATTGACATTCCCCCTTATGATGTCGAGATAACGGAGCCTTGGTTATCCATCTGCTATCTATCATCATCCATGAGACCCTCGATGGAAGTCCCCTTAGAGACTCTCCCTGATGTTTCGCCTAACCCCCCTTTAGCGATCACCCTAGGCTCAACATCGATAGATCCTTTATCTGATTACTCTTCTGTCACCACTTGTGACGATGCGCATGTGAACCTCTCTTCTCATGATGATGAGTCAAGTAGCTTCGCCACGTCAGGTGGTATTTCTTCCACCAGTCACCCCATCCTCTATTACCATGACAAAATTGTGGAAGTAGTCACCACCCCTGACTTTATCTATCCCCCCTTACATCGAACCCATACATCCGAACCACAAACACCTTGTGGCCATTACATGGACACCCAATGTTCGGGTAAGGGGGCACTCATAGTTGCGAATCAAGGAGAAGAAATTCTCCACAACCCTCCGAGTGTATCTGGTCATGTCAGCTTTAGTACCATTATTCTTCTACATTTAGAAGAACCTCTAGAGTCCCATATCACTTCAGATCACTCTAGGGATGATACCCCTCATCATTCCTTCATATTACAAAAACAACCCAGTCCTTTCGACATCATTGTTGACCAACCCATGAGTTTTATGGGAGAGCACCAGTTCATTATCCCAAAATCCTCTCTTAAAGATAGTGACACAATGTATGCCAATCTGGAAACTTAAAGTCCATTTGTTTCATATATGCAGTACCAAAAGAGATTGGTAATCCTCTATTCCCTTCCTCAAACTACATAACCATAACAAAAAGAAATGGCACACAACATCATTAAAAGGTGTTTAGATTCCCCTTTTTCTAAAAACATTTTGGCATGACCACAACATGCTTAGGGGCACCTATGCCCCTCAACCATAAAAATCCCAGATCTCAACCAAATACAGCACTAAAACTCCCTTTCTCTGATAGGTCGCACTTTTCAAGTAATTTCCTGGGACAGGTCACAGCTTTCTGCCCAGTACCTGCTACCCAGGTCGCAGAACAGACCCCAAAAAAGTGCGACTTGGCCTGTTCATGAACTCTGGGTACCTAAACTGCACTTTCAATCCACTGAAATGAAAGTGTAGGATTAGGCCTCTTACCTACAACTGACGGATCTCAAATTCCAACGGTCAGTTTGTCTACTACGATTGCCGCAAGATTTAGGGCCTTCTCTCCTCACTACATTCACCACAGCTCCACCTGCAAATGAGTGAATTTGGAGGGAAAATGGCTTATTAAAAGAAAAGCCTTGATTTTTCTTTCGCCTGCCGCGACCCAACCGTAGCTCAGTTTGATGAACCGTCTATACCTTTGGAAAGTTCCCACTAAACCCTCAAATGGGTATCTGTTAGATTTGAGTGGCTTGATACTCCACCAGGACACATTTTTTCCATGAAGCATCACTTCACCCTTCCTCAAAATCGAATTTCTTCACTTGCAACACTCGTACTGGCAGCACCACTTTGCCTCCATACTGGTCCACGCTCGTGTCGACTTTTGTCATGAGTTACCATCTTGTACTGATGTTTGTATGGTCCCCAGTAGACCTTTTTTGTGTGGCAGCACCATCGAGTCACCCTTGTTAGAGCATCCGAGTTGAGTCATCATTGCATTCATGGAGTCTATCACGAGTCCTTTTGCATCCCGCTATAGTCCTCCATCCTTCATTGCTTGGCCCCTCTCTCGTGTCGCACCCTATGGCTTTTAGTCCCACTGTCCCCTATCCCTCATGATATTGTGTCAGTCGCTACCAAGTCATCCATGCCATTTATGCTCTAACAAAGGAAGTCGACCATTCGCTACTCAGTCCCCCCCATTTCATCATCATAATTGGGGTCAGTTTGTCAGTCACTCTACTATTTTCTCTCGTGCCTTAGTTGAGGATCCCTTATTGCCTCACCTATGGCGGACCTCCTTCTATCGACATCAGCTCCTTCATTCCAGAAGACAAGTCTAGAGGGCGGTACCTTATACCCGATGGTCTGAAGGATGTTGGAAATTCCATTGGTGACCCCGAGCTCATGAGATGTCTCAGCCCTCATGAGGGGGTGGCCCTACAGGTAGCCCCCCACACACTCGGATGACCTCGTCATTATAGCCTTCGATGCAGCTCCATACATTTGATGATGTCGGCCTTAGCCACTTGCAGCGCCGTTTTGATTGCATGTATCAATCAGATTTTCAGAGCCCTTTCCTGTTTTCAGGGGCATCTGGGTTGCATTTTTATCTCATGTACTCATATATCATTGTACAAGTCCTGGCTGTTATCCCAAGCACAATATGTATGTGGGATCCATTATTGTGTTGTTTATCTGGCTCATGTTTATGCCAGCATGTGTTATATTGGCCAGTCTCGCGGTTTTCCGGACGCCTTATTGTTTGTACTTTGCCTCAACAGGCATAGGTATGTGTTAATTTCTGCTTATGTTCTATGCCATTTCAGATTAGGGCACAATACTGAAGAAGATAGAACATACTAATAGATCGATAGAAGACAAGCCAAAACAGAGATAAGAAATGGTGGCGTTACGGCGATCAGCAGGATGCTTCTACCAGCAAAGTCTCCAATAGGTCATTCAGCCAAGCGTGTCACACATAACCCCAGAACAACCCAAACAAAGAATACGCAGCTCCAACGCCATCAAGAGAGAGAGAGTTCCTCCACACCAGTGTGTGTCAAATGAACTCTAAGTCTCTCCAATATATAGGAATATTTGGGGGTGTGTGACACGTCCTTTAAGACATTTAAGTCAATATTTTATTCCAGGCCGACCTAGCACATAAGTGGAATAAATTCAAAGTACATGTTCTGCTCATCCGATCGAGATGATCTTTAGATCAATCTTACACCTCTCCGAAAAAGGAATCCAATAAAAATATTGCGATCGTCATCTGAGCAGCACAACCCGGAGTTTGGACCTAGTTGTCCAATTTTAACACTCCCTCTCAACTAGGGAGAACTCCGTCCACAAGTGCAATCCAAACATCATGCGTCATCCCGTCGTAACTTGCTTTGTTGGCCTCTTTATTTCAGAACAGAAGTGGGTCAGTCACAAAGACATCATTCCTAGCTGACAGATTCAGCCCAGAGGTCAAAACCTCTATCAGACTCACAAAGAGTCTCCAACCAACCCGAAGTTGGTTCATTTGACTCGAAGTCAGGCGAAGGTCCGAGACCTCACAAGACTTGATCCCAGATCAAGTGGTTGGACCATGCCATCCTAGATAGAGAGTACGACAAACTCTGATGCGTCCATCAGTATTTGCTACTAGTCTCTAGCTTTTCCCACCTCATTGGACAAATGAGAGGTACTTCCCATGAGCGCTGAACTCAATGGGTAGGATGCATACGAGGCACAGATAATGAGATGTGAACCAACTCAATAATCACAATGTTGGGGTCCAAGCACACCAACAAGCCAGCAAAGGGTTTGGCAGCCTGGCCTTGTGGTTGCTTATAGCTCCGAGAAGCTATCCCCAAAGCCCCCCAGAGCTCCCAGAGCTCATCATCCAACGGGACCCACATCATAGGGTCGTTCCACAATACCAAGATTCTCATGAAAGGTTAGGAACTTGACCTTCCCTAGGGGCTTAGTGAGAATATCCACATGACACAGCATCGGTTCTGGTGATCTCTGAGCCTTACGGCGCCTTCTTCATGCCATATCAGATAAAAGTGAGTGCAGCCATCAACGTACTTGGATCAATCGATGAACCTGATTCTATGACAAATGAATCCCCTCTGGTTATCACAAAGGATAACGGTGGCATCTAGCACATGCTCGAACGACTCACGAGAAAGGGCTTTCGCAGCCAAGTGACTTCACAGCGGGCCTTACATCTTGTATTAGTTATTCAACCTTAAACGAGTGCATAGACTCACAGACTTTGTTCTGCACAAGCAGATCTACTTGTGAAGTAGCATCCAGATGTGCTCTTACGATCCACCACACTGCCAACCCAATCGGCATCAGTATATCCAAGGAGTGTCATGCTCCCAGCAATGTATCTCGATTCTCAGCCCATGGTCTATCGTGCCACAGAGATATCTCAAGAGTTTCTTGGCACCAACCCAGTGAATGTTATGATCAACCATGTGTTGACTCAAGGTGTTCACTGCACAACATACGTCCGGACAAGTGTCCACTAAGAACATCAGAGCCCCTACGAGTTGATGATACTCAGTAGGATTTGTTAACACGAGCCCAGCAGCGCTGCTACTCAATTTATTAAAGTTAAGCTCCATCGGTGTCGACACGGACTTACAGTCCACCATACCAGAAGCTTCACAATGTATTTTTCTTGAGAAAGGAAAATCTCACCAGGTGTCTGCCAAACCTACAGGCCTAGGAAGTAATGCATCAATCATAGGTCCTTCATCTCGAACTCAGCAACGAGCTCACTCTTGCACCGATGAATGAGAGGGTCAGCATCTGTCAGGAAGAGGTCATCCATATACAGCACCAGAATGAGAGGCTTCTTTCTATCAACTTTGATGTAAAGGTTCGGATCAGCATTACTACGAGTGAAGCCCAGCTTCATCAGGTAGCTATCTATCCTCTCGTACCAAGCTCTGGGTGCTTGCTTCAGCCCATAGAGGGCTTTCTTCAACACAGAGACATGGGTGTCCAGATCTGGACTTCGAACCCCGAGGTTGCTCTACATACCCTCTTTCTTGCTCCATCATACCAAAAAGCAGTCATATACGATGATAGTCCATCCTTGCGTAGCAGCAAGGGCTATAATAAATCGAATGGTGGTATATCGGGCCACAGGTGCAAATATGTCATCATAGTCTCTACCTTTCACGGGCAACGAATCTTGCCTTGGAATTTTCATCACCTCCATCAGCTCCATGCTTGATCTTATAACGAGGTGACAACAGCTTTGTCATGTGGTCTAGGGACCATATCCCAGACATCATCCTGACATCCTTCCAGACTTTGATGCTTTCCAGTTTCTGCAAATGATCCAGGCTCATATTGTACTCATGGCAGCTAGATACCCTTATATTTATATGGCTTCTCGGTTTTCCTCCGAAATTTCCCCCTCTAAAGCCATATGTCTCTGAGCCATGAGGATCTTCTTTCGTTCAGCAAGGGTATCCGCTCAGGAGTTTATACAATTGTATTCTCCCTCTTAATGCTTGCTTCTTGCTCGAGACAAGACATCTATTTTAAATGAGGGCATCCCAGACACCAACTTGGAAAGGGGACTTAATCTCCCACAGTCAAAGCCATCCAATAGACTTTGTTGATCATGATTCAAGATTCCAATAATGTGACCAAAAGCTGCAAAAACTTCTCAGTTCACATTTTAAGTTTACCATAACGCTCCAATGTAAGACTGATACAATCACATGCTTGCTGCTACATAGGTGTCTATCTATGTCACTGTCATACAAGGGGAACATATCAACAAGCCTCAGCTTGTGTTAGAAGTCCTTACAGCCACTACCTGTTATTCTGTGGGTAGCTTCTTCAAACAGCCTTCTAAGACTGCAGCTTACAAAACTAGGGATCCAATCTGCCTTGGTTTATCCTGCACTTGAGGCATTGCACCCTGATTTGCTTCCAGATTTGCCCATTTCTGGTTATTTGCTCCTAGGGCTATCAAAAATTTTACCTAGCTCAATGACTTACATCTATGCCCATCTCGTCAACAATCTGACCACTACATGGAATTGCCCCAAGGACTTCTACAGTCAACTCTTAAAACTTCCAGCTCTTGAACATGTGGTAAATGACACAGTATGCCATCTTCTAAATATCATTGTGGTCTTGCTTATGCACAGATCTAAGAATCATTGTGTTTGTGACCAACTTCAACTTGGATCTGCGGCTGCAATCTACAACGTTGTTCTTATTCACCACCTATAGGATCTTTGACCATTCTTACCCACGTATGAGCCTCCAAGGAGCTCGAACTCAAGATCAGAAAACTCAAACCAGGGACAATAATGCAGAATCTCGCAAACAAACACAACTGTCACAGCAAGTCCGAGACTTTCATGAATTGTAGTGAATTATTCCAAGTCTTTGTACATAAATATGACTCCTTCCAGACAGTTTTCTCAGAATGATTTGATTCACTACTGCCATCTGATATCAGACCCAGAAATTCTTACCAAGATTTGATCACTTTCCAAGTATATGCATAGAGTTTCAAATGATTTGAAGACACCTATGTATAGCTCACAACCACTAGCCTGAAAGAAATTTGCTGGGGATTTTCCTTGTCTCCATGATCTCCTTAAAAATTAAAGAGTTCTCGACCTGTCATGTGAAGATTCCTCGGTTTAGTTTTTCCAGCTTCACTTTTAGAGACAAAATCTACTTCATGATCTGTGCACTCATGCATTATAGAGGTCTCCTTTAAAAAGAGAACCTCTGCAGAGAATAAAAAATAAATAAAAAAACACTGAGTCTAGCACCAACCAAGTGCACAGACATATCAAGGTCACTATCATATAACTCACTGTTATATATATATCACAGTTCTTACATCAAGGTCACTGTTATGGAACAAATTCACTGTATTGTCAAGGCCATTTCCATATAAGGCACTGTCATATCAAGTTTACTTGTCATGCATTAGGGTCACTGTCATTTATATATATTGATGTCACTGCTAAACCAAAAGTCACAGCCATATGAATTCGAGCCATAGAACATTGTAGTAACAAATACATGCCACAGAGTATAGTGGTACAGACTATAGGGTATAGCGATGCCACTGTGTCTCAGAGTATGGTGACGCCACGATGCCATGATGCCACAGAGTATGAGCGATGCCTCTGTAATGTTGTAAATTTCTCGTGAATTGGGTGTATTCAGCCAAGACCATCGTACCATTTGCAACAAAGCTGTAAATGAGAGATTGCTAACCCATATATTGCGCTTGACAATTCCGCCGTTTAAAGTATTTCAATCTAGATGAGGTCGTTCGAGTGAAACAATAAATTCCAGAGAAGAAACAACAAAAAAAAAAAACAAAAAAAAGAAGAAGAATATCATTCCAGTCAGGACAGCGAAATAATCGATGTCAATTGGACACGGAAATGTCCTGAATTTAGGACCACGATATCGGCATCATGACTGAATTTTCCGGCAGCCAAAAGAAAATGAAGGTTTTCCGCGCGAGGGATAAATTCGAACAGCCGTCTTGTAAATGACGGCAGCTCCTTTCTTGCCCATCCTGCAATTTCAGGATTTAAAAAAAAATTGGCTTTGTGATGATGTCTGTCCAACAAATGCTCCTCCGTGTGACGACCAAGACCATGCCCCCGCAACGACCAAGAATCTGTCTTTGCGGAGCCTTGAGGCTGCGCAATGGTCGTCTTCAATAATTCTTCCACAATCTGGCCCTCCGCAGATGGATGATGACAGCCGTGTCGCCATTTCCCATTACAGTCCGACCAATTTGCAGATTTATTCGCCACCGCCCATCACAGTCCGACAATGTCTGTCGCGAGGGCTCAACTGTCTTAGCCGGCAAAAACAAATGACTGTCGCATGGAACAGTCCACGGGTTGAACGCGATCATTGATGCCTACACTTGGTGTCTAGAAGTTTGAATTAAAATCGGCCTTCTAACAGCATCTTCGGCCTCCTGAAATAAGCCTCAGACAGCTCTATTTCTACATGTTGGTCGACTTCTTTTGCTGCGGCAGGATTTTAGTGAAGCCTCAAGGCTTGTAGATTCTGATATTGCAATTAAACAGGCCTAGCTGTGGTGCTATGGCCTGCGGCCTAGCACAAGGCAGCCTAGAGCCTTCGGTCCTTCAAAAATATAGTGCCCAAACAGTGCAACGTTTATTACTTAAGGGCTCGGCCTAACATTCGGCCTTCATTACAGCCATTAATAAACCCAAACGGAACTCCTCCTTACTGTGGTAGCTGCACCTAGGGCACAAGAGAAATTCTACTTCACCACAGATTTGGGCATTGTCTTCCCCTTAGGCTCCGATACCATGTTAATTTCTGCTTATGTTCTATGCCATTTCAGATTAGGGCACAATACTGAAGAAGATAGAACATACTAATAGATCGATAGAAGACAAGCCAAAATAGAGATGATAGATGGTGGCGTTACAGCGATCAGCAGGATGCTTCTACCAGCAAAGTCTCTAATAGGTCATTCAGCCAAGCGTGTCACTCATCACCCAGAACAACCCAAACAAAGAACAGTCCATATATATCACAGCTCCAATGCTATCCAGAGAGAGAGAATTCCTCCACACCAGTGTGTGTCAAATGAACTCTAAGTCTCTCCAATATATAGGAATCTTTGGGGGTGTGTGACACGTCCTTTAAGACATTTAAGTCTATATTTTATTCCAGGTCGACCTAGCACATAAGTGGAATAAATTCAAAGTACATGTTCTGCTCATCAAATCGAGATGATCTTTAGATCAATCTTACACCTCTCCGAAAGAGGAATCCAATAAAAATATTGTGATTGTCATCTGAGCAACACAACCCAAAGTTTGGACCTAGTTGTCCAATTTTAACAGTATGCCTCCCCCACCGCCTATAGCACAGGTACTCACGCTTCAAAAAGACTTGTCGCACCTGTAAGTCTCGCCTCCTTAAGGACTAGTTCTTTTAGCGCTTTGGTCTACCTTATACTTCTCTCTCTTTGACTTCCCCTTCGATCTCTAGTGATTGAGTTCTTACAATGTACTTCGGTCATAAGATTAGCTCCTAACGCTCGCACGCTTGGGGGCAATCTGTTACACCATTTTTTAGTCATCTAACCTATTATCATTAGATGGACCCAGGTACACCATGTAAGACCAATTTTACCCCAAGTAAAATTGCTTTCACTATGAAAATAACTTAGTAAACCACCTTTATTAAGTTGTTTATGGTCTAAACAGGAAACCCCATGAGAAAATATTAAATAAATATACATTTGTTTGATTTTCCTCGAGGAATAATTAGTTAAACAGTAGTTTAATTAATATTTCTGGTTATATTTAACCCAAAACAAGGAAATTAATTAGATAAATCATTATTTATCTTATTATTTTCTAAGAATAATTGTTTAAATCTTATTTAAATAATATTCTTTGTTAAATATGACTAATTCATCCTTAAATAATTAAATAAATCATTATTTATTTGATTATTACTCAACCACATCCTTAAAATGATAAATAAATCATTTATTTATTTATTATTAACAAATAAAGAGATTTGACCCAAGTCAAATTACTTTTCCCTCCAACAAATATAATAAAATATTCCACAAAAGTTGGATCTTGATTTGGTTAATAATATTTTAATTATGCACCAATATCTAGATTAACTCAATATTTTGTTATAAATAGAAGGGTTTTTCCATTCATTTATCACCTTTTGTTGCCTGAAGATCACTCTGGATCTAAACTTTTGGTCTGACTATTGATCCACCATCATAGTCATATTTTTCCATTTTTGCCTGGGTTTTCTACACCATCAAGAGAGAGGAATTCTAGATCTGAAGTGCTGAAGACTTACAAGAACCCATCCCATTAAGGAGAACAAGGAACACCTCAGTTGATATATTCTTGTCTTGTCTATTGGATGCATGGAGTAAATCTTGTTTTTTCTACTGTTTAATGTCTTCTAATGCATAGATCTAGATTTTTGCAACATTTATCTTGATCACCTAACTGCAGATCTGAAGATATTAGCAGTCATTTCTGCTGTTAGGGCTGTTTGTTATGCGCAGCTAAAGTGGTATTTTTTCGTACTCTTGGAATTAAGATTCATACTAACAATAACGCTTTGATAAGGAACATGGCTTAGGTGTCCAAACTTGCTTTTAATGATGTAATTACTTACCCCTTAAGGATGAATTGATTTCTCGATCATCAAGCTTAGGACATGCAAGGGTTTCTTTATTATATGACAGAGCATTTAGTGATCAAGGGACCAGGTGATGGCTAATGAGGGGGGGGGGGGGTTGGATCTCATGCTAGGTTTTTACCCATATGCTAATTATGTCTCAGTCATCTTATGCATTTTGACTTTCTTTTTCTTTTGTTGTGACCATCTTATGCTTTTATCTTTCTTTTAACTACATCAACCTCTAGGGCAAAGTTTTTTGAGCTTGACTCAAGGATGTGGATTTGTGGGTGGAAAATCCCAATGAACCAATGACAGCAAATCTAAAGTATGGATGTGGGACTAGTGAAAGGTGGTAAGTATGGAATGGTTAAAGGCATGCTACTTCAATCCAAATTTTCCAAGTAGTGCCCCTCCTATAACCCTGAGCCTTAAAGGAGGTCCCACTGGGCTAGGACTAAAGACTAACCCCCTAGTAAGGTGAGAGAACAAGCTTACATTCAAGCTCAGTCAACCATCCAAATCACTCCTTTATCCATGTTAGAATGCCCAAAACATTAAGTAAAATCACTTGATTCCAAAATGCTTTAAGTACTTACCGAGTGGTAACCCACCTTCATTCAAGAGGAATGCTAGATGGTGAGAGGTGTATGACCGGTGCAAATAGCGAAAGGATGTGGCATATCATCGTAACTAAGCAACGTATAAAGTTGCTAGGTGGCTAGTTGTTCAAGACAGGAGGAAAACTTTCTCCCATGGGGTTACCCACTTTTGGTGGGTAGGAAAAGTTTCTCCCACAGGGTTACCCACATTTGGTGGGTAACCATACCAACTGTAGTGGAAGCTTAATTTGACTTAAAGTTTTCAATTGGATATACAAAGAAATATAAATAATGAATGTATAAGTTTGAGTTTGAAAGGGCCTTTGTGCCTTTTAATGAAAAGGTGTTTATTATTGTTTTATCTATACTTTATTTTTATTATTTCTTATGTTTATTTTTATTATATTCTGGTTTCTTTCCTATTTGCCTATGTTAATTTTTGGTACATAACACTACACCCATCTCATGCAACAAATGAATTCCAATCAATAGAACTAATTGGGCATCTCACCCACAACCTCTCACAAGTCCCAATCCCTCTCACAGGCACTAATCACTCAAATCTCTAGTCTTATGCCCTCCAACATTTCCCTCTCATAAGTAGTAACAAATCTCATTCACTAATCTAAAGAATCTTGATACATAGTTCTAATATCATGTCATAATTTTACATCCACGTGATATTAGCCTCTGACTTTTATACAATCATGAAGTCCTAGTACACCACCTTTGTATGGTGTTAGCCTATGATTTCTATACACTTATGAAGTCCTAGTACACCACCTTCGTATTTCACATTCTTGAATATAGCTGTTATCCTAAGTGTGTTTCTAGATTCCTAATTTTTCTCCATCGTGTCTTATCTTTTGATGAGCTGTCAATGTAGAAGCAATTGAGGTGGTATTATACAATTGTATCATTGAAATGAAACCAATGAGTTGAGAATATGGCTTCCTTAGACTGAAGTCCCTAGGCAATCATGAAGTCCGAGACAACAAACACAAGTTGTAAACCTTTCCTTTGATGAAGTGTTGTCATGATCCACTGATGAGTTGTCAATAAGATCTAGATCTAGAATGGTCCAATTCATGTACTATAAATTCAGATCCTGAGATCAATACAGTGTATAGAATATGGCATAAAGCCTTTTCTGCCAATTATTCTTGTTATGTCTTGCTTGTGCCAATTATTAACAAGCTTGATGCCTCTTTTGCCACTGAATGTTGTTGAAAATGTAACTAGGTTCAGTCTTCATAATTATCATTGTACTTGTATCAGTATGTATTTCATGTAAAAGCAAAAGAAATATATATATCATTATTATTATTATTATTATTATTATTAGATAGAGCATGTTCTTCATGCTTGTAGGGTTATTTGAGTCAAAAAAAAATTGTCGTGAGTCAAAGAAGTATTACTGCGCCAAAGTCCCATTTGGACTATTTATAAGAAAAAAAAAAGCATTTTACTTGAGTCAAAAGTCAATTTTTGTCATCCACAAGACCAAGTCGGCCCTCCTAGACAAATCGGCCCTAGGGGCAGCTATTTGACCTCCTGAATGTGTATATATAGAGAGCAGGTCGACCTCAATGGAGCACTTACCACCACTTCGATTTCTGTGCAAAAGAAGAGAAGAAATTCAGCAAAAGTCAAAGGAGAGAGAAAATTCTGCTTTCTGCCCTAATCTGTCCACACATATGAGATTTTCTGGGGTATTTCAGAGCTCGTACAGGGCCAAAATTTCAGGAAGAGGCCGAAATTGCAGGAAGTGACCAAAATTCAGAAGTTTAACCAGCATTGACTTTTGTTGCCTATGACTTATTGAGAAGGCATGAAGGAGGGCTGACTTGGGATCTTTGTGGCAGTCTTGGTCTTGGGTCTTGGATATCTCACTTTGATCTGATTATATAATAAGAGAAGTTGTTTGGGGTTTCCTCCTTGTGGGGTTTTTCCCTGGCTTGCAGCCTACATCTTTGTGTTATTTGTCTCTTGTGATCTTCATGTTTTATATGATTTGGTAATTGTTTGATGAATAGAACATAATAAAAGAAATTAAGCCAACAAATATTCACGAGCAATTATCAAGTAAGAGAAACCAAGCCTAATTTGTTTCTCAACATATGTCTCTTGTCCTATTGCGCATTTTTTATTTCCTAACACATGATACAGAAAGCTACACTCAAAGTACGTCCCACAACTAAAACAGAAAAAGTGAAACACCAAACAAAGATTAAAATCTACATAAACAAAAGTGATAAATAGAAAACTCAAAAAGGCAAGCATCACATATAAAGAGATGATATCAACCCTTCAAAAGATAAAATCTAATATACACAAACGAACAGCTTGAATGTAGCGAACAGCAAGATGAAATTCTGTAACAGCAAGCACTCTCTTCTCATTAACACACGTGAAAAATACAATAATGTCCCCAAGTGACTAGAATGGCTTCTCTCGAGCCTTCACACTCTCACTATATATTCGCACACCTCACATGTATGAATATATAACCTTATCTAGTTCACCCCCCATCTAGTTAAAATTGACTAGAGGGTAAAGGGTTACAAAACTCAACTGCTCATATGTATGAATATATAACCTTATCTAGTGCACCCTTCGTCATCTAGTTGAATATATAACCTTATCTAGTGCACCCTTCGTCATCTAGTTAAACTTGACGAGAGGGAAAGGGTTACAAAACTCAACTGCTAATAATAGCACCTACACATTCTTCCATGAAAGGAATGTCATAAATGTGTTATAACTGTGTAACAGTGTAAGAAATCTGTCATAATTTATAAAGTTGTAATAACTGTGTAAGAAGAATCTGTTGTAACTGTCATTGAATCTGCCACAACCTTACGCTAACCAAAAGTAAAAGATGCCAAGCATAATCCGTCAGAGGGTTGTAAGAAAATCTCTACCATGTGGCAAATCCATCCTGCAAGAAATCCTCTCCAACACTCATGCACCCTCTTCCTAGGAGAAGAACACAGAGCAACCAAAACTAACAAATAACGGACTTGCACCAAGCTAGTGATCACATTAGACTTAATCGACACCCACAAAAAAGACCTGATTTCATCGAACAGGGCAATGATCAACATCAAGCATAGTACCGAGGGCTGACCGTTCGGGTGCACATTAGGAATTTAGGACACTAATCATTGTAGCAGTATCTGGCATAAATATAGGTCATTTCACATTGTAATCTTCTTAGTTTGCTCACAGCAGTATGTAGTGGCATAACCTGTGTTGCACACTTCCTCAAGAATCCAGCAAACAAAGCTTTCTCCAACCTCTACAGTTGCAGAGCAAATTTGTAATCTTCTTTGTATTGGTGATAAAGTGTATAGATCAACTTATGTCTTCTTGTCTCCGCACAGGATACCTATTGTGGATGTTCATGTCCTGGTTTGATTCTCTGGAGTCTGCATTGATACTGACACACTTAGTTTCTTGGGTTTTGTGTTCTATGCTATTTCTCTGGTAGAGTTGTTTACTCACTTCACTGTGCTATAATGTGTTATATTTTGTTGCATACATAAGAGTACACTTTGATCCATTGTAGTATTGTGCTATCATCCTCCTTGCCTGCGCACTCTAAAGCTTCTGCAGAGGACTGCCATCTCCTTAAATTTGCAGTTTCCATCGACCAGGGCCCCAATCCCCACTATGTCTAGATCAAATGTCTTGCCATAGTGCAACCATGATACAATTATGAAAATCTAGTAAATTATCAATGAATCAATAGTCACGTAAATGTTCTATTCCGTATTCATCTTTTTTCAAGAAAAGCAATATCATTAGTAGTGATATGAAGTATTATGCTTATCTGTCATATTAACAATGAAATATGTAAAGCTAACCTGGATCTGTTATAGCTCCATAAGCAAAATAGTTAACATGAGAGAGGACTGCATTACATGAAACCTCTCATTGAGTTAAAACACTGAACGACCGACTGAACACTATAGCCAAATGGCAAGAATCAGTCCCCACTGGTGGATAGTGGGTGTAAATGAGTTTGTCTGTAACAACCGACCAATGAATTTGATTAAATTATCTTAAATGTTGCTTTATGATTGTGCCATGCGCCAAGTGAAGCAGAACACAGACATGAAGCAGACTAATGCTATAATGCATGTTTTAAATATCGATTTGGCAGAACACGCCGTTTCTTTATCAGCCTCCCAACTTATGTATGGTCCATGGGTTTTTTTTTTCCATCTTATATTCCATGGTCCATCCGACAACATCATCGGGAATTAAACATGTTTAAATTTAGTATTTTACAATAATATAACCTAATCTAGCCATCTATGGAAATTAGTAAAACATAAAGTAAATATATAGATCAAGTAAATTAATGTTTCATAGGAGAATATAAAATGATATAACTTAAGCAAGCATTTCAGCTTTGAGATGACTAGAGAAGAATAATCTGACCTGGAGAAACTAACGGTCTCTGTTCTTGCGGGGGACTCCATGGGATCAAATCTTGAAGGAGACAACATCCTGGGACTTTCTGAGAGAGAATCCCCAACTGTTAACCCATTTAAGCTTGATGCCATCACCTACATTAATTAATACCCAATAATTGTCTTATAACCTAGATCCGAACGCGCTGAACCCTTGGGGACAACTAGTAAAAGAAGGGTTAATCGTTACTAAGACAAACCTCGCTTAGATATCTCTTCTGAGAATGGTAATTGTCCAAGTACACGGCGTCCTCTGGTTCGCGCACCCTCTTGCCATTGTTCTCCCACCCCATTTTTCTGCACAGGATGACTTATAGAAATCTTTCACTAGAACGCCGAAAACGCATAGCTCAACTTCAATGCATTGTAAAAGTAACCCTCATTAACCCAGTCCGTATGACGGAGGATAACCTGCGCGTTTCGCCATAAGTTTACTGTTACCTTCGTTCGGGTAAGATGCTTGAGCTCTTTTATATCTTGAAGTTTGATGTTTATTTGTACGGAATGTGGGTGACTGGTGCCAACGCTGGTTTTTGCCAACTAATAACAGGAGGTATATCCACGTATCATCCTACTTTGCAGGATTCAATTTCACTGTGAGAAGCAAGGTGTTTGCGGGTAGAGCGAGACTAGTTTTCCTCTCGACGCGGGTGATTGTGCTTCATCGCCCTCACGCCAGCTAATTCTCTTGCTTAGTTGGGTGTGTATATATTCGTAACAAAACCAATTGTTATTTTTGAATATAAGATGTGTAATAAAATTGTTGATTTAAAAAAAATGAGTTATGTATAGCTGTAGTCTAATTTTGTCATGAAAATTCAGGCAAGAATTTTGTAAATTTTGGTTATAGCTATCAAATGTCAAGATTCTTTAGAGGTTTTTGATGGTGCTTAATTCATTTCCACCATCAAAAACATGATTCAAAAACTGTTATTATAAGATTTCTTAAAGAAAAATTATTTTACCGTGTGTATATATATATATTTTAATCATACTGAGTAGTTCTAAAGACAAAATATGCTCAATGTAATTATCACTTAAAGATTTATTTACATTTTATCCATCACAGAAGCCAAATTCCTAATATAGAAATAAAATTTATTAAATGTAAATTTTTTAATCATTTAATTTTAGGATATGTATTAATTTTTTCATAATTAATAATTTAAAAATAAAATAAATGATTATTAATTTTACTTTATATTAATAATAATAAAATAAAAGATTATTAATTTTACTCTATATTAATAATAATTAAAATAAACGGGGTGAGAGGAGGGGTTGTTCTATGATCCCAAAGAAGTTAAAGTGTTAAAGTATTCATTGGGTTTAGGTCATTTGACCAATAGTCAAGTAAAAGCTTATGGTTTCTATTAATATATTTAATCAGTTAAAGAAAATCGGGTCAAGTTGCTTACTATATTGGCTCCTAATTCCTTAGCATATAGTCCAAGGCCCCTCTTCCGAGGATAAATTTCAAGAGAACATTATGAAAAGAATTAAAGGAGTTGCCTAAGGAATTTCCTCAATAGAATACTTTCATGTCTTAGGGGGCTTCAATAAAGAAGTGGATCTTTGTGCAAATGAGGGATGCAAATTGCAAATGGTGATCTAAAAAATATTTATTAAAAATAAAAAATAAAATGGTTCAAAAAGACCAATTATTAAATCAAAAATTAGGGTGCCCATAGCACAACATGGCAACGCGTTTGAAACTATGTCATGTAAGGGGTATTTTAGCATTTATTCCTATATATATTCACTAGTTACAAAGCTCCAGAAGGCCCTCATTTCCAAACATCAAAGTGCATAGCACCGCTCATACTAAATCATGCTTTCGTGGGTTGATATTATCTGGCATGGTGGTATAATAATGAAGTGCGATGGAATTGGGTTAATTTGTAAGTGTGAGAATATGTTGAATGGATGGCTTGGGTCAATCTGACCACCACCCTTCTCTGTGTATGACGTTCATGAGCTTGTTAATTCGGAAGCAAGGAGAAGGTGAACGCATTGTGCACAATTTGGGCAAGTTTCCATTGTGAGCAATGAGTTTGGGGAGAAGGAGTTGATGTTTCCCTTCTACCCAAGAATAGGATATTGCAACGGTTAGTGGGAACCATGTGTTTCTTCTTTGTGTCAACCTCGGGTGCGTTTGGAATTGGTTGTGCACTTTATTTAGTTCAATTCTCTATCTGGTCTTGAGTTGGTTAATTTCCAAGTTTCGTCTATCATTGTGGTGAGTTTCTCAGTGAGAAATTTCAAAAGTATATTATGTAGTGTGTCCAGTGTTGCACTAGCAAAATAATGTATGTCAACATATGATGTTGAAAAGGTTTTGTTGGTCTTAGAGGAGAATTTTTAATGGAATTGTGTATCCCCTATTAATAGGGAAGCACTTTAATTTGGTTAAAAATTGGGATCTTTGTGTGAATTTGTGGATATAAGGCTATTTCCCTACCCTCGCGTCCACTGCACATAGGGGTCTTCATAATTTTTGCATGTTATATTATTTGCATCTATTTGGTGTCCCCCCCAATATTCATAATCAAAATCCTTGTTTATTTACATATTGATTGTTGGGTTTCAAAGATAGATATAAAAAAGTTTATCTTCTTTCAAGTTTTCGAGTTAGTGGCCTCAATAGTAAGGCTTTCATGGGGTGTAATCACAAGGCAACAATCATACAACTTACAAAGAGGCTTGACTATCTGCAATTGTAGGTCCTTCAGCTAAAATTAAAACACAATGAGCACATCACTTCCACTGTTGGAAATACTGAGTGTGGGGGTGAATCAATATTTCTTTTACAATTATTACTTTACCAGTTTAGATCACTTATAAACAGAACACAAAATGAACAATATCAAATAAATAATTGTATTAATCTAAAATAACGAGGACTCCAATCCTCTTCTTTACAATAAATTAAGTATAGTAATGTTGACCGCTTCAACCCTATATGAAGACACCAATCTTTCAATCCACCAAGCTCCAACTTGTACTTTGCCAAGCAACAACTTTGACTTCACAAGGCTCCAACCTCTAGGGATCCAACCCTATCTTCCACAGTGCTCCAACCTTGTCTTTATGAGGCTCCAACCTCCAGGGCTCCAACCTCATCTTCTTGAGGACTCGCATCCTCTAGGGCACCAACCCTCTTTTCTGGCACAGCCTCCAACCTAATATTTTTTAGGATACCTGTCCTCTAGGGCACCAACCCTATCAATTTGCTTCAACTCTTCAATGTAGGTTGTATAGTTATTTAAGGCCTCCCAAAAACTTCTGCAACAAGCCTTAACAATATCTTCAAATTTGTCTTCAACAAATTCCCTTTCTTAGCTCATCAATGACAACTTTATGATTCTCATATGGTGTCTCCATAACTCTTTATGACAATACATTAAAAAACTTTTGGTGTATTTATAGTATGTGTGTAGGTTTAGGATTAGGGTTTAAAAACTTAGGTGGTTTTTTTAATAAATTTATTTAGAATTAGGGTAACAACAACATTAGGGTTAGGGTAACAACAACATTAGGGTTGGATTTAGGGTTTCCAGAGGAACAATGCTAGAGTGTTAGGTTTAGGGTTTCGTCATCTACAACAATGACGTCATTATATTGACATCAATGACAACTTTTTCCAACAATTATAACCATTTACTGGTGCTTCCCTTGACAATATGTTACTCTTATTCCTTTTAATAGGCATAATTTTGCTTGGTCTCTACCTGTGATGATTATATTTGTTCAAAACATAAATCAATGCCTTGATTATTCAATGCACACTCAGGATATTCCTTTTCTAGTTCAACATGTTTCTTCCTCAAAACTTTTGTGACTCTTTTTCCTTTATGAGTTTACGTTTCTTTAGATTTTCCAAATGCCCAATTTAGATTACAATTATGAACCATATGTCCAATGTTATGACACTTGAAGCATTCAATTTTCAACATGAAAGAGGAGGCATAGTTCCTTCCTATAAATCTTTTTTCTGGAGAATATTATTTGCAGTGTTTTTCCATGTGTTTAAAATTTGTGCCAAAATAACAATAACCATAAAATATACTTCGGTATGTGGAAGACAAATATTGCCTTGGTGTACTTCTAAAGGAATTTTTCCTTAAGCTCCTTTGATCATATTTATTGGCTCTTGCATTCTTGACGCCATTTGCATATCTTCTTGGAGTAGGGTTTCTTCCAATGCCATCTTGACTTTTCTCCTTGCTTCTACTATAATTTGGGGCATCAACATTTCTTCCAAGCTTCTCCACGTCCTTGTTGTTTGATGCATTAGGGTTTCCGTTACTTTTGCTTGAGGGTTCGCCTACATAACCAAGACCTAATTTATCAAGGGGGGATCTTTGATGACTTAGGATGTCATCTAGGGTTTGAGAACTCTTTAGACTCTTGTTTAGATGATCAATTTATTTCTATAGGATACCAATTTCTTTTTTTATCTTCTTGCATTATTCATCCTTCTTTGCTAGATGTTTCTCCATTTATTCCTTCATCCTTGTTACTTCACATGATTGGGCCTTGAAAAAGGTGACATCTGATTTTAATTTGGATATCTATTCATCATTTTCTTTAAGTTGTTATGTCATGGAATACCTTTCCTTTTTTGCTTCACCGACTTGTCCTTCTAGGTGGGCCAAACCTTCCATCACTATTTCAGCTCCTTGTGCTTGTTTTTGTAACAACCTCATCCCACATCTACCCAAGTAATTGGCCAAACGGGGTAAACATGCGACAAGAGGCCACTATAATGGGATTCAACCTCCTAGGCGACCTTAAGGAAGTGGAATCGACATAAACACATCAAACAAAGCTTCCACATCAGCAAAAAAACTCCCAAGAGTCATCCCAACCACTCAGGTAACCATACCATGTGTCCCATTGGGTCTTTAGACCATTAAACCCCTGAAAACTCCCTTGATATGGAAAAAGGTGTGTCTGGGAGGCTCTGTACGCTCCTACAACATGGGCACGCATGTGTCCAGGGACCTTTTTACTCAGACCTGTGCCAACATCCTCGAGATCTGAGCCACTTTTTTCAGGCCCAAAGCCCATGTCACTACCTAGAACTCAATGATAGGTTCAAAAATGAATTATAATAGTAGAACAATGATAAGTTTTCAAAAACATTGACAAGGTCTAGATTGGACCCCTACTAGCCATGACAGACATTTCATCAAACATGTCACAATTATGTAATCTACAGGTTTAAACAACAAATTTGAGCATAGGGGTCTCGTACTTATCTAAGAATCACTAAGAAGCATTGTTCCCTTATATCAGTAGTTTCATTATCATCTATTAAGTCATAGACACATTGTTCATTCATTTACAAATCAAAACATGATGAGAGCCATACATCATCACTATCATAATTGTTGGCTTGAGGGGTCCTGACCTAGGTTCAGAGTTTATGGATAAACCAACAAACCCTCCAACTACTGGCCCTTTCGACAATGACTTGCTTGCGCAGATCAAAGTCTCACCCGAAGCAGTATGGGGGGTGCTGCAACCATGTTTCCGCACCCTGAGGGAGAAAATAATGAAGTGGTCCTAAGCAAATCAAATGCAGATTTGTATCAACCATAAACAGATGCGTGCAACAGAATAAAGCAAAACCACAGAGAGTACAAAATATTTAACATAATAAGACAGAGTTGTTGGTCGCCTTAGCGTAGATAAACATAATAATACCAAATCCAGATCCAAACAATGTGCAATTACTTAACCAGATTTATCAATCATTAATAAGCATGCATAAACATAACAGATGTCCTTTGCGCAATAATCAACAGAAAACAGTGCGATCTCTACAGAACATAAACATTAAATAACTTAGATCAATAACACACGAAGTTCGCCAAAATATGTCCTTTCTATTAATCTTCAGAACCTTTCAATACATCATATTTTCCCTTACATAACCCTTTCGCGCACACAGCCATCGGAGTCTGCACACAGCCAGGACTAGGTCTCCGTGCACATAGCCAATAGGAGCCTTTCAACCCAACCCAAACAAAACCCTTACAACGTATTACAAATGCTTAAACTTAGATCCAAAACATTACATTAACTGAATTAAGCTACTCTGCTTAGACTCAATCGATCTATTTATAATCTTATTTTGTGCAGATATTATGGTCTCAAACCATGGTTTGAGGCCCACAGTTTACCCTTAAACCCATTTGCATCAAAATTAGGGACTTTGACCCACCCCAAATCAACTTGAATCAATCGCGCAGCGCGCACATACAAACTTATTCAAAATTACATAAAAAATTGTGCCTCATGGGACCCCACTCCAACAGGCCCCCAACACGAACATGTGACTCTTCCTGAGTCATTGAGGCGCTTGTTCCTTGATCTTGGCCTAAAGCGTTCTGAAAGAAGATTTTAGAGGGAGCACTAATTCCAAACTTTGCACAGCGGCACCTTGCGCTTGCTGAACCAATTTTTCTGTGGTAAGCCCTTCAGTGGACATCTCTATGATGTGCTAAGTTTGTTGAATAGTCTTTAGAGTGTTATCCAGTGTCTACAAAATTTGAAGCGCTTCCTCGGCCCACAATTGCATGCGTGCTTCGAGTAGTTGTTCCTTTCGGCGCAAATCTTCAATTTCTATTTGTATTGTTCGGCACTCCTGTAGATGAGCGAGGCGTTGTGTAAGAACCAATGTTGGCGCCACTGTCTTGATCTCTTCAAACTACTGCTCCTTCTGATGGAGTGTGTCACGTAGATGTTGAACTACTGGGTCATTTTGCATTGAGTTCCAAATTCTCATAGCTTCGTCTAACATATTTTCACACTAGGTGATTGCAGCAACAATACTATCGCAGGCTTGTTTGACTTTGGCTGCTCTTTGCGCACGAACCTCTTGTGGAATCTCGAGCTGCAACTTGGTCTGTAGATCTGCAATCTGTTGTTCATACTTGGTTCTGACTGTTTTCACCTCGACGCGCGATGCTTTCAATGCAATAGCCAATCCTGTAACTTCTCCTCAAGCACAGCTGTGGCCAGGACAGCTGGAATATCTCGACAAACTTGATGGATTTTATCCTCCAGTGCAGTGCGCTAAGCTTCGGCTTCACAACATGTTGCTTCTGCTTTTTCCTGCTGTTGGGCTTCCGTGGTATGAGTGTGAGCAGTAGCCTCGTGGTACTAAAGTTCATCCACGATCATTGAGTGCATTATGTGCAACTTCCCTGCAGGTAACACAAAAAGGTAAATATTGATATCACATGTTCCCTTGAATTGGGCACGCTAGCTGACGTCCATCTGAATTGCTGGCGCAGGGATTTGGACGAGGCGAGCATCCCCGGTGGTTGGAAAAGCAATGTATAATGGTTTCGTGCTTGTGACGTGCGCATTGGTTTGGCTCACTTGAGCTATGCTTGCTTGAATCTGGCTTGCCTACACCTTCAGCTCATGAAGTCCCACTTGAACAAGATCTAGTGAAGACTTGTACTACACTTCCATGTCGGTCTAGCGATCCTCGGTTGCAGACGTGACAGTGTTAACTATTTCATGTAGATCATCTTCTGTCAGCGTTAGGATCTCCTTCCTGGCCTCTTTGGAACCCTTCCTCTTCTTTCGCGATCCCCCAGCGGCCTGAGAGTCGTGCTTGGTTCCCTTATAGGTTTCTACTTCTCCTGTATCCTTTGGCACATACGCATTATTTTCTGGTTGGGTTTCTGTTTCAAGGTCTATGGTATCGCTAGTGGTCGTGGGTGTTGCTTCTTTCCCTATCACTTTCTCTATCAGTTTCGTTGTCTGGCTGCCAGTGTGCGGCTTCGTTGGTGTGATCGATGTCAACCAGGCTAGTGGCCATTCAGTCGTTACTCTCAGTAAATCATCCTCTGTCACTAGGTATGGTAACTCATACCATACTCCTTCCACGACGCCCTTCACGTGAATATGCATGGTGTGAAATGTATATTTAAATTCAATTACCATCTTGTACTGGTCATATAAAGTGGGAAACAGTCGTTGCTTTGACTATACCGCCTGATAAAGAGTACATCATACAGGACCCAAAAAAAATTGTTTTCTCTAGCGCGCACTGGGTCTGAAGGGTTCCATAAGGTAGCATAGCACGCAACCTCTCAAATCTTAGGCTCGATCTCTGGGAACTTGGTGTCTTCGGCGGTCTTCCACCCAATCAGTGCACTCAATAATAAAAGCCAAGCATAGTGGAAATGCTTGCCTTCCTCCTGTCCTTCATGCACATTTTCAAGGAATTCTTTATAGAGGTAGCTAGACCAATTACAAATCACCCCCTTCTCGCACCAACCAGCGAGAGAAATAACGTGTGCGGACACCTCCTTGGGTCTGCACTTTCACATCATCTTGCAGGCCAAGATGATTGTACCAAAGTAAACTATTGGGTCATTGATTTCATTGACCACAAAACCCAGCTCTTCCTGGTGAATTGGTGTGGAGGAGGTAAATCCCCTCTGCGGACAGAGGCGATCCCTACTAGCCCAGATCGGGTCTAGCAACAGTCAAACACACTACAACGCATGTTCCTAATTGTAAATAAACCGACTTGCGAGGAAGGCTTACCTGGAATCCGACGCTGTCGTTTGTAGAAGAGGTGGTGCTCCCGTTCCTTCGCCCTGGCAGATCACAGCCCTCACGATCTCCGTGATCGGACACCTGCACATGCAAGAAACAACACAAACGCAAGCATAAAATCCAGTACATACAACTATATATCAATCGAAGAGGATATAACTCATGAACATGATCAAGAACAAGAGTGGAACCATAACCGATAGTCGCTTATCATTAAAGAGTTAAAAGAAGAATACAACCATAGCTTCGACGCAGCACTCTCCTTTAGCGGGTCGTCAGCACAACATGTCTTGATAAAGCCTGTCAGGGATGGGACAAGCCTCTCTCTCCAGATACTTAGCAATAGTCTCCTTGCTTGGATTTGGCCTTAGGGAATCAAGAAGGATTTTGCAGCATGAAAACTCTTGGGAACTTAGAAATTCTGCCACTCTTTGGAACTAGCTTGCAAATGGAAATGGGCAAGCTTTTATAGAAGGAGGAAGGGGAGTTGGGATCCCTATAATTATGGGATTGGCCCTATCATCAAGGAAGCTTCCATGAGACGTGGCAAACCACTTTCTCTCCATGGAAATCCGTAGCCAAACCTCCCAACTCAAGATAGAAATCAACCTAGTAATTTGTTAGGATGAAACTTCCGCCTTTTATTTTTTAAAAACACAGCTTAAATTGGCTAGCGCGAGTGCGACTCTAGGACAGAGCACCAATTGGCGCGCCCTCTTTGAAGGATTTCCCCCATTGGCGCGGGTACTGAACTGGCTACCCGCGCCAATGCAAAAAGAGGTGTTTTTAGGGTTTTCCAGCAGGAGAGTCTTCAGGGCAATTGAAGCTCATGTTTAGAGGAATGCAATGATAGTGGTTTCAAGGCATGACATTGCTCACAGGTCACAAAATAGGCCCTCCAATGTGCGGGACGGGGAATGGTAGGGACGGTGACAAATTACTGTGTAACAATTGGTATTTCTTATTAATTTGGTCTGCAATGGTCTCCTCATACGCATTACCGTTGAAATTAGCAATAGGGTCAACTCCCTTAGCAGACAGACCCATGATCCTATGGATCAAAGCAGTATCAATAGGGATGCGCTCTCCCAACCATAGCGCATCGTCATGTACAAGTGCAAGCAATTGTCTGACGCAGATATCATTTAAGGGGTTGCACCCAAAATGAGGGATCTGGAGAAAATTTAGCAGGCCTGCCTTGTGCAGACCTAGCACCCATATTTTTGGCTCGAGGCCCACAATGCCTCCTTCATAGGTAATATGATCAAGGTACAACTTTGGCGCAAGCTCTCGGAATTTCTCAACATCTGCAATGTCCCAATCATCGAATCTGAGTTGCGGAATTTTAGCAAACATGTCCCCTTCCATCGAGACATTCTCAGGGATCAATGGCATCTGGATGCCTGCACGCACCTTCTCCAGGTCTTTTGGAATTCTAAATGAAGGTTTTTGCGACGCAACATAGCTTGGAAGCCACGAGAATGGGGCCACTTTGACCACATCCTCCTCTCCTTCCTCAATGGTTTCAAGGACCTCAGACATAGGTCTTTTCATCTTTTCAACCGCAGAAGGGCGTGGCCTTGGGGTCTTCTCCCTCTGAGATTTACGCGTACCAAACGATTGCCCCTTCTTAGTCTTAGAGGGTGTAGGTGTTTCAATAATGGGGACCTTAGGCGTAATAGGGTCATCTCCCGGTCTTGTGGTCGTCATTTTTTTCAGGAATAACATAGCCTAACCCTACTCGATGCAATGTGTCCTCGAACCCCAGACTAAACTAGACATATACACAACGAATGCAGTGGTAATCAAGGAGCTTAAGGCAAAGAATTCACTCAGAAAGAAAAGGGAACTATTGTGACCCCATAGGTCATATTTATACTTGTGATGTTTCTTCAATGACTCCTTTTTCATTAATGAGGCTCCATTACTGACAAAAAGGTCCCAAATATAGCAAAATCCCTTCATTAAATGCAACCTAGACGCTCCCAAAAATGGTAATAAAACTGTCCTTTCCAGTTTTACTGTTCCAATGGCTAGTTTTTGACACCTTTGCAACCCAGTCAACCTCCTCCCACAGCTACCATGCGCACGTCTCACCTTACTGCGCATTCTCCATCCCATCTACGTAGGTCTAATACTCTGGCCATATAGTCATTTGGTAGGCATAGGGTCATCCCTGTATGGCTTCAGACGACTTCCATTGACATACCCAGGAAGGTATTCTCCGCTCAATGTGGCCAGGCGCACTAAACCTCCATAAGTGATTTCCTTAACAACATAGGGCCCTAGCCAATGCATTTTCAACTTCCATGGGTGGTGCACAAACTTGCTATCATATAGTTAGACCAAATCATCTCCCTTTAACACTTTTTTTTCTGATATTCCTGTCATGCCATGATTTTTTGTGCGCTTTTTGAACCTGCTGGTGATAATTTGCAATAAAAAGATCTTCTTCCAGAGCAACCAACTACGACAATCGGTCTTTTAGAGCATCTTCCTCAACCATATTGGTAAATGATGCAATACGCAGACTAAGAACAATGAACTCCATGGGAAACATAGCCTCTTGCCCATATACTATCCTAAAAGGTGTCCTTCCAATCAATTTCTTGCAAGTAGTCCCATATGCCCAGAGTTGGCACTTTCTCATCCTAATCATTTATGTTAGAATTGCATACCATGGTCAACGCAGTCTCCAATATCTTATTGAATGCTTCAACCACGCCATTTAGTTGAGGGTGATAGGGAGAGCTCTTCTGATGGCGCACCTTGAATTCTTACATCAAGGCTTCAGTGGTGTCATTTACAAAATGCGTACCTTGATCTCTTATCAGTATCTTAGGACAGCCAAACTGAGTCACAATATTCTCAAATATAAATTGCGCAGTTGTATCAACAGTACAATATTTCACCGGTTTGGCTTCAGCCCATCTGGTTACATAATCTGTCGCAATGATAATGTAGCGTGCACCACTCTTCCTTCCTGGAGGATTAATAGGTCCCACAAAATCTATATCCCATTTCTCAAAATCTTGCAGCTCCATCTGGGGATGCAAGGGCATTTCGTCTTTGCGCGACGGCTTTCCCGTCCTCTGACATATATCACATGTGCGAAAATGCACATAGGCATCATAGTGTAGCGTGGGCCACCATAACCCAGCTCGCAAAATCTTCTATCAGTGGCCTCACCTGCGTAATGACCATCGACAACCCCGCCATGAGCTTCATTGAGAATCGCACGTCTCTCATACTCCAGGACATATCTCCGCAAAACCTCATCCGCACCCATTTTATACAACTGTCCAGTAATAATGGTGAAGTCTGTTGCGTGCGCCACGAGTTCTTTCTTTTGTTGAACGGTATATTCTTCAGGTGTGCGTCCAGTTGTTAGAAACTGAATGATATCAGGGAAATGCTCATCAACCACCTTTATCACAAATAACTGTGCATTTGGAAATCCATCTTCTAAGTTTGTAGGTTCCTCACATGTTTCAATACGCGACAGATGGTCTGGCCCAACATTCAATCTACTTGGTTTGACCATAATCTCAAAATCATATTCCTGAAATAACAACAACCACATGCAGATTCCCCCCCCCCAAACACAGGCTTATTGACTAGGTACTCCAAAGCAGAATGATCAATGAACATCTTAAAATGGCCTCCTAGCAGATAGTGGCAGAATTTCTGCAGTGCGTACGCCATTTCTAGCCCTTCCTTTTCCGTGGTTGAGTAATTCTTCTCTGCGCTTGAATTTTTTTGGCTTGCATAAGCAATAGGATGATCACTTTCCCCCGCTCCTGGTTGTGCTAAGATATCTTCGAGTGCAATGCAGGAGGCATCCACATGTACGTGAAATGCCTTTTACCAATTTGGGAAGAATAGGATGGGCACAATGACCATATTTTCCTTTAGTAGCTCAAAAATCTTCTGGAAATACTCATCCCAGCAGAACGTTGCATCCTTCTTGAGCAACTTTTCCATGGCCGCGGTTATCAACGCATAACCCTGAATAAACTTCCTATAATACCTAGTATGCCCCAATACTAAGCGCAACTGCTTAACATTAGCAGGTACCTCAAAATTAACTATGACCGCAATCTTTGTAGGATTTAACATCAACCCCTGCTGGCAGACAATGTGTCCCAACAGTATCCAAAATGGTACACAAAATATACACTTCTTCAAATTCAAGGAAATATGACACTTCCTACGAGTATCCAACATTAAGCGCATATTTGACACATGTGTCTTTAACAACCCAAATACAGTCCAATCATCAAAATATACCTCCAAAAACTTGTGGATAAACTCTTTGAAAGCAACAACTACTACACGTGAGAAAATGGCAGGAGCATTTTTCAATCCAAAAGGCATGATTGTATATTGGAAGGATCTGCATTCAGTAGAAAAGGTGGTCTTACTCCTATCTTTCGGCGCATTATGGATCTGATGATATCCTGAAAACCCATTTGTGAAGGAATATGCTTTTTTTCCTCCAACAGTATCCAAAACTTCATAAGACAATGGAGTCGAGAATGGATCATGCACACAAGCATCAGTCAGTTTGTGTAGATCTACACAGATTCTGATTTCTCCCTTGGTCTTCTTATCTTGCACAACCATTTCACTTACCCAGTCAGACTCTTCTACAGGTTCAATGATTCCTGCTGCAACCATTTTGTCCAACTCTTCTTTCACCTTCTTCTTATATCTTGGGTTCAGCTTATATGGATGTTGGTTTACTGGGTGTGCATCAAGCTTCAATGTGATTTTCATAACTCCAAGTTCCCCAATGATGCTTTTCAGCTCTGAAAACTTTGTAGGGAACAAATCTTGATATTCTATGAGCAACTCAGCAACCTTGCCTACTGTATCATCATCCCAGTAGTCTTCAATCTTTGCCAACTTAGGTTTTTCTTCAAATCCATTATTCACCTGCCTAAGATTTAGGGGCTTTGTCACATCTAACGAGGTGATCGAGGGCCCAGCCACTGCATGTTGTCCCTTAGATTCAAGGATCATAAGATTCCTTGGATTCTCATCAATCTCTTCCACTGTCAGGTCCCTGCAATTCACAATAGCTTTCATCTGCACGTCCCAGGTTGGTGGAGCGCACTCTATTGCAGGTTTTGTTGTATCAAAGATGACTTCTTGAATATTATGCATAGCTTTCCCAACCTTATCAAATCCACTCTCAAAACTAAAGGTAAGAATGAAACTCTCTGTCAGCACAGACCATTCACTAGTGCCTCTGTGCAGCTCTGTTTCCATGTATCATTCAGTAGGCATCTTTCCCAACATGTGAATAAACATATGGACCCATTCAGGTCTTGGGTTGACACCCCATACTTGATTCCATCTCGCCAAATTTCTGCACGGATCCTCTTTGCCAGAGTACACATATTTCATTTTAATGACTGGGCATTCAAACCGCAACCTCATCATGCGCACACATTCCTCCCAATTGCCCATATTTTCCTTATGAGTTTCCCACCATCTTGCTCGAGTAGTGTGCAAGCCAAGATCCAAAGCATGGAATCTCTGTCCTTCAAGCACCATCCGTTCAAGCTCTCCTATAAACATGTTTATATCAGTTAAGCCATCATAGTGCGGTAAATCATGTACCTCAGATGTTATACATCGCAGAGATCGGGTCACGTGATTATAGTGCAGCGTAGACACCTCATGCAATCGGTTCTACCGATTTTCTAGTTCTTCATTAAAGTCTGAAAAACAAGAGCTATCCTTATCCCACTTAAGGTTCACATCTGCTGTTGGATTAATCCAATCTTCCTCGCACAAGGTCAACTTATAGATTTGATCAATCTCATCCTCAACGCGCATTGGTTCAGTGTATCTTTTCCCTTTTGCAGGATCTAGAGGAATGATTACCCTGACTCCATTGCTTTCAAATTCCATCCTCCTTTTCTTCATATCGATAACATCATCCATGTCAACGTCCCAATCTAATCCGAGAAACACAAGATAGGGATCAGTATCATCTACAATTTGGATGACTTCAATGTTTGCCATCACCTTAACACCGCGCTAAATATTTAATTAATTAATTTTATTTTATTTTTATTTTTAATTAATTAATTAATTAATTAATTTTTTTCCTCTAATCTGGCGCTTTGCGGATCCATACATCAGTGGCTGGTTGCTTTCCTTTATCTTCACTGGTGGCTACACCACTCCTAGTAACCACATTCACACTGGGATCTTCTTCATGGGTTTCAGCACGAACCATCTAAAGGTTTTATGTTGGAGTTTGTGTCCTCTTTTCTTGCATATTAGCAATCAAGACATCAAATCCTTCTATGACATGATCAAATTGTCTACAATACTTGCAGGACTATCATGCTGGATTCAGAAAGTCATACACAAAATGGCCAGCATCTCCACAGTTATAGCAAATGATTTGTCCTCTTCCTTGGCCAACTGATCCACCTCCTCGGCATCTTCCTTTGCCTTGAAATCCTCCGCGCTCATAAGGGGATGTTGGTGATGTAGGCTCAACCTGCATTCTATATATTTCAGCTTTATCTAACATCATATCAAATGTGCGGCAATGTTGCTCATCATGCCCTAATGACGAAAATAATTTTCAAAACAACTGCTTCAAGTCAGGTTGATACTTTCCGATCCTTGGGCAAGAATCTGTGTCATGTAATCTAGCAATTTGACAAATTGTTCACCACACAGGAGTCTTCAACATACTAGGACATCCAACATTGAGATAGTTGTTGAAGACAGGACACTGATCTTTATGGGGCCCAGAAGCTTTACAATTGATACATCAAACCTCTGCACAGACTTTGAATTTCCATATGCATGGCTTCCAACTGATTCTGAATCTGTTGAGTTCCCATGGGTAGCCTCCAATTTCATTGCAACCTCCACAGCATTAGCTTGTGTGGCAATATTTTGTTGACCTAGGTGCTGGCGCAAATGTGGGAGAAACATAATAATGAACCATTCCTTATGTTGAGTATCATCAATAACAAATCCACCATCTCTGATGGTGTGCTTCAACCTCTAATCGGCCTCCCATACATATTCATTAACCTATGGACGAATTTCCTTCATTTCTGTCACCAGCTGCGCATATGACTTTGTAATATCCCAAAATGGGATCTGTCAGCAATGCATGACTGGAAAACGCATTTTCCAGTAATGTATGCAACATGAATGAAAACCAGCACTTGGATCCCTTATATATGAGTATCTAAGTCCTAGATCCAATAGGGTATCAAAAATAAATCCTTCTAGGTGGGTTAAACTGATCTCCCACACCTAGTTCCCTTTAAAATTGCCCCAAAGAGAGACTACAACAATAATAAACAAATCTGCTCAGAAAATAACGGAGTTTCTGTAGAGTAGTGATAGGAGGCTCATGAAATGTTCGTCAATAGTACTTATAGTAGCGAATAAGTTATACAATGAATTTTATCAAATACATGGCTGAAAATACAAGTCATAAATAGAAGAAATTCCCTCGAAAGAGGTCTGCAATCATATGAATGACTGGAAACTGCCTTAACAACATTATTTTTAATAGGCTAAAACTGTTGTTGGTTACATGTTATATATAGAGCAGATCTATGCATAAAAATTTAGATCCATATTAGATCCATGCACTAGAAGAGCTCCTCTTTCAGATCCCCTTGGAATTTTGGGGTTTACACCAAGCATAAGCAGTAGATCTGAGATCTACGAAAGCATATCTGCAGAAATATTCAGAAATGCTGAAGTATTCAGATTATGCAGATCAGATCTGAAAAGTACAATTTGTAGATCTCCTCCAGTAGATCTCAAAGTGAAGGGCAAATCCTCAACACTCAGAAACCAACCCTCAAAATGGTGCACCCAAACTCCTTGCAACACCACCTACAAGAATAACACAGATCTAGAGTCGAAACTGTGCTGTAGGGGATTGATAGCTGATGGCCACATGCCAAGATCAGAAACTGAAGCTCATGCACTCCAATACACTCCCTCCAATAGAGCAGAAGCCTCCTCCCCTGAAAAAGAGCACTGGAATAACTTAGATCTAAAGAGATCTAATCTCCACCGAGAATAATGCAGTCCCTCAAGGGAAACTGTGCTGCATCTTGAATAAATGGGTTGGCCTGATGCCAAGATGCAAAATTGAAGCTCAAACAATGGATACACTCTTCCAAGAGGTTAAAATACACACTCACTGAGAAGAGGCCCCAATACAAGCTAGATCTGAACAGATCTAGAGTTCCACTTGATGTAGCTTACAAAAGCAAGCAAACCCTCACTGGATCTGCATTGTAGTTGGAAGTAGAAGCTTGGTCTCCAACCAGATAGTGGACAAGCAATACAAGCTCTCCCAAGAGCTCCTCAATGGGAAGAGGTGGAACTCCTAAACATGAAATTCCAATGCTAAACAACATATGCAATCTAGGCTAAACAACCAAGAAAGTTGTGTGTCTAAACAGACAACAAATCAGAAATCAAATCATGAACAACCTCAATATGTTGCCTTCCCCTTCCTTTTATAAGATGAGAGCTTGCCAAAGCCATAAACCACCTTCATTAACTTATCTCTTTCACACAAGAGACCTACTTCTAGAATTACGTTGTGCCTCATTGATGAGCACTCCTCCAATAATGCGCTGTAGATATGGTCAAGATTGACCCAGTCAAGTGGATTTGTTCTTTTCACACTCAAGTGTGTTTATTAAAGTGGCCTAGATTTACCCCTTTTCACATTGGGCATGGATTTATTCTTCCATTAGGAGTTTGTTGGAACACCTAATCCTCCATGGGTAGGTGTGGAATATGAAAAGTCACAATGGAGTCCAAGTGGCCTTGGAATATGAAACCAAGAGTCACACCATTGTACTATAAATGTACATCTTTGTATAATGGAAAATAAGAAAGCCTCACGCTTATCTTTCATTGTGTGTTTGAGTCTCTTGTGTGTGTGCTCATCTTCCTCATACACCATGTGTGTGCTTCAACATGGTGTTTAACATGGTATCAGAGCGGGCGATTTCTGGCCCTGCTCCAAATTGAGTGAGCCATTTGTGTTTATGGCCTTGCATATCTGCAAAAATTCTTGGCATTTTTGCAGCACTCAGAAATTGGGAGCAGCACTGCACATCTGAAGCACTCAGAGATTTACAAGAAGAGGAATGCCCACATTCGTAAGCATTAAGCCTTACCAAGATTTGTTAATTTGTTTTCTGAAGAAGAGCTGTTAATGGAAGAAGATAGCACGTCAGACCAAGGTTTTCATTTAATGTTTTTCCGTACTGCGATTAAAATCTGCATCATTTTGAAAAGAGTCAATAAAATTGTTTAAAGTTGATTTCCTCTGCAACAAGTTTCTGAGTTTTCAATTGAAATATTTCGAAGTTTACTGAAGATTTCGAAGTTTCTACAATCTCTACATTTTCATATATTTGGCTATTGAAAAAAAAAAATAAAAAAATATTTTGGGTTTTACAGATAAAATTTTCTGAAAATTTTTCCTGCTGTTGGACAAATTCACAACGTTTCTGCATCCTACGCTTACTCCTAGCTCCTCAGACAAGAATTCAGCCTATTAACTATTGGCCTTTCGGCCCCTTCCCTAAATTCCCCACACGCTACTGCATTGAACAGACCTCCACTCCTCCCACTCTACGCATACACTCCCACTGTTATACGCTGCTCTCCACAGCGTTCTCACCGCCGGCCCACCTCCCTGCAAACTCACATACAACTCCCGGTCCCTTCCACACGTCGCTACAACAAGCGCTCACCTACTCCATCCGCGTCACAGCGGCCCCTCCCTCAACCTAACTCTCATTCCCGCCCCCTCTCACACTACACCGACTCCCCTTCTCACTGCGTTAACCCATCCCTACGTGCATACATCGTTCCCCATTTTCAATAACCTCGCCATTTCAATAAAAAAAAAATCCCCTCCTTTTAAAATCAAATCCCCTCTCCCTTTTGTAATAAATCTCCCCCGCCTTTTTAAATTTTTAAATTTTTTTTTAATATCAAACTGCCCCAATATAACACCTCCCACTCAAATGAATTCCCCTCCTACATTCCCATTAATTAATCCCCTATTTCATTTTTCCTTCCCACCATTCGATTTTATTTAAATCTCCTCCCACTTCTTTTTAAATCAATCCCATTTCATTTTAATATTCCCTCCCCACCCCCATATAAATTTCCCTCTTCATTTTTTTAATTAACCCCATCCCTTTTAAATTAATCCCATTCCCTTTTATTTTTAATTATTCCCTTTTTTTTTTTTAATTAATTTTAAATTAAAAATAAAAATAAAAAATAAAAACAGCAGAGAGAGAGGAAAGAGAGAAGATTTGAACAAACAGAAGGATGAAGAAAATGACATATGAGGAGTGTATAGATTGAATACATTGCAGATTTGCATTTGTGATTTGTGGCATTGAAGGCTACGATTTTGAAGAATTTTACATGTGAAGACAAGTTTGTCAATATTGCAAACCAAGCCTATTTGAAGAAAATCTCGCCTGCCTTAAAGGCCTCTGTGATAGTGTTTTTACCGTGACATATTTTGCAGAGATTTTGTATTGAACTCACATTGTGAGTGAATTTGCCTCTTCATTCATAGTTGGAATCAGTACCTGAGTTGTTGATGTAACCCATTGTTGATTGCCCTCCATCATTTGAGGAGCACATTTTGTACTTTGAGTCATTTGTATTTGTTGTTGAATCACATTGTAAACGGGTGCATTTTCGGTTGAAGCCGACACCCTTTCATTTTTGAGCCTAAGTTGTTGAAATGGCCAAAATCAATGAGGCATTAGTGTTGTTGAATGACCTCATTCATTCAAATGTTGATGATATGATAAAAATGAGCAAGGATGCTCTATGTAACATTCAGAGTTGTTTGCTAGATGCACAAGAGAAGATTGATTTTTTGCAGTTGGAAACTCAGCTTCAACAAGATGAACTTCAGCAAAAGAGTCACCATTCTGAACCTGTTTCTGTTCAGAAGATTGTGAAGGACTCTCATCAGAAGAAAGAAGACAAAGTTGCAGATTATTCACATTCAGCAGATGTACATGCAGATGCAGCCACTCAGCCTGCACTTCTCAAGCCCATCATCAGACCTTGGGAAGAGCTTGTCCACAACAAGCACCGAACTGGTCTTGGATATGACAAGGATGTGTCCTTTCATATTCCAAACTACACAAAGCCCATCATATTTCAGAGTGCCGGATTCATGTATGACAGTTCACCTGCAGCTGTTCCAGATCCTGTTCCACTTCCACAACAGATTGAGAAATGCCAACACTGTGATCGAGTTGGCCATATGAAAGATCACTGTTTTGATCTTCATCCATGTAAGCACTGTGGTCGACACACCCATTCTTCACACAGATGCTTCAGAAACAAGCCTCAGTCTCCTGCAAGAACCAAGATTCATCTTGGATGGATCGCTTCTTGGCAATGGGCATCAGCAGCCAAGAAGATGTTTACGACACATGTTAGAACTTGTTCACGGATATTGAGCAAACTTGCAGTTGAGTTTTCGCCATCATCTCACCTTGTCCCTGACAGAGGGGAAAATGGTGGTCATGTACAAGCTTCGACGACAGATCAAGCGAGCCTGAGCCACAATCTCTCATTCCATGTTCAGAGTTGTAGCCAGCAGTTCAAGCGAGCCTGAGCCACAATTCGTCATTTCGGATTCAGAGATGTAGCCAGAGATACGGATGCCCATGAGCATACCTTTGGTTGGTGGATAACCTAAAACCATCATCTTTGGTTGGTGGATAACCTAAAACCATCATTTTCGGTTGGTGGATAACCTAAAACCATCATCTTTGGTTGGTGGACAACCTAAAACCACCACAGGTAGTAGACCTCCCTTCTTTTAGGTCGAAGGTCTCCCTTTTTAATGAGGGACAATTCCTCTAGCAGAAGCTTTCAACTTCTTGCCAGTTTTGGAAGAGTTCTGGGAACTGCAACAAGTTTTGCGTTCCAGTGTTTGTGGTCATCCTAAAACCACCTCTTTTTTCCCAACATTTCAGAGAGTTGATTCAGCCCAAGTGCTGTCATGTATACTTTGCAGATTTGTATTACAACTCTTTTCTTGGACTCACACATACCCCTTCGGATTAAGGGGGATGTTGGAACACCTAATCCTACATGGGTAGGTGTGGAATGCGAAAAGTCACAATGGAGTCCAAGTGACCTTGGAATATGAAACCAAGAGTCACACCATTGTACTATAAATGTACATCTTTGTATAATGGAAAATAAGAAAGCCTCACGCTTATTTTTCATTGTGTGTTGTCTCTTGTGTGTGTGCATTCTTCTTCTCATACACCATGTGTGTGCTTCAACATGGTGTTTAACAGAGTTTAATGACCCTCATTTACATAATTATTCTTTGAACAAAAAAAACAAAATGAAATTGAATATTCCTATTAAAATAGGAATAGTACAGTCCTCCCCTCCAGAATGTTGCGTGCCCTCAAGCAACTTACAAGGACTTTGAAAAATCTTCCAATGGAATTGTCTCCTTCCAAGGGTATAAGTGTGCTTTTGGTGAATGAACCAATTAGCTGTCATCACAAAGAAGTGGGAGATACATAGAAATAGTTTCTTGTTGTCCGTTGGTTTTCTCAAGGCATGAGAGATGGTAAATGCAGGGTACTTCAACCCCATGAGAGGCTTCAATCTCCATGATATCATCCAAACAAAGTGAGCCATCCTAGGTAGCTCACAAAAAAAGTCACCAATTCCCCCCATTTGCATTGTGTAGGGGCTCCATGCATGGAAATGAGAGAAGAGGATACTCAACTCACGTTGTCCCTCTTTCCCTTTTTCATGAATGTGGAGCTGTTGATCCTGGGCTGCAATAAAATAGTCCTCATGAAGCCAAAAGGAACTTGGAACTTCATTATTTTCTTCACTGATTCTAGTGAGTCTCCTTGCCCAATCTCCTATGCATATAGTGAGTATATTGTCTTCACCATATATGCTCCAAAAGAAACATGGACTAAGTGTCATATGATATATTGGATGGTGACAATAGTCCCTCCCTTGAGACCAGCGTTGTCCATCATCTTGCTGCCTCAAATCATGGTGCAATAAGTGGCCATACCACGACCTTCTTGCTGCAATAAGCTTCTTCAAAGCTTGAAAATGATGGAGGATAGTAGGTGTTTGATCCGAATGTGAGAACTTCTTATTTCTAATACAGAGATGGACTATAAGGGCATTTACAAGATATGTCACCTTTCAAAGAAAGGATGAGCTCCCGAAGCTACCTGGCCCTTTATAGACTCTGCCTAAAGAAATAATAGAAGTAATCACTAATTGATCTGATAATGAAACTACTTGTTTGTTGGTGCAAGGTTTTCATTATCCATAAACTTATGTGTGCAAACTATTTAATGTGTTTTGCAATTGGAACAAAATGTTTTTGGTGAATTTATGTCTTTTTGTATGTAGGAGGCTTATTTATTTTTACTGTTTAACATATTTAACTTTGAAAATAAGCAACAAATAAATCACAAAATATAACTCAGCATATGATAAGGCAGTTCACCCCTCTTGGGCTACATCTGCCGAGTCCAAGGCCCCCAAATGGGCATGTCCTTGCTCTTATTATGCTCATAAAATGGTTATACAATGTGTAGAAATCCCAAACATGCAAAAATAGCTACAGAAATGAGTTCAAAGTGCAGAAAATAGTAAGAAATGACTATAGTTTCACCTCCAATGGATAACTATAATCCAATACAACTCTCCAATCCCCAAGCCCTGGTGGCTCTTCAAGCTCTCTCGCTGATAAAACACCTGAAGAAATGCTCTAATGGCTCTGCAACCGGCTCCAGTGGCTCTGGAATGCTCCAAATACCCAAAATAAAAATAAAAAGAATTCGCTCCAAAAGGATTCTCCTATCCCAAGTTATGACCAAAACAGTATTTCCCCAATCAAGGCTAGAAAAACTCCACCAAATATGGTGGAACTGCAGTTAACTCCACCAATTAAGGAGGTGGCGCCATTCTGGGCGGACTCCGCCAAAACCTCTGCATGGTTAAGGTTAGCATTTAAAGTTTATGGGGTCATGTGACCGCATCTGTTACACCATTTTTTGGTCATCTTACCTACTACCATTAGATGGACCCAAGTACACCATGTAAGACCAATTCTACCCTAAGTACAATTGCTTTCACTATGTAAAATAACTTAATAAAACACATTTATTAGGTTGTTTATGGTCTAAACAGGAAACCCCAAAGGGAAATATTAAACAAATCTATATTTGTTTGATTTACCTCATGGAATAATAAATTAAACAATAATTTAATTATTATTCCTGGTCATGTTTAACCCAAAACAAAGAAATTAATTAGATAAATCCTTATTTATCTTATTATTTTCTAGGAATAACTATTTAAATCTTATTTAAATAATATTCCTTGTTAAATATGACTAAATCACCCATAAATAATTAAATAAATCATTATTTATTTGATTATCTTTAAACCTCTTTCTTAAAATGATAAATAAATCATTTATTTATTTATTATTTATAAGTAAAGGGATTTGAACCAAGTCAAATAATTTTTCCCTCCAACAAATATAATAAAATATTCCATAAAAGGTGGATCTAGATTTGGTTAATGTTATTTTAATCATGCACCAAGATCTAGAATGACCCAATATTTTGTTATAAATAGGAGGGTTTCTCCTACCATTCTTCACATTTTGTTGCCTATTAGATCACTCTGGATCTATACTCTTGGTCTGACTTTGAGCCATTATCATTGTCATATTTTCCATTATTTGCTGTGTGAGCTCCCTTTGAGTTCTATCTTTGTCTGGGTTTTCTACACCAACAGGAGAGAGAAATGCTAGATCTGAAGTGCCGAGGACTTCCAAGAACCCATCCCATTGAGGAGAATTGGAAACACCTTCTTGTTTTCCTCTCAGGTGCCCTTAATACAAAAATTCTTTCAAAAATATTGTTCTTGTCTTGTCTATTGGATGTATGGAGAAAAACCTTACTTTTACTGCTTAATGTATCTTTATGCATAGATCTGGATTTTTGCAGCATTTGTCTTGATCAACTAACTGCAGATCTGAAGATATTGGCAGCCATATTTGATGTTAGGGCTATAAGTTATGCGTAGCTAAAGTGGTCTTTTTTCGTACACTTCGACAAAAGATTCATACTAACAGCACCGTCAGCATAGAATGTTGGATATAACGGTCGGACTTAACGATTTTCCAACAGTTACATTTATAACCCCCGCACCTGTCGCCACTGGTCATGTGAACACCACCACGACCCTAGTCATTAACTGTTTACTCCCACGGTTTAGGTTTAGGGCTATGGTTCTTCGCCCACGGTTTCTTGCATAGGGGGATGGCCCCCTTTTCCGCCGCCCACAAATAAAACAAAGTTCAAATAACACCGCTGCCCATAACTTGTTAAGAACCATTGGTATGGTGAGACGACAAGATGTGGAGTTGTTTTCCCATAGGTCGTGGGTTCGATTCCGAAATAGCCACAAAATTTTTGAACATAAACTTTGGATTCTTGGGGCCACGTGGCGGCCTTCGGGATGGCCACGTGGCGCCCGCTCATTGGTCCGCCCTGAATATTCTGCAAAATATTCTGTGGAATATTCCTTTTTAAATATTTTTTAATCCAAAGTCAAATTGAGTCAAATTGGGCTTTTTCCCTGAAATTGAGAAACTTCAAACTTTAATATCTTTCTCATAAAGCATTGGTTTTGAGTGTCGTTCGCGGCTACATGATCGTTTTGACGAGACCTTTCTTGTCGTCCTAGTTTCAACCAATTCTGAGAAAACAAAATTTTGATCATTTTTACAACTTAGGACATGATCACCTGATCACACCTCCCAAATGGGAAGCTTTTGGACCCACAAAATCTCTCTGATTACAGAAAATGAAGATGAGGAGACTTATTCTCCACTCTTCCAACTTTGAACCACTGAAATCTTCCCGACTTCATCAAATTGAGCTTTTCATAAAATGATAAATTTTCCCTTGAATTCACTGATCGACCATTGCTAAAACTGACTGAGTCATGATGAAAATTCTTAAAATTTGCAGAACAACAACTATATTTTGCAGAAAACAAATTGTTTCTACAATGATCAAACTTCAAAGAAGACTTAAAATGGAGTTCACCTTGCCAACTATTCACATGGCGAATTCTTGCTGAATGAACTCTGTACTTGTGCTGAATTCCGACCAAGTTTTCTCGCTATACAAATGTGCCATTATGAAACCAACATTGACCCATGCTGAACTGTGTGCCCTCTTTGCTTGCATGCCTTTCCATCTCATGGACTCTTGCACTGCTTTGCACCAACACTTCGTCCTCTGCACCGATTGACACCAAAGGTACCTTGTGCAACATAATGTCATCTTCTTTCAAAGACGAACTGTTATCAGATTGAGACATATCATTAGCAATATCAGGAAAAGGTAAATGTACAAAATCTTATCGTTTAATCATTAACAAAGTTAGATTTTGACTTGCATTAACTAGCCTTTTCAATTGACCTGCATGGATTAAAGAAGATTCTAGCTTCTTCTTATGTGCTCTCACAATGTACTCTTTTCCATCCTTGAACAAGTGATACTTGTTCTCATGGCGATATAAGATGGCCTTTCTATCATATAAATATGGACTACCCAACACAAAACCTATAATTTCAAGCGGTACTACATCCAGTTCAACCCAATCAACATAATGCGCTGTTATGGCGAAGCGCAAGATGCACTTCTTTGAGACTTTTAAGTTTGCATCCTTGCATATCCACCCAAGTGGGTATGGCTTTGGATGAGTTATGGTCTCAAGTTTCAGCTTCTTGACTAAGTCTTCTAAGATGAGATTCGCTTGAGACCCACTATCAAATAGTGTGTCTATCTTTGTGTGTTTGGCTATTATCCTCACATGAAATAACTCTATCCTCCTCTTTTCATCTTGAGTATCTTTGTGACAGTTTAATGAGCTAGAACTGGGATTTGTGTCTTGTACAACATCTTTTCCTTTGATGTTCTTCAATACCATGGCGATACTTTTTGTCTCATCACTTGATTTTGACCCTAAGTCCTGTTCAACAGTTGCTACAGTTTTCCCCTTTTCTTTGGGTTTGTCTTTGTTTTTATATTTCTTTGGTTTCAGTTCAGGATGAAGCTTCCGACAGTGATCTTCATCATGGCTTGTTTTTTAACAGTTCTTGCAAAAGAATTTTCCTTTTTCCTTTCTGGAATTTGCAACCCTTTTTCTTCCCTTGATTTTAAAATCACTACCCTCATTCAGTGCATCAAAAGTGCTTTTCCCTCTAGCCTCTAAATGCGTAGCTTGTACACAAACTTCGTCTAGACTAGTAGGATTAAACATAAGGATAATATGTTGAAGGTAACTGTGCAAACCACCTATGTACTTTAACAAAGTATCTTGGCTATGTAAATCTACCCCAAGTAAGAGTGCTTTTCTCCTAAATTCCTGGGTATAGTCTTTCACATTCTGTCCCTTAAGCTGTCTAAAGTTTTGCCAGTTCATTATAGCCTTTTGAAGGTGAGAAAGAGGATAAAATTGCTTCTTGATTGCAGAAATAAACTTAGTCCATGATAAAGAAATCTTACCATGTTTCTTGATTTCCTCCCTGGTTTTGGCTTCCCACCATACCAAAGCTGCCCCATCCATCCTTAGTGAGGCTAATTGTATTTTGGTGTCATCGTCATGCAGATTTTGAATCCTTAAATAGACTTCCAGTTGTCTGATCCAATTATCTAATTTCTCTGCATTAACATCACCATTAAACATTAGCAATTCAAATTTGACATCAAGCTTTAACAAAGGATTTTTACCAATTGTTTTTGACTTATGTGACTGATTTACTGAAGTTGAAGAGGATGATGTTGAGGAAGAGGATGACGATGGAGATGAAGGATCACCATTTCCTCCATTCCCTTTCTTAGACTTATCCTTGTCCTTCTTTCCTCCTGAGGAATCCTCTCCTTCTTTTTGGTTTTTAGATCCTTCTCCAACAATTCTATCATTTCTTTCTTGATAGAGGATCCTTACCATTTCAGTCATATCCAAGAAAGCTTTTCGAAAAACCATTTCTTCTTCCTTGGGATCCATTTCTTCATGAGCTACTTCTTCTCTTGAAGATATGCTTGTAGCTGCTTCTAAGGCTATTGAAGGTGAGATAGAAGGTGGAGATAATGGCACCCTAGCCCTCCTTGGTTGTGGATTAGTTTGTGCACTAACCAATTGTCCTTCCCCTCTTTTCAGTTTAAGCCTAGTAAGCATCAAATTTGCAAAACAGTAAAATATTTCTTTGCACACAATTCAAATCTTGAGCTCAAACCTTTGCTCTAATACCAATTTGATTTGAATGTGAAAACTTCTTATTTCTAATATAGAGATGGACTATAAGGGCATTTACAGGATATGTCACCTTTCAAAGAAAGGATGAGATCCCGAAGCTACCTGGCCCTTTATAGACTCTGCCTAAAGAAATAATAGAAGTAATCACTAATTGATCTGATAATGGAACTACTTGTTTGCTAGTGCAAGGTATTCATTATCCATAAACTTATGTGTGAAAATTATTTAATGTGTTTTGCAATTGGAACAAAATGCTTTTGGTGAATTTATGAGTCTTTTTGTATGTAGGAGGATTATTTCTTTTTACTGTTTAACATATTTAACTCTGAAAATAAGCAACAAATAAATCACAGAATATAACTCAACATATGATAAGGCAGTTCACCCCTCCTGGGCTACATCTGCCGGGTCCAAAGACCCCAAATGGGCATGTCCTTACTCTTATTATGCTCAGAAAATGGTTATAAAATGTGTAGAAAGCCTAAACAGGCGAAAATAGCTGCAAAAATGAGTTCAGAGTGCAGAAACCAGTAAGAAATGACTATAGTTTCACCTCCAATGGATAACTATAATCCAATACAGCTCTCCAATCCCCAAGCCCTGGTGGCTCTTCAAGCTCTCTCGTTGATAACACACCTGAAGAAATGCTCTAATGGCTCTGCAACCTGCTCCAGTGGCTCTAGAATGCTCCAAATACCCAAAATAAAAATAAAAATAAAATTCACTCCAAAAGGATTCTCCTAGCCCAAGTTATGACCAAAACAATATTTCCCCAATTAGGGCTAGAAAAACTCCACCAAATATGGTGGAACTGTAGTTAATTCCACCAAATAAGGAGGTGGCGCCATTCTGGGAAGACTCCGCCAAAACCTCCGCGCGGTTAAGGTTAGCATTTAAATTTTATGGGGTCATGTGACCGCACCGTCGGCATAGAATGTTGGATATAACGGTCGGACTTAACGGTTTTCCAACCGTTACATTTATAACCCCCGCACCTGTTGCCGCTGGTCATGTGAACACCGCCACGACCATAGCCATTAACTGTTTACTCCCGCGGTTTAGGTTTAGGGCTACGGTTCTCCGCTCATGGTTTCTTGCATAGGGGGCTGGCCCACTTTTCCGCTGCCCACAAATAAAACAAAGTTCAAATAACACCGCCGCCCATAACTTGTTAAGAACAATTGGTATGGTGAGATGGAAAGACATGGCATTGTTTGCCCATAGGTCATGGGTTCGATTCCAAAATAGCCACAAAATTTTTGAACATAAACTTTGGATTCTTGGGGCCACGTGGCGGCCTTCGGGCTAGCCACGTGGCGCCCGCTCATTGGTCCACCCAGAATATTCTCTGGAATATTCTTTTTTTTTTAATATTTTTTTTAATCCAAAGTCAAATTGAGTCAAATTGGGCTTTCCTAAAATTGAGAAACTTCAAACTTGAATATCCTTCTCATACAACATCGGTTTTGAGTGCCGTTTGTGACTATAGGATCGTTTTGACGAGACCTTTCCCGTCGTTCTAGTTTCAACCAATTCTGAGCAAATAAATTTTAAGCATTTTTACAACTTAAGACATGATCACCTGATCAGTGTTGGTTGAACATGATTCCAGCAACACACGTCTTGCTCCAAGTGCTCCCTTGTGAGAGGTCTCTTCCCATGAAATAAGCCCAATACATGACCCTTTGCATAAGAAAACATAGTATATAAGGCAGTAGTCATATAAGGTCCTATCTTCTTCTTGAAGTACAAATGAATATGGAAGATTGCATTCCCAATGGACACATTCACCCAATGTGTCATTCCTCCTCTCATGTTCATAACAAAGATTGGAGCATTATTGACATCATGATATAAACAAGCTCCCTTATGCCACCTCATGAGAAGGTTACATTTTCCCCCAACCCAAGGTACATGCATGATTATGATATTCATTCTAAACAGAAATACATGTACATACATCATAAGCATAAGTAAATGCATGGACATGGAATTCATCATGGGGTGCCCATACTTTCTTATTGTCAACCAAAGCAACCATGCCTCCTTCTTATGCATTCCTTTCTTGAAATACAAGGCATGAGAAAAGAAAATCAAAAACTTTGGGTGGTACCCACACTCACCTAATAGAAACCAGCGCAGGTCATCTCCTTCCTGCTTCAGATCTACATGGGGTAAGTGGTTTACATGCCACTTACTTGCTTCCCTTATCATTCCACCATGGCTGAAGGTGAAATGTATATTTGGTGCTTTAGGGAAGCACCCATCATGCTGCAAGACCTCCCTTAGCCCATCAAGGGAGTGCCCATATTTGTAAATAGTGCTGGCCCATAGTTGGCCATGAAGTTTATATGGTAAGACACTCCTTTTAGGAGTCATGGCCTGCACATGTAAAGTAAAAGAATGCATGCAATCGTAAAGTAAAATGTGATTGACATAAGCATGATTCTCACCCAAAATCTCCAGCATTGTGATATTTCCTCTCTTGGCCAAATGTATCATTGATGCACAAGGTTGAGAGAACACTTTGCTCTTTTCATCAGGGGGTTGCCCTAATGGGCTCCTTCCAAGTAAGGAGACATCAAGGCATAGATCATGATAGATAGATGTATGGACGGATGTGTCCTTGCTTCTCTTGCATATATCTTCATGCCTTCTTAGGACCTCACTCCTTTGAAATAAAGAGGGGTAAATGTTTCTTACCCTATGAAGCTTGCCCTCCCCTTTATCTTTCGTAGTATTCATGATCTCACCATCTGATAATGATGGCACATGATGCTCATGGGTGGTGCCATAATTTCTATATGTGAGACTCTTTGAAACTCCTTGCAAGAATACAAGAGCTTCTCTTCTTGAAGCAACTACCCCTTCTTCTTCATGAAATGTTAGAGATGCCTTTGTTATGACTACGCTGTCACCCCTAGCCTTTTCTTCAATGGTGGAAAATGCCTCATCACCAATAGGAGACCTTAGATCTTGGTCTACCTTTGAAAGAGGAATCTTCATATCTTCTTTTTGAGAAGAGGTCTCTTCATCCAATCAGGATCTTGACCTTGGCAAGGTATCAAATGAGTTCACCTTCTCCTTAATGATCTTCATTGGTGGAGTTGGATTTGTAGATCCTTCCTTTGGCACGTCTCCTCTCTTCCTCCTCATGAAGAATCTGCTGATAGAACATGGTAGCCTTGATGATATGGATGAGTGCTCATACCCATAAGATTAGGATTCAGAATTCTCCTCATGCATAGATCTTATGGACCTAGTTGGGGAAACTTCATGGTCTATCCTCTTTATTTCTCTGTTTTTTCCCTTAGGCTTAAACAGAGTTTGAAATAGAGTCCTTGAGAACACTTTCCCTTCCATTCTTCCAAGCAAAGGGTTTTGAACCTTAATTTCGGTATCTTCCATGCAATCATTCTCCATCTTCTATCTTCTCCCTTCCTGAAAATACATCTTGGCTTGATGCTCACAGGCTGAGCCAAGGATCAAGCTCTGATACCACTGTAATATCCCAAAATGGGATTTGTCAGCAATGCATAATTGGAAAACGCATTTTCCAGTATTGTATGCAACATGAATGAAAACCAGCACTTGTATCCCTTAGATATGAGTATCTAAGTCCTAGATCCAAGAGGGTATAAAAAAGAAATCCTTCTAGGTGGGTTAAACAGATCTCCCACACCTAGTTCCCTTCAAAATTGCCCCAAAGAGAGACTACAGCAATAGTAAACAAATCTGCTTAGAAAATAATGGAGTTTCTGTAGAGTAGTGATAGGAGGCTCATGAAGTATTCCTCAATAGTACTTACAGCAGCAAATAAGTTATACAATGAATTTGATCAAATACATGGCTAAAAATACAAGTCATAAACAGAAGAAATTCCCTCAAAAGAGGTCTGCAACCATATGAATGACTGGAAACTGCCTTAACAACGTTATTTTTATTAGGCTGCAGCTGCTGTTGATTACATGTTAGATATAGAGAAGATATATGCATAAAAGTTCAGATCCATATTAGATCCATGCACTAGAAGAGCTCCTCTTTCAGATCCCCTTGGAATTTTGGGGTTTACACCAAGCATAAGCAGTAGATCTAAGATCTAAGAAAGCAAATCTGCAGAAATATTTAGAAATGTTGAAGCATTCAGATTATGCAGATCAGATCTGAAAAGTACAATGTGTAGATCTCCTCCAGTAGATCTCAAAGTGAAGGGTAGATCCCCAACACTCAGAAACTAGCCGTCCAAATGGTGCACCTAAACTCCCTGCAACACCACCTACAAGAATAACGCAGATTTGGAGTAGAAACTGCGCTGTAGGGGATTGATAGCTGATGGCCACATGCCAAGATCAGAAACTGAAGCTCATGCACTCCAATACACTCCCTCCAATAGAGCAGAGGCCTCCTCCCCTGAAAAGGAGCACTGGAATGACTTAGATCTAAAGAGATCTAATCTCCACTAAGAATAACACAGTCCCTCAAGGGAGACTGTGCTGTAGCTTGAATAACTGGGTTGGCCTGATGGCAAGATGAAAAACTGAAGCTCAAACAATGGATGCACTCTTCCAGGAGGTTAAAAGACACACTGACTGAGAAGAGGCCCCAATACAAGCTAGATCTGAACAAATCTAGAGTTCCACTTGCTGCAGCTTACAAAAGCAAGCAAACCCTGACCAGATCTGCATTGCAATTGGAAGTAGAAGCTTGGTCTCCAACCAGATAGTGGACAAGCAATACAAGCTCTCCCAAGAGCTCCTCAATGTGAAGAGGTGGAACTCCTAAACAAAAAATTCCAATGGTAAACAACATATGCAATCTAGGCTAAACAACCAAGAAAGTTGTGTGTCTAAACAGACAACAAATCATAAATCAAATCATGAGAAACCTCAATATGTTGCCTTCCCCTTCCTTTTATACGACGAGAGCTTGCCAAAACCCTAAACCACCTTCATTAACTTATCTCTTTCACACAAGAGACCTCCTTCTATAATTACGCTGTGCCTCACTGATGAGCACTCCTCCAATACTGCGCTGTAGATATGGTCAAGATTGACCCATTCAAGTGGATTTGTTCTTTTCACACTCAAGTGTGTTTATTAAAGTGGCCCAGATTTACCCCTTTTCACATTGGGCATGGATTTATTCTTCCATTAGGAGTTTAATGACCCTCCTTTACATAATCATTCTTTGAACAAAGAAAACAAAATGAAATTGAATATTCCTATTAAAATAGGAATATTATAGACTTAGGCTTCTTAAACTTATCTTTTAGGGCCGCTTTGATTTGTTCCAAGGTAGCATTAGGGCTTTCTTGAGTGTACCTGATGTAACAATCTAATGCGCGATCTTGGAAAGTAGTAGCCAACTGCGTTTTCCTAATATCAATATTGTTAATTTGCTAAGCCTGCCATACAACATCAGTCACAAACCAAAAATGCTCAGTGTCCTCATTTCCAATGCCTTTGAGAATAAGTAACTTCATTGATGCAACCATATTTACTTCACGGGGAGGTGGAAGTGGTGGTGGAGATGGACTGTGCGGTGGAGTGGGTAATCTGTGATGGGAGTGTAGAAGTGGAGTGGATGGAGTGGGAAACAGACTCAAGGGTTTCTAGTGTGATGAGATTTCTTCTTCAGAGTCACTTGAGCTACTAGTTTTTGGTTTAGTCTCACTAGCAGATCTAGGCTTCAGAGGGCTATATATATATATATATTTATTTTTATTTTTAATTTTTAAAATTTTAAATTAAATTAAATTAATTAATTAATTTTATTATTAATTTTTAAATGTTCTATTTTTTTTTTTTTAATTTTAATTTTAATTTTTTTTTTTTTTTTTTAATTTTATTTATTTATTTTTTAATTTTTAATTTTTAATTTTATTTTATTCTCCGAATATTCGTCGTAAAATTTTCCACTGCGCGTAGTTGGACCTCTTTGATGCATTCAAGCAATATGTTCACACAAACAACCCCATTCACATAATAGCATTTTCAACAACAATTTCAATGAACGCAAGAACTTACCTCTAGGGCCTTTGAAAAACCTCCTTTATGCTTTAGAATATGACACAAACTGATCAATGGAAAATTCGGTCACAAATCCTCCCAAGAGGCGATCAATCCAATGATCTACCATGCGGGTGATCTTATTGTCAAAATTCTCTACTTGCTGGATCAATTCAGGAGTCCACTTAGTGATTGCGTCGTCTTTAATCCAATGATGGAATTTAGCTAAGCACGAAAACTACTCCTGTAGCTCGTGCACAAATGATCAAAATAATATTTCATGCACTTTTGTATAAATATATTTATGGACCCACTGTTCATCAGATAACTTAGTACTTCTATTCTCTTTGAGTGCGAATTCAAGGATCTTTCTATCTAGCCAATCTTGCAATTCGTTTCGTGAAGGATTCCACAACATCAAATTTCTCTCAAAATTATCTCAGTCCCGGCAACGAAACCATTTGTTGGCTTGAGGGGTCCTCACCCAAGTTTAGAGTTTATGGATAAACCAACAAACGCTCCAACTACTGGCCCTTTCGGCAATTACCTGCTTGCACATATCAAAGTCTCACCCAAAGCAGTATCGGGGGGTGTTGGAACTAGGTTTCCGCACCCTGAGGGAGAAAATAATGAAGTGGTCCTAAGAAAATCGAATGCAGATTTGTATCAACCATAAACAAATGCACGCAACAGAATAAAGCAGAACCATAGAGAGTGCACAATATTTAACAAAATAAGACAGATTCACTGGTCGCCTTAGCACAGATAAACATAACAACACCAGATTCAGATCTAAACAATGTGCAATTACCTAACCATATTTATCAATCATTAATAAGCATGCACAACCATAACAGATATCATTTGCGCAATAATCAACAAAAAACAATGCAATCTCAACATAATATAAACATTACATAACTTAGGTCAATGGCACATGAAGTTCGCCAAAATCTGTCCTTTCTATTAATCTTTAGAACCTTTCAATGCATCAGACTTTCCCTTGCATAACCCTTCCGCGCACACATCTAACAGAGTCCGCACATAACCAAGACTATGTCTCCGTGCACACATCCAGTAGGAGCCTTTCAACCCAACCCAGACAAAACCCTTACAACTTATTACAAACATAAAAACTTAGATCCCAAACATTGCATTAACTGACTTAAGCTACTTTGCTTAGACTCAATTTGTCTACTATAATATTATTTTGCGTAGATACTATGGTCTCAAACCATGGTTTGAGGCCCACAATTTACCCTTAAACCCATTTACATAAAAACTAGGGAATTTTCCCCACCCCAAAGCCCCTTGACTCAATTATGTAGCATGCACATACAAATTTATACAAAATTACATCAAAAATTGTGCCTCAGGGGACCCCGCTCCAACAATAATACATGCTTAGAACCAACAAAATAACAACAAAAAAGTCAAGGGTACAACAACCATAGAATCCACATATAAACCAGTACATTTACACATAATATGTCAAAGAGAGAATGTCTTATTAATGAATGCAAACTCCAACCCGGGATGGGACTACCACGTTCCACCTGACCATAGATTGGTTGAGCCAAATCTCTCTTCAGCTAATTACCCTCGTGCCATATTCCAAGCATGAATGTGGGACACAATCCAAAAGAACTAGCCAGGGTATCTCGAGGCTAACCCACCTCACCCTCATCAATAGAAACTAGGCTTTACCACAATACATCCCAGATCACTAGGCCATAAAAAAAGCATGAATGCCATCGGATTTCTCCACCTACACCGTGATGAATTTTCATGTTTCCAAGTCTTCAAGATTTACCACAATCCACACCAGATCACTGGGACCTAAAATGAGATTCCACTCTCCAGGCTTTACCGTATATCCCATCCTGGGATTCCTAGTCCTGATGGAGAGCGCCCACCTCTAGGCTTTACCGTATATCTCACCATTCATTGGTCAAGGATTCCTAGGCCCACCAAGGCAACACAAAATCCGGCTTTATCGCAACCCACATTCTGGTTCAGGGGTTACTAGGTCATGTGTTCTATCATTCAGAGATCCACCTCACTTAGCTTTGAATCCATCTGGTAATCCAACTCAACCAAAATATGAGAACCCCATCACACCATGGCTATCCAAAAATGACAAGGCTAGGCTGAAAGCACTGTCACACCTAGCAAAGCCCATGCCATGACAACAAATAACTACATGCAATACCATGCATTCCAAATATAGCAAGGAAATCACACATGCTAAACGACACCTACAAAGAATTATGCTCTTCCTTGCTTGCTCCTTCCTTTCTCTTGCCTTCTTTTCCTTTCTTGATCCAATGCCAAAGTGCTCCAAGAAAAATCTAAGTGTCCGTTGAGGTGAAAATTCAACACCCCCATTTTTTACTTATTTATTTCAAATAATGCAGACCCTTTCCATAAATTTTGGCTAAATCGTCTTTTTAATAGTTTCTTTTGGTTAGGTGTCCTACAATATTGCCAAATTTTCATTTTATCTGGAATTCTATTTTGATTCTTCATTGAGTTCGACTTTTCACAAGCTTTCCATCAGTTCTTGTTTCATCTCATTTGGTTACACGGTTTGCAAATGGCGCTTCGCCGAAGTTTGATGATTTTTACTGCGTGGGCTAAAAAATGTACAAAATGTATACTATTTTAAATTAATTAATTTTAATGTAAATACTAAAATTCATTATTTTTTAAATTAATTAATATCCCAATTCATAATCCTATAGAATTGCCATAGTCGAGCTCTTTATATATAACCAATACCAAATAACAAATAGTAAAAATAGTTTTAATTGGGACCCTGGGCTATACCATATCAGAACTCATTTGAAATTTCCCTGATATTAGATATTGTTAAACCATCCGATATATTAAAAGATCAACCTCCAATACTTTCCCATCAGAACTTGTAAACATCGTAAGATTTATTCCAATCCCCTATGATAGTGTCATGGCCCTATACTTGTGGTACTCTTTCAACCACGTATAGTGGGTGTGACACTACCTCAATTTTTCTTTTTTCTAATACTCAAGCAAGTAGACTCAACCTACTTCCAACAATTAGCCAATTTTCCAATTATTAGTGTTATATCAACAATGTAGCGTAATAACTTTAATCTTTTTAGAATAATCTTTCAACAATTAAACATTCACAATCATCCAACAAGTACACTCATACATACTTGGGAGGGGAAACTCCCAAAAATTCTTCCTGATAATATATAACAGTTCAATGATGTACAAATTTACAATAATCATACAAATATCCAAGCCTGTGCAGCCACCTGCACTTCTTGCCAAGGTATACCCAACACCGGCGTTCTGCCTCGAGCAACAGTTTTCTCCAACAACCCAACAATCCACTAGAAACCCCAAAATTCCCTTTAAAATATGTTTTTCGAAGTCTGCCCACAAGGTCGTGCAACTCGGGTCACTGCCTCCAAGAGTTCTTCCCAAGTCGACCTCCTGTGGTGCAGTCGGGTCACTTGGGTCACGCTCTACACGAGCCGCGCCCTCAACCTGTGCAATCTTATGAACACATCACATTTAGGTCATGCAGGACTCGACCCTACCTGCCCGTGCCTTCCGCAGTCCGTTCACGAAAACACCCGACTCGACCTTGTTCGCTCAACGCCTTCAACAACATGCCTGTAGTGCGGGTGCATGGCCTGAACCCGACTCGACCCTGACCGAAATGGCCTGCAAAATTTATTCTTCAGTTCTTAAAGTCTTTTGCACCTCCTTTGTTCGTCTTGTTCATTGAACAAAGGAGGTGCAAAATACTTTAAGAACTGAAGAATATATATATATATATATATATATATATATATATATATATATATATATATATGTATGTATGTATGTATGTATGTATGTATGTATGTATGTATGTATGTATGTATGTATGTATGTATGTATGTATGCACCATAACTTATGTTTTATATTTGCGGTTGGGGCTTGATACCCCAAGCCGACCCATCAATACGTCCGCAAAGCCCCTCGTCTATCATGTGACGTTTCTCCCATAACGCTAGATCGTCACCATGGTGTGTTGTCCGCACGCTATAAATGTTGGTTCATTCCTCCATTCAACACTTAGTTGCTTGCATGTCCTCTCTAACCCGTCATAGACTTTCGTCGCACGTTTGTCGAAATTTGATCGCATGATCACCGCAGTGTTGACCGTTCACTGCATCTGTTGAAGTGCGCCCGTCTACCGTGCCTGTCGCACTCTAACCATTATTTCGTCGCATGGCCGCCAAGTAGGGCCCCTATTGTGCCAAAGCGCACCCGCCGCACTCGATCATCACAACTCCTGTTGGGTTTGTGTTATATTCTTTCCACGACTAGTCACACGTAGCCCCCCCTGTTGGGGTCCGGGGCAGCGGCCTGGAAAAAAAATTTTGTCCTTATTTTCTGGTTGGTGGACTTGCCCATGGTTTTGTGCATGGGTTTGCACATGGTTTTGGGGCATGATGGTTTTTGGCCCCTGGTATTTTGTAGATCCGGTCAAGGGAACTACGGTTATGTTCTAATCCAGGGTTAATGGATTGGGGTTTATGTATGCTTCGTCATGTATATATATGTGTTGTAACACTAAAAGGAATATAATGAAAAATCAAGCTGGTCGTCCCGATTTGGGATCCAGGGGAAAATCTTTGTGTTTATCTGTTTTATGTTTTATGCTCTCGCTATTGTTTATTTTCTGTTTTAAATATTCGTTCGTAGATAATTTCTGTATAGGGTTAAAACCTACAACTCCATCTTTAGGGTGTGACATCCTCCCCCACCCTAAATAAGGTTTTAGTCCTCGACAACTCCATCATCATCGTTGTAAAGTGTCGCTAGCTCCAACATCTCCAACAATTTCCATGCTGCCCACCTGTGCTCTATCGTCGCACAAACCACCAAGGTCCATGTCTCCATAAAATTTTCCATGGGAACATCTCCTCAATCCATGATCATCAACACATTTGTCGCAATCTCCACATGCTACTCCATCGTGGGATGTCAATCTCTCCAACTCAAGCTACATGTTGTTGCTGCAACATATATCGTGTTGACCCATCATATATCGTCAATATCGTGTGAATATCTTCCATGATACTCCAACATGACTCAAAATATCTCTGCCATAGCCAAAATATATCTCTGACATAGTTTTGCACACTTCTGGACCCCATGACTCGAACTAGTCATGTGATCAGTCCAAACATACACTCCCATCATGAGAATTCACATCCTGATGCCATCATTATTTATTTCTCCAACATCCTGTCACATCATCAACTCGATCAAGAATCCATCCCATCTCCATAAAAATAAGTAAGCCATATCCAAGTCCATGAAGTAGCCTCCATCTCGTCTGCAACATGTTGTCCATCAAGTATCAAACAAGCCATATCCAGGTCCATGAAGTAGCCCTCATCCATCTGTGATATGCTGCTTATGATGCTAATGTCCATGTGCTGCAAAATCAGTCACATACATCCAGCCATCATCATCCATGTGTGAGAGGTCCTCCTCAAACCAGTCAAGAACTCCCCCCATCAATCCAATGCTCAAGGTGCCATATCCAGGTCCATGAAGCAATATCCATCTCATATGCAATATGCACTCCATCAAATCTATCAAAGGGGCAAGTTTAACCTTGCCTCATCATCTATCCATGTGTTTCCCATGATCCTAGATCAATCAGCCACCATGTCTATTAAAAGTGTGGCTAAGTCAAGAAGACTCAACCCATACCCAAATGTATACTAAGGTATTTCCATCGATGCAACTCCATCGAACTCCAAAGTGTCTTATCTTGATCATATCCATCAAGTCACTCCTCACGAACACACCCCATAAATGTGTCTAAGGTATGCATCCCACACTGTATCAAAATCAAGACATATCCTGACCTCATCTCATCAATGAATCAAATACTCCAAGAACACTATAATATGAAGCCTCCAAACGCTACAACAATATCCAAATCATCATGAACTCCTATGCATCATCTCCATCTGAAGCTTTAGCAAGCATACTTGACTTGGAAATGAGTGCCATCGCAAGTTGTTCCTACCCTGCAAGTCATATGAGTGTGCTCGTAGGCTGCTCATCCAACCAAGGTCTTGTTTCTCAAAAGTGAACAGCATCCCCATCAGTCCATCAATAAAATGTCTCCATGTTGCACTAGCAATCCATCCTGCTCAACATCCTACTTTGAAACTCCTCCTTGATGCTCATAAGTGGCATCTCCATAAGTGTAGCTGCATAATATCCTTGCATAATGTCTGCCATGCTCTCATGTCAATGTACATGACTTTGGTTGTCCATGTGTCCATCAAGAGTGGACTCAACGCAACTCTAGTCATCTCATTTCTATCTATCATCCAGGTAAATTTCCCTCGGTCACTTCTACCTTCATGTATCATCATCATGAGTACGTCCTTCATTGTTGCCTCCCCCACTAAAGGTCCACCAAGATGTCTCTTAGTTTCAGCCATGAAGAAGCCTACCCAAATATCATCATATATAACTCTGGTGTGCCCTTTCTCCACCAGTCCATGAGTCATGCTGGGCACTTAGCCAATTCTCCATATGGCTAAGCATGACCCATCCATCGCAAAGCTCATCAATTTCCACCCTTGTCACGGGCATTTGAACCTTCTAGCTTGAGGTCATCCAAGGAACAATGTTCTCTTTTTCTCCAATGTACAAGTTCTCATCTTAGTCATCCAAGGAAGATCATCCATGGCATCGAAAAAGAGATTATCCCTTTGCTCATTCCTGCATATGGTCCATCCTCCAAAATCTCAAATGAAACACAAGTCATACATCCATGAAGACTCTCCAAGTGAGTATCCTCCATAATCAATATCTGCAATGTGTATGATCCTGGTTCAACCTGTTCATCAAGTTCCTCCTTGATCATTGACACACCTGAAACATCCCCTTCCTCACCTGTCTCGGTTTCCTCTTCTCCTTCTTTATAGAATTCTACAATCTATCCTGCTCCATTACCCAACCAAGTCGAAGAAATTCCACCTCAACATTCTCCTCCAAGACTTCAAGTTCAACATGAATATGTGGGTTCTCTTCTTTCATACACCTTAACCTGTGTAAGGTCTCGAAGAGCCTCCCTTGGCATTCTTCCTAACTTGTCATGTCTTGTTCCACAGCTTCGACCCTGACCAATGTCTTTCCCCTGCCAAGGTCTCAATAAGACCAAATAATATAATCTTAAGCTTCAATACCACTTGCAACCCTGCAACTATATTAATGCTTCTTGAATAATCAACGCAACTCTACTCGTCCTCAATCAAGCTCTGATACCATCTGATACGAAGTATCAGTGGGATCATTTCTTCATACATGAATAATCAATGCAACTCAACTCGCTTGAATCAAGCTTTGATACCATCTGATACGTAGTAGCAGTGGGAACAATCCTTCAAACTTCAATAATCAATGCAACTCGACTTGCCCTGAATTAAGCTATGATAACATCTGTCATAGCCCTAAACTTATGGCACTCTTTCAACCACGTATAGCGGGTACGACACTACCACACTTTTTCTTTTTACCAATACTCAAGCGAGTAGACTACGCCTACTTCCAACACTTAGCCAATTTTCCAATTATTAGTGTTATATAAAAAATGCAGCGAAATAACTTTAATCTTCAATATTTAATCTTTCATCAATTTAAAATTCATAATCATCCAACAAGTACGCCCATACATACTTGGGAGGGGCAACTCCCGAAAATTCTGCCCGATAATATATAACAATTCAATGATGTACAATTTTACAATAATCATACAAATATCCAAGCTTGTGCAGTCACCTGCACTTCTTGCGAAGGTCTACCCAACACCGGTGTTTTTTCCCAAGCAATAATGCTCTCCAACAACCCAACAATCCACTGGAAACCCAAAAATTCCATTTAAAATATGTTTTATGAAGTCTACCCACAAGGTTGTGCAGCTCGGGTCACTGCCTGCACGATTTCTGCCCAAGTCGACCTCCTGTCGTGTAGTCGGGTCACTTGGGTCACGATCTGCACGAGCCACGCCCTCAACCTATGCATTGTTCTGAACCCATCGCATTCGGGTCGTGCACAGCTCGACCCTGCCCGAAACACGCAACTCGATCCTGTTCACTCGATGCCTTCCACAACGTGCCTGCAGTGCGGGCACATGGCCTTCACCAGACTCGACCCTGACCGAAACGACCTTCAAACTTCGTCTCTCGGTTCTTCAAGTCTTTCGCACCTCCTTCGTTCAGCCTGTTCACTACACCATTCGGTCCTGCAGTGTGGGCACATGGCCTGCACCAGACTCGACCCTGACCGAAACGACCTTCAAACTTCGTCTCTCGGTTCTTCAAGTCTTTCGCACCTCCTTCGTTCGGCCTGTTCACTACACCGTTCGGTGTTGTATGAACTCCCAACTTCAGTGATGTTTTCTTTTCCATCCAACATATATATATACATATACATATACATATACATATACATATACATATACATCTACATATACATATACATATACATCTACATCTACATATATATATATATATATATATATATATATATATATATATATATATATATATATATATATATATATATATATATATATATAAATTTACATAGTTGACACCCTGTACCGATCCATTAATACGTCCGCAAAACCCCTCGTCTATCATGTGACGTTTCTCCCATAATGTCGGCTCGTCACCATAGTGTGTTGTCTGCATGCTATAAAACGTCGGTTCATTCCACCGTTCAACACTTAGTCGCTCACACATCTGCTCTGACCCATCACAGATTTTCATCGCACATCCACCGAAATTTTGTCGCATGATCCGCCGAACTTTGGTATTTTTTATTTCGATTTTCATTTTAATTTAATTTTGATTGATTTTAGGCAGGAGAACAATGGAAGAGATAAGGAAGAGAAGATTTGAATCCATGTAATTGCTCCAACAAGAGAAGAAAAATAATTTGGATCAACAAAAATTGTTGGAGCTTATTTGTTCTTCAACAAATCTCTTATTTGGAATCCATTTTTGTAATTATAAATAGTGGTTTGTAGAAGAGAAGAAGGGGGGTTCCTCTTCTCTGCACCTAAGAATTTATGAAGCACTATTGTAAGAGATTTGTAGCCGTGGATGAGAGGAGAAAACTCATATCTGGGTTATTGGGATTTGTCTTTTTCAATTCTAGACTTTTTATTGGGAGCAGATCTTGCACTATTGTGACTCTTTCTTTTAATGGAGAGGCTTATGATTTGAGAAATATTGTTGGAGATTAATTCAGGGAACATAGCACAAAGACCATATTTTAATCAATTTGTATTTTAAATATTGTTATTTTTAATGACAAATTTATGTAAAATGTCTTTCATGTTGAGCATTATTGTTTAATGTGAAGATGAAGGCCTTTTGAATTAGCTATATAGTTCATTAGCCTCGTAGCTCTGTTGTTAATTTTCTCTTTTGATATTATACTTAAATCATATTTCAGAGTAACTATTTACTCATAAATATGCTATCTAAGTTCAATATAATTACTAATAACATTCAGTGGACTATTTCCTAATGTTATTCGTTAATCATTCAATGTTAATAGGTATATGAACATATCATGTTTCGGTAATTACAATATCAACTAGTAGAATTATTTCATTAGCCAAATATTCACCTAAAACCATACATGTTAAAATCTCAATCATTTAATTTTTTGGCTGCGCACAGCTCCTGAACAGTGCACGCAGCTAACCTAACCGCATCTCCTTGCCACCATGGCCTCTGGAGGGGGATCTAAACCCCTCCCACTACCACTGGAGGTGAGCGCCTTCAAGAATTTGGTGGCCTCATGCAGCAAACGACCTCTAACAACAATGCAACAGAAGTTCTTGAAAAAATTGGACAATATCCCCTCGGTGACTCTCCCAGAAGAAGAAACCTGTAGATCTGCCCTGAATCTCACCGAAAGAGGCCTCATAGGGTAGTTCACGGGCCTTTGGCCATCTCCCAAAGCCGTTGAAGACTGGATTCAGAGGAACTGGACCCCATTAATAAAATAATGTATCAAAATTTATTTTTTTGGCAAAGGCTTCTTCGTGTTTGTGTTTGAAAGTGCAGAGGATAAAGGTCTCATATTTAGGAACGGTCCATACTTCATGGGACTACAAGGATTATACCTAAATAAGTGGTTGTCTGATTTCGATCCCACCCAAGACGTGCCCTCTGCGGTTCCAATATGGGTGCATCTCCCTCACCTCCCACTGCATTGCTGGAATCAGAAGTCCCTTCAGACTATTGGTAATACCCTCGGGAAATATATTGACCAAGATATTAGAAAAGACCAGTACCCTTGTGCCCGCATCTGCATCGAGGTAGACCTGGAAGAAAGGTTGTTGGAAGCCATCAAACTAACAATTTCTGGCTGGTCCCATGTACAAGAGCTGGACTGTGAACAACTCCCTTTCAAATGCAGACATTGCCACGACTATGGACACTTCGCAAGACACTGCAAGAAAAAGGCCGAGGAATTGAGTAAGAAATCAAAGGGTTAACAATGGACCCTAGTCCAGAAAGTAGCCCTGTCAATAGCAAGTGGAAAAGGTGCCATAAAGGGGAACACCACAACAAAACAGGTGATCGAAAAGAGAAGCTCCATCCCCATCTCGGATGAGGCCAAAATTCCCAATGATGAGAAAAGCACTCCTACAGACCCCCCATAAACATCCCCGGGCAACATGGAACAGAATGCACCTCCCTCTTCTAATAAAGACAACAAAGAAACAATCATCTTTGGAGCATCCCAAGGTAGTACCTCTAACCCTTCATATGCAGAGATTACAAGAAAAAACTTGGCGGACAACTCCTGCTCCTCAGAAGGCGAGACCTTTGAGAGGCCCTCGAAAAGAGCCAGAAGGAAATCTCACAAAGAATTTAGGGAAGAGGAGGCAAAAAGGCAAAAAACACAAGGGAGCCAACCCAAAATAGAGATGTCTATTGGGAGAAACACCAGAACAAGGCCTCCCAAGGGAGGAGTCACTAACCCTTCTACCGGTAAATAATGCGTCTAGTCTCTTGGAATTGTAGAGGCCTGGGGAACCCATCGAAAATCGAAGCCGTCAAAGACCTCTTGAAAATAGACCCCCCATACATCCTCATGCTCCAAGAGACTAAAATCGAAGGGCATACCCTTCTCGACATAAGCAAGTCGAAGTGGAAGAAAAACGCAGGCAAAGCAGTAAGCTCACAGGGCTCCTCAGGTGGAATAGCTACTCTATGGTCTGAAGATCACTTCCATCTGCACAAATCCCATGATACCTAGCACTGGATCTTCACTGAGCTAAAGCATCATACAAGTAATTTGACCTTCGCCTTATTCAATATTTATGTCCCTGTACTATATGCTGAAAAGAGAGAATGTTGGAACTCTCTCTCTGCCTTCATAGAGCTTCATTCCCCCAGTAACATCATTATGGATGGATACCTAAACATAGTCCTGAAACCAAAAGAAAAGAAAGGAGGTAAAAACAATAGGGATCAAATGTTACCGTTGGTGGAATACCTTTTCCAGTAATGGGATCTCCTTGATTTCAACCCAGTGAGAGGCCTATACACCTGGACCAACAACAGAACTAGGGATGAACATATTTATGCCCACCTCGACAGGTTCTTAGTCCAAGGCACATTGCTGATGGAAAAAATGACAATCTCAACAAAAATTCTCCCCAAAATGACCTCGGACAACAAGCCCATTCAACCACTTTTTGATGCAGAAGAATACTTGGGCCCAATCCCCTTCCCATTTAGCCCTCTCTGGATTGAAAGAGACGGGTTCTTCAATACTGTTTGAGCAGCCTAGCCCATATCAATCACCGGTTCCCCAAGATATGTTTGGGAGAAAAAAATAAAGGCCACAAAGCAAGCCCTGAAAGAGTGGATAAGAAATCCCATCAAAACCCCAACCGGCCAGAGCATAGAAGCGGTCCAGTCATTGGAGACCCTACAACTAGAAATGGAAGGAAAAAACATCACTTCTAAGGAGCTTGACAAGGAGATGCAAGCCCAAAGATCCTCCTACCACTCCTTCCGCATGGAAGAAAAGTACTGGAGAATCAAATCTCGCAGCCTGTGGCTTAACGCAGGGGATCAGAACACCTCCTTCTTCCACCATCAATACAGAGCTCGCCTTACCCGCAATCAAATCTCGGAAATCACAACAACTAAGGGACATGTTTGCAAAGGGTTTGACCAAATCAAATTAGCAGCAGAGAGTCGCTTCAAAAACCTGTATGGTCCAAGGACAGATGGCAGCGATGAGGACACAACATACCTTATTTCAAACATCCCCCGGCTTGTCAGTATAGAAGAAAACTCTGCCCTCACGAAACCCTTCTCAGAAGGAGAAATAACCAAACTCATCTGGTCTATGGAATCCGACAAGGCCCCTGACCCCGATGGATTCACAATCCACTTCTACAAAATCTGTTGGGACATAATCAAAACTGACTTGTTGAAAATGATAAAAGGATTTTTTAGCAAAGCAAAGGTGGAGGGAGGCATCAACTCAACCTTCCTAACCTTAATCCCGAAGGAAGCCAATCCTGAAACCTTTGGTAGATTCAGACCCATCTCCCTATGCAATGCCTCCTACAAAATCCTTTCTAAACTCCTTGCAAATAGAATCAAACCTCTGCTAGGGAGACTAATCTCCAACTATTAAGGAGGGGTTGTCAAAGGCAGGCACATCTTGGACAATGCAATTCAAGTGCAAGAAGCCATTCACTCCAAAAAGCAACGAAAAGAGAAGGGGATGCTAATCAAACTAGACATGGCTAATGCCTTTGATAGGGTCAACTTCTCCTTCCTCCTCAAAGTCATTCTTTTGTTTTGATTCTCCCCTTAGTTTGTCAATATAATACAAGCTTGCATTGAAAAGCCTTGGATTGCACTACTCGTCAATGGGCGCCTTGCATCATATTTTCAAGCCCAGAGAGGATTGAGGCAAGGCTGCCCTCTCTCCCCATTCCTATACATTCTGATTGTGGATACACTTAGCAAGAAGCTATCAATGGAGATGAACGCTGGGGCTCTTCCTCGCATAAGAATATCGAATGGTTTGGAGCCCATAAACCACACCCTCTTTGTAGATGACTCTCTTCTTCTTGGAGGTGCCTCAACAAGAATAGAAAAATCCTTCAACTCTGTCCTCCAAAGCTACTGCAAAGTCTCTGGAGCTCTAATTAATAACAACAAAAGCGCAGTGTATGGATGGAATGTTGAGCAGCATGAACTTCTCGACATTGCGCAGCATCTTGGCTTCGCTGGATTTGCCCAATGTGAAAACATTAAGTACCTAGGACTGCCTTTAACCCTCAGAGTCAACAAAATATCTCTGTGGGTTGAAATCATCAGTAAAATCAAAACCAAAATAGCCTCCTGGGGAGGACACTAGCTCACCAAAGGGGGGAAATTAATCCTCATCAAAACTGTGTTGTCTGCACTCCCCATCTATCAAGCATCCTTCCTTATGGCTCATAAAAATATCATGGAACAAATCTCCAAGATCTTGCGCGAATTCCTTTGAAAGGGAGGAAAAGTAAACCACCGAAAATTCCATCCGGTCAATTGGGATCTTATGAAACGTCCAATTGATGATGGAGGCTTACAGATTCGTGATCCCTCCCTTGCTAACCTCATTTTTGGTTGCAAAATATTATGGAAAATGTACGCTAAACCAAAACATCTAGTCAGCAAAATACTCAGAATCAAATATGCGCATCGCGTCCCTCTAAAGCTCCTGCTAGCATAAAATACATCGACCGACACACAGGTATGGAACCTCTGCCGCAAAAGTTTAATTTTTTTTTTTTAAAGCAAATACTATACTGTATCCTTGGAAATGGCAAGAAAACCAAACTCTGGGAAGACAGTATAATGGGCCACACCCCCCTCAGCAACAATGATGAAATCAAAGATATGCGTGACTAGTTGATCCAATTTGGCATCTCCAAAGTTGACGAAATCTCTGCCTGGGGCAGTAACGGGAGTTGGAAATCCTAGGATCTCCTCAGAGTGCCGGAGCAACTATGTTAACAGCAACGAAATTTCAAAAATCTGCTGAATGATCTAGCGCCAGTGCACAAGGAATCTGTAGATATTTGGGGCTGGGAAAAATCTGGCATTTACACCACAACATCCACATACAAAGCTCTTCAAACATGAAAAGAAAGAAACCAGCCAGTCAAGCTATGGAATCAGGTTTGGGATCCATTTGAACTTATTTTCCTGGAATATAATGCATAATAAGGTGTTGATAAGGGATACCTTGGCCAAAATAAACATCGTTGGCCCTCACAGGTGCGTGCTATGCAGAAATTCCAGTGAAACCTCGATCCATCTCTTTGTAGATCGCTCATTTGCAAAAGAGGTATGGGGCTTCATCCTTCACGGTCTACAGGTTTATGTTCCACAACACATCTTAGTGTTTGAGCTTTTCTCTTCCTGGAACTAGCGTTATCCTCACAACATCCCCAACAAGTCACTTTGGTCTCGAGTTTGGCCCTCCATTCCCAAATATATATGTTGGAAAATATGGCTTGCTCAAAACAAGCAGATCTTCAATGATACACGTCGTCCTCCAAAAAAGGTTGCAACTAAAGCCAAATATCTCCTCCTTGAATCTGTGTTGTAGCAACCTCACAAAACTGATATCTTACTCCTCCTCGAAGAAAAGACCTGGATGGGAGCCCTTACCCCTCAAGTCAAAAAGCAATCCTTGGTCTCTCCCTTTACGAACCTTAGATGGCGAATAAGAGACCCGGATGACATTTTCTAGGCATGGTGGAGAAAGAAGAGCAAAACAACGATCTTATTTGATGGTGCATCCAAGGGAAACCCCGGGGCAGTAGGCAAAGGTGGCATTCTCTATTCCTTGAATGGAACAAGAAGAAATAATTTCTGTTGGGGATTTGGACAACGAACAAACAACCAGGAAGAGATCTTAGGCCTTCTAAAATCCTGTCACATTGCTCGTGATAGAGGTATCAAAGACTTCCAAGCCTTTGGAGACTCACAAATCCTTATCAAGAAGCTCAACACTGAGGATCAGTTTAACAACACGGTCCTCAACAAGGCATTATGAAGACTAAATCTTATGCTGCTCGACTTCACCTCCTATCAATTCTTCCACATCCTTAGAGGCTCTAACAACGAAGCAGACTCTATGGCAAACAAAGGATGTCTTCTCTCGATAGGAGAACTCAACATAAACGAGGATATACCCCTTCAAACTTGCATCCCATGAAATGAGGTATAATTTGTAACAGGAAGCTGGCTAGCTGCTATGTAACGATGGTTGATTCGGCCTCGACCGAACCAAACTTTTCCAATAAATAAAACATAACCATCTCAGTTAAAATAAAATAAAAATCTCAATCATTTAATTACTTTACTCTCGATTTGGTTATATCTACATCTTCCTAATCGAGATAGGCTTAGGATTTATTTCTTTTTGCTTGCATTCGAGGATTGGTTTGCATTTAGATTAATTGTTACATTTCTAGTAGTCCTCTTATTAAAGAGGTAAATTTCAGCTATGGCTTGGCTGAGCCCTAGATCAACTAAAGGATCACTTTCTTTCTTGAGCTCAACAAGAGGGCTGATTTTATGTTTCTTCTCTATTGGTAATTTAAAGACATACTTTAAGGCAACAAATATATATAGAGAGAGTAACTATACCTAATTGAACCATTCAGAACCACCATTCCAAATGGAAAAGATGTTGCTTTAAGTTTCCGACCAGGTGGTCTCCCTTATAACGTTGAATGGTCATTTTGGGCCTTCAACATTTTTGGCGCTAGAAGGGGGGTTTGAAGATTTTTTGTTTTTTTGAGTTTTTGCATTTTACAATTTTTATTTAATCACAATGGCTCCTCTCAAACTTCCAATTTGGAGTTGTATCTCTGGACGTGCATCCACCAGTACTCCACTAGAAATAGTAAGATACTTGTCAAAGGTAAAATTTAATGGTAAGAGAAACACGTCTACATTTGATCATGACTTACATTTTATTTAAAAAAAATCAAATTCTACCTTTCATGATATTGATGAAGGTATTTTATGCAGGATTTTTACTCTTACATTCTTAGGAAAATCCAAAAGTTGGTGTTAATCTCTTCTAGTTGCCTCTATTCACAATTGGGATAAATTTATCACAATATCCCTTTATCAATTTGATGATTATGATTATGAGGAGGTATGTGATGAGTTTGAAGATTTACGAAGGTTTGAAAATGAATCTTTGATGGATTTTACTGTTAGATTTGAATTAATTTGTTTGAGATTCAAAATTGAAGATAAACCTTCGAAGGATGAATTGTTGGATTGATTTGAGTATATTTGTTCTCTTCCTTCCATTCACAATCCATATGAAATAATTACAATATTTGATCAATATTCTTCAAAATTTAATAACATAATTGATAATTCCAATATGGAGGTGCATACAATCATGATGAAGTTGTTTCTACCATGTATGATCAATTCCTTCATTTATTTCACACCTCTTATAGCATTAATGATGAGCATGATAATCTCCCTCATGTTAATGAAACACAATCACAAAGCTTGGAAAATTTTGGTAATCAAATGCAAGAAAATATCAACAACAATCTTGGAGATTCAATTGGCATGAAATATGAAAATCACTTTGAAATAAATTCAAGAAATCAGTGCCAACGGGGGTTTGGTTTGAAGGTGAAGAGTGTGTTGTTAAGACACTCGTGATGAAAAGGTCATCGGTTCCAATCCCCGAAGGCAAAAAAAATCTAGCCATGATAAGGCTTGGTGTGGCCGAGGCCGAGTGCGATCCCCAAGTGATTTTGATGGCTTAGATGCCCCTCGGTCGTGGTTTCTCAGACCAAAGGTTTGGCGTGATGTCATGTTAGGACCCACATAACCAAGCCAAAAAAAAATCGGGAAATAAGTTAATAAATCAACAAGAACAAGTACAAATTTAATATTATAATATTATGTGATTTGCTGCAAAAATTTCTAAATTCTTTCATGATGATCAAATGCTAAATTCAGGGCAGCCAAATAACATTCTTCAAGAAAGTGCACTTAACCAATTGAATGATTTGGAATCTGAAGTTTACAATGGACAAAATTCACAAGAATATGTAAATAGAGAAATTTTCAAATTCATTTCTTCTGATTCACATTTTTACCTCTATCTTGATATATATATATATATATATATATATATATATATATATATATATAGAGAGAGAGAGAGAGAGAGAGAGAGAGAGAGAGAGAGAGAGAGAGAGAGATTTATCCCCTCTTTGCATTAATGTTATTCCATAAAACAAAGAGGTTGATATAAATGAATTTCCTATTAGTTTTCATCAAGATAGAGAGACAATTAATTATCATTCTTCCGACATTAATAAACATGTGCTCCATATTCCTTCTTCTTTTGATACATCGGATGAGAATAAAAAGAAAACTAATGAGTGCCATGAAATTGTTTATGATAACTGCTTTAACATTGAGAATGTTGATTTGTCTCCTTCGCTATTAAATGCTCATGTTCCAAATCAAACTATACTTGAAAATGAAGAGAAACTCAATACAAAAATTGTTCCAAATGACTCTCGTTTTCAAACATTTAATCATACTCATGATTTCAGCATTCAAGAACCCATCCCAATATATGATTCTTATGATGATCAAATTCTCACTCCTATTCATAGTCATGAATGTTTCCCTCTTTCACAAAATGACCATTCTAATTACATTATTCTCGCCACTTCTTGTGAAGAGGAAATTACTTCAAGTCAGTCCCAATTGTGCTATAACATTAGTTGTAACAATAGTGTAAATTATGGATGGAAAGAGGACCTCTGCGCACTGCTGCCTCCAACTGCGATTAATCTGGATTTATGCAGGAACGCAACAGAATAAACACATAACCATAAATACAGAGATGCAGCGGAAATAACACTTCATTTCATTAATATCAAAGAATTGAAATTTTCTTACAGACAGAATGGAAATAAAACTAGCTAGGGCACTGATAGCTATCTCTGAGAAGAGATGTGGTGGCTACAGGCCTCTGAACTGAGTTACAATGAGGCTCGAGGGCCTATTTATTATTGAGAAACAATGGAGAACCCTAAACATCCAAAAAACCTAACCCTAGGAGATGAAGCGCCAAAACTATGGGCCCCGTTTGGGTAAATTGGTGTTTCAACTTCCCAGGGACGTAACTTTGGCATACTATCTCCGTTTGACGCACATGATACATCATTAGAAAGCTCTATCCGAGGACTACAACTTTCGAAACAAATTTGATGATCAAATTCGTTGGCGCTTTGATACCCAAAAAACGTCGTTTAGGGCCTCAAAACGGCTCCGGAAGTTCAGGACCCGAAAAACTGCTAAAAATAGTAAGTTATGCCGAAACTGAAAAACTGAAAGAGACAATGGTGGGGGCCCAAGTGGAAAAGGTGGGTGGCCACCAATATCCACCTGGATCATTCCTCCCCCCTTAGGAAGCAATGGTCCCCATTGCGTTAAGTTCCTCCATGAGATGAGGAAATTTATGCTGAACTTGGTCCCTGGTGAACCACTTTCCTTGGTGCAGGAGTTGGCCAGCTTTGACAACCCGATACAGTTGGATCTGCTGTTGACGAGTGTTCTTGACTTGCATGTCCATGATACAATCTGTGGTGGCCTGTTCCATGCAGTCTGGGTTTAACTCTGTTGGTGTGAGTTGTTCTGCAATGTCCGAGGTGTCCAGTAGAGGTGGAAAGTAAGGGCGAAGGCGATCCACATTGAAGACTGGGTGCAGACCAAGGAATGGTGGAATACTAAGCTCGAAGGCATTGTTACCTACAGCCTTGGTGATGGTGTACGGCCCGTATCGAAGCGGGCGAAGCTTGCGGTGAGGTTCAGTGAGGCGCTCCTTCTGCAAATGTAGCCATACTTTGTCGCCCACCTGGAAGTGGTGTGGCACCCGGTGTTGATCATGGCGCTGTTTGTACTTCGCATTGGCTCTATCCAATATCTCATGAACCTGTTGGTGAATGTGTTGAATGCGCTCGATGAAGCTACTTGCTTTTTCAACTTCAGACTGGACATGAGCTGAATCGGCCTGAGCAGCTGCAAACGGCATGGCTATGTCAATGGGACATAGTGGCTGGAATCCCAAGCCCACCTGAAAGGGGCTATGGCCAATTGAACTGTGGAGAGCCCGGTTATAACTATGTTGTACATAGGGGAGGCTCTTGTCCCATGTGCGTGGATGCTTTGAATTGTACATGCGCATAATGTGTACAATCATTCTGTTGACGACCTCTGTCTGGCCATCTGTTTGGGGATGGAAAGCTGTGGACTTGGTGAGCTTTGTGTCCAACATTGACCAGAGGCTGGACCAAAATGTGCTGAGGAACCTGCTATCTCGATCTGATATGATGACTGTGGGATCCCAAAGTGCACCCACACTCGTTCAAAGAAGAGTTTAGCAGTGGCTTCTGCTGTGATATTCTTCTTACAGGCCGCCATGATGGCCATCTTCGAGAATCTGTCAACGACCACGAAAACACAGTCATTTCCATTCTTAGTAGAAGGCAGGCCCGACATGTAATCCATGGAGATGGATTCCCACGGTCGACCAGGGGTAGGTAGTGGAGTATATAGGCCTTGCTTCTTGATGGTCGGTTTGGCAATGGCACAAGCAGTGCAGGATCTGATGTGCTTCTCGACATCCTTTCGAAGGTTCGGCCAATAGAAATACTTATGTAGTATTGCTACTATTTTCTCGACCCCAAAATTCCCAGTGACTCGACTGTAGTGTGCTTCCCATATCATCTTGGCACGCTCGCTTGAAGGAACACAAAGGTGTCCCAGGTGACATAAAAGTGCATCTTGGAGGTGAAAATTTGGAACTTGCGTGCCCCCCCAAGAGTGCCTTGTAAGTGTGGCCGAATTCTGGGTCACTCTCATAGAGAAGCGGCCAATCAGAAGTCTCGTGCCCACAAGAGTTGAGCACGGTGGTGAGCGCCACGATCGGTGGTCGGCTGAGGCAGTCTGCAACATTATTGGTGCTACCCTTCTTGTACTTGATGTTCACATGAAACTGTTGCAGATATGTGGACCACTTCTGATGGCGATCATTCTGCAACTTCCCTTGTGTCTGTATGAACTGCAGGGGCCGGTGGTCCGTGTGGATGATTGTTTCCTTCCCCAAAATGTAATGCTTCCATTGTCGACAGGCTTGCACAATGGAATACATTTCTTTGTCATAGGTGGGATACTTGCGAACTGTCTCAGACAATGTCTCACTGTGATATGCCACTGGATGTCCCTGTTGAGTAAGAACCGCCCCAATAGCATAGTCAGAGGCATCTGTCTCGATCTCAAACGGCTGCTGCAAGTCTGGTAAGGTGAGCACTGGGGCAGAACATAGGCGATTTTTCAATTCTTTGAACGCCTTCTGTTGAGGTTCCGACCAAAAGAATTTTGCTCTCGCTCCTCCTTTGGTGACTTGGCTCAAGGGCCAAGTGATATGAGAGAATCCCAACACGAATCTACGGTAGAAATTAGCAAGACCCAGAAAGCTGCGAAGCTCTGTTATAGTGGTCGGGGCTGGCCAATCCCGAATGACTTGGATCTTGGCTGGATCCACATGCACCCCCCTTTCATCAATAATGTATCCCATATATTGAACCTGGGTCATGCCAAACGTGCACTTCTCCAAATTGGCACACAACTTGTGTTGCCGCAGTGTTTGGAGGACTTGTCGGATGTGATGAAGGTGCTCTTCCCAAGTCTTGCTGAAGATCAGAATGTCATCCAAGTACACCACTACTAATGAGTTGGTGAATGGCCGCAAGATGTCGTCCATCATCCTCATGAAGGTTGCGGGAGCATTCGTCAACCCGAAAGGCATGACCAGCCATTCAAAAAGGCCTTCCTTAGCTTTGAAGGCAGTCTTCCACACATCAGAGGGTTCAATTGGTACCTGGTGATACCCAGACTTCAGGTCGATCTTACCGAAATATTTTGCACCTTGGAGTTGGTCCAGAAGGTCATCAATCCGTGGGATTGGGTACCTATTCCGGACAGTGATCTTGTTCAGCGCCCGATAGTCAATACAGAGTCTCCACGTCCCATCCTTCTTCCGTACCAACACGATCGGGCTCCCACAGGGCGATGAACTTGGTCTGATGTGACCTTTCTGCAACAGCTCCTGAATCTGCCTCTTGATTTCATCATTTTCCAGAATAGAGCGTCGATAGATCGGTCCATTGGGTAGTGGCGCACCTGGGGTCAGATCAATCGGGTGCTTGACCTGGCAGTGCAGAGGAACCCCTGTGGGTGAGGTAAAGATGTCCCCGTACTCCTCCACGACCTTATCCATTTGTTGTTGTCGTGCAGAGGGGCCCTGTCTGGAGGTCGTGGCCACAGTCTTCTTCTTGCCCTGGGGGCGAATCATCAGAAAAACGAATTTCCTGGTTTGGGAAATGAGCTTACTACATTGTTTTGCAGTAACCAAAGAGATAGTCGTAGGAGGTGGTACCTCTGGTATCCTGTACAACTTATTTCCCAAAGTAATAATAACAGCACGAGGTCGAGACTCATACACAGCATGACGCTTCCACAAGTATGGTTGTCCTAATAATACATCATAAACATCAATAGGAGCAACGTCACATAATACCTCATCTGTGAAGGGCTTGATGCTATAGGGAAGGCGACACTGCCGGCTGACGCGGAGATCTCGTCCTTGGTGAAGCCACCCGATGGTGTATGGATGTGGGTGAGCTGTGGTCGGCAAGCCCAACCGCTTCACGGCGTCTGCTGAAATGAGGTTCTTTTGGCTCCCATTGTCGACAATGAACCGTACAGGGGAGCCCTTTACCCACATCTGGGAGTGGAAGAGACGTTCCTCCTCCTCTGGATCTTCCGGTTCCTCCTTCTGGACCTTTGTAGTGGCAACAGTGGCGTTGGGCTCCGCGTCAATAATATGTTTCCCTTTTTCATTCCCCTTTTCAGGTTCTGATTCGGAGTCGGAGCATGCATCTGACTCAGAAGCCCTCATCTCGGCCACTAGCGACTGCTTGGCCCGACCCTCACTTGTGTTGTGAGTGGAGCTCTTATGGAACTCACACCACTTTCCCGTGTCCTTCTTTGGCTTTACGGTGTTGTTCTTTTCTTGTGGCTTTGATGGGTTGTCTTTAGCCGCCATGCCTTGGCTCTGTCCTTTGTTCTGCGGTTTGGAAGCACCTTTCCTTGCTTTTGATTCGTAGATCCAAAGTCTCGCTTCTTCTGTTTGAATTTCTGCTCAATCTTGGCAGCATACCGGTATGCCGTACCAAGCGAGGAGATGTCGAGGAACTCCATTTCCTCCCGAATGTATCTGTGCAGACAACTGCGATACTTTAGCACCAAATGTTTCTCTGAATCTTTGATACCCAACTTTGTGCGCAGGGTATGGAACAGATTCGTCAGCTCGTGCACATCTTGATCCCTTTGTTGTCGCAACGTGGTCCATTGTATGTACTTGTCCTCATAGCTCCCCACAGGATAGTACTGTTCCTTGACGGCGTCTCGGAAAGAATTCCAAGTTGGTACGGCCGAGAAAAGAGAGGGTTCTGTCTGGTCCTTGTTCTCACAGTAGGTTTCCCACCAGTCCTTAACATGGGGGGTAGCTTTGAGGAGTGCAAAAATAATCTTCTCCCGGTCCGAAAAGTCATGAACAGAGAAATATCCTTCTAATAGATTCAACCATCTATCTACGGCATCTGCGTCTATTTGACCCTCAAATATGGGAATGTCAAAATTTACTTGTACCTTAAAAGGAGTCGCGCCTCCAGAGTGGCTGCTGGATGCAGATGCGCTGCCGGTGGGTAGCCGTTGAAGGATCTGAGCAAAGTTATCCATCATCACGTTCCTTTGTCTTTCGAGGGCCTCCTCGAGCAATATTTTGATAGGATCTCCTGCTCCCTCATCTTTCTTTTCATCCCCCATGGGTGTCCGTCGAGGTTTGCGAGGCTGATCTTGCAAAGGTTCCACCAAATCAAGCCCTAGCTCCTTATACCCCGACCTCGTTGGGGACATGCAAAGAAGGATCGAGAAAAAGCAGACCGCTCTGATACCACTGATCCGGATTTATGCAGGAACGCAAAAGAATAAACACATAACCATAAATACAGAGATGCAGCGGAAATAACACTTCATTTCATTAATATCAAAGAACTGAAATTTGCTTACAGACAATGGAAATAAAACTAGCTAGGGTACTGGTAGCTATCTCTGAGAGGAGATGTGGTGGCTACAGACCTCTGAACTGCTTTACAATGAGGCGCGAGGGCCTATTTATTATTGAGAAACAATGGAGAACCCTAAACATCCCAAAACCTAACCCTAGGAGATGAAGCGCCAAAACTATGGGCCCCGTTTGGGTAAATTGGTGTTTCAACTTCCCAGGGACGTAACTTTGGCATACTATCTCCGTTTGACGCACATGATACATCATTAGAAAGCTCTATCCGAGGACTACAACTCTCGAGACGAATTTGATGATCAAATTCAGTAATAGTCCTGGACCCAAAAAACGTCGTTTAGGGCCTCAAAACGACTCCGGAAGTTCAGGACCCAAAAACTGCTAAAAATAGTAAGTTATGCCGAAACTGAAAAACTGAAAGAGACAATGGTGGGGGCCCAAGTGGAAAAGGCGAGTGGCCACCAATATCCACCTGGATCAGCGATTCTCTGCGCGGCCTGTGGCTGGGCTCTGCCCTCTCAGCCGTTTCTGCATCTGCCCCAGGTCCTCCTGACCTCTGGGCCTCTCGGTTCTACTAGGCTCCCTTCTTTCCACTTGCCCTGCTTCAAGATCTCGCTGAGCCTCTCGATCTCTTGTCAGATCTGCTTGGGTCTGCGCCCTTGGGGTTTCTGCTTGCAGGGACTATTTGGATTCTCCTTCATCCCGGCCTTGAGATGCCTCGTTCCTTTGCTTGGTGCAGATCAGGTTTGCTGTTTTGATCTTCTTTCCATGGAGGCCCAAGGCTCGCCCACCGGTCCCTCGCAAGCCGCTCTCCTGGAAGCTGAAGCAACCTTCTCCTCTCTTCTTGCTTCGCTGCCCAAAAAGAAGAAATCTGAAGCTACTAAGTTCGTCAAAAGGCTCGACGATGTTCCGGAGGTAAACCTCCCTCTTGAGGGTCCGATCAAGGTCGCTTTGTCCTTGGCAGATCGGGCCCTGGTGGGTCAATTCACGGGCCTTTGGCCCTCGCCAAGATCCACGGAAAACTGGGTCATTAAGAACTGGGTTCCGCTGATCAAAAATAAAGTCACCTCTTATTTTCTGGGTAGAGGCTTCTTTCTGTTCGAGTTCAACTCCAAGGAGGATAAGGACCTGATCTTCAGGAATGGGCCCTATTTCATGGTACCCCAGGGCCTCTACCTTAACAAATGGACCCCCGATTTCGATCCGGCTGTGGATGTCCCAACGGCAGTCCCTGTCTGGGTTCGGCTCCCCAATCTACCAGTGCACTGTTGGAACTGGGAGTCCCTCAAGCACATTGGAGATACTCTGGGAAAATTCATTGACAGAGCAAACAACAATGATTAGTATGATTGCGCCCGAATCTGTGTCGAGGTGGACTTAGAGGTGGGGCTTCCGGAGGCCATTAAATTAAAGGTGGGCAGTTGGACGCATGTGCAAGTGCTGGACTATGAGCAACTCCCCTTCAAATGTCGCAAATGTCACATATATGGCCATTTTGCAAGAGGGTGCCCGAACAAAGGGGAAGCCGAGAAAGGAAAGGAAGAGGGCTGGAACCAGGTCAAGAGGCCAAAGACATCTCACAAGAAATCTGGGGTTCATGGACCCCAGCCTGCCTCCATCCAGAATGTTCCCCCACCAAAAAGCCAAGAAAACAGGTATGAGGTCTTAAGCTCTGCTGAAGAGACTCCTCGGGAAGAAGATAGGCAAGATCAACCTTTAGAAAAAATTCCTTTAGCAGAAACAAGACCTGAAGAAAGTGTCACGGCAAGAAACAAGGATAAGCAAACAGAAGCCTCCAAGGAGGAACATGACTCGGAGGAGTCCGAGGAGGATGGAGAAATAGGAGATACGCAGATATCGTTTAGAAGATTTGCAAGGGGCCGCAAATCTGCTAGAGAAAAGAGAGATCAGGAAACTTACAAAGACAAGCTTCAGGGTAGTTAGCCCACTTTGGAGAAATTTCTTGGCAAAAATCCGAAGATGGTAAAAAACCAAGCGCAGGGTTCCAAGGGAGCCCATCATCATAAAAATAAATGATGAAGATTGTCTCCTGGAACTGTAGAGGAATGGGGAGAAAATTGAAAGAAGAAGCAACGAGAAGCCTTATAAGAAGAGAAGCTCCAGACATTCTTCTGATTCAGGAGACCAAAATGGAGGACAAGGAGTTTCTCCAAATCAGTAAAAAAATTTGGAAAGGTAGCAGCGGACATGCAGTTTTAGCACGGGGAGCATCTGGGGGACTGGGCTCCCTTTGGAACCCTCTCAATTTCAGATTGGTCACCGTGCTGCACAACACCCACTGGCTGTTTTTGAAGCTCCAGCCTTTGGACTCGAGGGTGGTAGTCAGTCTTTTCAATGTCTATGTTCCAACAAATATAGGAGAGAAAAGGGAGTGTTGGGACTCCATCAGACATCTGTCGGAGTCAGAAAATTTGGAAAACATCATTGTTGCAGGTGATCTTAACCTCACCTTGCGCATGGAGGAAAAGCGAGGAGGCACAATCGTAAGGGACCCTGCAAGGGAATGGGTGGAAGACCTCATGCAAGATTGGGATCTGCTTGACATCCCTCCAGCAAATGGTAAGTATACCTGGTCTAACAAAAGAATAGGTCCTGGTCACATTGCTGCTAGACTTGATAGATGTTTGGTTTAGAGTTCCTTTCTTTTGCTGGGCTTAGATTTCAGATTGCATATCCTCCCATGCAGTGTTTCTGACCATAAGCCCATCTTGCTTGAGATGCTGGGCCACAAATATCTTGGCCCCATCCCCTTCAGATTCAACCCTCTTTGGGTCAAAGAACCTGAGTTCCTGAACTTGGTTCATGACTGCTGGAAACTGCCAGTGAAAGGTTCCCCTTTCTTCATTTGGGAAGAAAAACTTAGAAGACTGAAAACAATGCTTAAATCTTGGGCCAAAGCTCTTCCCTCTCCTGTAAAAGAGAGAAAGCAGGCTCAAGATAATCTTGCCTAGCACCATGCCCAATGTGAAGATGCAGAAATCACTAAAGAAGTTCTAGATAAGGAAGCTGAGCTCGAGCAAATCTTCCACAAAGCTTGCCTTTCAGAGGAAGAGCATTGGAGACTGAAGTCTAGGACCTTATGGCTTAAAGCAGGAGACAGAAATTCGGCCTTCTTCCACAAGCAAGCTCAAGCCAGAAAGAGCTTCAATTCTATTGCAGAAATCAAAGATAGCAATTTGACACACAAAGACTTTGATAGCATAAAGAGAGCAGCTTTCAACCACTTTCAAAACCTGTATAGAGAAGAGGGCGTGATGGACCCAAACTCCAAATTCTTGGAGGCGGTTCCCCCTAGGATCTCACCTTCAATGAATCAGCAGCTTGAAGCAAAGATCTCTATTCAGGAAATCAAGGATGCCCTCTCAGACATGGAGCCTGACAAAGCCCCAGGCCCGGATGGTTTTACAGCAAGATTTCTTCAAACCTGCTGGCAGATTGTGGAGAAAGACCTCTACAAAATGATTTTGAAATCACAAGACTGCCAGAAAATTGGGGGCAGCACCAATTCATCTTTTCTTGCCCTCATACCCAAGGAAAAGGGTGCTAAAGAATTTAATCGGTTCCGCCCCATCTCTCTTTGTAATATTGGATACAAATTAATCACAAAGGTTATTGCCAATAGACTTAAAGGTATTCTTCCAGCCATCATCCCGAAGAACCAAGGTGGATTTGTTTAGGGGAGACAACTCACTGACAACTTCATCCTAGTGCAAGAGGCGATTCACTCGAGCCAGATTCGCAAAGAGAAAGGTATGGTTATCAAACTAGATCTGGCTAATGCTTTCAATCGGGTCAGACTTAGCTTTCTTTGCGAAGTCTTGAAAAAAATTGGCTTTGGAATGGGCTTTCTAAAATGGATCCGTGCTTGTATTGCTGATCCTTGGATCGCCCCCCTGGTGAATGGGAGAGCAGCTGGTTTTTTTAAAGCTTCAAGAGGGCTTAGGCAGGGTTGCCCCCTCTCTCCGCTCCTCTTCGTCCTTCATGTTTCCGTCCTGAGTTTCTACCTGGATCAAAAACTGGTTGACCAAGAGATCTTGGGGCTCAATATAGCCAGAGGGGTCAAAAATGTTAATCACACCCTCTTTGCGGATGATACCCTCTTGTTAGGGGCTGCCTCTGCCAGATCTGCTCTTAGTTTCAAGGAGGTCTTGGATGACTACAGTGAAGCTACAGGCATCAGTTTAAACAATGGTAAGTGCAAAGCTTTTTGCTGGAACATCTCGGCTCCCACCCTTTCTGCCATCTCAAGAATTCTGGGCTTTACTGCCACTCTCAACTGGTCCTCCTTTTCTTATTTGGGCCTTCCTATCTTTCGCAAATTGGCATACAACAGAGATTGGATTCCTCTGTTGGACAAGTTCAAGGCCAAAATTCACGCTTGGGGATTCTCTTGGTTAAATCTAGCCAGCAAAACTGTTCTCATCAAATTTGTTCTTAGCAGTCTCCCCATCTTTCAATTCTCTGTAATTCTAGCCCCTTCAGGCATCATAAAAAAAATGGAAGCCTTCATTCGCAAGTTCTTCTGGAAAGGGGGCAATCACAATGACAGGAAAATCCCATTAGTCGGTTGGGAGAAAATCTGCAAGCCCCAGAGTGAAGGAGGCCTCAATTTCAAAGATCTTAGCCTCCAAAACATAGCTATGGGAGCCAATATCTTCTGGAGAATCATTGGTCCAAATCCAGGTTGGGCGCAAAAAGCCCTATGGAGGAAATATTTCATGGGAAAGAGGAAGAGATGTCTAGATGCCCTCCTACCCTCCTCAGGTTCGCAGCTGATCAAGCTCTGTCATAAAGCAGCCCCTTTAATCAGAGACAGAGCGTATTGGATCCCTGGAAACGGCAAAGAAATTAAAATTTGGGATGACAGCATTATGATGCAACCTCTTCTATCGTCCCACTGCTCTCTGCACGCGCTGCGTTTGTGGTTGGACAACGCCGAATGCACCACTCTTTGGGACATTTCACAATGGGAAGGCAGACATTGGCAGCGATGGAGGCTCCCTCCCGTCCCTCCTGCGCTGTCCCAAGCTCGAGATCTTTTCCTTTCTTTATTAAATGGTATGGCGCCTCTGCGCGTGGGTAAGAAGGATGCCCGAGGATGGGGAGCCGCCCCAGGGCTTTACACGGTTGCACAGGGATACAAATGCCTTCATGATCACCCTAACGTCCCTCCTAATCCTGCAGTCTGGAACGGGATCTGGAATCGCAAAACCATGCCTAAGGTCGACTCTTTCTGTTGGCTGTTATGCCACAGAGGGATTTTAACTACAGATAGATTGAAGAAGAAAGGATTTCACGGTCCCTCTCGATGCTACTTATGCTGTGATTGTGAGGAGAACGCTCAGCATATTATTTTGGACTGCAACTTTTCAAGAGATATCTGGCACGGCCTTCTGAGCTTCTGGAATTCTGAATTCACCTTACCCATGTCCATATCTGATCTTTTTGCAAACTGGCGGAATTCCTACCCAGGATCGCTTCCAAAAAATGAGAGTTTCACAGCTGCATGGCTCTCTTTGCCGAAATTTGCTTGTTGGCAGATCTGGCTTGAGCGCAACAGAAGAGTTTTCAGAGATGAAAGTCTAAACGCTCAGTTCATCATCACCAAAATAAAATGCCTTTGGAAAGAAAGTCTGGGGGATCATTTGCCGGATCTAAATCTGAGTCAGAAAGACTTAGAATGGGGTGCCTCGATGGACCTCCATTTCTCTAGTGAAATAAGGCATTACAAGGCCACAAAAGAGTGGCAATTCAGAGGGAAGGAGAATGATCTCTCGGATCTGCTCCTCAGGCATTCCAGATTCTCTTTATTCTTCGATGGAGCAGCGAAAGGCAATCCTGGTTTGGCTGGGGCAGGAGGAATTATTAAAAATAAAGAGGGTATTAATGTGGCAAAGTTCGCTTGGGGTTTAGGGCATTCTACCAGCATGCAAGCTGAAGCCTTGGCTCTTCTGCAAGGTCTCAAGCAAGCAAAGGCTTTCGGTCTTTCAGATATTAGTATCATAGGAGACTCTCAATCCATTATCAAAGTTCTAGTGGAGGATTCCTCTCCTGCAGACATTAGACTGGCAAGAGTAATTTCAAGAACCAGAAATTTGGTGAAATCCTTCCTGACTGCTTCCTTCCTTCATGTTTTGAGGGAAAATAATAAAGCTGCTGACTTGGAAGCCAACAGGGCAGTTTCACTTCCAGCTGGCTGTCTCTTGGCAGATGGAATTGAGAATTGGGACCCCATTCCATAAATTTTGTCATGTTTTTCTGCATTTTGCTGAAACAGTTTGTTTGTCTCTTTAAGATAGGGAAAATAACGGAGATAGACTCGATAGTCTCGAGTAAATCTTGCGGGTTTCCAAGTTTAGGGGCCTGTGATCAGTTAGTGAAAGAAAGTTTAAGGGCTATGCCTGATCAAATGTATCCGGTGAAAGGAATTTTGGCCAAATTCTAATATAAACCATAACCGTTCTTGTTAAAAAAAAAAAAAAAAAAAACAATAGTGTAAATTATGATTTGGTTTCATCGTTATTCCTTCACTTATTTTGTTTGATTTCAAATTTGTTTTATGTTTTCATTTTTCAGTTTTTAGATATCTTATGTTGACATATTAAGTGATTTAGTATTGAGCACTTAATTGATGCTTACCTGAATGGGAAAATGAAGTTTCAAGTCATAATCATGAACATCAAGAGTTATTAATCTTCCAATTCCAATTGATGTTCATCTCTTATCACTCGCGTCTTTCTTCTCAAAGAAGTGCCAACAAGAGAGTGCATATTCACAATATGACCAATGATCTAATTCAATTAATGATCTTCTATTGAATGTGTTTGAATTCCATCCATATTTCATTGACCCATTTGAAAGACATTTGGAAAATTTTCCTACATAGAAGATTGTTAATAATTTAACATATGTATATAATACTTATAATTTCATGCATGCCATTGTATCTAAAGGTGCATCTCCACAATCTGGCCTGTTATCCTCTCCTTTGAACCTCTTCCAATCATTAATGGAAATACATCCATATTTCTATGATCCAATAGAAATTCAATTGAAAAGGCAATTTCAAGAGAACATGATTGTAAACAAATTGCTTCTTGCAAATATGTTAGCAATAAGTGTATATAGTACATTTAGATTTATTTTTGCTAGTTTAATTATATTTTTATTTTTGTTTCTGATTTTTTTCCTGTACATATGATGCAGGAGCATCATGGTTCCAAAAATTTGTGCATTTAGTAGAATCTAGTGGACTTGTGTTTTCAAGGGAGTTGGTTTCCTAAGTATTTAATTAATGTAAAATTTCAATGTTTGAGTGATTTTATGTGAGACATTTAGAATAGGATTTAATTAAATATTGTGAGGCATATTTGTAGATGTTCTCGAATGTAGGAGAACATGAGAGATTTAGACTAGTTGAGATTTCATAGGGATTGTGAATCCTAGACTTAGGAATTAGTTGATGATTTTGTAGATTTAGAGGATTCTTAGGATTTAGTTGAGAAGATTGAGGATCTGAACCACAATTGGTTGCAGAACCTTTTGTATATATTTGTAAGCCTTGAAGGAATTAAGATATATGCTTCTTAGATAGTAATAGAGGAGATTTGATTGTAAGCCTACGGGCAGGAGAGAGGAAGAGAAAAGGGCCATGTAAAGGCATATCAAGCCAAATCTAGACTGTAAATAGGTTTTATTTGTATTTGTACAATCTATTTGATTAATGAGAAATTGAGTTCATTGCGATTGTGTTTTTGTCTCTCTTACGAGCTGAGTGATCCGTAATTGAGAAAATCTAATTTCTGTGTAATAAATTACTGATTGCATGAATTCTGATGAATGAATAAGTTTTACTGTGTGATATAAGATTTAATGGATGGGTAGAATCTGTGTGATTCCAGTCTAAGAGTTAAATGGCTATAAATGAAACTAACAGGGGAAATAAGTGCAGATAATCCTATGTGCAAGTTGAGAAAGAGAAGCAAATATGAATTCTAGATTCAGAGAACAAATACGCCATGGTATTCTGGATTGAAGACAGTGTGATAAGCATGCAACAGTGTGAAGGCCATAGATCTGAGTGAGAATCAGAAGAAAAATCTCAAGAGGAGTAGCATGGAGGAGACAGAGCTGTAAAGCGGTGGCAGTCGACAAACAAAATAAATTTATTTAGAGAAAACTCTTAGAAGTTTTCCAATGGAAGAGATCGAAATGTGTGAAGAAGAGCCACGTGTTGGGCAGAGCATCCATGTGCATATCGCATAGCGCTTGCGATATGGCATAACAGTTAACGGTGGAAAGGTAAATTTGTGAAGTGTTGATGAGTGTAAAGTTGCGAAATGTCGATGAGTGTAAATTTGCGAAGTGCCGATGAGTGTAAAGTTGTGAAGAACCAAAGTGAAATAAGTTAATAATTGCGATATGCGAAATCTTATGTTTGAAGATTCATGAAATCGGTAAAGTATGCGATGCGATAGAAATCAGCGATAGGTGGAATAATAAATGGGCGCAGCGTGATATATAATATTTGTTGTGAATTGCGAAATGGATAATAGGTAAGATTAATTCATCAAGTGCAAAAGCGTATGTATGAGTTTTTGAACCAAAGAGCCACTTTTAAAATAAGCTTCCGCAAGGGTATTAAAGGATAGTGTATAAAATAATAAAGTGGGTTCTGAATTAAGGGTTCAAATAAAAACTCATGGAGAATTATAGAAACCCCATCATTTGGGTAAAAATGGAGGAAGCATGACTCCAAAATTAAAATAAGTTTAGTTAGCATGCTGACCTTGCATCTTTTGGTATCAAAGCGTAAGTTCCTTTAAGGGTGAAGCAATAAAATAAAACTTAGTGAAGGAGTAAAACATAATTTGAAAATTTTGAACAGTGAATGACAGGTCAAGAAAATGACTTGTGAAAATGTGCAGCAGAGTATTGTTGATAGTTGGTGACTTCGACCAAGATAAAGCTGGGAGATTGGTAAGAGAAACTACAACAACAACATGTGTTCATAAAATTGGACAGTGAGGTATGGTCTTCATGTTTTCAGTTAATTAATGATAAATTATTGATTGAAAGAGATACTATGAAAATGTTTGAGGACAAGAACAAGCATAGTTTTTTATGATGATGGCAATGAACCTATCCAACTAGGTTGGAAGAAAGGAGAAAGGTGAATAAGTGCAACAGCCAGAGGAGCAGCGAAGCTCTAGAAGGTTCAAGAGAGCGAACCAAGAGAGAGAATACCTAGGGAGAGATAAATCTTAGAGAGGAAGCTTGCTAAGGTATTGAGTAGTAAGAGGAGATTGATATAAGAGAAGGCTATGTTACAGATCACCAATCGAGCATGGATGAGCTCATGAGGAAGATGGCCATGGAGGGTCATAGAAGAGGTTCTAGAGAATGCCATAAAGGTAAGATGAGTAATGAGGAGCGAGGGAGAACTCTTGCAGTGATGATAGTACAATTGGAGGTACTAAAGGAATGGCTACAAGAAGAAAACCAGAGAGGAGGATGGATCTTTCCATTGAAGGGAAAGAAACTCATTACAAATGAAGTGGAGGCAGAAGGAGATTGCCTTATGGAAAAAATAGCTCAGATTTTTTTCAGTCAAGGATGGAATTTGAGGATTCCACTTGCAAATCTATTCAAGGAGAAATGCTTGAGGGAGGAGATGGAATTATCCGCAAGCTAGAGGAAGGAATATCTCTTGATGATGAAGAGGAAGATGTGAGACTGTATGAAAGTCTCAAGAGTTCAGAGGAGAACTCAGATCACCAATCGAGCATGGATGAGCTCATGAGAAAGATGGCCATGGAGGGTCATAGAAGAGGTTCTAGAGAATGCCATAAAGGTAAGATGAGTAATGAGGAGCGAGGAAGAAATCTTGCAGTGATGGGAGTACCATTGGAGGTACTAAAGGAATGGATACAAGAATAAAACCAGAGAGGAGGATGGATCTTCCATTGAAGGGAAAGAAGGTAATTTGGCACTCATTAAAAATGAAGTGGAGGCAAAAGGAGATTTCCTTATGGAAGGAAGAGCTCATATTTTTTTAGTCAAGGATGGAATTTGAGGATTCCACATGCAATTATATTCAAGGAGAAATGATTGAGGGAGGAGATAGAATTATCCGCAAGCTAGAGGAAGGAATATCCTTTGATGATGAAGAGGAAGAGGTGAGATTGTATGAGGGTCTCAAGAGTTCAGAGGAGAACTTAGATCAACATATTGATTTGCTGACAAAGGAGTTAGAGGAAATATCAGAGCAACATACTGAGATGTTGCCAGAGGAGGAAGAAGCACTGAGATCTTCTATTTTTAATACTGATAATTCTTGTGTTAATATAAGTTATGCAGGTAAAGGAGGACAACAAATGGAAAATGTCAAGGAACCTAATCATGAAGAAAATATGTTAGCTGAAAACATAGTGAAGGATCATCATTCCATCATGATGATAGGCACAATGGAGATAACCATGGAAGCTACTGAGGCAATAAACAAAAAGAATATAGCTCAAGGAAGAAAACATGAAACATAAATTCACATAGCAGAGAAAACGAAAGAAGAAGTCTACACTGAAGATACAATTAAAAAGCATGATGAAGAAAAGGTATTTACTGTGCCTAATGAGATTGGAATTTTTAAGTGTTATGATTTAGACATGTGTATAGCTTTAGAAAAGGGAGCATGACCATCTGATGATTGGTCAACAACAAGTGAAGGTATTGAAAACTGTGTAAAGTTTCCAAATTCTACTCCAATTGAAATTGTTGAGTTATATAGAAAGTTATACCTTCAAAGGATAAAGTTGGAAAAATAGAGGATATATACTCAGGATGAATTGCTAAAGAAGGAAAACAAAGAAATTGTCATGAATGACAATCATGGAGAAGAAATTATCAGTTGTAATGAACAGAGCCAGAAGATTGACTTTGAAGACAATGTAGCATCAATTGAAAAAAGTGCAAAATTCTATAGAAGAAAACAATGAAATTTTTGTAAGGGAAAATTATGAGGTTGCTAAGTTGGGAGAAGCTAAGTATAACAGTGAACAAGACGGTAAGGATGGAAGGGTGGTAGTAAGAATCCAACAAATCCAAATTGAAGGTAACAAACAACAGTTTGAAGATGAATGGACAGAGTGCAACAACAATTGGCAGAGTGAGTACCAGTCAGAAGATAAATTGGGCATGGAGATTGAAAGAATAAGAAGGTTGATGATGAAGGTGTCTCGGAAGAAGACGACAACAAGAAAGAAAAGCAGCAGCAGCAAGAGAAAGACAACAACAAACTATGAGAGCATAGCTAGTGGGGAAATGCAGCATAAAGTATGGAGACCTGGAGAACAACAACAAACAACAACAACAACAAAACAACAGAAAGGAAGAGAGGCAGTCAAAGACAAATTACAAACTAAAGTATGGGATCTAGGAGGAATTCCATCAGAATTGAAGACACATGATCTGGATATCATGATTAATTTCTACCTTGGGAGTCTGATGCAGGAGCATCATGGTTCCAAAAATTTGTACATTTAGTAGAATCTAGGGGGTCTTGTGTTTTCAAGGGAGTTGGTTTCCTAAGTATTTAATTAATGTAAATTTTCAATGCTTGAGTGATTTTATGTGAGGCATTTAGAATATGATTTAATTAAATATTGTGAAGCATATTTGTAAATGTTCTCGAATGTAGAAGAACGTGAGAGATTTAGGCTAGTTGAGATTTCATAGGAATTGTGAATCCTAGACTTAGGAATTAGTTGATGATTTTGTGGATTTAGAAGATTTAGTAAAGAATATTGAGGATCTGAACCAGAATTGGTTGCAGAACCTTTTATATATATTTGTAAGCTTCTAGGGCATTAAGATATATGATCCTTAGATAGTAATAGAGGAGATTTGATTGTAAGCCTACGGGCATAGAGAGAGAGGAAGATAAAAGGGACATGTAAAGGCATATCAGGCCAAAGCTATACTGTAAACATGTTTTATTTGTATTTTGTTGTAGCCTCTACAACACCCTCCAAAAAACCCCACTTCAAATTTTTTTTGGAGCCCCTTGAGCACAAAGAAAAGTTAGTAAAGAGTCGGGAGGACTAAGTCGTTGAGTCGCAAATCTTAAAATTTGTGGAAAATCGCGACCCCACGACCCTGAGGTCACAAGGTCGCTAGGTCACATCCATCCCACATCACCTCGCCATGTGACCTTGCGACCTCATTTATGGATCGCACGTGCGACCTTTTTATATATAGGAGGTCGCTAGGTCGCATTTTGCATATGCAGCGGATAGAAAAAACGCCTCTGACAGGTCAACTGGAGCGCGATTTTCCCGGGTAAGTTGCCGTTTTCCTCCTGCTATTTCCTTTTTGTTTTTTCTTGCCTAATCTCTGCATCCCTTAGCCTTTAAATTGCCCCCTTCCTTAGTCATTGTTTTCATTTATCACTTAGGGTTTTTCTTATGATTCCAGCTTTCATCCTGCTTGCCCAACTTTCACAATTCCTCATCCAGTCTCCCATGGCCTGTATCCTGCTTCAAAAACTATCCCCTAGCTCTGTATGGACCCTTTTAACCCTATTTTTTTCAAGTTAAAGGCCAAAAACAACTTCACGCCACGCGCGCCAAAACCTCGACAAGCCCTAGCGTGACTTGCGACCCTGCGACCTAGTCGCAAGGTCGCATTTCCGCCTTTTTCTTGCAACTTGCGACCCAGCGACCTCGCGACCTAGTCGCAAGGTCGCAAGGTCACATTTCCGCTATTTTTCCACAATTTGCAACCCAGCGACCCCGCGACCTAGTCGCAAGGTCGCATCCCCGTCGTTTTCTCACAACCCGCGACCTAGTCGCAAGGTCGCAAGGTCGCACCTTTTCCATTTTCTCACAACTTGCGACCCTGCGACCCAGTAGGCCACTTATTCAGTTCTGCCTGTGTCCTTAGTTGAAATAATTGATAAGCTATAACTGGTCTTGTATCATCATGGCATCTTTCTTATCCTGGGATTCTTTCATGAATATGACAGGTGAATTTGAAGCAGACTTGGAGTGTATACTTGTCCCCTCAGATTCCAGCGACATGGGACCTCCAGTATCTCGGAAAAAAGATAAGCACCTGGCAGTGGAGGATGTAGAGATGGACATGCCAATGTCCCCACCCCCGATCTACAGAGATACACTATGCACATTTTCGAAAGGGGTCGCATGCGCTGGTAGCAAGTGTACCAAGAGTTCGCTAGAACATAATTCCCAGAAGACATCCCTGATCGGGAGATATACTTAAAGGTCAAAAGTTCTAAGCTCCATCTTGCAATTGCCCATCCGACTATATTCCCATGCCCAGAGATGATAGATTGGATTATACAAAAAACTGACCCGAAGAGGTTCGTGATCAGGGACAGCGAAGGCAAAGCTTTCGCAACACTCAAAGGCTCAGACGCCCATGTTTATTACTCTTTGCCTGATTGAGAAGAAGATTTCACAGAAGAATGAGCTATCTCCCATGCAATTCCTATAGTGGACACTATAAAGCAGTGGTGGGAGGAGCCTGAGAAATTTAAGGTCAAGAAGGACCAGGAATATCCAATGGCGAGCCTGAGGAAAGTATATAAATTAGTGGCTGCCATGCTTTGCAGATTGTACGGGCGCCCCGATGCCACCACCTTCAACGGCACATGGGAAACTCTCATGGAATATGTCACAGTGCATGACACCCATTTCAACTGGGCTAGCATATTAATGACCTCCATGCATACAAACTTATCCTCGGCATTGGTACCAGATGAAGGAATGCCTTCTGAATTATATATGGCCTCTTATTTGCTGGATGTCGTCTATTCAAGGTTGCACTTTGAAGGATGGGTGCATAACTGGGATCCAAAACAGACCCGTGCAATCCACTTACAAACCAAGGTGTTTTGGGAATCCAGGTATAAACAAGACATAGAGCCGATCTCTCAAGTGTTCATCCTTGCTCTATACAGAAAATTGTTCGGCCAAGACGCTCCTTGCATGTCTTGGCGAGCCATGGAAATTCTAGTCAAGGTGGCGCATTGGTTCCCATTTTCCGAGTATACGTTCATCCGAGTCTTTGGCTCGTTCAGGGCCCCACATGCTATGCCTCGTTTTGTCACAGACAGAATGCTCATGCAAGAGGTCTGTTTCCAAATGTCTTCAGGTTTCTCCAGGGTCCTGTCCAAGGGTAAGAAGAAGCCGTGGCCTACGCTACCCCTCACTATCGGCGCATACACAGTCAAATACTTCAGAGAAGTAGAGGCGGAGGCAGAAGAGATGAAAGGTTATCGCCTTGGGGCATTAGAATACCGAACATACGACCCGAAGAGGATAGTTCCTCATCATTGCAAGAGTTCTAAATTCAAATGGAACTACCAGCACGTGGAACGCCTGGGAGAAGATGAAAGAAGAAACTGGTACAATGCAGACCGACAACTTGCTCCGGGGATGGACTTTGGCCAAGAAGACCCAGATGACCAAAACTTGGAAGACAGGAGCCGTGAATTAGGAGGCACTTCTTCTTCTCTGGCTAAAAAGCCTCGAACCAGTACAGGGCATAGTCCATCTACCCAACAGAAAGAAATAGAGGCCAAAGCCCAGCAAGAGAGAGAGAAGAAAATGAAAGAGGATGAGGATAAGCATAAGAAGAGCCTAAGGTCAGAGCAGAAGAAAAAGCAGGCCGAGGAGGCCAAGAAGGAAAAGGAGAAACAGGAGGCGGAGGCTGCAGCAGAACGGGAACTCAAGAAAGAGTTAGATAAATTGGAAGCTGACCACCAGAAAAAAGCAGAGCAAGCTACGGCAGCTGAGCGTAAAAGAAAAGTCGAATTAGAATCAAAGGCAGAAGCCGAATGCCTACGGAGAGAAGAGGAAGAAAAGAAAAAGAAAGAAGAGGAGGATGAAATGCTAGAGAAAATCGAGGTATATCCCCTTGAGGTACCTCTAGTCAGTACACGATCCACGCTCTCCGATGTCAGTTCCTCCTAGGGGCAAGAGGAGGAGGTATTCTACCTCACCAGGCTCACGTTCGATCAATTCTCCTTCAAAATCCAACAGGAGAAGAGAAGATGTCCAGCGCAAAATCCTTCTGCCGCATCCACAGTCGCAACTGGAAAAGACATAGTGCTCGATACTAGGACTAATCCCGTGATGATAGCATCGGCTGGCATAGCCTTCGCTGTGGCCACAGAAGAGAACGTGACCAGAATGAGTAGAGAGATCGTTTCTCTACAGAATAGGCTACAAGAATCAGAGCAGCGGGAGAAAAGGGCAGAACATGAAAAGACAACATTGAGAGAGGAGGTTCAACAACTCCGAAACAAAACTCCCCTTGTCAATGAAGTTTCGCTTACCATTCAAAGGGAGTTCGATATATTAGACTCTACCATGAGGCAAGTTTATGGGGAAATGTTTACCATAAAACAAACAGTCGCCCCATTGGTGAGAGCCCAAACGGAGACTAAGCAAAAGCATGAGCAGCTGAAGGAGGCCTCAACTGACTTGGACAGAATGATGGACTAGACAGTGCGGTACCCTCAGGCTCTTGAAAATTTTCCAAAGAAGGACTGGATTCACACGCAAGATGCCAAAGTCCAAATCCATATGAAAATGCAGTCCAAGGATAAGCTATCCAAGGACCTAGACAAGGTTATGGCTGCATACGAACATCTGATCAGCGACATCGATTCGATGCACATCTTACATCACATTCCATTGCTGGGCGCATTGGATGAGGGGAAGACATGGGAGCAAGTGAATCAAGAGTTCCAGTCATTTTTGTAGCCCATTAAACAAGCTGTTGCCACTTCCGACCTTGCAGCATCGCAAGAGAACCTGGACCAGTTTCTTGTCACGCTAGTTTGGGTCTACACCAAGCTCGCTTCTTTGTCCAACCAGATCTCACAGAAGAAGGAGACTCTAATCCCAAATGCCTTGGAGTGTATGCACCGGCTGAAAGAAGAGGTCCCTTTGGTTTCTCCCATAGCAGCAGACTATCAAGCTTGGAAAGACTTCCTCAAATGACAATAGATTGATACCCATGATCTCACAGTTGCACGCACATCTTCATAATCTGGTGGCAGTAGTTCGATGGGAGATTTTGGAGACAGATTGTAGGTCGCACCACCCAGATAGGTCGCAGGTCGCATTGCCCAGACAGGTCATAGGTCGCATTGCCCAGCTAGGTTGCAGGTCGCAGTTCCCTTCCAGGTCGCAGGGCAGCTCAACAGTCAGGCAGGCGAAGGGTCAGGAAGCCCAAAGGGCAGATTTTGAACTATAAAACTCCCTCCGGGGAAAATGCAAAGGATCTTTTTTGTGGGGACTCAAGAGCTATACAACATTGTATTGAATGATAACACTCTTGTGCACATGAATACAGATACTTGTTTAAACTCCTATTGGATCTGATGTGTTTTGCTGTGCGAACGCTATGAGTATTTATTATACAGTTTGGAAGATCTTTCTGGTTAACGAAGCTGCACTTTTAGTGACATCATTTACGCATTGTGGTTATCTATAACTGTGTTAATGATGTTTAGGTTCATTTTGATTTCTTAATGGATGTTAATGACTTTGCTTATTATCATTTGTTTTATCTTTCACGCATGTAAAAGGGGCATCTCGCCATAAATAATTGTTTCTTTTGTGGTTAGAACAACCTACAAGCATAACCCCAATGATGTGTTGTTAACAACACCTCCTTCGGTGTCTATGCTTCATTATTTGTCTCACTACGCATAGTGTTATATACATGTTTAACGCATCAATCATGTATCTTGTATCATTTGAATAAGTGTGTGTCCGCAGGTTCAATAGAAGTCTTTTGAGACCAAAGGGAAGGTGACTTAAGTTGTAGCCGGACCCACACCCCGTACGGGATCCCTATCCCAAACGGTTCAAAGTCTAATTGGGACTTTCTACCGAGGAGATCCCCTATTGTTGGCTGGACAGATTTTCCCGTCAACATATTTGTACAATTTATTTGATTAATGAGAAATTGAGTTCATTGCGACTGTGTTTTTGTCTCTATTACAAGCTGAGTGATCCGTAATTGAGCAAATCTGATTTCTATGTAATAAATTACCAATTGCATGAATTATGATGAATGAATAAGTCTCACTGTGTGATATATTTAATGGATGGGTAGAATCTGTGTGATTCCATTCTAAGAGTTAAATGGTTGTAAATGAAGCTAACGAGGGAAATAAGTGTAGATAAACCTGTGTGTAGGCCGAGAAAGAGAAGAAAATCTGAATTCCATATTCAAAGAACGAATAAGCCATGGTATTATGGATTGAAGACAACGTGATAAGTGTGTAACAGTGTGAAGGCCATAGATATGAGTGACAACCAGAAGAGAAAGCTCAGGAGGAGTAGCGTGAAGGAGACAAAGTTGTAAAGCGGTGGCAGTCGACAAACAAAAGAAATTTATTTAGAGAAAACTCTTAGAAGTTTTCCAAAGGAAGAGATCAGATGACAAGGATCAAGGCAAAGATTGACGAAAGAGATCTCATCGTAAGATAAATTGGGAATGTGTGAAGAAGAGCCATGTGTCGGGTGCAGTAGCCATGCACATATAGTAGAGCGCTTGCGATATGGGATAACAGTTAATAGTGGAAAGGTAAATCTGCGAAGTGCTGATGAGTGTAAATTTGGGAAGTGCCGATGAGTGTAAATTTGGGAACAGCCAAAGTGAAATAAGTTAAGATTTGCGATATGCGAAATCTTATGTCTGAAGATTCGCGAAATCGGTGAAGTATGCGATGCGATGTGATGTGGTTGCATATCGCATGCGATAGAAATCGGCGATCAGTGGAATAATAATTGGGCACAACACAATATATAATATTTGCTGTGAATTGCGAAATGGGTAATAGGTAAGATTAATTCATCAAGTGCAAAAGTGTATGTATGAGTTTTTGAACCAAATAACCACTTTTAAAATAAGCTTTCGCAAGGGTATTAAAGGATAATGTATAAAATAATAAAGTGGGTTCTGAATTAAGGGTTCGAATAAAAACTCATGGAGAATTAGAGAACCCCATCATTTGGGTAAAAATGGAGGAATCATGACTCCAAAATTAAAATAAGTGGGGTTAACATGCTGACCGTGCATCAACATACATGCGGGAAATAAAATTCTTAAATGGTTACATTGGAAGTATGACTATACTTAGACATGTTTCCTTTCATTCAGTTAGGATTAGGGATAGATTAATTTAGATTTAGATTCCTTTCCTGTTTGTATTTATTTCATTACTGCTGTTGAGGAGGTAAATCCCCTCTGCGGACAGAGGCGATCCCTACTAGCCCAGATCGGGTCTAGCAACAATCAAACACGCTACAACGCAAGCTCCTAATTGCAAAAATCAAAGCGCGATAGAAGGCCTACCTCAGGTCCAACGCTGTTGTCGTTGCGGAGAGGATAGTGCTCTTGATCCCTTGCTCTGACAGGTCACAATTCCACCACGTGACGCGATCGAACACCTGCACGTACAAGAAACATGACGAACATACGAGCGTAAAACCATATAATTGCAATTATGTGTCAGTCAGAGAGGACACAACTCATAAACAAGCATGAACAATACGAGTGGAACTATAATCGTAGTCACTTACATTAATGAAACAAAGGATGATACAACCTGGCTCTGACGCTGAAATCCTCCTTCGGCGGGTCGTCAGTGGAATACGTCTCGGTAAAGCTTGTTGGGAATAGGGACAAGCCTCTCTCTTCGATTGTCAATCTCCTTGCTATGGATTTGGCACTATGAGGACTATCAAAGCTCTTGCAACATTCTTTAGGCTATGAAGGCTCTTGGAGATTCACTTGCAAAGGGAAATGGCAAGCTTATATAGATGGTGGAAGGGGAGTTGGGATCCCTATAATCATGGGATTGGCCCTATCCTCAAGGAAGCTTCCATGAGAGGTGGAAAACTACTTCCTCTACATGGAAATCCAGAGCCAAACGTCCCAACTCAATTTAGATACCAGTTCAAGAGTTGGTTAAAGTCAATATTCCGCCATTTATTTTTAAAAAACACCCTTTATTAAGCCTGGCGCAAGTGCGACTCTGAGACAGAGCACCAATTGGCGCGCCCTCTTTGAAGAATTTCCCCCATTGGCACGGGTATAACACATGCTAGTCGCGCCAAGGATGAAAAGGCTATTTTTAGGGTTTTTCACAAGGAGATGTCTTCAGGGAAATGAAAGTACATGTCTAGGGGAATGCCATGAAAGTGTTTTCAGGTTATGTCACTGCTCATAGGTCACGGAATAATCCCTCCAATGTGCGGGATGGGGAATTGCAGGGACGGTGACAAATTTCTGTGTAACAGATGCCCCCTAAAGCATGAGGCCCGAAAGAGAGAGAGGGGTGAAATGATTTACGAGAACGTGTCCAACTGAAAACACCGACGCGGTAAAAAACTCCTTGTAGACAACAAATACAAATCGATATCTCGTATACACGTACATATATGTGGCAGGGCGCGCCTATCCACAATAGCATACAATAATTCGTATCCAAGGTATGGACGTACTATCCGAGGATCGATAAATAAATACCTTGCATGGCTCACCATCCAATTAGCGAGTCATGTACATAATGATAATAATCCACAAAATTCACCGGATTATACGCACAGTGGCATACCGACGCGCTCCATATTCCACCCGAGACACTACGTTCAAGCATGCGAATATGTGAGCTGAAGTCAAACATGCAAGAACATCGCCTGATTACCAGCCAATGATGAAAGCTGTTAACAGACGCGAGAGGTACCACCAATAATGACAATGGCCCTCAAGGTACTACAGGTACAATCTACGGCATGTGAATCAATGAGCTGGTGTCAAACACCCATATAATCACTCGATCGGAGGCCAATGATGAGAACCTCACGTCGAACGCAAAGAACCTGCCATTGAGGTATGCAGGCTCTAAGGTACCAGAAGGGAGTCTCTAGATCAACTTCCTGGATAATGAGCTGAAGTCGACAGGAAGTGATCTTGATCGAAGGTGGGCCATATTGTTTCCCACATCATCGATGTGAGACAGAGGAATATAATGTCTTTGTGAATCAAGATCAGATGAGAATCAGAAGACGGTTGAAATTTGCCGAGGTCAAATTCTCTTGAACATATGGCGCCACGACAGTGAGTTTGGCAGTATTTTGACATCAAAAGATCAAAGGTCATGACGATGAGGAAAAGAGTAGATGAGAGGTAAAAAAGGATCACCCAAACCCACGGAGGCAAGTGAAAAACGAGATGAGATGTCCCCAACCCGACACGAATGCCGACAAGTGCCATGTTCAAGAGCGACATACTGCCAACACGACAATGATGCTGGTTCCATTTTTCCCCACCATTTTTGGTGAGTACGTCTTTATTTTTACACAAGCTTGAAGAGGATACCATATGCTTGTCATATAAGTCCGTCCTTCGAATGAATCCATCCTAGTACATTTAACGAGCCCTAGGAAGGAGAAACTCGAATAACGTCATCACGACTGAATCCAATGTCATCAGGGTTTAACGAGTGTGACAAAGGAAAAACTTGGCGTCTTTTCATGTTTAGAGAGTTTAAAAAGACAGCGGAAAAGTAAACTCCAATGGTCCCTTTTCATAAATAGTTCCTCAGACCCGAAAAGGTAGAAAACAATATCCGAGAAAACCTCCTAGTCGCGATAGGCTAGGGTATTCCTTTTTCGTAAGTAATCTATCCCATCCCGAAAAAGGGGTAAACGTATACTGGGTAGATGTCATTTCGTGGCCACTTTAACGAGATCGAAACGACAAGGGACTCGACAATCTTTTCATGTTTAGAGAGTCAGAAAAGAGCTGAAAGTTGACTCCTCCTGGATGAATGAGTGGTATAAAGGGTAGCAACTGGTTCCGGTAATGGTGGAACTGCTCAGAACAAGTAAAGGTTAAGAGGTTGGCTAACAAAACCACTCATCGCAGAGGTTCCTCAGGAACAGGTAAAACAACCAAGTGAAGGCATATGATCGGCCAAGCAGATAGTGACGATGGAGTGAGAAAACCAAGGCTCATCTAGCAAAAACAGGCTGATAAAATGGAAATCACAAGAGGTAAAATGGGAATGGTTTCATTTTTACACAAGCTTGAAATCATAAAACTCTGCTTGAAGTTGGTTTCATTTTTACACAAGCTTGAAACAAAGATAAACTATGCTTGAAACCAGTTTCATTTTTACACAAGCTTGAAATGGAAACAAACTATGCTTGAAAAAGTAAGCATGCCCCCCAACATGGTGACTCAATTCGAGGTGCATGCCCCCCAAGCTTCAGTCCATATGAAAGGAAGATGGAGTGAAGGTTCAAGTTACGAGACCAAGAGAAAGACTCGATTGGATTTTATGAGAACTTATCAAAGACTCGAATTGAACAGGAAAGTGTTTCATTATTTTAACGAGGTTGACACATTAAAAGAACTATCCTCGTGACACCTTGTTTCATTTTTTAAGGAGCTTGACACAAGACAACGAACTGTGCTCCAACTGTCTTGTTTCATTTTTTGAGGAGCTTGACACAAGAAAACGAACTGTGCTCCGACGACCTTGTCTTATTTTTTAGGGAGCTTGACACAAGAAAACAAACCATGCTCCAGGAACCTGGTTTCATTTTTTAAGGAGCTTGACACAGGACAAGGAACTATGCTCCAACAACCTGGTTTCATTTTTTTAAGGAGCTTGACATGAGAAAACAAACTGTGCTCCGACAACCTAGTTTCATTTTTTAAGGAGCTTGACATAGGAAAAGAACCATGCTCCGAGGACCTTGTTTCATTTTTTAAGGAGCTTGACACAGGAAAGGAACCATGCTTCGACGACCTCATCATAATGAACAAGAAGTCATCGCTTCCAAGAGTTCCACTCCCGATGGAAGGAAAACATCCTGGAAGTCAGGACCTAATGCCCCCAACACTCCGATGCACGATGGCACCATCACTAAGCACAGCACAAGGTAGGTAGCCACATAGCCGACCTATGGTGGGGCGTATACAACGGTGGATAAAAACTAGAAGGGATGATACAAAGCCACCTCGCCATCGTGACCAAAGAATGAAATCTCGATCAATGGTCACGATCCGTCCTTCATGCAAGAAAACGTACCACACGAAAAAGGGAGGAGACAAGCGCTCCCATGGCATAGGTGTAATCGCGCCCCAAGAGCGCGTCGCCCTCCAAGGGGCTTCTGGAATGAATCCACTGTCCATATGGACAGTTTTACCTCCAAAAGTAACAGGTAACCTTGGAAGGATCCCTAAGGGTTGACTCGTTCTTCTGTTAAATGCCAACAGATTCTGCGTAACAGGTGCAAGCGGCGGCGAGCCAAAATCTTGCCAAGTAGTTGAGGATAGAACACTAACAGATGTGCCTTCATCTATAATGGTGCTGGGTACGACCAAACCAAAATCCTGTACTGTGATCTCGAAAGGCACATAAGACGGAAGGCGGTATCCTGCAAATTGACTTCAGTCAAAGGAAGCGACAAAACTACTCGGAGAGGCTACCATCGAATTGAGATGGTCTTCCCCTGGTGTTATGGAAGAAGGAGCATCCTCCACGACCTCCATCTCGAAGGTGGGAGGGATATCCTCCGGGACCTCCATCACGGGAGGCGGAGGAGCAACTTCTTGAGATATAGGGACAGGAGAATCTTTCTCCAATTCCGAAGAATCTGAAGAAACCAGCAGAACATGAGGGGTGTGAGGTCCATTCTCAGCAGAAAAGACCTGGTGCACCGTAAACGGGGCCAGTTCAACCGATCCCACGACCAATGGTTGGTCAGGGATGGATTCTTGAATTTGAATTTCCGAGGAAGCGGGATCGACCAAGGATGACTCTTGACCAATTGTGGAATCATCTGGTGAAGGACTCATAGAAAACTGCTTGTAACCAGCTGGAAGGCATGGTGCAGAAGCAGTCGAGTTGTCCAAAACTCGTTTGGCTTCATCCATATACAGACAAAGGTGAATGGCATGGTGCCCTTCACACAACTTACAGGGATTGGTAATCTTACCCTGTTTCTTAGGAGCCTTACCAGCACTAGTTGAAGATGTGCCCCCAACTTGACTCTCGGAAGCCAAAGGCAACGGCGGACGACCGTTGGACCATGCTTCGAGCACCTTGGGAATTCCAGTGCAGTCTCGAAGAAGATGGTCTCCCGTGCACAAAATGCAAGGGAACTTGAATTTCCGTGGAGGGTTGGAAGGTTTATCAAGAGGAGACTTCTTAGGTGCAATAGCCGCAGAGCTAGCCTCTCCTTTATCAGACTTCTTCTTATTTTTCTTCTTCTTCTTATTCTTCTTCTTAGCCACTTGGTTACTCGAATCCAGACTTTCACCAGGCGAAGTAGAAGATGAGGACGCAGAAACAGGCAAAGAAGGGGAGAGGTCCACCTTGGAATCAACATGATGTTGTTCAGGTGGAGGAACTGATTGACCAGTAGCCAAGACATTCAGGACCACAGAGGTTGAAAACAACCAAACAGGCAACCCAACAGTTAACCCAGGAAGGGACAATGTTGCCATATAAGGAGCGCCAGCATTCCCAAAAGGAGGAAAAGGACCCGGATTCCCATCAGAGGGGATTCCTTGGTTAGTGTACTCCGGAAAAGTTGCCATTAGAAATAATCTTCAGAACAACACCCTAAGGAAACTAACTTTGACCAGGAATATTTCGTGGGCAGTTAATTTTTAAAACATTGAAACAAAACTCTACCATTTCATATTTTAAGAGTCAAGAAACAGGCAAAAGGTGACTCTATCACTTTCAGATTGGAAACAAGCGTGAAAGGACAAGTGCTTGATGACCTTTTCAAATTTAAAATGTCGAAAAGATCGAAAATGACTACTCGTAAATTCTAGGCAAAGGGTGTACCAAATAACCGTGAATCGCAATATACACCTCGTTTCAAAATGAAAGAGAAATCAACCAAGGATTTAACGTACGTGCAGGCAATCTCCCCAAATTCTGTGTCCGGTGTATCACGGGTATAGGGCGGCAGACTCGGCTTCCTACGGATAAAGGATAGCAACCTAGTGGGGTCTCCCTTATATACGCGATGGTACGGGGAGCACAAGTCAGTACTAGTGCTATCTAAAGCCAAGAGGCGAACGACAACTACTAGGTTTAAAGACGCCGGAACACGTCTCTAGCCTAGACCTCTAAATATTTCGTTAATGTTTCAATGCTGCCTTAGTGTAAATTGAATAAATTTTAATGTTTATCTTCAATTATGTTTCAGTTTTCAGGCCCTAGCGAGTGTTATGTCTCAAAATCACCTAAATGCATACTACATGCCACAGTATATCATTTCGTTCGATGAAAGCTAATTACAAGAGAGTTAAGAGCTTTTCACACAACAATAAAATGACCAGAAAACAACCAATGATATCTCTAATGCAACTAATGGAAACTAAAAGCTTTTCGTTCAAAGTTACTAATCACTAATAACACCGAAAAGATCTAATTCACACCAACTAATTCAACGCAAAAGAGATTTTTTGTATTTCCAATGTTTAAGAGCAAGAGCACTAAACAAGATGAAAACTAATGAGACAAGCAAAAGAGAAAAACAATCAAATTTCATTCAATGCAAGCCTACAATCAGATCTCAAATCGATAAAAAGTCCCTCAAATCAAAAGACACCCAAAGACTCAATTGAACCATGTAATCTAGGCTCAAAACGAGACAAAGCGGAATTCGAATGAAGAAGAAGCCAATCACTCAAATAACGCAATAAAACGATAGACAACCACCAAACGAGTGCAAAGAAGCTATCACAAAGTTGACTGAACAGACAGAAACCAAAAACTCCCAAGGGAGGCTCGACGCACAATAGCACCTAGATGCCCTAGGGCTAAAATGTAAAATCGATAGAAATGGGCAAACAGCCAAAGGAAGAAAGTCACAATCAGTCAAACAAGGCCCCAGAACACTCAAGCATTCGAAAAAACAAGACCAAACACCCAGATCAATCTCAGAAGGCTCAAAACCCAATAAACCCTAGCACCTTACAGTATTGGCGCGACTGTAAGGCTGAAACTAGCGCCAGAATGGAATTGGCGCGAGTAATACACTGACAACATGCGCCAATGGGCGCGACTGTCACACTGAAAAGCACGCCAACCGAGTTTACTAAGGAAAAATAAAAAAATTTGCAATCCAAGAAGCAGACCAGTGATGGTGGAGCTTAAACCAAAAGCCAAACTCACGAAAAGAGCCAGCCAAAAGCGCTGATCAAGCAAGCAAAGTCAAGAATTGACCGAGAGACAAGACAATACTCCAAGTGTTCAGTTCATAAACTAAACCGGAGATTGACTGAAGCAGCATTGATCTACTTCGCTAATGCAGAGCAAGAGTGTTTCGAAGGCTATCTGGCCAACTTCAGGCATCGTCTGTAGTTTATAAAGAAAACAACAAGCTAACTCCCCAGCGGAGTCGTCAATTTGTTGTAGAGGTAAATCCCCTCTGCGGACAGAGGCGATCCCTACTAGCCCAGATCGGGTCTAGCAACAATCAAATACGCTACAACGCAAGCTCCTAATTGCAAAATCAAAGCACGATAGAAGGCCTACCTCAGGTCCAACGCTGTTGTCGTTGCGGAGAGGATAGTGCTCTCGATCCCTTGCTCCGACAAGTCACAATTCCACCACTTGACGCGATCAAACACCTGCACGTACAAGAAACACGACGAACATACGAGCGTAAAACCAAATATTTGCAATTATGTGTCAGTCAAAGAGGACACAACTCATAAACAAGCATGAACAATACGAGTGGAACTATAATCATAGTCGCTTATATTAATGAAACAAAGGATGATACAACCTGGCTCTGACGCTAAAATCCTCCTTCGGCGGGTCGTCAGCGGAATACGTCTCGGTAAAGCTTGTCAAGAATAGGGACAAGCCTCTCTCTTCGATCGTCAATCTCTTTGCTATGGATTTGGCACTATGAGGACTATCAAAGCTCTTGCAGCATTCTTTAGGCTATGAAGGCTCTTGGAGATTAGCTTGCAAAGGGAAATGGCAAGCTTATATAGATGGTGGAAGGGGAGTTGGGATCCCTACAATCATGGGATTGGCCCTATCCTCAAGGAAGCTTCCATGAGAGGTGGCAAACTACTTCCTCTACATGGAAATCCGAAGCCAAACGTCCCAACTCAATTTAGAGACCAGTTCAGGAGTTGGTTAAAGTCAATCTTCCGCCATTTATTTTTAAAAAACACCCTTTATTAAGCCTGGCGCGAGTGCGACTTTGAGACAGAGCGCCAATTGGCGCGCCCTCTTTGAAGAATTTCCCCCATTGGTGCGGGTATAACATAGCCTAGTCGCGCCAAGGATGAAAAGGCTATTTTTAGGGTTTTTCATAAGGATATGTCTTCAGGGAAATGAAAGTCCATGTCTAGGGGAATGCCATGAAAGTGTTTTCAGGTTATGTCACTACTCACAGGTCATAGAATAAGCCCTCCAATGTGCGGGATGGGGAATTGCAGGGACGGTGACAAATTGCTGTGTAACAACTGCAAATTTTCAATAAGCATATAATGAGTCTGTGATGCTTCCTTACATTTTCTTCTTTCTCTAGCGAAGAGTATTTGGAAAGTATGCTTGCTTAAAATTATGCTCAAGCTGCACTTTATTATTCTTCTTGGTGAGGCTTCATCACATTGTTGATATTTTCAAAGAAAATCATGAAGGATGAAGTTCTAAAGAATCTTTAAAATCAAGTGCTCTCACGAAATTCATTTTCAATTCGTAAGCATGATTACTTTTCCCACTCTTGTCTTTTAATTTTATTATGAAGCAGAAGCAAATTGAAAGCTCATTACTTAGAATTTTAATAACGAATATTATTGTGAACATATGTGAATTTTGAAAATGCATGGGAGAACTTGAAGATTCATGAGGTAAACTTGCAGTCAATATTCTTCCAGGTATGCATTGACAGGTTCATCTTCATCTGTTAATTTATTTTTACATTAGTTTATTTCTTATATATATTTTTCTTCTTTTGCTTGTCTTCATTAGATTTATTTGGGGACTTATGTTTTATAAGAAAATCCAATTAGCTTTAGAACAAATAAAGCAATCAACTTTTTTCTAATCTGCAACATGTCGAGGGAAGTATTTTATTTCCCGTCATAATTTTTGTACTCTATGTTTGTGCTTCTATTCATTTTTATTTTTGCTTTAAAAATTTCAATATGAGTCAATAATCATATTACGCCTCTCGTTGATATAGCTAAAATGAAATACTTAGACTCTTTCTTGCTCATATTTGCTACAAGCAAAGAAAATTGCAAAAAAAATTACTACAAATGATCTTTTCCATGATTTTATCTCTGGCTGTTTTGAATCTTACATTTGTTAGTTGAGTTAAAAACTTTCCATTGCACTCATTAATTTTACATTTGCTTTAGTCACGTTTCCTATCCCAGATTGATTCAGGGCCTCTATCTAGTAATTATTGGAATCTCGATCTTCAATTTTTTCAATTTCTATTACCTTCCCTCAAGGTTTCAAAACCATTTGAAAACACTTTCCGGAGCATTTCTCTGAGATCTACGAGGCCTATTTTATTTTCTTGCTCAAATTCCTTGATCTCAGAATCTAGTAGAAGTCATATTGAACTATTACCGTATCCGAGTTCCGATATGATGTTTTTATCCAATATTAATTACGAGCTTCATTTATTGGAACTCTTCTTAAAATATTTACAATAAATATTTATAGTGGGACTTTCATTATCAATAGTGAAATCAATTAAACCTCCAAAAAGGAATTCCGCCAAAAACATTTAAATAACAAAGACTTTATTTATCAGAATTTTATCTATCGAATAATTGTTCTCATTTCAGAAGTCTTGTTTATCGGAGCTCTTACCTTTCGATTCGATTCTCTCAGAACCTCAGAACCTTAGGATATCAGACTGTTATCATTAATCAATTTATATTTATTCTTGAAATTTCCTTTTCGCCTCTTCTCATTTCAGAACTTTAGAATATCGAGTTAAGTATCTTTGTAGGCCTATGGTCAATCTGATCTTTAATTATGCTCACATGGAGTCCTATTTGATTATCTTTGTCTATATATGTTTACTTTCATGTTAGCATGGTGGTCAAGAGCTTGGATGTATTTTAATTATAATTTCATCAAATCCAAGCATTCATTCCTCGGGATGACTTTGTGACTTTGGGGATATACATTATTCATATTATGTGCAAATGGGCCTCTTTGTACTCTTCTCGGAAATCTTCACGGATAATGAAAATTTCATCACTTGTGGTTTGTTTATGTTTCCACCTTTGTCCCACTATTGGATGCCCATTTCATTGTCTCAGTCATCTTTTAGTGTGCATCTTCATTTGCGTTTCAAGGCACTCTTGAGCACTCACTATGATAATGCAACAATTGGTAAGGAATTTGGAACAAGTAAAGTTAATGGATCATGGTTAATTCATGTTTGAATACTCTTATATTTGAGTGTTGATATATCACTCTATATTTAGCATGCAAAATTTCAAGACCTCTCCATCTACACATATGCATTACACTATTTGGAACTTGATGTTGATTTTTGACAATTTATTGAAAATCATGGAGCATATTTCTGAAATAGTAAGAGAACAATTCTTGCTGCAATTCATAAAGAAGCATAACTTCATTCTCATTTCTGATGGATTTGGTTTACTTATGATTCCTTGAATGTGAGACATCATTTTCTACTTTTAATGCTCGTTGTAGTTTATATTTAATAAATAATGATTTTGGGTGAATGAGATTTCAAAAGAGTTCAAGTCCTTCATGCTTTTAATTCTAATCAAAAGATTAGGTTATCCTTCGTTGGAAATCTATACCTTTCCCGTAAAGTTTTAAATGGAATTCTTCCAATGGTAAGTTTCATATGCCCACTTTCATTGTTTCCCATTTTTGTTTCAACTTTCTTTTTAATTTTACTGACCTTAAACTCTATTTTGCAGGTTTTCATGATCCTCTTTCACACCCTCGATGGCTTAGATTTGGAACTCATTCTCTTTATCATTTTCTTTCGGGTTTTGGAGTAGCAGTAATGATTGTTCATCAAATCAGCTAAACTAAGGAGTTTCATAACCTTTAATCTGTTTCTAAAGCATTTCTTTTATCATAAAATGGTTAAGATGATTTTATGTAGGATTTGTTTTGAAACAAGAAAATTTACAGTAGACAAAGACTTCTCATTTGGATTAATTTCACCTTATCACTGTTATTTCCCTTAAGGCTTAGAAGCCTAATTACTTGTAACTCTACAAGATAAAATCATTAAAATCATAACATGAGACGAACTCACATGGTTATATTTTTTTACTCTTTTGTTGAGATGTTTGTATAATTAATCTTGTTTGGGTTTGTCTTTTAAATTTGGGCTTTCTTTTCAGCTTTTCGTTTCCTCATTTTGACATGTTTTAAGTTTTTGTTTTTCTCTTTCATTTCACTTTTGATTTCTTCTTCATTTTTTCCATTGCTTATGGTTTGGTTTTGGTGACTCCGCTAAGATTTATATGGAAGGTCTTTTCCGCACCCAACAATAGTTGACATACACGAGAAATTTTTAATTGATCTATTCAATGAGTTTCATTTACCATTAAAGGTATATCTTTGTGGAATTATGAAGCCCTCTTGCTTTAAAATAGTTTTCATGGAGGAACACACATTCTTTCTAAGGGATATAATTCACCTTTGAAGGAAATAACTAATCTGAGTTTAACTCAATGGATCCCTCCCACCCCTCCACTTTATAAAATCCTCTGATTGATAGTCACAGGGGAAAATTTGGAGTTAACATTATGGAAGTATTATATCTATTAGCATAAGTATTTTTTACCATCCCACCTTTTTCACTCAAGTACATCATAAACTAAATCTCGCAAATGCGCTTGTCAAAATGGTGATTAAAAGAGGAAGCATGAGAAATACAAGTAAATCTGTCTCGTCTATGGACGCTCGCTAGTAGCGAGGCCATGCTTGTATGAAATTAAAGACAACTTCGTCGGGGTATTGTTCAGGCTCGTTAGGAGCGAAGCGATGTTAGAGACCATTCATAACAATGAATATATGCTTTATTAAAGCACTCTTATATGTAACTTCTTCTATTTTTCATACGAGGTAATCTTAAAATAATTTTTTCCGAAAAAATGGATTCATGATTTTACTCAGTTTACTTCGAGTACTTATCTTTTTGAACTCATATTGCTTAATCTATTTATGTGGGACCCATATAATTGTTTTATTGTTTGACGGTTTAATGAAATTCCTCACTTTTAACCTTTGGATAAGTTGAACTCATTATCTTTTTAACTAGAGATAACTAGTTCTTCCCTATGTGTCGCCATTGTTGAGGTGAAAACTCAACAGCCCCATTTTTTACTTATTTATTTAAAATAATGGGGACCTTTTCCATAAATTTTGCCTAAATCACCTTTTTAATATTTTCTTTTGGTTAGGTATCCTACAATTTTGCCAAATTTTCATTTTCTCTGGAATTCTATTTTGATTGCTTCATTGAGTTTGAATTTTTGCAAGCTTTCCATTGATTCTTGTTTCGTCTCATTTAGTTAAACAATTTACAAATGGTGCTTCGCCGAAATTTAATGATTTTACTACCTAAACTAAAAAATATATATAATGTATATTATTTTAAATGAATTAATTTTAATATAATCACTAAATTTTATTATCATTTTAATTAATTAATTAATATCCTAATTCATCATCCTACAAAACCATCATATTCGAGCCCTTTATACATAATCAAAACCAAATAACAAATAATAAAAATAGTTTGAATGGGGACCCTCGGCCATACGATATTGGAAGTCATTTGAAGTTTCCCCAATATCCGATATTGTTAGACCCTTTGATATATTAAAAGACCAACCTCCTATACTTTCTCCTCAGAACTTGTAAACATTGTAGGTTTTATTCCAATCCCCTCTGATATGGCAAGTCTATTATGTCCGATGCATATCACGGCTTTTGTAATTACTTTCGAACATTTTTCTCCGATGCCTAATCTGCGTTAACCTCAGATAATCAGTTAACTTTTTATTAAGATGTAAACTCATCTCATTTAAATAATTTCAAACAAGATTCAAATGAATAGGATTTTGATATGTTTTTTGTTTTTTTTTTGTTTTTTTAAATTCATTTAAATTTAATTATAATATTAATTAAATTTTATATTTTAAGTTGGTATATAATTTAATTCACATATAATTAATTTAATTAATTGGTATAATAATAATTTAAATGAATGATTTTAATTAATTTGTATATACTTAACTTAATAATTTTAATTATTTTTTTCTTTTCTTTTCCAAGTTAGACTATCTCTATTATATTATACAAAGCAAAATATTACAATTCTCATCTTTCGGACTTGGCAAGCTAATTCCGGAGGGAAGTATCAAGAGTTTGAAACTAGAATACGGACTGCCCTAGCTGGGGAAACTAGTCCACCAGTAGCACAAAATAAACGCTACCCAGAATAGGAAACCAACATACATAGTAGCAAAATTTAAACTGAAGCTAGAAAGCAAAGTCTTTCAAAACATGTTTGAACTAGAGAACGCTATGAAAAAACTAGAAAGACAAATGAGCACCCTGCAAATGAAATTAGTGTGGATCTTCATTCTTCTTGTTGGAGTTGGGGCCTTCCTCCTCAATCTTGCAAACATAGAAAGAGTCACCATCCTCCTTGCTCAGCGTGTGGCTAGTGGTATGAGGTCGTGGTGACGCTGGAGAGTCTGGCCGTTTGGAGGTGACAACAAGTTGACTGGTGTCCTCATTCTTATCTCCTGCATCGCTATTTGAGCTTCGACCATCGCTGGAACCTGAGTTGCTGCTGGGGCAATGGCTACTGCTAGAGGCACTCTGCACAGGGAGAGCTTTCATCTTGTGAGGGATAAAGGCTAGCTCTAGCGGGATGGTCGATTTGCGCGGTCGCTTTTTGGGGCGAATGCTTGAGGAAGCCGGAGGGGAAACAATGAGTTGCAGGGATAATTGAGAGGAAAGATCTATAGGGTTGAGCCTGCTCGACTCCTCCCAACCCACAAAAAGATTCAGTTTCCTGCCCATGGCATGCAATAGAGGTGGGCTGGATGGGAGGCCACGGCCTCCAGCTCTTCGACACCACATATGGTGACGCCTTGGCATGACTATCGAAGGAATAGAAGTGCAGGATAAGGAGGGCGCACTCGACAGCATAGGAGAGGAGCCACCACTTGAGAACGTCGTGGGAAGGTTGAGGCAGGGCTGAGCAGGGCCAAGAACTAGAGGTTGTAAGGAAGAACGAGAGGCATGCACAAATAACAGTAGGGAGAGCCGAATGAAGGCCGAATGAGCGCGGGTAGCAGGCTTAATAGCCATGGTGACAGAATCGAGAGTCCTAAATGCTTTGTAGTAGGAGGACGTCGTATTGAAGGTGGCAGAGTGCGGATTTAAGGCAGGCTCGATTAGGCATTTAACTCTGGGATGGCGACCATGTGTGGGTGCATGGGATGGACAATTGTCCTACTGCATGGCACCCATGTGGCCCCTCAGATCACTACAAGGCACCCACATCCAGGTAATAATTTTAATTAATTAATAATTAATTCATGATGAATATTTTTAAAGTAGTTGCATGACCAAATTAGGTCATTAAATGAGTCTAAAATTTAGCATAAGATTAAGCTACGAATTTGTAACCAAAATTAATTTTTTGAGTTTAATTTTTGCATTTTCATTTGCTCAAAGCTTCTGTTAATTGGAGATCCATTCAATTATGTTCCCTTTGACCAATAAGATATTTACAAGGATCAATGGAAAGCACTAAATTTCTTTTTATTTATTTATTTGATTAAAATTTGATTGGAGATGCTTGTTTTCCAGATTTGGTATTTTTTATTTTAATTTAATTTTGATTTGTTTTTGGCAGGAGAACAATGGAAGAGATAAGGAAGAGAAGATTTGAACTAATGGAATTGCTCCAATAGGAGAAGAAAAATAATTTTGACCAATGAAAATTGTTAGAGCATGTTATCACACATAAATTTTCAATTTTTATTGATAGGGTCACTCACCTAGGTCTCACTTTGTCTTCATAGGTTGGTTCATGAAATTGATGAAAAATCCATGTAATAAACCTTTATCCTAAGTCTAGAACACTCCTTTAGTCATGTCATGTCACTCATATTCACCAAATTCCACTTTAGGTTCACATGCATGGTTTCAAATCAAAGTAATGCCACCTGTCTGTTTTTTCATGGTATTTCAGTGAATATAACTGCAGAATGGCAGCTTTCGCTTTGGAATCACTTGACAATTCCGTAGCGAATTTGCCAGGTTTATAACTGTCTTTGTTGTGGAATCATGTTTTTCTGCATAAAAACAAAGGACGATGAGTTGTCAAAGTTATAGGGGTTAGGGATAAAGTGAGGTCATCTAATTCGTTATCATGATCACCGAGGCATGCAAAAGCGTAAATACCCTCATCATTACCTTTCACTCCCACATTTGGCATCATTCTCCCCACTTTCAAATTGAATTTTTTAAATTCATCTCAAAGCACCTCTCTGTCATCTGTTGTTCGAGTCTTGCATGTATGTAATATTCCTACATTAGCCTATAACTAATGGGAATATTAAAATTTTGTTTTGTCACAGTGATAGGTGAATACGTTGGTGGGGAGACCCATAAGACTCTTTATTTTGAATAAAAACCACTTCTCATGTGAAAGTGGATCATATTTTCAGCTGAATAAAGCACCCTAAGCTATGAATAGGGGCTAAAACATATTGACTGGGTCAACCTTGACCAAATCTACCGCGTTGTCATGGAGGAGTGGCCATCAATGAGGCACAACACAGTTTTAGATGGAGATGCCTTGTGTGAAAGAGGTGATTTCATTGGAGGTGGTTTAGGGTTTGCAAACTCTTGTCTTATAAAAGGAAGGGGATGGTAGCATTAGAAAGTTGTTAATGATATGATATTTTTCTGAGTATATGGTATATTTAAACATATCTCATTCTCTTGCTGTTTAGCTAAGAATAATGCTGTTTAGAATTGGGTGTTCTTGACCGGGAATCCCACCTCTTCCCATTGAGTAGCTCTTGGGAGAGTTTGTATTGCATTGTCCACTATCTGGCTTAAGGCCAAGCTACTTATTTCAACTACAGTGCAGATCCTGTTGAGGGTTTCACTGTTTTTGCAAGCTGCAGTAAGTGGAGATTAGATCTTTCAGATCTAGTCCATTTTAGTGCTTCTTTTCAGTGGAGGAGGGTTCTACTTCATTGGGAGGACTGTATTGAAGAATTTGAGCATCATTTTCATATCTTGGCTGCAGGCCAATTGTATATTGATCCCTACAGCAAAGTATAGATCTAGATCTAGGTTATTTCTGTAGGTGTATTTGCAGGGTGTTTCAGCGCACCAATTGGAGAGTGATTTTCTAGGTGTTGGGGGTCTGCCCTTCACTTTGGAGATATTTTGGAGAATATCATTTTATTGTTTATATCAGATTAGATCCACTTTCCAGATCTGAATATTTCCATAGATCTGCAATCTTATATCTTAGATCTACAACTTGTACTTGGTATTTTGCTGAAAACCCCAAGGGGGATTGATAAAGGAGCTTGTATAGTGTATGGATCTGCTATAGATCTAACTTTCTGTCCACATACTTGCTCTAGATATGATGTGTAATTTATAGCTGATGCAGAGCCAATAAATAAAACAGTAAGGCTTTTTTTGTCTTAATATGTGGTTGCGACACCTCATTTTGAGGGATTTTTGTCATTGGAGACTTGTATTTTCCTTTCATGCATCTTATGGGCCACTTTTAACATGCATTTTGTTGTTGTAATGACAAATGGAAGGTCTCCATATTGGCCTCCTTCTTTATAAAAGATGAACTACGTTATTTTTATATCATTCTGCATTCTATTATTGCATTCCCCATTTGGGAATATTACAATGGTATTAGAGCATCATCTTGGAATAGCCTGTGCTTTCTAAAAGGCAAGTATGTCTTCTAGAAAAGGAGAACTTCTTATTGAAAAAGAGAGGTGGTACCAAAGGAGAAGACAAAGAATATTTGATTACACTGATCAGAAAGAAGACAAGGGTAAAACCCCTTTATCTGGAGAAATGAAAGGGAAGGAGATTTCAAGACTTCTTCAGACTATGCATGAGATTAGAAGAGAAATCAAGGGAATGAAGACGGAAAGACATGAAGGTCCCTCAAGAATATTTTCACATGAAGAAAATCCCAGTTCTTCATATTATATGTGAAAGCACTCATCTACACAATCAGATCTGCAACGTTATACTTGTTGAGATTCAACAAGATGATGAGCTTAGTGAAAAGAGTCGCCTTCACTAAGTGGGCCCGCAGGCTATTTTTGGCGCAAAGTCTATTTTTAGGCTATGTCTATTTTTAGACACGTTGATCATATTCTATGAGTTGCAAGATGCTATTTGTGGATGGTTGGTCAAGTTGGAAAAATAGATGAACTTCTATTTTTAGACATGTTGGGCGGAATCTATTTTTAGATTGCTAGTCTAAAAATAGATATGTCGAATACTATTAGCTCTTAATAATATTTGAACTCTAAACATTAACTTATTCTCTTGGAGAACTTTAGTTAAGTGCACAGATGTGGCACAGGAGTTGACAGAAGGAATTACGCTATTCCTGAGGGTTTAGTGGAGCTATTGCATGGAGGACTTCAGTTAGAACTCATGTGACAGAGTTTGGTGGAGTTGTAGAAGTATTTGGTGGAGTTGTGTTCAGTTTAACTCAGTTAGACACAATTGAGCTAGTTGTATCTAGTCTAACTGATTGATACACTAGTGAGAGTGGTGTGAATTAATTAATAATTAATTCACTAAATATTAACTCATTAATCAACTGAAGAATACATTAGTTAACTACAGTGCATGGACAGTTTCAGTGGAGACCAATGGAGAGATAGGTGAAAGGGCAAGATGACTATCAGTTGTGACTATAGTGATGCATTGATTGCATCCAACACTCAGAAGAGATGCCAATGAGGATTGCGTGAGCAAGGCTGGACCAATTCGAGTTCATTCAAAGCCATTCTTGATCCAGATCCTAGGAGGAGGCCCCCAAGATCTAAAAAAATTGAAATGGATTTGACAAGATCTGCAAAATTAGAATGCCAGAAAAAAGAGAGAACACAAAGAAAATAAAACCACAAAGAAACTTGTTTTATTAAAACAGAGAATAACTGTAGAAGCTACATTGTGGCGGACAATCTGTCCTTTTACAAACGAAGGCTTGTTATTTATAGCCTTTTTTGAGTTACAATACCATGTGTAGATACCATAGGCCAATACCATGGGTAGATACCACTTACAATACCATGGGTAAATCCCATGTGTGGATGAATACCATGGGTGGATACATACCATGGGTCACTTACAATACCATGGGCGAATAAATATCATGGGTGTATGAATACCATGGGTTGATGCCATTTACAATACCATGGGTAAATTCCATGGGTGGATGGATAACATGGGTAGATGAATACCATGGGTTGATGCCATTTTCCATTCGGATCATTCCTCCCTCCTTAAGAAGAAATGGTCCCCATTGCGTGAAGTTCCCTCTTGAGAAGCCTTTTCTGAATATGAAGAGCCACTGAAGAGAAGGGTTTTGTGTAGTTAACCCATAACCGTGATGAACGAAGATCCGAGGATAGAGATACCCTATAATGCTTGTGACCAACTGTGATATTGATAGTGTGCGGCCTAGCAAATGGACTTCGATGAAGTGTGGGTTTGTGGATGAAATAAAACCATGAAAAATGAATATCTGAGGATAGAGATACCTTATAATGCTTGTGACCAACTGTGTGACTAACAGTGTGCGGCCTAGCAAATGGACTTCGATGAAAACGATTTTGTGCGGTTGACCCATAACCGTGATGCTGATTGTTGATGAAGTAGCAGGTGCCTACATAGCTTGGGGTGGGAGGGAACGTCTCCAAATAACCCAAGCCGAATGCTGCTATGCTGAAACTGATGAATGTGAAGTAGGTGCCTACTAAAGCGGGGTGGGAGGGCACGTCTCCAAAGGGAACCCGCTCCAAATGCTGCTCCAGATTTAAAATGAGCATAAATCGGTCAATATAACTCATAATATTTATTATAACCTATTTTTGGAAATTGAATGAGCTTTGTGCATCTTATCATGTGTTTTAAACCACTATTTGGAGACTCTAGACTCTCAGATTCGCGCTGGAATTGTCTCGCCGTCACAAAATTTCTGAAAAATAGTTGATTTTAAATCAATGATAACTCCCACATCCGGACTCTGATTTGACCGATTTTTTTTTTGAACTTGGGTGATTTTTTCAAGAGGAGCTCAGATCTATATCCATTCTTCTGAATTTTTTCACTGAAAATTTCGAAAAATGATAGGAGAGCCGTCGTCCATGAATTGTCGTCAGAAAAATTGCTTCAACATTGCTGATTTTGAATCAGTGATATCTCCCTCATCCGAACTCCAATTTGGCCGATTTTTTTTTTTGAATTTGAGTATTTTTTCACAAGGAATCTAGATCTGGTCTTTTTTTTTGGTAAATTTTTCATCAAATTTTTCAGATCTGATCTGAAAACTCGCCGCCCAAAAAAATTCATGTATTTTGCTGAAGATTGCTGCAAAACATTGAAACTAAAATATTTTTCAAACCCTCATTCCCATGGAGGCGTAACCTGACTCTGATACCACTGATCTGGATCCTGGGAGGAGGCCCGCAAGATCTAAAAAAATTGAAATGGATCTGACAAGATCTGCAAAATTAGAATGCCAGAAAAAAGAGAGAACACAAAGAAAATAAAACCACAAAGAAATTTGTTTTATTAAAACAAAGAATAACTGTAGAAGCTACATTGTGGCAGACAATCTGTCCTTTTAAAAACTAAGGCTTGTAATTTATAGCCTTTTTTGAGTTACAATACCATGTGTATATGTAGAAATTTGAATAATAGCTGAATTATTCACCGAGATTATCCCGATTACACACTATTTAAGCTTCATGCATAATACATAACCTCTTCTACAATTTATCATCAATATGCGGAAATAGAAGCAGTCACATGCGCACATTAAAACATAATCAAGCACACATATAACACAGTATGTAATGGGGAAAGAATACAGCTGAAAACCACCAACTATCTATATATTATAATGATAGAGAACATGTAACAATACATAGCACAAAGCTCTCACAGCTCTTAACACTATCTCACATGCTACACACAAACTAGCATGGAAGATGAACAAGTCACAGGTTCAAATCTCCTCCACAAGTCTGCCTGCCTCTACTGCGCAATCCAAGATGAATAATAATCAAATCCAAGTTCGAATCCCCTTGGCTTGTACTGCGAAATTCTCATTGGCAATCTCAATCAATGTGTGTGAAAATCTCATGCACAACTATAGTCACAACTGATAGTAGACTCACCCTTTCACCCACCTCTAACACTGGTCTCCACTGAACTGTCCATGCATTGCAGTTAACTGATGTGTTCTTTAGTTGATTTATGAGTTAATAATTAATGAATTAATTTATAATTAATTCACACCACTCATCACTAGTGTATTTGTCAGTTATACTAAATACAACTAGTTCAACTAAGTTAAACCGAACACAACTCCACCAACTGTCTCATCAACTCCACCAAACTCTGCCACATGAGTTCTAACTGAAGTCAACCATGCAATAGCTCAACTAACCCTTAGGAAAAGCGTATTTCCTTCTGTCAGCTGCATGTGCCACATCCAAGCATCAAACTGAAGTGCTTCAAGAGGATAAGATAATGTTTATAGTCTAAATATTATTAAGGGTTAATAATATTTCACTGTTCTATTTTTAGCCCGGCAGTCTAAAAATAGAAACCGCCCAATGTCTAAAAATAGAGGTCCATCTATTTTTACCAACTCGACCAATCATCCATAAATAGCATCCTGCAACTCATAGCCCATGATCCATATGTCTAAAAATAGACATAGTCTAAAAATAGACTTTGCGCCAAAAATAGCCTGCGGGCCCACTTAGTGAAGGCGACTTCTTTTCACTAAGCTCCATCATCTTGTTGCATTTTCAACAGTAGATGCCATAGGCCAATACCATGGGTAGATACCACTTAAAATACCATGGGTAAATCCCATGTGTGGATGAATACCATGGGTGGATACATACCATGGGTCACTTACAATACCATGGGCGAATAAATATCATGGGTGGATGAATACCATGGTTTGATGCCATTTACAATACCATGGGTGGATGGATAACATGGGTAGATGAATACCATGGGTTGATGCCATTTTCCATTCGGATCAATTCTTCAGCAGGGACTGCGCAGTAGAGGCAGGCTAGCAGGTGGCAGAGATCGGTGCATGGATTTGCTAGATCAGACCTAATTAGTGTGTAGCGATTGTATTGTACAGAGAGCTTGATATGATCAGCTTTGTATGAGGATTGTTACATGATATCTATGACATATATTATATATAGATAGTTGGGGTTTTTAGCTTCAGGCTTTCCCATTAAAACACTGTATTAATGTGTGTGAATTTTTTATGGTTTCAATGTGTGCATGCAATTGATTTAATTTCCGCATGTGATGATCAATGGTGGAATAGATTCTGTATTGTGAATGAATTTAAAATAGTGTGTGATCAGGAGAATATTGGATATATAATGCATTATTTATATAATTTCTACATGGTATCAGAGGCAGTTGATCATTGGAGCAGATTGCAATTATTGAAGCGGTTGAGTTTTGTGCTGGTGGAATTCGAATTTGCTGCAGTATTTTCTTGGTGTCGAAGTTGAGATGTATTTCAACGGATTGCGATTGGAGTATGCCCTTGAGGGAAGTTCGAATTATATTGCATGGAAGGATAGGATGGAGGCAGTGCTGGAGGCTAATGGGTTGAAGGAGTTCATAGATGCAGAAATTCCAAAACCTGCTTCTAGCGATGCTGCCACACTTGACGCATGGAAAAAGAAGACAACAAAGTGTCGAAAGATTCTGTTGGAAGGTGTGAAGGATCACATAGTGTCCAGCCTTCATGGTAAATCTTCTCCATTCTTGATGTGGAAAGCTTTGACAGACTTGTTCCAAAGCAAAAGCGACGAGAGGAAGTTGGCGCTTAAAGACAAGCTCAGGAAAATAAAAATGGAGAAGGGCGAAAGTATACCCAAGTACCTCACGAAGTTTTTCCAGTGCAGGGATGAGCTGGCAAGTGTGGGGGTTACTGTAGATGAAGAGGACTTGGTGAGCTTGGCTCTCCTTGGGCTTTTGAAGAGTTGGCATTCCTACGAGGACTCTGTCAATGGTTGGGAGAAACTACCGGGATGGGAGCGACTTTGGTCGGATCTTGTGCAGGAGGAGATAAGGTGGAGTACCAGGGATGGATCTTCATCGAAGAATGAGGATGAATAAAATTTCTCTTTGGCTGCCAAAGCAAGGAAAGAGAAGGGAAAGAAAAATCCTTCTCAATCCGGTGTGAAAGGCAAGAAGCAAGACATGTCCAAGGTGAAGTGATCTCACTGTCACCAACACGGACATTACGCCACTAATTGTCCAAAGAAGAAGAAAAATAAGCAGGCTGCTGGATCTGCAGTTGGAGAGGCCTTAGCCTCGCAGTTTGAGCTGGATTTTTCGCTGATCGCATGCTTGGTCTCAAGTGTGATGGGATCAGTGTGGTTTCTTGACAATGGTGCGTCTTTCCATATGACCGGAGACAAATATTTGTTTATTGATCTGGATGAGAAGGATCTTGGAGTGCACATCGAGATGGGCGATGATGGTAGATACAATGCGACTGGTATCGGGACCATTTCCTTTGAGAGGGAGTTTGGTAAACCTTTCATATTGAAGGATGTCATACATGTTCTAGGATTGAAGAAGAATCTAATCTCTATGGCGATGTTGGAAGACAAGGGATATGATGTTGTCTTTAGCGAGGGAAAGGCTTTCCTGCACAGTAAGGCAACTGGTAAAACTCGGAGGATAGGGGTTTGAGTTAAGAACCTTTATCAATTGTAGGTAGATGGCTGCGCAACAATGGCAGGAAAAGCAGAAGGAGTGGTGAGCTGGGATGAGGGCGAATTGTGGCACAGGAGATTGGGCCATATTCACCATGGCACTTTGAAAATTTTGCAGCAGATTTATACCGGGCTTCCCAAAGGTACACTTGTGCAGTCAGATTATTGCAAGGGATGTACTTTGGGAAAATTTGTGAAAGACACCTTTCATGAGAAGGATAGTCGTGCCATGACGATCCTTGAGAGAATTCACACATACGTGTGTGGACCTTTCTCAGTAGCTTCGACAACAAAGAACATGTATTATGTGATATTTGCTGATGAATTTTCTTGTAAGTGCTGGATCTTCTTAATGAAGAAGAAGAGTGAGACATTCTGAAAGTTCTGTGAGTTCAAGGCACTGGTGGAGAAAGAGTCGGGGAAGCAGGTGAATTCATCTCTGGCGAATTCAAAGAATTTTGCAGCACAGAAGGAATTCGAAGAGAGCTCATAGCACCTCATAACCCACAGTAGAATGGGGTCACGGAGTGAAAGAACAGAACGATCATGGCTACTGCACGGGCGATGTTGCATGATCAGGGCCTTCCCATACACTTGTGGGCAGAAGCATGCAACATTGCGGTTTATGTGCAAAAACGTTGTCCCCATAGAGTACTTGGCATGAGTACACCCAAAGAGGAGTTTTCTGGTAAGAAGCATGATATTTCTCATTTGAAGATTTTTGGCTCACGTGTTTACATTCATGTGACGAAGGTTGCCAGGAAGAAGCTGGAGCTGACCGTAGAGGTTGGGATATTTGTGGGGTACACAGAAACACCCCACAACTATCATGTGTATTTTCCAGACAGTCGGAAGACTGTTGTGCGACGAGATATCAAATTTCACGAGGAGAAAGCCATGAAGTTGTCGCTTGAGAGGGAGCTACACTTGCATGCAGTTGAGGAGCTATTAGTTCCTAAAGATGAGCCTCAGGATGTGGATCAGTCACAAGAGGAGGTTCATGGAGTGGAAGAAACCACTCATGCAATGCCAAACATCAGAGAGCGGAAGCGCACTACATAAGCTGAGCGACTGAATCTTGATGCAGTGCAGAATGTAGGAGTCCCTACATCACAGCGTAGATAGAGACAGTCACCTGACCGATTTACTGGATACATGGCTCTGATGAGCAAGTGTATTGTGACAGAGCCATCCTCTTTCGAGGAAGCTGTGGAGGACCCTGCATGGGTAGATGCCATGGTGGAAGAGTATGATTCAATTGTCAGAAACAATGCATGGGAGATTATCCCAAGGATGGAAGGGAAATCAGTGGTAGGTTCGAGATGGATCTACAAAGTGAAGTAAGCTGCTGACGGGAGCGTCGAGAAGTACAAGGCAAGATTTGTTGCCCGGGGCTTCTCACAGATTGAGGGGATCGACTATGAAGAAACCTTTGCACCTGTTGCAAGGTATTCTTCCATACGGAGCATCCTTGCTCTCTCAGTGCAGATGGGTTGGCACATTCATCATATGGATGTGAAGACTGCGTTCCTCAACGGAGTCATTGAGGAGGAGGTGTACATAGAGCAGCCTGAAGGTTTCAAAATCTTCAGCAGTGAGTCGCATGTGTGCAGGCTCAAAAGAGCACTGTATGGGCTAAAACAAGCACCTCGTGCTTGGTACACATAGATAGACAGTTATTTCACCGGTCTTGGATTCACCAAGAGTGAGGCGGATCCGAACCTATACCAAATTGTGGTGGAGGGTAAGTTACTGATCATTGTACTTTATGTAGATGATTTGATATTGACAGGTGATGAACAGTTGATAATCTCATGCAAGGCTGATCTTGCAAATGAGTTTGAGATGAAGGACTTGGGCCTCCTTCATTATTTCCTGGGATTGGAAATTTGGTAGCGGAAGGGTGGACTATTTGTGTCTCAAGGAAATTATGCTCGGGAGATACTAGAGAAGTTCAACATGCAAGGCTGCAAGCTTATTGACACTCCTCTTCCTGGTGGTTGGAGGAAAGAGGATGCTACATCGGTAGAGGTAGTGGATGCCACTGTTTACCGACAGTTGGTTGGTTTGCTCATGTATCTAGTGAATACATGACCGGACATATGCTATGCTGTTAACCAGCTTTCACAAGCTATGGTTAAGCCTACCAAGCTCTTTTGGAAGGCAAGCAAGCATGTATTGAGATATCTCAGAGGCACATAGAGATATGGATTGTGGTACAGACAGTCGGATGAGGTGAAGCTGCATGGCTTCACGGATGCAGATTAGGTAGGGAGCCTAATGGACAGAAAGAGCACATCTGGAGGGATTTTCAGTATCAGGTCTACAATAGTTTCTTGGTACAGTAGGAAACGGAGATCCATGGCACTCAGTTCAACGGAGGCCGAGTACATGGCAGCAAGTTTGGCTGCATGCGAGGCTATATGGATGAGGAAGATCCTGGTCGGGTTGTTCGGTTCACACAGTTGAATATCTACAGCAATCTTCATAAATTATGAAGTTGCATCAAACTCTCGGTTAATCCGGTATTTCATGATAGATCTAAACACATTGACATCCGGTATCATCATATCAGAGATTGTGTGCAACAGAAGATCATGTTACTTTCATATATTCCCACAGAGGATCGGGATGCTGATATCTTGACAAAGGCACTCACTAGGAGCAAATTCGAATACCACAGAGGCAGGATAGCGGTGGCAGATAATCCTTATATTTTTGAGAGGGAGTGTTGAGATCACAACAAGATGATGAGCTTAGTGGAAAGAAGTCGCCTTCACTAAGTGGGCCCGCAGGCTATTTTTGGCGCAAAGTCTATTTTTAGACTATGTCTATTTTTAGACATATGGATCATGTTCTATGAGTTACAGGATGCTATTTGTGGATGGTTGGTCAAGTTGGAAAAAATAGACGGACTTCTATTTTTAGACATATTGGGCGGAATCTATTTTTAGATTGCCAGTCTAAAAATAGATATGTCGAATATTATTAGCTCTTAATAATATTTTGACTATAAACATTATCTTATTCTCTTTGAGCACTTAAGTTAAGTGCACAGATGTGGCACAGGAGTTTACAGAAGGAATTACGCTATTCTTGAGGGTTAAGTGGAGCTATTGCATGGAGACTTCAGTTATAACTCATGTGACAGAGTTTGGTGGAGTTATTGAGGTAGTTGGTGGAGTTGTGTTCAGTTTAACTTAGTTAAACACAATTGAGCTAGTTGTATCTAGTCTAATTGATTGATACACTAGTGAGAGTGGTGTGAATTAATTATTAATTAATTCACTAAATATTAACTCATTAATAAACTGAAGAATACATCAGTTAACTATAGTGCATGGACAGTTTCAGTGGAGACCAGTGGAGAGATAGGTGAAAGGGCAAGATGACTATCAGTTGTGACTATAGTGATGCATTGATTGCATCCAACACTCAGTAGAGATGCCAATGAGGATTGCGTGAGCAAGGCTGGACCAATTTGAGTTCATTCAGAGCCATTCTTTGAAGAGCCAGATTTGTAGGGCGACTGAGGTGGCAGTAATGGTGGGTTGCTTTCAAATCAGACAGATTGAGTGTATGATTATGTTATACAATTTATTATGATTAACTTTGTATGAGGATTGTTACATAGTCTCTATGACATATATTATACAAATAGTTGGGGTTTTAGCTTGAGGCTTTCCGTTAAAACGTGTGTTAATGTGTGTGAATTTTTTATGGTTTCAATGTGTGCATGCAATTGATTTAATTTCCGCATGTGATGATCAATGGTGGAATAGATTCTGTATTGTGCATGAAGTTAAAATAGTGTGTGATCAAGAGAATCTTGGATATATAACGCATCATTTATATAATTTCTACAATACTATGCCCAGGTTTATTGCAAGAGAGATGAAGAAAGAAGATGCACCAAAGGAGCAGACTTTGAGTGATTATCTTCAGGAGTATGAATCTCAATCTTGGAGATTCAAGGAGAACTTGAACTTCCAAGAGTTCTGCCAGCTCAAGGAGGAAAGGAGATCCAAAAATCACAATAGAAGGAGAAGAGGTATATTATTTCTGCCAAATTTTGATGGATCCTCCACATGCACAACCAAGGATTGGATAGATCAGCTAGACTCATATTTGGATCTACATCAAGTTTCAGAAAAGGAAGCCCTTAAAGTAGCAGCGCTGCATCTCAAAGGTAAAGCTTATGCTTGGTGGTTATTTGAATCCTTTTCATTAAAGAATGCAAATATATCTACTTATGCAAGATTCACTAAGATATTACTGAAGAGATTTGACGTAAAACAAACTGAAACATCTTTGATTGAGGTAGCAAAGCATGAACATGCAAAACCCTTGCATGAGTTGGAAAGATCTGTTATGCCAACTCCACTTCAAATTTCTATTGAAGGGGATAAAAAATTGTGTGATACTTTGCCAAGGGCAAGATCCCCATTTCATGAAGAGATTTCTTCTCAAAGGGAAGACATAGAGATTCCTCTTTCAAGGGAAGACCAATATCTAGGGTCTCTCATTATTAATGAGGTATTCTCAATCACTGATGAGGAGAAAGAGCATGAAGGCAGTAACAACGTTGTCACTTTAGAAGAAGGACCATCTCCACATAGGGATGGGCATGAAGTTATTGCTTCAAGAGGAGGAGCTTTTGCATCTTTTCAAAGGGCTCTCAAGGAGCATCACATGACAATATTATTGGGTAGTAAGACCTTGATCCAAGGATGAGAAAGGAAGGATCAACATCCAAGGATGAGGAGCATGCACCATTTTTTATTTCAAGGGGTTTATATTGAGAAGAAGGAGACTGATTTATGCAGAAAAGAGAGGGACAAACAAGTCCACTCATTTATACAATCTACTTCAGATTTTGATGTCTCTTTGCATGGAGGCATTCCACTAGGGAGACCCCCTGATGAGAAGATGAATAAAGTGTTCTCTAAACTTGTTGCAGCAATGGCATATTGGGCTAAGGAAGGAGCCTTGAGAAGAGCTACCACGACACTGAGAACCTTTGATAGGTTCCAAGGAGAGATGAGGAATTTTCTGAAATGGACTTTGCTATCTTCCACTCAGCTATTTCCGCTGGAAAAGAAGGATTCAGAAACCTGTGATGACATGATCATGGTGTCAAAAGGCCACTCCATTGTCTTGGGGTAGCAAATGATACTTCCACACATGAAAAAGATTTCTGAATATGAAAAAATGGTATTAACACTCTTGCATGCATGGGCTAAACTATGGAAGTTTTGGAAGAAAGAGACCTTTCAAAAGGAGGTTGACTTCCATGTACTTCAATCTTGTCTTGAGCAAGATCAGCTGCAAGAGAGGCAACAAAGGTGGAGTTACAACACTCCAACATGTGACTTTGGCATTAAGCATGTCAAGGAGGAGAGCCATGATATGAAAAAAGCTTCATTTCAGATTTCAACAATGTTGTCATTATTGGGAAGCCTATATCCATATTGGGAGTCCCAACTCTTGGTAGAATATTCCAAGAACCTCTTCACATGTAAGGTTCTTGATGGGAAAATGGAAGATAGGAGGTATATAGTGGTTGATGGAGTCATTTACTTTCATGATCAGATCTATTTGACTAGAGACTCAAAGCTCAAATATAACCTACTATATGCAACCTATGATATCTTGCTTTCGAATCCCACTAGTTTCATTAGAACCTACAATACTATTTTGGAGGGATTCATGCGGGAAGACTTCAAAGAAGAGATGAAAAATCATATGAGGAAGTGCATGGATTATTTGGAGGATGAGGAGGAACACAACTATTGGGAAGAGTTATCATCACCATCTCCTTACTCATGGGGTGTGAGAGGGAGCTCATTCATGAGCCACCTCACTGATTTAAACCAAGTGTATGGTAAAGATTGTATTTCTGAGCATCATGATATATTTACTATATACTTGCATCTTCTTACCACAGATGTGCAGGGCATTGCTCCAAGAAGGGGCACTCTTCCTTATTTTCTTTGTGAGCTACTTGGAGCCATGAGCAATGATGATGTTGATCACTCCCTAGGATATTTTGGGGAGATGTATTCTTTTTGGGGTGCCTCATTGACACCAAACATCATACACCACTCCAATTGTATGAGGAGAAACCTTGGTAAAGAATATGCTTTTGTATTTCATGATTAATTTGATTATTACTTGTATTATTTTACCATGTGTATGTAGGCCATAGCTCCTAAGAGGAGTGTTATTCCATACAAACTTCATGGTCAACTTTGGGCCACAAACATTTTTGAACATGGCCACTCCCTTAGAGGACAAAGGGTGATATTGTATCATTATGGGTGCATTCCAAAACTACCAAATATATCACACACCTTCAGCCATGGTGAGATTACTTGGGCACTAAGTAAGTGGTGGGGAAACCACTTACCATATCACTATCTGATGTAGTCAAGAGATCTACTACGCATGTGGGACTATGATCCACCTCCATCATTGCATTTGATTATTTATGTATTACTGGTTTTGATCCCACATGATGATGATGCTCTTATCTTTGTTGGGAACATGATTGGAGGGATGAAACATTGGGTGGATGTTTCCATTGGGAATGAAACTTCCCACATTTATTCATGATTCAAGAGGAGGACGAGTCATTATATGGCTACTACATTACATCACTTGTTTCCTTATGAAAAGAGCCATATGTTTGACTTATGTCTTTGGGAGGAGCCTCTCACATGGGAGAATTTTTGGCAAGACCTGTGTTGTTTGGATCATATTCAACCAACACCTCACATCCTCTACTATTTTCAAGATTTTTAGAACCTTATGGCAGCAAGAAGGTGGTTGGATGGCCACTTATTGTATCATGTTTTGAGGCAACAAGAAGAAGAACATCTCTGGTTTCAATAGAGGGACTATTGTCACCATCCAATATACCAAATGACACTTAGTCCATGTTTCTTTTGGAGCACATATGGTGATGATACTCTATTCACTATATGCATGGAGGATTGGGCAAGGAGGATCCCTAGAACTAATGAGGGGAATCATGAGGTTCCAAGCATATTTTGGCTTCATGAGGACTATATTATTGCAGCCCAGGATCAACAACTCCAAATTTATCATAAACGGAGGAAGAGGCAGTGTAATTTGAACAATCTTACCTCTCATTTTTAGCCATGCAGCCCCTTCACATCTGAAGGAGGGGATTGGTGACTGTTTCTATGAGCTACCAACGATGGCTCACTTTGTTTGGATGATAGCATGGAGATTGGAGTTTATCGTGGGGGTTGAAGCACCCAACATTTATCATCTCGCATGCCTTAAAGAGGCCAATGGAAAACATTTAAATATTTCCATATATCTCCCACTTCTTCATGTTGAAAGCTGTTTGGGTCATTCACCAAAGAAAAATTTGTATTCTTGGGAGGAGACATATCCATTGGAGATTTTGCAATGTCCTTGTAGTTGCTTGAGGACAAGCAACATTTTGGAGGGGAGGACTGTAATATTCCTACATTAGCCTATAACTAATGGGAATATTAAAATTTTGTTTTGTCACATTGATAGGTGAATAAGTTGGCGGGGAGACCCATAAGACTCTTTATTTTGAATAAAAACCACTTCTCATGTGAAAGTGGATCATATTTTCAGCTGAATAAAGCACCCTAAGCTGTGAATAGGGGCTAAAAAATATTGACTGGGTAAACCTTGACCAAATCTATAGCGCTGTCATGGAGGAGTGGCCATCAATGAGGCACAACACAATTTTAGATGGAGATGCCTTGTGTGAAAGAGGTGATTTCATTGGAGGTGGTTTAGGGTTTGCAAACTCTTGTCTTATAAAAGGAAGGAGATGGTAGCATTAGAAGGTTGTTGATGATATATTTTTTTTTTTAGTATATGGTTTGTTTAGAAATATCTCATTCTCTTGCTGTTTAGCTGAGAATAATGCTATTTAGCATTGGTGTTCCTGATCGGGAATCCCACCTCTTCCCATTGAGTAGCTCTTGGGAGAGTTTGTATTGCATTGTTCACTATCTGGCTTAAGGCCAAGATACTTCTTTCAACTACAACGCAGATCCTGTTGAGGGTTTGACTGTTTTTGCAAGCTGCAGTAAGTGGAGATTAGATCTTTCAGATCTAGTCCATTTTAGTGCTTCTTTTCAGTGGAGGAGGGTTCTACTTCATTGGGAGGAATGTATTGAAGACTTTGAGCATCATTTTCATATCTTGGCTCCAGGCCAACTGTATATTGATCCCTATAGCACAGTATAGATCTAGATCTATGTTATTTCTGTAGGTTTATTTGCAGGGTGTTTCAACTCACCAATTGGAGAGTGATTTTCTAGGTGTTGGGGATCTGCCCTTTACTTTGGATATATTTTGGAGAAGATCATTTTATTGTTTATATTAGATCATATCCACGTTCCAGATCTGAATATTTCCATAGAATTGCAGTCTTAGATCTCAGATCTACATCTTGTACTTGGTATTTTGCTGAAAACCCCAAGGGGGATTGATAGAGGAGCTTGTATAGTCTATGGATCTACTATAGATCTAAATTTTTGTCCACATACTTTCTCTAGATCTGATGTGTAATTTATAGCTACTGCAGATCCAATAAATAACCCTGTAAGGCTTTTTCTGTCTTAATATATGGTTGCAACACCTCATTTTGAGGGATTTTTGTTATTGGAGACTTGTATTTTCCTATCATGCATCTTATGGGCCACTTTTAACATGCATTTTGCTGTTTTAATGACAAATGGAAGGTATCCATATTGGCCTCCTGCTTTATAAAATATGAACTGCATTATTTTTATATCATTCTGCATTCTATTGTTGCATTCTCTATTTGGGAATATTACAATGTAGCAGCCCACCATCATCTTTGAGAAGCCGACTCCCACCACAAGCAGCTCGCAGTTTAGTTTTTTCTCTCTGTAGGTGTCAACAAGGGAGGCTCTTATGTGAGATAAGAGCCCATGGACCTCAAGTTATTAAATGAAGACCCCAGTTTTATGGAGACATTCAGCAATATCGGATGCCTGCAATTCTGTCAAAAGCTTCAAGGATTTCATGCTCAAATATCAAAGGATTTTGCAGTGAACTTACAGGCACAACTTTGAAGGTGGGGGTTTTAAATTTCACAGTGTCACCTCATACCATTTCTTAGGCCACAGAGATACCAAGAGAGAGTGAAGAGTGGTTCAAAGCCACTAAATTCAAGATGCAAAGTTGTGATGAATTTGTTAAACCAAAACACATTGGAGCTAACATGGCATATGGGATTCCAAGGAGTTATATGAAGGATAATTAATCTAAACTGTTGTTTTTGATCCATAAGTACTTTACTTGTGAGGGGAGGTTTCATATGGTTTAACTGTACCATTTCAGGCTCCTATTACATTTCACTGGTAAGCAGTCCATTGATCTTCCTTTCTTTTAGTTTAGGAGCTTAAGGGAGGTGTCTGATAAGGTTAAAGCCAGGGTTGAAGGTAGTGAGACATCAATCTTTCACCATGGTTTGATTAAAATATTAGTGTTGGAGGAATTGAATAAATTAAACAGAGATTGGGCATATTTCCTTTTTCTCAGTGGTTATGAAGTTGATTTAGTGACAACTAAGAAAAATCCAAAGCCAAAAGCTACTTCATCTCTAGCTGTGACAGAAGGTGTAAATGAAGAATAGGCAGAGCCTATCCTAGAGCCAATGTATGTCGAGATAGAACCTATACAAGAGGAAGAAATCCCATAGCCTTCACCTACAAACAACAAACAAAATATTAGTAAGCATGATTGCAGGAGGATAACTAGGAGTCAAACAATTGGAAAGGGAAACCTTGAAGACATCCTCTAAGGTAAGACTATTAAAAAGCTTGATTTTGTTGGAGAAGATGCAGGTTTCTTATTTCAGCCAAGGAAACCACTTACTAGGCTATAACTTGCAAAGGGTGTCATCGAAAACAAGAGGAAATAAGATGTTGACAAAGGCAAGAAGCCTATCATAGAAGACATCATGGACTTGTATCCAACAACATAAGAAGTTTTTGTGAAAATGAAAGGAAAGGAGAAGATGGTGGAAAAACTGAAGTGCAGGTATTGAAGGAACAATTAAGAGAGGCTAGAGAAGAGGTCATTGAAATCAGGTTAGAATTACAGTAGGCCAAGGTGGACAGAAAGCTGCTGGAAGATTTCAATGAAGAAGAAAATGATCAACTGAACCAATATGATAAATCACTAGAAAATGCTAAAAGTTGCTGAAAATAACACTTCCTTTGAGAAGAGTAATGAAACACACCAGAAAGATAAACCTATGGTTACAGTCTGAAAGCAATAAGCTCAAGGCACAGGTAAAGAATTAGAGGATCATATGGAGATAATTTAGGTAGAATTGAAGAAAAGAGGACTTAAAATCAAAGTGATAAATGAGCCTGAGGAGATGCAACCATCTACTACTAAAGATGGAGTTCCCAAATTTTGAAGAGTTAGCCTAATTTTTATTTTTATTTTGCAGCATTAAAGAACCACAATTTCCAGTTTTAAAGGTGAAATTTTGAGGAAAAAGGGAAATTTTGTGTTTTTCTGCCTATTAGGCAATTTCGTAGCGAAGCCCAGGCTTGAAGGCCAGATTTCACTACGAAATCCCTGTAGATTACTTTTTGCAAAAAGTCACAGTTTGGGTGGAAATAAAAGGAAGATAAAATATGTATTTAGCTTATTTTATCCAACAAACATATCCAAATTAGAGAGGAAGGCTAAATATTGACCTAGATGGGTGAAATGGAGTTGCTACCAAACCACGCTATGAAACTCCCTGTTTCACTCTGTTTTTGCAACGAGCAACTTTTGGTAGTATTTTGGTATTTTAAAGGTGTATTGAAGATCAGCCAACCATGTGGAGGAATTACAGGGTATCAGTGGAACACTCTAGCAGAGGTTTTCTCGTCGACAAAGGTGTCATTTGTTCCAGCTCAACATAAAGACAGTGACCAAATTTCATGATTATCTTTTCCTTAAAAGCAGGGTGATTGGTTGCTATATCTAGTGGGGGTATTTGTGTCTTAATTATGGTTAGCACCACTCGAGCACTTGGCCATTAGTGGTGTAATTATACAGTTATGCAGTTAGTGAATGTAATAAATAAGATGTAGAGTCCTAATAGGCTTCTAAGTCTAAAATCATTAGGTGTCTGTTTTAGTTCCAGGTATATAGTTTATTGTTAAGTGAGGTGTCAAAGATGATGGTTCGATAATTTAGCCAGAGGGGCAGATCCAATGTAATTAGAAAAAGCCTATTAATAGGCAGAACTTCGAAGAAGAAAGGGTTGGAGAATGTTATTTGACACTACCACTTTGTAAATTTTTGATGGTCAATAATATATACAGTGAATGTGTTTCCTTCTTCACCTGAGATTCTTTTGGTGTTTCAATGAGCTTATGTCTTATGTGTCTTAATATTTTTCTTTCAATAGCTTGAGGTTTAATTACTCAGAATTCATGTTTTTCATGCTCAGAATTCCTTTGAATATTAAGCCATTGAATGTTTCTGTGTCTGTTGTCCTTTCATTGAAACATTACACGCCTCAACTTCCACAAGGAGAGCCATTTTCATTGAATTTCCTAACACTGACTCCATAAGCCCAATGGTAGTGAACCCTACACATTTTTCACCTGCAATCAAACACATTCAAGTCAATATCATAGAGTTAGCCATCTGATTGAATCCTAATTGAAAAAATCACAAGTTAATTTGAGAAAGCCCTCTAAGGCTGAAGAGGCTAATCCTCAGTCAAAAGCTGGTTTGAAAGAGTTACTCTAAGTTGTCTGGTGGAGCAGCCCATCAGTACCAATTTAGAGATAACATTTTGGTGTGTTTGCTGGGAGTCTGAAGACATATTCCCCGAAGTTTGTGCTCAAATAGTGAAGCTAAACTCTTGGAGGTAGCAGGAGCTCAAAACGTTTCGAGGCTGCAGAAACTACCTTGGTGAGTCCACTAAAGATCTTCATGCTTAAATGAGACTTAGAGAAAGAGATACACAAGGAGAAATCCAAATCCTAACCCACTTACAATTGTGGATAATCTAAAAAGGATCCTTAGAGGAATTGGAAGAAGCTCTTCAAAATCAGGTATTCCATCACATTCAAGAGCTTTATCCTTTGAAATTATTCGAAGTCATGAAGATAGGCAATTTGATGATAAAATTGAAGAAGTGTTGCTTAGGTCTACGACTGAAAATGAATTGACTGACATAACACTAGACCTACAAAGACTAGGTACTGACACATCATCCCTAGTATATAAGGAGGAAAAATAATAATTCTGGAAAACAATCACATTAGAGCTGTTGTTAGAGAGGGAAGTCTTTTGAAAATTTAAAAGAGTTGTATCCATTTGAATTTTTTTTGAAGAGAAAATCTGGTATACCTATGCCTGAATAGATTTAATTCATATATAGACATCATGATCCAAAATCTTTTGTTTGAGATGCATAAAAGAATTAACATGTGAAAAATTGTAGCTTTTAAACAAGAAACTTTAAAGGCATAAGCGGAAAAAGAGAGAAGCAATTAACATCATGCATGAAGACACAAGAGTTGATATCGGAGTTCGTCCAAGAGGGACTACGTCTCCGGGCCCTGCTCTAATAGTGGGGAGGCCCTTCTTTCATTAAATGGCAAAATGAAAGTACAAGTACAAAATGAGGAATTACACCCTTATACCTGCCCAATCTGGAAATGGCCGAAAATTGCAGACCTCTGATGACAAAATGGGCAGCACCGTTGGAATTGTGGCGTCGAGTAGTGCTGAATCCAAATAAAACTTGCCCCAATCGGACAAAGTGAAAATCTGGCCCCTCTGGAAAAATGGCTTAGATCATGGTTCCGCCCCCTCCTGCACACTGCTCAAGGTTCCACTGCCTCGTTTTTCGTGCCCGCTCCTGTCCGTCCTTGGGCGCACAAATGAATGAAGGTTTAAATAATAAAACGTGGGCGGACTCTCCAAAGTCACCGTTGGACGAGTTGGTTGAAGATCCACATTTGTTGGGAGGAGGTCGGGTGGTCAAATCCCGACTCCTCCATAAAAAGGCTGCCGCATTACATTTTTAACTTGGCGTTTGAACTGTTTGATATTTTTAAACCGCATTACATTTTTTTTTAATCCGCGTTGATCCATATTTAAAATAGTTGATGTGGATGTGGGGGGGCCGGACCCATGTTGGGCGGCCCGCCCCATATGGAAACGCGCCACGTATATATATATATGGTGGCAGTGGGGTTAACAACCCCCGCCCCATTTAATGTGTGGCTTGTTGGTACAGTGGAGACCGCAACAACATTCCTTTTTTATATAATATGGATTGGCATGGGGTGGCGGGGTTGGTGGCCCGCCACCCTTAGTATATATATTTTGTTTTATTTGTTATTGAAACAAAGCTATTGTTTTCCACTGATGTCGTTTTGACCGAAGAACTGTGTTAAACGATCCTGATGCTTCTGAAATCTGGCAGTTGAAGATTTCTCGGAAAATCCGATGTTGGAGTTTCGACAAAATTGTTGCCTCCTTACTCTGCCACATCACCAAGTCAACCTCTGAACTTTGACTGCTCCTAACTCCTTCATTCGGACTCGGAATTGAGTGCCGTCTGTGCCGTTGGATTCAGAATTACAAGATCTACAACTTGAACTTGGTTCTAAATATTTTTGAGCACTTTGATTTTTGAGCCTTGTACTCAAGCCATTTGTACCTGTACCTGTTTAATCCACCTGGATCACTTCAAATACCATCTACACTATCTCCTAATAGTTCAGCCTCACCTACTGTGTTTTCCAAAAGTCAGAATTTAACCTCATATACTGTTCTTCCACATACGACAATCCCTGTCATCATGGATGGAATTGTTCCTCCTCCTCCTCCTATTGGACCTGTAAGATATGCTCCACTTTTCCTTCCTGCTGTCCTTCATGACCTCCCATATGGATACTCAACCATAATTAAAACCTTTGGGAGTGAAGAGGAAATATCAGCCGAGGAACATGTAGACCAATTTAATGATTTCATTGACAGAGAGGAGGTAGACCATGAGGATGTAAAAATGAGATTATTTTCTCAGAGTTTCACTGGTGAAGTAAGAAAATGGTTTAAGGCCTTAGCTCCAACAAGTTTCTAGAATTGGGATCAGATAGAAGATAGTTTTTTGACTAAGTGGGGGAGTAAGGTAAATCCAGTACAAGCTCTGACTGAGTATAACAATTTAAAAAGAGCCTTAGATGAATTTGTCCAAGAATTTTCTAAGAGATTTAACAAGGTCTATAACTCCATACCTACCCATATGAAACCTTCTCTACGAGCTGCTCAATTACACTATGCAAAGGCATTTTATTATGAGTTTTCCATCTTGTTAAGAGAAAGAGAGTCTGCTTCTCTAGCAGAAATGCAGAATGATGCAGTGAAAGTGGAGGTGAACATGACAGTTGCCAAGAGGTCTAAGATGGCCAAAACAAAATTGAAAGAAGAGGAGAAGCCTTCTTCATCCTCAAATGCCAAGTTTGATTCCATGATGAAGACCATGGAAAAACTTATGGATAGACTTGTTCTTCGAGCCACTCCTTTGCCTCATGCACAACAAGATACACACATCCGAAATCCATAATTTAGGAGGCCTCAAAATCAACAAAGACAAAGAGAACACAAAAGATAATCTACATAATTTACATAATTTACTTGATGAAGAGGAAGCTCAGCCTGAGTTTGAAGAGGATATATTCATTTATTAGATGAAGACATATATGTGATGTTTCTAACTAAATAGGAACATGATGAGTCTAGTCATGTTTTGGATAAGAATGAAGGACAATCTAATTACCTAAAGGGTTATCAACATGCCATATTTGAAATACAGAAAAAATACAATTTGAGAAATAGGAATGTCCCTATTACAACAAACAAAGCTAAGCCAAAGAGATATGTTCCTAAACTAGCTAAGCCAAAGAAGGATACACCACCACCACCACCTGTCAAATAAGTTGAAAAAGCCTCATCTACTTTCAATTTAGAAATTGAGATCTCCAAAATCAAAATTCCGGTCCCCTTTGGGGAAATTATCAAGGTCACTGAATATAGAAGCAAAATTGTCAAGATGTTAAATTCTCAGCTTGGACCTTCAGACATCCTCAATCTGCAAGAAGATCATCCCACCACTTTCCTAGGACCAAGGGTAGAAGATGAAAAAAATGAAGAGGTTCCTCCTTTCTATGTAAGTCTAAATATTCATGAAATGACTTTTCACAATGCCATGTTGGACTTAGGTGCTTTCCACAACCTTATGCCTAAAGTGATTATCGAAAGGATGGGTTTAGAGATCACTAGACCTTACAAAGATCTGTTTTCTTTTGACTCCAAGAGAGTCCAATGTATAGGTCTTATTAAGGATGTTGTTGTTGGACTAACACAAGTACCTTCTAAAACAGTGGTGATGGACATAGTGGTAGCTAACATTCCTCCAAATTTTTGTATGCTTTTATCCAGATCTTGGGCAACCAAAATTAAAGGGATAATGTAGATGGATATGACATATGCCACCATTCCGGTTTTTGGTGAGCAAAGGAGGCTAAATAGGGAAAGTAGGATGGCCTACATGGTGAGTAGTAAGGACAAGCCTCAATTTTCCTATTCTTGCAGTTGAAACTGAATTGGTATCCTCAATTTTATTCAATGAACTCACTGATGAGGCAGAAATTGAAGAAAAAATAGAAAATCAGCAAGTAGAAAATTAGGGATGTGTTGAGGAAAAAGGAGAAGGCTGGTGGATTTTACACTATGATGACTCTGATAGAAGAGAGGGGGCTGGAGAAGGGATATGGATCACTACTCCTAATGTTGAAAGTAAGTTTTTCTCTTTTAAACTTAACTTTGATTGCACAAATAATATGGAAGAGTATGAGTCACTGTTTTTGGGTCTAGAAATTTTGAAAAAACTAGGTGCCAAAAATATATCCATGCATGGTGATTCAGAGTTAGTGATTAAGCAGGTTTAAGGGTCATATCAAACCAAATATGTAAGAATGAGGGCATACAAAAATTTGAACATGGAAATGCTTGAGAATTTTCAAGAATATCCTTTCATTGTTAAAACTAGAGACCAAAATTCAGTAGCTAACTTTCTAGCTGTCTCTGCAAATTTATTTGTCATCCCTACTCATTCTAGTGAGAAATATGAGGTTGAAGTCAGACATAGGCCAAAAATCCCTGACAACATCATTTATTGGCAAGTGTTTGAGAATGATCAGCAAGTCCGAAATTTCCTTGAATTGAAGGAGGAGTTTGAGAATATCCATGTGGATTAGCAAAATATGTTTGCTGAAACAAAGGTCAATCCACAACTTGGGATGTTTGCTGCAATAGCCCCGCAACAAGTGTACCACGGTACGATTAACGACCTCTGTCTGTCCGTCGGTTTGTGGATGGAATGCCGTGCTTCTCTTCAACTTGGTATCCATCATGCGCCACAAGCTGGTCCAAAACTCTCCAAGGAAACGAGAGTCTCGATCTGACACAATCGACGTGGGCAACCCAAAGTGGACCCAAACATACTGAAAGAAAAGACAAGCAGTCTGCTCAGCAGTGACCTGCTTTTTACAAGGCATCAATATGCCCATTTTGCTAAAGCGGTCGACGACAACATACAAATAGTCGTGACTCTTTCTTGACATAGGCAAACCTCCTACAAAATCCATCGACACACTTTCCCATGGACGACCGGAATAGGGAGTGGTGTGTACAGCCCAAGTTTTCTATTAGAGGGCTTTGAAACAGAACACATCACACATCCCTTTACAAAACGGGTTACAATGTTTTTCATATGGGGCCAAAAACAAAACCTTTGCAAATGACATAAGGTTTTTTCGACACCAAAGTGACCAGACACAAGAGAGGTATGCGCCTCTTGAATTACATGTACCCTTTCTGCTGTGGGTATGCACAATTTACCAAGGTGATACAACAGCTTCCCCTGCAAATGATAGTTGTCCACCTGTGAACCATGAGTTAGTTTTGCATAAACTTCTTTAAAGTCATCATCGTTAGTGTACTGTTCAACATAACTTTCAAAAGACAATGATGCATTATGAAAAATAATAGAAGCAGCGATAGGAGGGCGAGAGAGCATGTCTACTACTTTGTTACTAGTGCCCTTCTTATACTTTATTACCAGATGAAATTGCTGTAGGAACCCCATCCACCTGAAATGACGAGATTGTTGTAGCTTGGTCTGTGACTGAAGGTACTGCAAGGGCTGATGATCCATATGGATGATGGTCTCCTTGCCGATCAGGTAGTGTTTCCACTTTTTCACACTTTGGACCAAGGCATACAATTCCTTGTCGTAAGTGGGGTAATTTATTACAGCCTGGGAGAACTTCTCCAAATGGTAACAAATCGGCTTCTTCTGCTGCAAAAGTACAGCTCCCATGGCATACCCACTTGCATCAGTTTCAATCTCAAAAGGTTGTTGGAGATCGGGTAAAGCCAGGACTGGTGCGGTGTTGATTTTCTCTTTTAGTGCTTCGAAGGACTTCTGCTATTTTCCTCCCCACTGAAAGGCTTGTTTGATACTTGTCAGAGTGTGTAAGGGTGATGCAAAAATGGAGAAGTTGGCAATGAACCTCCTCCAGTACTGTACTGCACCTAAAAAACTACGGACCTCTGTTACATTGGTAGGCTTAGGCCAATTTACAATCACCTCGACTTTTGAGGGGTCTATTTTTAATTGACCATTACCGACAATATGACCAAGGTAAACCAAAGAGGTTTTCCCAAACTCACACTTTGACAACTTCACATACAATTGTTCTTTCTTTAAAACATCAAGCACTTTGATTACATGGCATACATGTTCCTCCCAAGTCCTACTAAATACAAGAATATCATCTAAATACACAAGGACAAACTCATCAATGAAAGGCCTAAAAAGATCATTCATGACCCTCATGAATGTGGCTGGAGCGTTGCAAAGTCCGAATGGCATCACCATCCATTCGAACAACCCCTGTTTGGTCTTGAAGGTGGTTTTCCACACATCCTGCTCTGAAATTCTGACCTGGTGATAACCACTACGCAAATCCAATTTGGTGAAATAAACAACATTTTTTAATTGATCTAATAAATCATCAATGCGAGGGAGAGGGTATCGATTTTTCACCGTGATTTTGTTTAGTGCCCGATAATCCACACACATCCTCCATGTGCCATCCTTCTTGGGCACTAACACGATCGGCGAGCCACAAGGAGAAGTACTTGGCCGAATGACCCCTTGGTTCAACAATTCTTGTACCTGCTTTTTGATTTTTTCCATTTCGATGGATGACATCCTGTACATACCAATGTTTGGTAATGGAGCATCATGTTGCAAATGGATCTCATGTTGGATCCCTCATTTTGGAGGCAAACCTTTGGGTTCCTGAAACAACTCATCATAGTTAGAAATAACATCACATAATTCCTGTTTATGAGCTGGATCACATCCTCAGAAAGCATCGGTTATTTCTTCATCCTTTTCTCTCACAACCATGAGCAAACACCCCTTGCTGGAATTCACCAATCTCTTCATCTGTCCTGCACTTACAAGGCCGGCACCGACTTTGGTTTGATGAGATTCCACAATTGTGTCGAATTCCCCATCTTTAGTGATTTGGTATTTATTTTCATGGTGAAAGAAAATTGCTTTCCTATCATAAAGATAGGGACTCCCCAACACAATGCCACAGATATCCAATGGTATTACATCCAATTCTACTTCATCTACCAGCTTAGAAGCAATAACAAATTTTACCTTACACTTCTTGGTTACATTTAGTTTTACTTTATCATGTATCCATCCAAGCGGATAAGGTTTTGGATGAGGCTTAACTTCTAAGCCTAACTTTTTAACCAAGGATTCTGAAATAAGGTTTGCTTGAGAGCCTGAATCAAATAGAGTTTCTACATTTGCATGGTTTATAACAACTCTAATATGAAACAACTCAATTCTCTTACGTTCATTAGAAAGAGGCTCATTTGATGAACTAGTGCTTTCATGTGATTCAGAATCATGAAGAGAATGAGTACCTTTTGCCCCTGCTGCTGTGATCAATGCCTCATCGCCTGCGTCGGATCCAAGGTCCTGCTGTGCGGTTGCTACCATCTTCTGCTTACCCTTTCCTCCATATCTCTTCAACTCCTTTTCTGGATAAAGTTTCCAACAGTGATCGTCGTCATGGCCTTCCTTTTTGCAGTGAGTGCAATAAGGATTTTTTGCATCATCCTTCTTTGTTGAAGTCGTCTTCTTTTCCTTACCCTTTCCTTTCCCTTTGAATTTTCCATTTGAAGGTTTGGAAAGCAGTTTATTTGAATGATCTTCCTTATCATTTCTGCCCCTATTCTTAAGATGAATGGCCTTCACACTGGCCGAGTCAATGGTAGTAGGTTCAAACATTAACAATGAATGTCTAATGTAACTATGCAATGAACCAATGTACTTAGTTACAACTTCGGGAGAATCTAAAGAGATGCCCAAACTTAATGCCTGTTTTCGAAATTCTTCAGTAAAGGTTTGCACATTTTGTCCTTTACCTTGCCTTAGGTACTGCCACTCCATTAAGGCTTTCTGCTTGTAACCTAAGGGATATAATTGATTTTTAATTGCAGTAATAAAATCTGACCAGGAAGAAAGAAGGTTACCCAAGTTACTGCTGCTTCGAAGTTTGCTCTCCCACCAGATGAGAGCTGTGCCACTCAATCAAAGAGAAGCCAATTGGATTTTTGCCTCGTCCTCCATAATCTGCTGGATCCTGCAATAGAGTTCAAGCTGCCTAATCCAATTGTTAAGCTTCTCAGCATTAATTTCACCATTATATACTGGTAGATCAAACTTAACATCTAACTTAAAGAAAGGCTTGTTAGATGCATTTCCAGAATTTTTATTATGATGGTTAGAAGAGGAGGAAGGAATTTCATTTCCTGAAGGGGGTGGATTTCCTCCACCATCTCCATGCGCTGAACCTTGCCCTTCTAAAGCATGATCTCCTATTTTCTCTAACCTTTCAAGTCTAGAGAATAGTCTCTCTACTCGATCTACCATGGTATAGAAAGTTTTGCGGAAATTGAGCTCCTCCTCATTCCGATCTTCGTCCCCCATGTTCCTTCTCTGACGTGCACGTCCTGCTTCGGGATCAAAAGCCTGTAGCGTCCCTTCGCCTCTTCTTAGCCTGCTTCTTGTTAGCATACAAACATGTAATTCACATCTACAAACACCCGCTCTGATACCACTTGATCCAAAACCTTTTGTTTGAGATGCATAAAAGAATTAACATGTGAAAAATTGTAGCTTTTAAACAAGAAACTTTAAAGGCATAAGCGGAAAAAGAGAGAAGCAATTAACATCATGCACGAAGACACAAGAGTTGATATCGGAGTTCGTCCAGGAGGAACTACGTCTCCGGGCCCTGCTCTAATAGTGGGGAGGCCCTTCTTTCATTAAATGGAAAAATGAAAGTACAAGTACAAAATGAGGAATTACACCCTTATACCTGCCCAATCTGGAAATGGCTGAAACTTGCAGACCTCTGATGACAAAATGGGCAGCACCATTGGATTTGTGGCGTCGAGTAGTGTTGAATCCATATAAAACTTGCCCCAATCGGACAAAGTGAAAATCTGGCCCCTCTGGAAAAATGGCTCAGATCATGGTTCCGCCCCCTCCTGCACACTGCTCAAGGTTCCACTACCTCGTTTTCCGTGCCCGCTCCTGTCCGTCCTTGGGCGCACAAATGAATGAAGGTTTAAATAATAAAACGCGGTCGGACTCTCCAAAGTCACCGTTGGACGAGTTGGTTGAAGATCCACATTTGTTGGGAGGAGGTCGGGTGGTCAAATCCCGACTCCTCCATAAAAAGGCCGCCGCATTACATTTTTAACTTGGCGTTTGAACTGTTTGATATTTTTAAACCGCATTACATTTTTTTTTAATCCGCGTTGATCCATATTTAAAATAGTTGATGTGGATGTGGGGGGGTCGGACCCATGTTGGGCGGCCCGCCCCATATGGAAACGCGCCACGTATATATATATGGCGGCGGTGGGGTTAACAACCCCCGCCCCATTTAATGTGCGGCTTGTTGGTACAGTGGAGATCGCGGGGGTGGCGGGGCTGACCACCCGCCGCCCAACAACATTCCTTTTTTATATAATATGGATTGGCATGGGGTGGCGGGGTTGGTGGCCCGCCACCCTTATTATATATATATTTTTTGTTTATTTGTTATTTAAAACAAACTATTGTTTTTTGAACCTTCGAATTTTTGACCGAAGGAGTGCATTTAATGGTCCCACAAATTCGCCCGGAATTTGACCAGGTTGGTCGGAATCCGGTGGCCGGGTTTCAGCAAAATTGTTGCCTCCTTAGTCTGCCACATCACCAAGTCAACCTCTGAACTTTGACTGCTCCTAACTCCTTCATTCGGACTCGGAATTGAGTGCCGTCTGTGCCGTTGGATTCAGAATTACGAGATCTACAACTTGAACTTGGTTCGAAATATTTTTGAGCACTTTGATTTTTGAGCCTTGTACTCAAGCCATTTGTACCTGTACCTGTTTAATCCACCTGGATCACTTCAATTACCATATACACTATCTCCTAATAGTTCAGCCTCACCTACTGTGTTTTCCAAAAGTCAGAATTTAACCTCATATACTGTTCTTCCACATACGATAATCCCTGTCATCATGGATGGAATTGTTCCTCCTCCTCCTCCTATTGGACCTGTAAGATATGCTCCACTTTTCCTTCCTGCTGTCCTTCATGACCTCCCATATGGATACTCAACCATAATTAAAACCTTTGGGAGTGAAGAGGAAATATCAGCCGAGGAACATGTAGACCAATTTAATGATTTCATTGACAGAGAGGAGGTAGACCATGAGGATGTAAAAATGAGATTATTTTCTCAGAGTTTCACTAGTGAAGTAAGAAAATGGTTTAAGGCCTTAGCTCCAGCAAGTTTCTAGAATTGGGATCAGATAGAAGATAGTTTTTTGACTAAGTGGGGGAGTAAGGTAAATCCAGTACAAGCTCTGACTGAGTATAACAATTTAAAAAGAGCCTTAGATGAATTTGTCCAAGAATTTTCTAAGAGATTTAACAAGGTCTATAACTCCATACCTACCCATATGAAACCTTCTCTACGAGCTGCTCAATTACACTATGCAAAGGCATTTTATTATGAGTTTCCCATCTTGTTAAGAGAAAGACTAAGAGAAAGAGAGTCCGCTTCTCTAGCGAAATGCAGAATGATGCAAAGAAAGTGGAGGTGAACATGACAATTGCCAAGAGGTCTAAGATGGCCAAAACAAAATCACCCCCATCGGAGAAGCCTCTTCATCCTCAAATGCCAAGTTTGATTCCATGATTAGCACTATGGAAAACTTATGGATAGACTTGTTCTTCGAACCACTCTTGCCTCATGCACAACAAGATACACACATCCGAACCATAATTTAGGAGGCCTCAAAATCAACAAAGACAAAGAGAACACAAAATATAATCTAAAGTATAATTTACATAATTTACTTGATGAAGAGGAAGCTCAGCCTGAGTTTGAAGAGGATATATTCATTTATTAGATGAAGACATATATGTGATGTTTCTAACTAAATAGGAACATGATGAGTCTAGTCATGTTTTGGATAAGAATGAAGGACAATCTAATTACCTAAAGGGTTATCAACATGCCATATTTGAAATACAGAAACAATACAATTTGAGAAATAGGAATGTCCCTATTACAACAAACAAAGCTAAGCCAAAGAGATATGTTCCTAAACTAGCTGAGCCAAAGAAGGATACACCACCACCACCACCTGTCAAAGAAGTTGAAAAAGCCTCATCTACTTTCAATTTAGAAATTGAGATCTCCAAAATCAAAATTCCAGTCCCCTTTGGGGAAATTATCAAGGTCACTGAATATAGAAGCAAAATTGTCAAGATGTTAAATTCTCAGCCTGGACCTTCAGACATCCTCAATCTGCAAGAAGATCATCCCACCACTTTCCTAGGACCAAGAGTAGAAGATGAAAAAAATGAAGAGGTTCCTCCTTTCTATGTAAGTCTAAATATTCATGATATGACTTTTCACAATGCCATGTTGGACTCAGGTGCTTTCCACAACCTTATGCCTAAAGTGATTATGGAGAGGATGGGTTTAGAGATCACTAGACCTTACAAAGATCTGTTTTCTTTTGACTCCAAGAGAGTCCAATGTATAGGTCTTATTAAAGATGTTGTTGTTGGATTAACACAATTACCTTCTAAAACAGTGGTGATGGACATAGTGGTAGCTAACATTCCTCCAAATTTTTGTATGCTTTTATCCAGATCTTGGGCAACCAAAATTAAAGGGATAATGCAGATGGATATGACATATGCCACCATTCCGGTTTTTGGTGAGCAAAGGAGGCTAAATAGGGAAAGTAGGATGGCCTACATGGTGATTAGTAAGGACAAGCCTCAATTTTCCTATTTTTACAGTTGAAACTGAATTGGTATCCTCAATTTTATTCAATGAAATCACTGATGAGGCGGAAATTGAAGAAAAAATAGAAAATCAGCAAGTAGAAAATTAGGGATGTGTTGAGGAAAAAGGAGAACGCTGGTGGATTTTACACTATGATGACTTTGCTAGAAGAGAGGGGGTTGGAGAAGGGATATGGATCACTACTCCTAATGTTGAAAGTAAGTTTTTCTCTTTTAAACTTAACTTTGATTGCACAAATAATATGGAAGAGTATGAGTCACTGTTTTTGGGTCTAGAAATTTTGAAAAAACTAGGTGCCAAAAATATATCCATGCATGGTGATTCAGAGTTAGTGATTAAGCAGGTTTAAGGGTCATATCAAACCAAAGATGTAAGAATGAGGGCATACAAAAATTTGAACATGGAAATGCTTGAGAATTTTCAAGAATATCCTTTCATTGTTAAAACTAGAGACCAAAATTCAGTAGCTAACTTTCTAGCTGTCTCTGCAAATTTATTTGTCATCCCTACTCATTCTAGTGAGAAATATGAGGTTGAAGTTAGACATAGGCCAAAAATCCCTGACAACATCATTTATTGGCAAGTGTTTGAGAATGATCAGCAAGTCTGAAATTTCCTTGAATTGAAGGAGGAGTTTGAGAATATCCATGTGGATCAACAAAATATGTTTGCTGAAACAAAGGTCAATCCACAACTTGGGATGTTCGCTGCAATAGCCCAGCAACAAATGTACCACGGTACGATTAACGACCTCTGTCTGTCCGTCGGTTTGTGGATGGAATGCCGTGCTTCTCTTCAACTTGGTATCCATCATGCGCCACAAGCTGGTCCAAAACTCTCCAAGGAAACGAGAGTCTCGATCTGACACAATCGACGTGGGCAACCCAAAGTGGACCCAAACATACTGAAAGAAAAGAAAAGCAGTCTGCTCAGCAGTGACCTGCTTTTTACAAGGCATCAATATGCACATTTTTCTAAAGCGGTCGACGACAACATACAAATAGTCGTGACCCTTTCTTGACATAGGCAAACCTCCTACAAAATCCATCGACACACTTTCCCATGGACGACCCGGAATAGGGAGTGGTGTGTAGAGCCCGAGTTTTCTATTAGAGGGCTTTGAAACAAAACACATCACACATCCCTTTACAAAACGGGTTACAATGTTTTTCATATGGGGCCAAAAACAAAACCTTTGCAAATGACATAAGGTTTTTTCGACACCAAAGTGACCAGACACAAGAGAGGTATGCGCCTCTTGAATTACATGTACCCTTTCTGCTGCGGGTATGCACAATTTACCAAGGTGATACAACAGCTTCCCCTGCAAATGATAGCTGTCCACCTGTGAAACATGAGTTAGTTTTGCATAAATTTCTTTAAAGTCATCATCGTTAGTGTACTGTTCAACATAACTTTCAAAAGACAATGACGCATTATGAAAAATAATAGAAGCAGCGATAGGAGGGCGAGAGAGCATGTCTGCTACTTTGTTACTAGTGCCCTTCCTATACTTTATTACCAGATGAAATTGCTGTAGGAACCCCATCCACCTAAAATGACGAGATTGTTGTAGCTTGGTCTGTGACTGAAGGTACTGCAAGGGCTGATGATCCGTATGGATGATGGTCTCCTTGCTGATCAGGTAGTGTTTCCACTTTTTCACACTTTGGACCAAGGCATACAATTCCTTGTCGTAAGTGGGGTAATTTATTACAGCCTGGGAGAACTTCTCCAAATGGTAACAAATCGGCTTCTTCTGCTGCAAAAGTACAACTCCCATGGCGTACCCACTGGCATCGGTTTCGATCTCAAAAGGCTGCTGGGGATCAGGTAAAGCCAAGATTGGTGCGGTGCTGATTTTCTCTTTCAGTGCTTCGAAGGCCTTCTGCTGTTTTCCTCCCCACTGAAAGGCTTGTTTGATACTTGTCAGAGTGTGTAAGGGTGATGCAATAGCGGAGAAGTTGGAAATGAACCTCCTCCAGTACTGTACTGCACCTAAAAAACTACGGACCTCTGTTACATTGGTAGGCTTAGGCCAATTTACAATCACCTCAACTTTTGAGGGGTCTATTTTTAATTGACCATTACCGACAATATGACCAAGGTAAACCAAAGAGGTTTTCCCAAACTCACACTTTGACAACTTTACATACAATTGTTCTTTCTTTAAAACATCAAGCACTTTGATTACATGGCATACATGTTCCTCCCAAGTCCTACTAAATACAAGAATATCATCTAAATACACAAGGACAAACTCATCAATGAAAGGCCTAAAAAGATCATTCATGACCCTCATGAATGTGGCTGGAGCGTTGCAAAGTTCGAATGGCATCACCATCCATTCGAACAACCCCTGTTTGGTCTTGAAGGCGGTTTTCCACACATCCTGCTCTGCAATTCTGACCTGGTGATAACCACTACGCAAATCCAATTTGGTGAAATAAACAACATTTTTTAATTGATCTAATAAATCATCAATGCGACGGAGAGGGTATCGATTTTTCACCATGATTTTGTTTAGTGCCCGATAATCCACGCACATCCTCCATGTGCCATCTTTCTTGGGCACTAACACGATCAACGAGCCACAAGGAGAAGTACTTGGCCGAATGACCCCTTGGTTCAACAGTTCCTGTACCTGTTTTTTTATTTCCTCCATTTCGATGGATGACATCCTGTACATACCAATGTTTGGTAATGGAGCATCATGTTGCAAATGGATCTCATGTTGGATCCCTCATTTTGGAGGCAAACCTTTGGGTTCCTGAAACAACTCATCATAGTTAGAAATAACATCACATAATTCCTGTTTATGAGCCGGATCACATCCCCGGAAAGCATCAGATTTTTCTTCATCCTTTGCTCTCACAACCATGAGCAAACACCCCTTGCTGGAATTCATCAGTCTCTTCATCTGTCCTGCACTTACAAGGCTGGCACTGACTTTGGTTTGATGAGCTCTTACAATGTATTCTACCCCATCTTTAGTGATTTGGTATTTATTTTCATGGCGAAAGAAAACTGCTTTCCTATCATAAAGATAGGGACTCCTCAACACAATGCCACAGATATCCAATGGTATTACATCCAATTCTACTTCATCTACCAGCTTAGAAGCAATAACAAATTTTACCTTACACTGCTTGGTTACATTTAGTTTTACTTTATCATGTATCCATCCAAGCGGATAAGGTTTTGGATGAGGCTTAACTTTTAAGCCTAACTTTTTAACCAAGGATTCTGAAATAAGGTTTGCTTGAGAGCCTGAATCAAATAGAGTTTCTACTTTTTCATGGTTTATAACAACTCTAATATGAAACAACTCAATTCTCTTGTGTTCATTAGAAAGAGGCTCATTTGATGAACTAGTGCTTTCATGTGATTCAGAATCATGAAGAGAATGAGTACCTTTTGTCCCTGCTGCTGTGATCAATGCCTCATCGCCTGAGTCAGATCCAAGGTCCTGCTGTGCGGTTGCTACCGTCTTCTGCTTACCCTTTCCTCCATATCTCTTCGGCTTTTTTTCTGGATAAAGTTTCCAACAATGATCGTCGTCATGGCCTTCCTTTTTGCAGTGAGTGCAATAAGGTTTTTCTCCTTCATCCTTCTTTGTTGACGCCGTCTTCTTTTCCTTTCCCTTTGAATTTGCCATTTGAAGGTTTGGAAGGTGTTTTCTTTGAATGATCGTCCTTATCATTTCTGCCCCTGTTCTCAAGATGAATGGCCTTCACACTGGCCGAGTCAATGGTAGTAGGTTCAAACATTAACAATGAATGTCTAATGTAGCTATGCAATGAACCAATGTACTTAGTTACAACTTCAGGAGAATCTAATGAGATGCCCAAACTTAATGCCTATTTTCGAAATTCTTCAGTAAAGGTTTGCACATTTTGTCCTTTACCTTGCCTTAGGTACTGCCACTCCATTAAGGCTTTCTGCTTGTAACCTAAGGGATAGAATTGATTTTTAATTGCAGTAATAAAATCTGACCAAGAAGAAAGAAGGTTACCCAAGTTACTGCTGCTTCGAAGTTTGCTCTCCCACCAAATGAGAGCTGTGCCACTCAATCGAAGAGAAGCCAATTGGATTTTCGCCTCATCCTCCATAATCTGCTGGATCCTGCAATAGAGTTCAAGCTGCCTAATCCAATTGTTAAGCTTCTCAGCATTACTTTCACCATTATATACTGGTAGATCAAACTTAACATCTAACTTAAAGAAAGGCTTGTTAGATGCATTTCTAGAATTTTTATTATGATGGTTAGAAGAGGAGGAAGGACTTTCATTTCTTGAAGGGGGTGGATTTCCTCCACCATCTCCATGTGCTGAACCTTGCCCTTCTAAAGCATGATCTCCTGTTTTCTCTAACCTTTCAAGTCTAGAGAATAGTATCTCTACTCGATCTACCATGGTATAGAAAGTTTTGCGGAAATTGAGCTCCTCCTCATTCCGATCTTCGTCCCCCATGTTCCTTCTCTGACGTGCACGTCCTGCTTCGGGATCAAAAGCCTGTAGCGTCCCTTCGCCTCTTCTTAGCCTGCTTCTTGTTAGCATACAAACATGTAATTCACATCTACAAACACCCGCTCTGATACCACTTGATCCAAAATCTTTTGTTTGAGATGCATAAAAGAATTAACATGTGAAAAATTGTAGCTTTTAAACAAGAAACTTTAAAGGCATAAGCGGAAAAAGAGAGAAGCAATTAACATCATGCACAAAGACACAAGAGTTGATATCGGAGTTCGTCCAGGAGGGACTACGTCTCCGGGCCCTGCTCTAATAGTGGGGAGGCCCTGCTTTCATTAAATGGCAAAATGAAAGTACAAGTACAAAATGAGAAATTACACCCTTATACCTGCCCAATCTGGAAATGGCCGAAAATTGCAGACCTCTGATGACAAAATGGGCAGCACCGTTGGATTTGTGGCATCGAGTAGTGCTGAATCCATATAAAACTTGCCCCAATCGGACAAAGTGAAAATCTGGCCCCTCTGGAAAAATGGCTCAGATCATGGTTCCGCCCCCTCCTGCACACTGCTCAAGGTTCCACTACCTCGTTTTCCGTGCCCGCTCCTGTCCGTCCTTGGGCGCACAAATGAATGAAGGTTTAAATAATAAACGCGGGCGGACTCCCCAAAGTCACCGTTGGACGAGTTGGTTGAAGATCCACATTTGTTGGGAGGAGGTCGGGTAGTCAAATCCCGACTCCTCCATAAAAAGGCCGCCGCATTACATTTTTAACTTGGCGTTTGAACTGTTTGATATTTTTAAACCGCATTACATTTTTTTTTAATCCGCGTTGATCCATATTTAAAATAGTTGATGTGGATGTGGGGGGACCGGACCCATGTTGGGCGGCCCGCCCCATATGGAAACGCGCCACGTATATATATATATGGCGGCGGTGGGGTTAACAACCCCCGCCCCATTTAATGTGCGGCTTGTTGGTACAGTGGAGACCGCGGGGGTGGCAGGGCTGACCACCCGCCCCCCAACAACATTCATTTTTTATATAATATGGATTGGCATGGGGTGGCGGGGTTGGTGGCCTGCCACCCTTATTATATATATATATTTTGTTTTATTTGTTATTTAAAACAAACTATTGTTTTTTGAACCTTCGAATTTTTGACCGAAGGAGTGCATTTAACGGTCCCACAAATTCACCCTAATCGTCAAAGTTGGACTTAATCCTAAGGGTCGGCTTCAGCAAAATTGTTGCCTCCTTAGTCTGCCACATCACCAAGTCAACCTCTGAACTTTGACTGCTCCTAACTCCTTCATTCGGACTCGGAATTGAGTGCCGTCTGTGCCGTTGGATTCAGAATTACAAGATCTACAACTTGAACTTGGTTCTAAATATTTTCGAGCACTTTGATTTTTGAGCCTTGTACTCAAGCCATTTGTACCTGTACCTGTTTAATCCACCTGGATCACTTCAAATACCATCTACACTATCTCCTAATAGTTCAGCCTCACCTACTGTGTTTTCCAAAAGTCAGAATTTAACCTCATATACTGTTCTTCCACATACGACAATCCCTGTCATCATGGATGGAATTGTTCCTCCTCCTCCTCCTATTGGACCTGTAAGATATGCTCCACTTTTCCTTCCTGCTGTCCTTCATGACCTCCCATATGGATACTCAACCATAATTAAAACCTTTGGGAGTGAAGAGGAAATATCAGCCGAGGAACATGTAGACCAATTTAATGATTTCATTGACAGAGAGGAGGTAGACCATGAGGATGTAAAAATGAGATTATTTTCTCAGAGTTTCACTAGTGAAGTAAGAAAATGGTTTAAGGCCTTAGCTCCAGCAAGTTTCTAGAATTGGGATCAGATAGAAGATAGTTTTTTGACTAAGTGGGGGAGTAAGGTAAATCCAGTACAAGCTCTGACTGAGTATAACAATTTAAAAAGAGCCTTAGATGAATTTGTCCAAGAATTTTCTAAGAGATTTAACAAGGTCTATAACTCCATACCTACCCATATGAAACCTTCTCTACGAGCTGCTCAATTACACTATGCAAAGGCATTTTATTATGAGTTTTCCATCTTGTTAAGAGAAAGAGAGTCTGCTTCTCTAGCAGAAATGCAGAATGATGCAGTGAAAGTGGAGGTGAACATGACAGTTGCCAAGAGGTCTAAGATGGCCAAAACAAAATTGAAAGAAGAGGAGAAGCCTTCTTCATCCTCAAATGCCAAGTTTGATTCCATGATGAAGACCATGGAAAAACTTATGGATAGACTTGTTCTTCGAGCCACTCCTTTGCCTCATGCACAACAAGATACACACATCCGAAATCCATAATTTAGGAGGCCTCAAAATCAACAAAGACAAAGAGAACACAAAAGATAATCTACATAATTTACATAATTTACTTGATGAAGAGGAAGCTCAGCCTGAGTTTGAAGAGGATATATTCATTTATTAGATGAAGACATATATGTGATGTTTCTAACTAAATAGGAACATGATGAGTCTAGTCATGTTTTGGATAAGAATGAAGGACAATCTAATTACCTAAAGGGTTATCAACATGCCATATTTGAAATACGTAAACAATACAATTTGAGAACAGGGAATGTCCCTATTATATAACAAAACAAAGCTAAGCCAAAGAGATATGTTCCTAAACTAGTCGTAGCCAAAGAAGGATACTCCACCACCACCACTCCGTCATAGAAGTTGAAAAAGCCTCATCTACTTTCAATTTAGAAACTGAGATCTCCAAAATCAAAATTCCAGTCCCCCTTTGGGGAAATTATCAAGGTCACCGAATATAGAAGAAAAATTGGACAAGATGTTAAATTCTCACTGACCTTCGTACATCCTCAACTGGGCAAGAAGATCATCCCACCACTTTCCTAGGACCAAGGGTAGAAGATGAAAAAAATGAAGAGGTTCCTCCTTTCTATGTAAGTCTAAATATTCATGATATGACTTTTCACAATGCCATGTTGGACTCAGGTGCTTTCCACAACCTTATGCCTAAAGTGATTATGGAGAGGATGGGTTTAGAGATCACTAGACCTTACAAAGATCTGTTTTCTTTTGACTCCAAGAGAGTCCAATGTATAGGTCTTATTAAAGATGTTGTTGTTGGATTAACACAAGTACCTTCTAAAACAGTGGTGATGGACATAGTGGTAGCTAACATTCCTCCAAATTTTTGTATGCTTTTATCCAGATCTTGGGCAACCAAAATTAAAGGGATAATGTAGATGGATATGACATATGCCACCATTCCAGTTTTTGGTGAGAAAAGGAGGCTAAATAGGGAAAGTAGGATGGCCTACATGGTGAGTAGTAAGGACAAGCCTCAATTTTCCTATTTTTGCAGTTGAAACTGAATTGGTATCCTCAATTTTATTCAATGAACTCACTGATGAGGCATAAATTGAAGAAAAAATAGAAAATCAGCAAGTAGAAAATTAGGGATGTGTTGAGGAAAAAGGAGAAGGCTGGTGGATTTTACACTATGATGACTCTGCTAGAAGAGAGGGGGCTGGAGAAGGGATATGGATCACTACTCCTAATGTTGAAAGTAATTTTTCCTCTTTTAAACTTAACTTTGATTGCACAAATAATATAGAAGAGTATGAGTCACTGTTTTTGGGTCTAGAAATTTTGAAAAAACTAGGTGCCAAAAATATATCCATGCATGGTGATTCAGAGTTAGTGATTAAGTAGGTTTAAGGGTCATATCAAACCAAAGATGTAAGAATGAGGGCATACAAAAATTTGAACATGGAAATGCTTGAGAATTTTCAAGAATATCCTTTTATTGTTAAAACTAGAGACCAAAATTCAGTAGCTAACTTTCTAGCTATCTCTACAAATTTATTTGTCATCCCTACTCATTCTAGTGAGAAATATGAGGTTGAAGTCAGACATAGGCCAAAAATCCCTGACAACATCATTTATTGGCAAGTGTTTGAGAATGATCAGCAAGTCCGAAATTTCCTTGAATTGAAGGAGGAGTTTGAGAATATCCATGTGGATCAGCAAAATATGTTTGCTGAAACAAAGGTCAATCCTGAAGTTTTACAGCTGAAAATCAATTGTATTCCCAAAGGCCTTATTACCCTTCAGAAACTATTTGATCAAAATGATGTTTTCAAGTTTCCTAGAATGCAGGCTGATGATGAGGAGGTGGAGACTTGCAATCTTGGTACAACAACAACGCCTAAAATGGTCAAAATTTCTAAGTTTCTTTCTATGGAGACGAGACAGAAGTATGTGGATATGATGAAAAATATATTAATGTTTTTGCATGGAGCTATGCTGATCTGAAAAGGTATGATCCTAGCATTATACAACATACTATTCCCATGAAAGAGAGTGAAAAAAATTTCAAGCAGAAATTGAGAAGAATTAATCCTTTTCTCATGCCTTTGATTGTGAAAGAGATTAAGAAACTTTTTTATGCAAATATCATTGTCCCTATAAGATTTTAAAAATGGCTTGCTAATCTAGTATCTGTCAGAAAGAAGAGTGGTGAGATTAGAATTTGTATTGACTTTAGGAATCTAAGCAAGGCATCTTTGAAGGACAACTACCCTCTTCCCAAGATGGATCAAATTTTGTAGAATATTGTTGGCTCTCAAAGAATGTCCATGCTTGATGGCTTTTCAGGTTACAATAAGATATTGGTACATCTAGAAGATCAGGAGAAAACTGTTTTTACCATGCCATGGGGAACATTCATGTACACCAAGATGCCTTTTGGTTTGATGAATGCAGGGGTAACCTTTCAAAGGGAAATGGATATTGTTTTTGCTGAGGAGAAAGACAAAAAGTTGTGGTCTATTTGGATGGCATAACTGTGTTTTCAAGAAAGGAGGAAGATCACTTGAAACATTTGGAGAAAATTCTACAGAAATGCAGAAAATTCGGTATCTCTCTTAATCCCACTAAAAGTATTTTTTCTCTAACTTCTGGAAAATTGATAGGACACATTATATCAAAATATGGGATAAGGATTGATCCTAATAGAGTTAGTGAAATTCAGAATATAGACCTTCCAAGGAATAGGAAAGCGATTCAGTCTTTTCTTGGAAAGGTAAATTTTGTTGAAAGGTTTATCCCAAATTTTGTTGAGATTGTCAAGAAAATTACCAAGATGTTAAGGAAGGAATCTGATATTAAGTGGACTGTTGAAGCTAAGAAATCATTTGAAGAGATAAAGAAAGCCCTAACTCAAGCCCCAGTGCTTATAAGTCCTGACTTCTCAAGTGAATTTCTTTTTTACATTTGCTTCTGAAGATACCATTGCTAGAGTTTTATTGCAGAAAGGGCTGCAAGGTGGTGAGAAACCTATTTAATTTTTTAGTGGGACTCTTGCCAACTCTGAATTGAAGTATAATATCTTGGAAAAATAGGCATATGCTTTAGTCAAAGGTCTTAAAGATTTCAAAATTTACATTCTGCATTCTCATATTATTTCATTTGTGCCTAACACTGTGGTTAAAGATATTTTGACACAAGCTAACCCTAATGGAAAGAGAGGGAAATGGATCGCGCCACTTTGCTGGAATATGACATAGAAATTAAGCTTACTAAGTTGGTGAAAAGGCAGAGATTAGAAAAACTAATGGCACAATAAAATTTTGAATGTCTTGACATGAATTTCATTGCAGAAATTTCAGAGCTGACAGAAGAAGAAGGAGAATTGGTCCCTATTGAAGAGAAATTCATCTTATCTGAATGGTACATAGATGCAATATTTTTCCTACATCATCATAAATCTCCTCCTCATTTGACTAAGTCCAATTTCAGGTTTGTGAAGCTGAAATCATTAATATACTGCATTTTGAATAAAAAATTGTATTGGAAAGATACCGGTGGAATTATTTTGAATGGTTTGGTGGAAGATGAGGCTGAAAAAGTCATTGAGGAGTTACGTAAGGGAGATTGTGGAGGACACCATTATTGGAAAGACACATCCAACGATATACTTAGGGCATGGTATTATTGGCCTACCATGTTTAAGGACATCTATAAGAAGATCGCTGCACGCCATGAATGCCAAGTTTTTGATGGTAAGAAGAAGTTGATTCCTTTACCTTTGAAACCAATATATGTTGAAGCTCATTTTTAGCAATGGGGGTTGGACTTCATTGGTGAAATACATCCAACATCCTCTAGGCAACATCGCTGGATTTTGACAGCCACAAATTATTTCACTAAGTGGATCGAAGCAATCCCAACAAGGCAGGCTACTGACTCAGTCATCATTCAATTCTTGGAGAACAATATTTTGTCCAGGTTTGGTTTTCCTATGAATATTATTAATGATAATGCACAAGCTTTTAAATCAAAAACATTAATTATCTTTTGCCATCAGTATCATATTAAACTTGGACATTCCACAACCTATTACCCTCAAGGTAATGGCCTTGCATAATCATCCAATAAAAGCATTGTGAGGATCATCAAAAAGGTGATGCAAGAAAAAAAGAGATCATGGCATCTAAAGTTGAAGTTTGCTCTGTGGGCTGATAGAGTTTGCACAAAGCGATCCATTGGTACATCTCCCTATGAATTACTATATGGAGCTGAAGCTATTTTTCCCACTTCTTTGGGAGTTTCGGTAATGAAATTGCTGCAAATATTTGAAGAGGAGCCAAATTATATCCAAAGGAGGATAAACTAGGCTATAGTTTTACAAGAGAAAAGAGAAGAGGTGTATGAAATCCACAACAATAAAAAAATAGAGTGAAGAAAACCTTTGACAAAAAAACTAAAGAAGAAAATTTCCAGATCCAAGATGTAATTCTGAAATGGGAAGCCATAATTGAAGAAAAGGGGAAGCATGGAAAGTTTGAGAACATCCGAAAGTGGCCATTTGTGATAACTGCATATCATGGCAACAACACTTTTCTGCTTCAGGAGATGGATGGACAGCTGTGTGGAGGAGGACCTGTCAATGGTAGGTTTCTAAATCATTATTCCTCCTAATTCATTTTACTAAATTTCATTCCATTGTACATATTTCATTTGCTGTTATGATGGTTTGCTAATAAATATGAGTTCATCATCAAGCTTGAGCCTGAGGAGAAGGCCATAAGAGTTCGAAGATGGCTTCATCAATTTCATAAATGTTTTGTTTCTCTTGAAATAAGGCACTGTAACTACAAGTTATTTGATGTACCACTGGGGCACACCATTCCCAGTGGAGCCACTGTTATCACACATAAATTTTCAATTTTTACTGATAGGGTCACTCACCTAGGTTTCACTTTGTCTTAATAAGTTGTTTCATGAAATTGATGAAAAATCCATGGAATGAACCTTTCTCATAAATCTAGAACACTCCTTTAGTCATGTCATGTCACTCATATTCACCAAATTCCACTTTAGGTTCACATGCATGGCTTCAAATCAAAGTAATGCCACATGTCTCTTTTTTCACGGTTTTGCAGTGAATATAACTACAAAATGGTAGATTTCGCTATGGAATCACCTGATAATTCTGTAGCGAATTTGCCAAGTTTATAACTTTCTTCGTTGCGGAAGCATGTTTTTTTGCATAAAAACAGAGGATGATGAGTTGTCAAAGTTCTAGTGGTTAGGGATAAAGTGAGGCCATCTAATTCGTTATCATGATCACCTAGGCATGAAAAAGCGTAAATACCCTCATCATTACCTTTCAATCCCAAATTTGGCATCATTCTTCCCACTTTCAAATTGCATTTTTTAAATTCATCTCAAAGCACCTCTCTGTCATTTGTTGTTCGAGTCTTGCATGCAACAACCCACCATCATCTTTGAGAAGCTGAATCCCACCACTAGCAACTTTCTATTTAGTTTTTTCTCTCCGTAGGTGTCACAGTGCAGGAGACAATGTGGTTATAAGAAAGGATGGCTATGAAGAAGAAAGTCAACAAGGGAGGCTATTGTGTGAGATACGAGCCCATGGACCTCAAGTTATTGAATGAAGACCCCAATTTTGTGGAGACATTCAACAATGTAGGATGCCTGCAATTACGTCAAAAGTTTCAAGGATTTCATGCTCAAGTATCAAAGGATTTTGCAGTGAAATTTACAGGCACAACTTCGATGGTGGGGGTTTTAAATTTCACAGTGTCACCTAATAAAATTTCTCAGGCCACAGAGATACCAAGAGAGGGTGAATAGTGGTTCAAAGCCACTAAATTCAAGATCCATAGTTGTGATGAATTTGTTAAACCATAACACATTGGAGCTGACATGGCATCTAGGATTCCAAGGAGTTATATGAAGGAGAATTATTCTAAACTGTTGTTTGTGATCCAGAAGTACTTTACTTGTGAGGGGAGGTTTCATATGGTTTACTTGTACCATTTCAGGTTCTTATTACATTTCACTGGTAAGTAGTCCCTTGATCTTCCTTTCTTTTTGTTTAGGATCTTAGGGAAGATGTATGATAAGGTTCAAGCCGGGGCTGAAGGATAATAAATCCCACAACCTTCACCTACAAACAAAAAACAACAAACAAAAGATTAGTAATCATGCTTTGATACCACTTTGTGGTATTATCATATATGACCCAAAGAGAGTGCAAACAGCTCTAATACCACTATGTGGTATCATATATGACCCAAAGAGAGCGCAACCATGCTTTGATACCACTCTGCGATATTAGATATGACCCGAAGAGAGTGCAACATGCTCTGATACCACTATGTGGTATCATATATGACCCAAAGAGAGCACAACCTGCTCTGATACAACTCTGTAACACCCTCATCCCACATCTACCCAAGTAACCAACCAATTAGGGTGAACATGCGACGAAAGGCCACTATAATATGATTAAACCTTCTAGGTGACGTTAAGGAAGTGGAATCGACAGAAACACATCAAACAAACCTTCCACATCATCAACAAAACTCCCAGGAGCCATCCCAACCACTCAGGTAACCAACCCTTGGATCCCACTGGGTTTTTATACCATTAAACCCATGGATGCTCCCTTGATATGGAAAAAGGTCCGTCTGGGAGGCTCTGGATGCACCCATAGCATGGAAATGCATTTTACTCAGACTTGTGCCAACATCCTCGATATTTCAGCCACTTTTTCAGGTCTAGAGCCTAGGTCACTGCCCATAACTCAATGATAGGTTCATAAGTTAATTATAACAACGAAACAATGATGCATTTCCAAAAACATTGACAAGGTCTAGACAAGACCCCTACTAGCCATGACAAGAATTTCGTCAAACATGTCACAAATATGTCATCTACAGGTTTAAACAACATATCTGAGCATAGGGGTCTCATACTTATATGATAATCGCTAAGAAGAATTATTCCCTTATATAATTAGTTGCATTATCATCTATTAGGTCACATATACATTGTTCATTCGTTTAAAAATGAAAATATGAGGAGAGCCATACATCATCACTGTCATAATACATGCTTATAACCGACATAGTAACAACATAAATATCAAAGATACATCATTCATAGAATCCACATCTAAACAAATACATTTACACATAAGATGTCAAGGAGAGAACCTATTATTAATGAACGCAAAATCCAACCCAGGATGGGACTACCAAGTTCCACTCAACCATAGATTTCTTGAGCTAAATCTCTCTTCAGCCAATCACCCTCGTGCCATGTTCCAAGCATGAATGTGGGACTCAAACCAAAATAACCAACCAGGGCATCCCGAGGGTAAACCATCTCACCCTTATCAATAAAAACCAAACTTTACCGGAATCCATCCCGGATCACTAGGCCATAAAACAAGCATGAATGCCACCAGATTTCTCCAGCTACACCGTGAGAAAATTATCTGTCTCCTAGTCTCCCAGGATTTACCTCAATCCACACCGGATCATTAGGCCCTAAACCGAGACTCCACTCTCTAGGCTTTACCATATATCCCATCTTGAGATTCCTATTCCCGATGGAGATCACCCACATCTAGGTTTTACCATATATCCCGCCATTCATCGGTCGAGGATTCCTAGGCCCATCGAGGCAACATAAAATCCGGCTTTACCGCAACCCACAGTTTGGTTCATGGGTTGCTATGCCATGTGTTCTATCATTCAGAGATCCACCTCACTCTTCTTCAAATCCATTCGACAATCCAACTCAACTAAAACACGAGAACCCTATCACACCATGGCTATCCAGAAATGGCAAGGCTAGGCTGAAAACACTGTCACACCTGCGAAAACCCATGCCATGATAAAAAATAACCACATGCAATACCATGCATGCAAAATATAGCAAGGAAATCACACATGCAAATTGATACCTGCAAAGAATCCAGATGTAGTTGCTTGATCTTGCTCTTCCTTTCTTGCTCCTTCCTTCCTCTTGCCTTCTTTTCATTTCTTGATGCAAGGCCAAAGTGCTCCAAGAGAAATCTAAGTGTATAAGAGTAAGTGAGAGAGAGAATAATGATATATCTCCCAAAGCTAAACTGCCAAAAGGTTTGAACAAAATGCTTGCCAATTGATCCTCATAAGCCTTTTTATCAACGAGGCCTCTATTTTCTTCATTTTCCATTATTTTCCTTCATTTTTCTCCTCACAGGAAACTTGTGAGCTTCACCTTCCTTTTCTCCTATTTTCCATTATTTTCATAAATAAATTCCAAATGTTGCATCTTTCCTTTCGAAAGCCTTTCCCATTTCCTTTTCCAATTTCCTTAGCCATAATAACCAATATGAATACCCACTAGATTGTTTTGCCCAACATTTATCTTGGAATACGTGTCCCATCAACTGTGGTTATTATTTTTCCTTTATTAAATTTTATTACATGAAATTTTCACCAGGGTTGTTACAGTTTCTTTACTTATTTTAGCTCAGATTTAAAAGACAATACCTTTTCCTTGTATTTACCATTTTTTGCTACAAGTTTTTTCAAGTCCTCGTGTCTTTGTTCAAGATGGATTGTAAAAATGTCTTCCCTTTTATTTTCTTTATCCAACTGATTTTTCATGTATATGACTTCTTCATGATGCCTTTTCTTGTTTTGATATAATTCCTCCTTATGCTTGGTGAGCTCCTTATCTCTTTCTTGTACTTGAATCTTGAAGAGGTCAACTTCCTTCCTTCTCTTATCAAGGTCATGGTGACCATCTTGTTCTTGCTTATTGAGCTCCTCATTTTCCTTTTTCAAACAACTTATCTCTTATAGGGCAACTATAAGTTTTGCCTTGAGATCTTCTTTGAGGTGTTCTTTATCTTCTAGGTCTTCCTTGCTCTTGGTGTATTCAAATTTTATTTCGACCACCTTATCTAGTTCCGAATAATCATTGTTCTCTTGGCTTTCCTCATTTTAGGTTATGAGAAAAATTCCTTTTGAATGAAGATCTTGAATATTCTCCCAAAGTTATCTCCTAAAGATAACATGAAATAAACTATTCAAGATTATTAATAATTTATAAGAGACACATAACACATGAACATTAGGAACAATATGGTACTTATTTTATTGATAGCATGTACAGAAAATAATAGTGGAGACTTGAGATCTGCCATGGCCTTGAGAAAAACCGTCCTCCGTATTCGTCTAACCCTAGCCTCACAAATCTTCTTCCATAAATGGTGCACAAAGGATGTCACATAGAATGAGGGTGCTCATCACAAGGAAACAAGGGTTTCTTGAAACCTGGGAAGTGCAGAAGGTACAGGGGAAATATCAGACTTGATCAGGGCTATAATATCAATAATATTCTCTCTCTCCTCCCTTAGGCCATTCCCTTAAGGTGTATTTATACTTACTCAAATTAGTTTTTTTCAATTGGGGAACAGTTCGGCCACGGGATGGGGTAGTTAACTTACAGGAAAAACTGTAAACCCCTCCTCAATAATAGGGAATTTTTATATTTTTTAATATTTTAAATAGCATACGTAGGTCAGCTATGGATGGACCCGCATGTGCATGCAAAAAAAACTGGGCAGAGTTGCGTAAGGATTTTAAAATATTGTTTTTTGAGAAATGTGACCAAGTCTAAAAGGAAAAGCTGCCCAAGGATAATGCATAAGTCATCAAGTATATAGAGGTGATAAATGATGCTATAACAAATGCCCCCTAATATATGAGGTCAAAAGGGGTACATGATGGCTCAAATGTATTATGTGCATAGAAAGAACCTTGTGAGGACTAGAGAGGACTTCACCAGATTTCAGCCTGCCAAAAACCAGTGATAGAAATCAGAAAGATAGCTCATGTCTAAGACAAACATACCCATGCTCAGTGAAAGAAAAGAATGTCCTCATATCTAGTATGGAGCAGATCCAATATGTATACAAGTATAACTGAAATGTAAAGTACATAGTGAATCATCTGACCATTGCCCAGAAGTATAAGTCAAAATAATGTCCAAGTATCACATATAGAAGACTGATCAACGATGATGCATAGATATCTGATCATCGAAGTCACAACTGAATCTCCAAGTACCAAATCACAAATGGTGGAAAAAATGGTACAACACGCAACTTGGGCGCTAACATATAAGATGTTGCTGTGATGGAAATTGCAACATATAAGGGTGGATGGTGTTGCTAGCAGAAAACTGAAGGAGTTGTCAAAGTGAACCAAATCATGCTGATGCAAACCTGAGGTCTTCACCAATCACCATGGCACAATTCTACACAATGGGAATAAATGAGCTGAGGTGAGAAATCATTTGATTACTAGTCATTGATGTATACCGTTAACAAATGTGACACAACCCACCGATAATGATAATGAGTGTCAAGGTGCCCCAGTACAATCTAACAAGTGCGAATAAATGAGTTTAAGTCAAACACTTGATAGAATCTATCGATCAGGAGACATTGATGTATTCTCACTATCGATAGCGAAGGAGTCTGCCACTGATGACTACAAACCCTAAGGTAATGAAAAAAGGAATCTAGACCTTATTCCCAAGAAATGAGTTGGATTCGATGGGAAAATATCTGTTGGAAGGAAGACATTAAGGCATCCCACATCAGTCTAGCACGAGTGTAACCCGCAGGCCAAGATTTGGAAGGAACCAGATGAAGAAAATTGAAGTAACCAACCCGAAGTATGTTTCCGGCATGCACAAAATGTAGCTAGCACACGACAGAAACCCTCTGAACCAACCAATAATGAAAGTTGAAAAAGAGGCGAGATATCCACATATAGGGTCAAATTGAAATCAAGGTACTGAATGAATCCCAGGTGTGGTAATGTAAGCTAAAATCGAACACAAGGGAAACCACTTAGTCAAAGACCCATGATGTTGATCAAATGCTGAGCACAAGGTCACTTATCAATGATGTAAATAGGGCCAGTGTGCGGCTCTAGGTTTCCTCTCAGAGCAATATGTCGAAGTCGATAAGAGAAAAATCCACCAGCATGAAGGCAATGGATACCTTCTTAAACCAACACGAGCAAAGGACCAAATAGATGATGTGATAGAACAAGATACTGAAAAAACCAGGATGGCTGACTGAAAAATGAGTCAAGAGACACTGCAGAAAGGCCAACTCAGGTTAAATTCCCTTGAACAAAAGCATCACTCATTTTGAATATGACAGCAAATGATAACTTTGTATAAGTTTGTCATGCAGGAGGCATAAACAAACCCTACATATGATTGGAAGAGATAACCAACCGGGGGAGTACTGAATCAATAACAAGGTTATGGCTTCCCCTAAGTCAAAAAGAAAACCATCCCAAATGGAGAGAAGACTTTATCTTTTTTGTACTTTGTTCAAGGGTGACACAACTGACACTGTAGCTGCCATCAAGTATGTAAGTATTGTCTCATTCCTGCTCTTTTTTAAATATTTAATATTTTTCTCTTTTTCATATTTCAAATAGTATACGTGGGTCAGCTATGGATGGACCTGCGTGTGCACGTGGAAAAACTGGGTAGAGTCGCGTATGGATTTTAAAATAATGTTTTTTGAGAAATGCGACAAAGTTTGAAAGGAAGGGCTACCCAAGGCCAATGCATAAGTCATCAAGTATATAGAGGTGATAAATGATGCTATAAAAATGGTGTATCTTTATTCTGTGTAACTGGCTTTGGAGCATCTTTCTTTGGTTGGCCTTTATTGGCTGTAATAGGAACTTTTTTTTTTTTTTTTCCACAGAAAAAAATCGAACTTTCTATTAGTAATAGATAGTCTAAAAGCATATGCAGAGCATTTTAGTAAAGTTCCATTCTCCTTTTTTCAAAGAGGAATGGTGAAATCAACTACTTTGCAAAACCTAGGGTAATGCCAAGCAGCCAGTATAAAAACAAAAATATCTCTCTAGTAATAAAGCATCTCCTTTTATTCATCATCACCCGGATTTGAGACCGAAACAGAGATGAGAACAAAAAGGTATTAGATGCCAAGATGAAGCCCAAGGCTTCCTTTTATCAAAAAGAGGGACTGGTAGTATGTTAGCCACCTATGAAATTTGATTATACCAAAAGCTGGCTAAATCATTTTTTAGAGCCTTCAAAGAAACAAGTTTTATTGCTAAAAAAAGTTACCTCTTGAAAAATCTTGAAGGCCTCATGCCTCTGTCCAAATCTTCACTGCTGTTCCCATTTCAAGCTCTGAAATTCTGCTGATTTCCAATAGAATATTCTACTGCAAACACCATTTTCCCCTTCCTTCCACTTCCAAAACTAACTTCATTTTTTACCCCTTTATTCCCCACAAAATTTCTTCATATTCATATTTTTCCCCTTTTCCCCTCCCTCAAAACCCCTTTGATAAGGTTTAAGACTCCTTCTTTGTCTTATCGAAACCCTCAAAACCCTTGAAAAACATTGAAAACTTCATAAAAAATACATATTTTTGTGTAAAGTTTTAAGCCCCCTTGGGCCAAGTCCTTAACCATTTCCACTGCACATGCCCTGGTGTTGGAACCAGGCGTCAAGCCGTATTGTAAATAAATATTCTGCCCCCGAAGTATAAACCTTCGTTTATATTAATTTGTTGCGTTTTCTTATATCATAAAGTTTTCGCCGGTGCAAATTTCCATTCGCTGTCCACCGCCGATTTGATTTGCAAATCGATGGCTCATAATCTATCGCTCGGTGGTCCCTGCAGTCACTCACTGTTCAAAGCCGGGTAGTTTTTATCACACCTCTTTTGAGAGGAAAGCAGTTTTCCCCATTCGACAGCGATCAACGCCACCGACCGACACATGGCCTCAAGCAATTTTGAAATACTGCCCTCATTGTGCATTAAAAGTTGACTATGGGCCTGACGCGATATTGACGTGCGCTGTCCGATTTGAGGCCGACTCATCGGACGGTGATCGCGCCAAAAATATGTTCGAGGGATAAAATCCCCCTCCCTTTGCTTCTACCTGCGCATCTTTCCAGAATCGCGCTCATTCTCCACCATCAGATCTGAGGCCCCAGATATGACGACCCTCGTTCCAAGTCGCGTGACTTTCAGCGCAAATTTTATTTCTCACAAGGCCATGTGAAATGGGTGGTTTTCTAATGACATGTGTCGGGCAGGACGCGTATCGCGTTCCAAAGGGAAATACCACCTACCTACCGTTTCCTCATGCGAAAATGGTGGTCTTCATCCCCGAAACTGTTTTCCCTCTTTCCATGTGTGTTTTCCGCGTGCCTCCTCAGCCGTTGATCTTGTGGGCCGATCTCATCCGACAACCCACGATCATTCTGAACCCCAAACACCATTTTTAACCATTTTGTCTCATAACAAAGGTTTTTAACCTTATCCCATCAAATTTTTGCCATTTCTTCGTAAAGTGACTTCTTCGCTTTATATCCTCTTGATCAATCCTGACCGTCGATCATTTCGCGATCGACAATTCTAACTTATTTTTCACCCGCTTTCCTTTTTTAACCTCCTGAAATAGATCTCGACCGTTGGATGATGCCATCCAATGGTCACGCTCTCTCCCTACACCCTCTGAAGCAGTAAACCTATATAATGCAGGATTTTATGATATTTTTCGTATTGTGCAGGGTTTCCAATGGTTTTCCATTATATCAAAAGAAAAGTCGAAGGCTGAGAATGACGATTCTCCCGCCTTCGATTCATAAAAAGGAATCATTCACAGGGTTCAAACTCCACGTTTCATTAGTGTTTCATAAGGCATTGATGCCATACGAGCCCTGCGCGGCCTGCACATCAACAAGACACAGTTAAATGAATTGAAAGAGTATCAGTGTCGAAGACATAATATAGTAGAACAAGAAGATTGAAAACAATTTGGGGATTACGGCTAAGATTGATTATCAAAAGCCTAATCCTCCAAATTAAAATAGAATTAAAGGAGAATCAGAAGGGTTTTATAAGATAGAAAGCCTCCACCACCACATCTGAGGCAAATTGATTCCTCCCAGCTACCATAGTGCCACCTGTGCCTCAAAGCATTCAAATGCGGGCCAAAGTTATTGATCAAGATCAGATATTTGCCTCAGCATAGCCAGAGAGTGAATTCTGCAAATAAACTTAATGACAAAATATCACCAGAGTTACCTTAACATAACAGAGAGCCTCAAAAGTCAAAGGAGCTCCCACCGAGATTAAATCTTAATGTAAATTATTTAATATAGAGGACACCTATGTAAGCTTCTTCATCGAGCCCCCCAAAGGTCGAGAAGCCATTAAGTCTGTATTAATTATCTTTGGAGATCTTTTTATCAGATCTCACCTCCTCATTCTTCTATAAATACTACTGGAGAAGATGAGAGAGGGGTTGGTTGATCACTAGTTGTAATACTGAAACTCTCTGAAATAATACATAGTCTGTTGAAGTTGAAGAAGAAATTGAAGTCTTGGAAGCTCTGATGATGTTGTTGCATTCTTGTTACTGAGAAGGCTCTATCATTGGATCCATGAGCTTGGCTATTGGTGAAGTATTCTAAACTATTTAATGTTTTCTCCTGTTTTCATTCTGTTCCACAATTTCTTACTATAGTAGGATGAAAGTTTTAGGCTAAGAAATGACTCTTGGAAGCACCTTAGACCTGTTCATCCTTCAGTGTTTCATGTTTTCTTTTGCTGAGGTATTTTAGAGTCTTTAATCTCTCTCTTTAGTCCTCATGCTTGTTTATTTCTATGATAGTTCGAATAAGTTGGTTTCAGCATGATTTATGGTTTTCCCTGCTTGTCTGATACCACTTAAAGGCTGTTATTGAAGTCTCCCTTTGAAGTATTTCTGTTTATAGTAAGCCAAGGAGGCCTGTTATGATCTTTCCATTTTTCCTTGCTTAAACAGTTGTCTTAAAGGTCTTTGTAGTTGTAATCATAGATGTGTTAGGTGTTCCCTCTTCTATGACTGCAGTTATTAGTGAATCTTTTATGTTTTCTAAGTCATTTGAAATAAAATCTTTGAGGAAATAGGGTGTTCCCAGAATCTTAGATTACATTTTAAAAGTTGTTTTGAAATCATTATTTGCTTAAAGGTGTGATTTGTAGAATTCATGGTTAGCCCTGTCTATCAACTAGCTCTTTATTGTTCAAATTGCGTTTTCAAATTCCCGTTGTAGAGAATTAAACTTCTCTTTCCAAATTATTGATGTCCATCTCATTCCAAAAACCAAATGATCCTGTGGCCAAGTTAGATTTTCCCTCTGATATCCCATATCCATTGATAAGTTTTTCATGACCTCTTTTTGACTCCATTGCCCCAAATAAGCTACTACTTCCTCTTTCTACCTACCTTTCCTAGACCTTTCGTATTTTGTTGTATCAATCCAACCAACCAAACAAACAAACAATAAAAAACCTACACTTAATAACTAGTCTAAAACCAATACTCTAAGCACACAAGATAAACCTTTGCAAACAAACATTTGAGAGATCCCTCTCTGAGAACAGGAGGAATAGATCCTGTAACTCTAAATATTGGTTCTGATGTTGCCTTGTCTTTTGATTTTCCAAAATATCAAAACACGGGACACCAACATAATGGCGATCACGGTGGGACCCTGAGTAAAATCTTTAAAAATAAAACACTCACTGTCTAGTATAACATAAGTAACCTTCTTCAAGCACTTCCAAGCATAACGGTAATAATGATAGGACTTATTTCGAATCAGTGACAAACTAAGTAACACTTAGAATTCTCTTAGAACCTTATCAAACCTTGAAGGAATCAGTTACCAAGCCATAAGAGTGAACTCTGTATGATCTGACACCTTAGCTAAGTGTTAAGTCAGATTTAGGACACTCTCATAACCTATAAGACCAAGAAATTTAGAAAAACCCAAAAACATTTCAGTTTGGCTTCATAATAAACTTGGTGATGGACAATAAAACCTTTTACCTCCAAAAGAGCTAAAAATTTCCACCTGGTGACTCCACAATCCTAAATAGACCTTAAGACTCCATTGGGAAGACCCATAATCTTTGTAACATCATACAAACTCAATTAGAAGGCTTTAGGATTAAATTTTTCTTCTTTAAAAAAAAAGACCAGTTAGCCTCTCAAAGATTTCCATATTTGGTTAAACTTTTCTTTTAGCTGAGTTCGAAAAACACAACATAGTGGCTCCTAGAAAGATTCATACTAGAGCCTTCCCTGACCCAAACCCATCGGAAATAGTTGAAAACCCTGAAAGTATACTCAGGGAGTCTCCTAAGATTAAATTTTCAACTGTTTTCAGATCACCCTTGAGAGCTAATTCAGTTCCTGAAAATCTTGCAGCTCTACACCAATCACAAGTCAACTTAAGAAATCCCTTTAGAACTAGGTTGCTTGATGATATAATTTAGATAGACTCTGAGTCTTCACTTTTATCCCCAGAAAAAAGTGAACATCCTGGTAGTAGAGAAACCACACCGCCTGATTTACATTTCCTTCTCAATTTAGGTGTCTCTCATCCAAGATCAGCTCAAAAATCTATGCCTGGTACATCCATATCTGTCCATCCAACATCCACTATCCAAATCACCTCATTGCAGCCCACTTTCCCTTTCGAAAACCCACCCCTTGTAAATCCGCCTTTCTTTCCAGCCATGGAAACATGGTATTCCCCATTAATGTTACCACAACCTATGCTTCCCTTACCAAATGATTACCAATCCAAAATCCCTCATTTCACTGGAAAAGAGTCTACAACAGCTCAACATCATGTAGATAGGATGGAAGATGCTTTCGATTACATGAAGATAGAAAAAGAAACTGTGAAGATGAGAATCTTCGCCCAAAGTTTAGGAGGAGATGTAAAGAAATGGTTTAAAAACTTACCTCCTAACAACATAAATGATCTCCCTGCCTTGCATCAAACATTCATCAACAAATGGGAACTCAAAAAGAATCCTCTCCAAATACTAGCAGAGTACAGCAGCCTCAAGAAAAATCAAGGGGAGAGTGTTCATGACTACTCCACTAGGTTCAATAGCGTTTACAATGCTCTTCCACCTCACATGAAACCTCCTCAAGGCATGGCTTTGGTAAGGTATCCCGAAGGCCTTGATGCTGAAATGACTTATCAGTTAAGGGAGAGAGATTACTTAACCTTAGAAGACATGCAGAAAGGAGCTGTGAGCGTAGAAGCAAACATAATTGAAAAAAGAAATAGGTTGAGATCAGAGAGGAGAGTAACCTATAAATATGACCTACTACCCTCGACCTCAACTTTTGACACAAAAATCGACAACCTAGTGAAGGTAATGGAGAGGATGCTTGAAAAGATTAATTTGAATGACAGAGTGCCCCCAAGAGAACCTCAAAACAACCAAAATAGAAACATAAATCAGAATTATAGAAGAGAAAACAATCAAGACAAACATAAGGAAAATGACCAACAGATTAGATCTCCCTTCCAGAAAAACTATGTAGATCAATATGAAGAAGATAGGGAGTTGGAAAGGTTGGAAGAAGCTCATGTAAACTTGATTGGATCAGACAGTGGGGATGCTGTTTTCCTCATTGAGGAAGAACAAGGTTTATTCTCTGATCACATAACAAACACCTATGAAGATTCTGATGACTATAGATTGGGTTTTGAAAATGCAATCATGGAGGTGCACAAACAATACGATCTTAGGAGCAAGGGGAACATAGATAATTCAAAGGATAAGAACACTAATTCTGCTATCAAGAAAAACACAGAAACTCAGCCCAAAAAGACAACAGAAAAAACCAACATTTTGACCAAGAAACCAGACATAAACAAAGACAAAAATGTCCAGCCAAATGTTGAACAGAGTACCCCTAGAACTTCAGCTAGTGGTCCTAATAAAACTGTCCCAATTACCAGTCCAAACAAGGTTCAACAAATCAAAATTGCTGAAAAGAATTCAATTGAAAAGATAGATGTAAATATGAACAAGTCAATTGTTCCTTTCAGCCTTGAGGGAGAGATTGCTAAGATAAAAATTACCATTCCCCTTACTGAACTAGTAACCCAAGAAGTGTACAAAAACCATGTTTTGAAAGCTTTGAATTTAGGAGGTGATACTGACACTTCGAACTTGAAAGATGACAAGCCCGAGTTGTTGTTTGGTCCAAAATTTGAAGGTAAATACCAAGAAGGGGCTGTCCCTCCCTTCTATGTTAGCTTGAACATACACGAGAAAATTTTACACAATTCCATGTTAGATTCAGGAGCTTCACACAATCTAATGCCCAAGGTGGTAATGGAAAGATTAGGCTTAGAAATTACTAAACCATACAAAGACTTGTATTCCTTTGACTCAAGCAGAGTCAAATGTTTGGGTTTAATCAAATATTTGTGTGTTAACTTATCTCAAATCCCTGCTAAGAGTTTAGTCATGGACATAGTTGTAGCTGACATTCCCCCTAAGTATGGCATGCTCTTATCAAGATCTCGGGGAGCCAAACTTCAGGGGAGCCTTCAAATGGACATGTCTTATGCCACCATCCCTGTTTTTAACCAAAAAAGAAGACTATACAGGGAATCTCACATGAAGTACATGGTGAGCAACATAGACAAACCAAACAACTCTCCAATCTATTCTATTCAATCGAGTTTAGATTCCTTTATCTTATGTAACGAAGATGAAATCACTCAACAAGATAAGGAAAACATAGACCCAATCAGTTCACCAGATCAATCAAATCTTCCCTCGAATCAAATTCAAAACATTGATAATCAACAACAACAAGAAAATGAAAACGAGTCAAATATACTTTGGACAATAAACTTTGATGGATCCTGTAATAAAACAAGTGCAGGGGCAGGTGTTTGGATTCAAAATACGAATAAGAGTTTTTCATATAAATTAGATTTCCCATGCACTAATAATATTGCTGAGTATGAAGCACTTCTCCTAGGCTTACATTTGCTTAAACAATTAGAAGCCTAGAGGATATCAATCTTAGGAGATTCTGAACTTATCATAAGACAAATCAAAGGAGAATACTCTGCTAGAAATCCAAGGCTCAGGGAATATCAGAACGCTGACCTTGATTTATTGAATACCTTTGAAAAATATGAACTTATTTTCATTCCTAGAGCACTGAATCATCTAGCAAATGAACTTGCCTTCAATGCCAGCAACTGCCAAATACCTGAGATAAATGAACAACTTAGCGTAAAGGTAAAACACAGGTTTGCTGTTCCTGATAACGAAGATCACTGGCAAGTTTTTGACTCTAAAAAACACATAGATGATTTCGACATACCAATAACAGAACCCAGCCAAAGATAAAACTGTTTGTATATTAAACAAATCCCAGAAGCTAAAATGACATATTCTGCTGATATAAATCATTATGAGGATCCTTTTGAAGCAGAGATAATTGACAACGTAGACCAAGAAGACTTGGAAGTTTTACAATGCAAAAATGATAAAATTCCAAGAGGTCTCACACCTTTATAACACCTCTTTGATTTTAAGGATGTAGCTAAAGAACCGAGAATAGAGCCTATGGAAACAGATGTAGAAGAGCATAACATAGGCAGTCTAACAGAACTCAAGATGATTAAACTGTCCAACACTCTCCCAGCTCACATAAAATTGCAATATATAGAGTTATTCAAAGAGTTTAGAGATATTTTTGCTTGGGGATACAAGGATTTGAAATCATATGATACCAGCATCATCCAGCACAAAATTCCCCTCAAAGAAAATCAAAAGCCTTTCAAACAAAATTTGAGTTGAATAAACCCTGTTTTATTACCTTTAGTTAAGGCAAAAATTGAAAATATGCATGATGCTGGCATCATTGTGCTAATTAGATATTCAGAATGGGTATCAAACTTATTTTCTATTAGAAAGAAAACAGGGGAAATCAGGCTCTGTATTGACTTCAGAAATTTAAACAGAGCCTCTTTAAAAGACAACTACCCCTTATCCAAGATGGACCATATACTTCAAAGGGTAGTTGGGTCAAAAAGGATATCCCTCCTAGATGGGTTCTCGGGTTACAACCAGGTCTTAGTGCTCCCAAGTGATCAAATCAAAACTGCTTTTACCACACCTTGGGGCACCTTTATGTATGTCAAAATGCCTTTCAGGTTAATGAATGCAGGGGCCACCTTCCAAAGGGCCATGGACATAGCCTTCTCTGAAGATATTGGCTATTTAATAATCATCTACCTTGATGACAACTGTTTTCTCAAAAAGTGATGAGGAAAATTTGATTCATTTGAGGAAAGTTTTTGAGAAGTGTAGGAAATTTGGCTTGTCATTGAATCCCAAGAAAACACTCTTTGGTCTCCAAGAGGGTAAACTTCTTGGCCATATAATTTCAGAAGAGGGAATCAAAATAGACCCTACAAGGATAGATGGAATATTACAAATCAGTCATCCAAGAAACCTCAAAGAGTTGCAATATTTCATCGGAAAGATTAATTTTCTGAGGAGGTTTATCCCTAATCTTGCTGAGCTATTAAAAAAAATTACAAACATGCTTAAGAAATATGTCGATGTAAAATGGAATTTACCAGCTAAACAATCATTCGAACTGGTCAAACAAGCTCTTACTCAAACACTAGTCCTGATTAGTCCAGATTTCACCAAAAAATTTTACATCTTTTCTTTTGCATTTGAGCATACAATAGCTGCAGTTTTACTTCAAAAGAATGACTTGGGGCAAGAACAACCAATATCTTTCTTTAGTATGGCCTTAAGAGATGCTCCTCTCAAATATAACATCATGGAGAAGCAAGCCTTAGCATTAGTGAAAGATTTAAAAGACTTTAGGTTCTGTTAGTGTCAGTCTTTGCAGCCTTCCTCCAGTGATCAAAAATGCTCTTACAAAGTGATTTTAAGGTGTCAAGGTCAAATTTTGTCATTTCAGTGAATCTTCAAGTAAAATTTGGTCACTAGGTATTAGGTCTAGGGTTTGTTTTCACTCTTTTCAAAGTTGTTCAAATGTCGGTCCATGTCACCATTCAGATGAGTGTACATCATTCAGAGGTTGTCATCATCATGTCAGGTTCCAATGGGTAATTTTACACCTTGTTCATGCTTCAGTTGTGCCTAGGTAAGGTTCATTTCCCTCTCCTAGGGTTGTGGGGGTAATTTCTCTTGGATGGTAAAATCATCAGCAAAACTTGTATCCTGATGTCCATACACCTTCCCCTATCCTTAATGTACCTTATTAAACACTTCCCATCACTGATATCCCTCAAATTCCTCATTTTCGCACAAACCCTAGTTTCTTGCTACAACTTGGCAATTTTCTAGGCTAGGCCTGTGTTTTGCCCTTTTGGAGCCCTTCCCCTCACTCAATCTTTGAAATTACACTTTCCCCTGCTTCCTAACATCCCTCCCTACTTCCAAAATTTTTCTCAATAATTTAGAAGCCCCTTATCCCCTTCATTTCGCTTCATTTCGACAAATCCCTTGTTCCACACATCGGGATAGGTTTTACTCCAATGATTTTTCTGAGCAATAAAAGATGAATTTTGGAAAACTGAGATAGGTTTTTTTCCAAAATAGGCCAAGGAAGAAAAAAATCCTTCACTTTTTACACAAGTGTCATGGTTTTAGAGAAATTTCAAAAATACAGTCGCCTCAGGAAAATTGATGCACCTCTGAAGTGACCTTGGGAAAATCAAGATTTCTCCTAGCTTGTTTGGCCAAATGACTTGCTTGATGAGTCAAATGATAACTAGACACAAATATGTTTACAATGAGCTATCATGATCTCAATTTTGAGTTGAGGAAGACTTAAAAAAGTTGATTGCAACAGCACTCTGCCTTGAGGCAGCCTCATTTTTCTCATTTTGACCAGTCTTGGGAGATTTATTTTTTGACAAGGAAAATGAACTCCAAATTGAAAAATTCTAGTTGGGTTGGAAATTAGAATCAATAATATTTCCAATGAGCTATCCCGTGCCCAATTTGGACACCGGGAAGGCCTCCAAAAGTCTCCTACAAAAGGGCGCGACGCGTTGGGTTTATGGCGTGACGCGTTGGGTTGTGGCGCGACGCATTGGGCCGGGAAGCAAGTTTATTTTCATTTCTTCAAAATATTAAAATCTGCTCGGTCTCTCTTGGTCCAAGTAAGTCAATAAACCTTGTAATTTCAAATGAAAATTTGTTTGGTGTTGTTTGTGAGGATTTGAATACTAAAAAAATCAAACCCTATTATCTTGTTGGAAGAATGCCCCTTTAGGGTTTTGAAATTGGTTTGGTGTCAATCATTCCCATTTCCCCCATATTTTTAGTCCCTCCTCACTGTATATCTTCTCACAACAGCCCATTTCCCTATTTCCTTGTATCCCTAAATCATTCATTTCCTATCCCATTCCCACTATCCCCATCCCAATTGTAAATTTCCCCAAACCCCAAGGTTATCCCAAGAGATTAAGTGGTTGTCCCTAAAATTATCAAATCATAGATTTCAAATGGAAAATTTCACTTGATAATAGTCCAAAGACACCAAACTCCTCATATTCACCCAAGACAACATAGACTTTGGAAATCATGGAGACAGATACCTCTTGTGACCGAGATGAAGGAAACACAGTGACTCTACAACCGAATTGCATGCACCAAGGAGACCAAAAGCTGTTGGAGAAAGCTAACAAAGAAAATAACATGTTGAGGCACATGGCGAATCATTATTGGGCAAGAAATCATGTTTGCAAGGCACGAATCAAGATCCTGAAGGCTAAGTTGAAGAGGGCATTAAAGTGTCAGAAAAGGCAAGATAGACTTCAAATTTTGGCCGAAGCTTCCTTGGCCCAGCATAGTGCATGATGGTGGGAATTCAGCCAAAATTTCAAGAAATTTGGGACAAATTTTGTCAATTTTGAATTTTTTTGGCCTTAACACAGATTTTCCTGCCCGACGTGTCGCGCTCTTATGATTGGGAGCTCCTCTTGGGTAAAATTTGTATTTTTGGATTTTTCATGAAACTTTATGCATGCCTACCCATTAACCAGAGATTTTGACAAGTTTTGGGTTGCCGAAAGGGTCAAAAACACCCTAAAAATGACCTTTTTGCCCCTTTTTGGACACACAGGAAGAAGTGTTGGGAAACTCATTTTTGGAGGGGAAAATGGCAACCAAATTTAGAAATACCACTTGGGTTGGAAATTATACAGGCATATATTTCCAACGAGCTATCCTACGCTCAATTTGGACACTGGGAAGGCCTTCAAAATCGGCTCCAAAGTGGCGTGATGCATAGAGATTTCAGGCGCGACGCATTGGGGATTTTGGTTCAGTTTTGACTCAGTAACTCTGTTTTTCGCCTAGTTTTGGCCAGTTTGAATTTTTTACTTCCACATGTAAAACTCTTGATGTAATTTGATGTAATTTCATGGCTCTTGATGTAATTTTGACAAATTTTTACTCATGGAAGTAGATTCATTCATCAAAAGGTGAATTATAACTGAATGAATCAGTTTTCTATCTTATAGAGGCAAGCTGTTCCACTGCCTATTTTCAAGTTCTTAGTTTAGATCTTCTTGAAATAGCTCCTAAACTAGTGATATTGACCCCTAGAGGCATGGGGATGAGTTATGCTTGTCTATATCTTGTAGTTTCTCAGTCAGTTTCAGGGTTGGACACTTGGGATTGCTTGGAGCTTCATTGTACATTTCATCTCTGCATTTTGGCAAAGGAATAGACCAAGGTTTGTAGCTCTCTTTGGGATCCATGTGGCTCTTTGTTTTGATGATTTATTTCTCTATGTGATTGTAATTTTACTGATGTTTCATGTGTATCATCTTCCTTCTCATTTCTTCTTAAGTTAAACAAACGAGTAATAAAGCTGGAATTCATTAGATCTGCAGTGCTCTACCTTGAGTTTTGTTTAATTTTCTATGTTTTCAACTGTTTGAAGAGGATTCCTGAAAGCCTCTTTCCCTCTTCAACTCCTCACCAGTCTGAGCTATCCATTTCATTCAAATTTGAAGCGTCAAAACAATTTCCTTTCTTGCCCCATTCAGAGCTCTGCAAAACTGATAATTTCCCAGACCCAAAATCCGCCCTTCCCTTTGATCCAAAAAACACCTTCAAAATCAAATCAAACCTTTACATATATACATAGCCTAAAATCAAATTATTCAAGTCATCTTCGTGCCTCACCGATCATTTTTTTTCCGAGATCGATAAGGAGAGAGTTTTCCGATCCGCAGGGCGTCAGGCTACCAGATTAAGCGGCTTGATGAAGCATCTTCCCAGACTCTGCCTTCCTTCAGCCAGAGGTAGATTTAGGATATAACAGGGTCTATATTTTACACTCTCACATAATTGATTTTGTTCCACATACTGTTTTCAAGGACATTCTAAGTCAAGACCTTGATGGTAAAAGGGGAAAACGGATTGCAACTATTCTTGAGTATGACTTAGAAATTAGGTCCACCAAACTAGTTAAAGGGAAAGGATTAGCAAAAATTATGGCTGATTCTAACTTCCAAGCACTACACATGAATATGGTAGATGTGTTGGAAGAAATAGAAGAATCTACTGCTCCTTTTATTGAAGAAACATTTCTGAATTCTCCTTGGTATGCTGACATTATTTATGTGCTTTTATATTTAAATGCCCCTCCTTCTTTGTCTAAAAATAAAGCTAGATTTTTGAAACAAAAAGCTTTGAGTTTTTGCATCTTAGATGGGGTATTATATTGGAAAAATTCTGTTGGAATTTTTCTTAAATGTTTACTTGAAGATGATGCAGGAAAAATCATGCATGAATTGCATGTCGGAGAATGTGGAGGACACCTCTATTGGAAGGCCACAACGAACAAAATTCTTAGATCTGGCTACTATTGGCCTACCCTTTTCCCAGAAACTCAGAAGTTGGTCATGTCTTGCCATAAGTGTCAAATCTTTGATGGAAAAAGAAAACTTCTTCCCTTACCCTTACATCCTATTAGAGTTGAGGCACCTTTTCAACAATGGGGTTTATAATTCATTGAGGAAATTCACCCATCCTCCTCAGCTCAACATAAGTGGATCCTCACAGCCACTAACTTCTTTACCAAGTGGATAGAAGATATACCCTCCAGGAATGCTAATGACTCTGTCATTATCAAGTTTCTCGAAACAAATATCCTATCCAGATTTGGTTGTCCCAGAAAAATCATAACAGACAATGCTACTGCTTTTAAATCTAAAAGGATGGTTGATTTATGTTACAAATACCAAATAACCTTGGGCCATTCCACTGCTTACTATCCCCAAGGAAATGGGTTAGCTAAATCTTCCAACAAGAGCCTCATAAATATCATTAAAAAACTGTTGGAACAAAATCAGAAATCATGGCAGAGTAAACTAGTTCATGCCTTATGGGTTGATAGGTTAACTACAAAAAAATCAATAAATATGTCCCCCTATCAGCTAGTTTATGGCATGGATGCAGTATTTCCCACCTCATTAGGAGTGCCAGTCATGAAGCTCCTTCAAGAAGTGCAGGTTGAAGAGAATGATATGCAGAGGAGAATCAATCAAACCATCCATTTACAGCAAACCAGAGAAGAAGTTTATGAGAGAACACAGTTGGTCCAAGAAAATATGAAGAAGCTATTTGATAAGAGAACTAAGGCAGACAATTTCCAAGTTGGAAATGTTGTTCTTAAGTGGGATTCAAGGAGAGAAGAGAAGGGAAAACATGGCAAGTTTGAGAACTTGTGGGAAGGTCCCTATATTGTTCATGCTGAAAGGGGTCACAATGATTTTTTCTTGAAGGAATTGAATGGAGAAGATCTGTATGGAGGTCCTGTCAATGCCAGAATGCTAAAACATTACTTCTGCCAGGAATCATGAGTTTCAAAGCATTTTATTTTTTCATTGTAAATATCATAGTCTGAACATTGCATTCAAGGTTATAAAAATAAAAATACAAAAACAAAGAAAGAAAGAAAAGAGGGCAGATTGTAAAAACAATAAAGGTACAACCCCATACCAAAAAGAGAAACAAATTCTGAAAGTGTGCAAGCTTAAATGCCACTCCTGAAAAACACACTCCTAATTAGTCATACTGCCTAATCTTGACTAATTAGTTTTAATTTTACTGCTGATAGGATAGTGAATTCGATTTGCCAAATTGTTTAATCTTGGCTTATCAGTAGGTAGATTAGGATAGAAATTAAAGGTTCAAACATGCTCAAAATATGAACCTAAGTTTCCAAAGAGAGTGAATCAAATCTGTTTCAATTTCTGAGTCAACAAAGATGCAAATATGGTTCCAATTAGCTCAAAATCTGAACCAGTTGACAAAGGAAAGAACAACTCAAACAAAAAGCAAAAAACAGAGCTGTAAAGGAGATGAAGGAAGAGCTTGAAATGTCAGATCTTAAGCCTTCCATTTTGATTTAAATTTCTAAAAAATAATGTCTATGTGTAGTTTGTTTCTCATGCCATATATTAGCAACAAGTTAGACTGTTCAATCCTGACTTGTAAGCTTTTAAATTTTTGTTGTAGAATTTAGCGAATAAAATCTGTTGGACAGTTTAATCCCAACAGATAGTAGATTAGGTAGAGAATCATATGGGCTCAACTGTTTAATCTGATTCCATAGAGAAATAAGGAGTATAAATAGATTATATTTCCTGCTTTCAAAAGAATAAAATGTTGTAAAAAGAGTTTTCCAATCCAAGTGCACTCTAAAGAAGAAAAAAATGTTAGATTAGTAGGATTGGGTAGGTAGAAAGCTTGATTGATGAAAGATCCATTGTTTTTATGGCTGCTAATATGTTTTCAGAGCAAGACCATCTCAACAAAGGAAGAGCAGCCCAATGGATGAGGCACGGGTCAGCCTCCCAGAGAAAGCAAGTCTGAAGTTCTTGATGCCTTCAAGAAGGCACCCTCCCCAAGTGGAGCCACTGTTAGCCACCTATGAAATTTGATTATACCGAAATCTGGCTAAATCATTTTTTAGAGCCTTCAAAGAAACAAGCTTTATTGCTAAAAAATGTTACCTCTTGAAGACTCTTGAAGGCCTCATACCTCTGTCCAAATCTTCACTGCTGTTCCCATTTCAAGCTCTGGAATTCTGCTAATTTCCAAGAGAATATACTACTGCAAACACCATTTTCCCCTTCCTTCCACTTCCAAAACTAACTTCATTTTTTACCCCTTTATTCCCCACAAAATTTTTTCATATTCATATTTTTCCCCTTTTCCCCTCCCTCGAAACCCCTTTGATAAGGTTTAAGACGCCTTCTTTGCCTTATCGAAACCCTCAAAACCCTTGATAAACATTGAAAACTTCATAAAAAATACATATTTTTGTGTAAAGGTTTAAGCCCCCTTGGGCCAAGTCCTTAACCATTCCACTGCACATGCCCTGGTGCTGGAACCAGGCGCCAAGCCGTATTGTAAATAAATATTCCGCCCTCGAAGTATAAACCTTTGTTTATATTAATTTGTTGGGTTTTCTTATATCATAAAGTTTCCGCCAGTGCAAAGTTCCATTCGCTCTCCACCGACGATCTGATTTGCAGATCGACGGCTCACAATCTATCGCCCAGTGGTCCCCGCAGTCACTCACTGTTTAAAGCCGGGCAATTTTTATCGCACCACTTTTGAGAGGAAAGCGGTTTTCCCCGTTCGGCAACGATCAGCGCCACCGACCAACACGTGGCCTCAAGCAATTTTGAAATATCGCCCTCATCGCGCATTAAAAGTCGACTATGGGCCTGGCGCGATATTGATGTGCACCGTCCAATCTGAGGCCGGTTCATCGGACGGTGATCGCGCCTAACAGATGTTCGAGGGATAAAATACCCCTCCCTTTGCTTCTGCCCGCACATCTTTCTAGAATTGCGCTCATTCTCCACCGTCAGATATGAGGCCCCAGATCTGATGGCCCTCATTCCAAGTCGCGTGAATTTCAGCGCAAAGTTTATTTCTCCCAAGGCCACGTGAAATGGGTGGTTTTCTAATGACACGTGTCAGGCGGGGATGCATATCGCGTTCCAAAGGGAAATACCGCCTACCCGCCGTTTCCTCACGCGAAAACGGTGGTCTTCATCCCTGAAAACTTTTTCCCTCTTTCCATGTGCGTTTTCCACTTGCCTCCTCAACCGTTGATCTTGTGGGCCGATCTCATCCGACGGTCCATGATCATCCCAAACCCCAAACACCATTTTTAACCATTTTTCCTCATAAGAAAGGTTTTTAACCTTATCCCATTAAATTTTTGCCATTTCTTCGTAAAGTGACTTCTTAGCTTTACTTCCTCCCGATCAATCCTGATCGTCGATCATTCTGCAATCGACGGTTCTGACTTATTTTTCACCCGCTTTCCTTTTTTAACCTCCCAAAACAGATCTCGACCGTTGGATGATGCCATCCAACGGTCACGATCTCTCCCTACACCCTCTGAAGCAGTAAACCTATATAACGCAGGATTTTATGATATTTTTTGTATTGTGCAGGGTTTTCAATGGTTTTCCATTATATCAAAAGAAAAGCCAAAGGCTGAGAATGACGTTTCTCCGCCTTCGATTCATCAAAAGGAATCATTCACAAGGTTCAAACTCCACGTTTCATCAGTGTTTCATAAGGCATTGATTCCATACGATCCTTGCACGACTTGCACATCAATAAGACACAGTTAAATGAATTGAAAGAGTATCAGTGTCGAAGACAGAATATAGTAGAACAAGAAGATTGAAAACAATTTGGGGATTACGGGTAAGATTGATTATCAAAAGCCTAATCCTCCAAATTAAAATAGAATTAAAGGAGAATCAGAAGGGTTTTATCAGTTAGAAAGCCTCCACCGCCACATCTGAGGAAAATTGATTCCTCCCAGCTACGACAGTGCCACCTGTGCCTCAAAGCATTCAAATGCAGGCCGAAGTTATTGATCAAGATTAGATATTTGCCTTAGCACAGCTAGAGAGTGAATTCTGCAAATAAACTTAATGACAAGATATTAGCAGAGTTACTTTAACATAACAGAGAGCCTCAAAATTCAAAGGAGCTCCCACCGAGATTAAATCTTAATGTAAATTATTTAATATAGAGGACACCTATGTAAGCTTCTTCATCGAGCCCCCCAAAGGCCGAGAAGCCATTAAGTCTGTATTAATTATCTTTGGAGATCTTTTTATCAGATCTCACCTCCTCATTCTTCTATAAATACTACTGGAGAAGATGAGAGAGGGGTTGGTTGATCACTAGTTGTAACACTGAAACTCTCTGAAATAATACATAGTCTGTTGAAGTTGAAGAAGAAATTGAAGTCGTGGAAGCCTTGATGATGTTGTTGCATGCTTGTTACTGAGAAGGCTCTATCATTGGATCCATGAGCTTGGCTATTGGTGAAGTATTCTGAACTGTTTAATGTTTTCTCTTGTTTTCATTCTGTTCCACAATTTCTTACTACAATAGGATGAAATTTTTAGGCTAAGAAATGACTCCTAGAAGCACCTTAGACCTGTTCATCCTTCAATGTTTCATGTTTTCTTATGATGAGGTATTTTAGAGTCTTTAATCTCCCTCTTTAGTCCTCATGCTTGTTTATTTCTATGATAGTTCGAATAAGTTGGTTTCAACATGATTTATGGTTTTCCCTTCTTGTCTGCTGCCACTTAAAGGCTGTTATTGAAGTCTCCCTTTGAAGTATTTCTATTTATAGTAAGCCAAGGAGGTCTGTTCTGATCTTGCCCTTTGTCCTTGCTTAAACAGTTGTCTTAAAGGTCTTTGTAGTTGTAATCATAGATGTGTTAGGTGTTCCCTCTTCTATGACTGCAATTATTAGTGAATCTTTTATGTTTTCTAAGTCATTTGAAATAAAATCTTTGAGGGAATAAGGTGTTCCCCAAATCTTAGATTTCATTTTAAAAGTTGTTTTGAAATCATTATTTGCTTAAAGGTGTGATTTGTAGAATTCATGGTTATCCCTGTCTATCAACTAGCTCTTTATTGTTCAAATTGTGTTTTCAAATTCCCGTTGTCGAGAATTAAAATTCTATTTCCAAATCATTGATGTCCATCTCATTCCAAAAACCAAAGGATCCCGTGGCCAAGTTAGATTTTCCCTCTGATATCCCATATCCATTGATAAGTTTTTCGTGACTTATTTTTGACTCCATTGCCCCAAATAAGCTATTACTTCCTCTTTCTACCTACCTTTTCTAGACCTTTCATATTTTGTTGTATCAATCCAACCAAACAAACAAACAAACAATCAAAAACCTGCACTTAATAACTAGTCTAAAACCAATACTCTAAGCACACAAGATAAAACTTTGCAAACAAACATTTGAGAGATCCCTCTCTGAGAACATGAGGACTAGATCCTGTAACTCTAAAGATTGGTTCTGATGTTTCCTTATCTTTTTATTTGCCAAAATATCAAAACACGGGACACCAAAATAGTAGAAACTATCCCAGTCTCCTATTAGCAGTTTTTATCAAAAATGGGACCCAAAATCTCCTTACATAAGGAAAACAGTTCTGAGCCCACAGAAGTAGTAGTTTATAGTCTTAACAGCAAATATGTACATAAATAAATAAAAATAGCAGTGTCAATCAAGAACTGGCTGTTCCCGAGCATGAACAACCCCATTCACCAACTTAGTTACTGTCCAGGACCCCAAATCTTGTTGAGAACCTTCTTTAGATAAGCGATCTACTTTCTGGTTCCTTTCCCTGTAAATTAATAGGAACATTTCTATTCCCCAAGTTATATTATTTTGCATCTCAATGATAGTATGATGGTAGCCTTTCAAGTAATCAGATTTATTTTCATCTTCCCCTATGTCATGATTGGATTCATCATGTTCTTATTTGGTTAAGAACATCCTTGACACATCCTAATCCAAACAGTGAATGGTGTCTTCTTGAAATTCAGGTTGTGTTTCTTCCTCATCCAATAGATTTTGTTGAAAAGGAGGTCTAACCTATTGATAAGGTTTATTTCTATTGTCTCTTGGTATCTGATGGTTTTGAGGCCTCCTAAACTGAGGGTTCCTAATATGTGTTTCTTGTTGTGCAGCAGGTAGAGGATTAGTACCAAGAGCAAGCTTATCCATACGCCTCTCCATATTTTTCATCATGGTATCCAATTTCACATCCGAAGATGAGGAAGGTTTCTCTTCTTATTTTAATCTAGCTTTTCACATTTTAGAGCTCTTAGCTATAGCCATATTTACTTCGACCTTAACAAGATCATTTATATCAGCTAAGGAAGCATATTCTCTCTCCCTTAATACAATGGAAAAATCATAGTCAAAAGCTTCAACATAATGCAATTGATCAGCTCCTAGAGGAGGGTTAATGTGAGCAGGTATAGAATTGTAAAACTTATTGAATATTTTAGAGAAATCTTGGACTGATTCATCTATGGATTTTTTCAAACTATTATTTTTAGTCAAGGCTTGAACATTGTTCAATTTACTCCCCCACTTTGTCAAAAATATGTCTTCTAAAAAATGAAGTCTGCATCCATTTCTGCGCTGCAATCCTTCACAAGCTTAGCCTCTTCCCATCTGTTTAGATAGTCCATCGCATTGATGATGTAACGCTCACCAGTCTTCTTCCCTAGAGGGTTGATCAATCCTACAAAATCAATGGCACATTTATCAAAAGCCTACAAAGTCACTTGTGGTTGTAGTGGAATTTCATCTCTGCATGAGGGTCTCTCCCTTCTCTAACACACATCACAAGCGCAATTATATTCTTTTGCATCAATGTGCACCGTAGGCTACCATAACCCAACCCTTAAAATATTTTGCGCAATTTTTTTCCTTGCATAGTGACCTCCTACAAACCCTACATGTGCTTATGCTAATATGCTCTGTCTTTCGAAATCCGGCATGTATTGTCTCAATACCTCATCGACTCCATATTATATAACTAGCCAACAATCAAAGTAAAGTCTACTACATGTGAGACCAACTCTTTCTTCTGCTTAATTGTATACTTCATAGGCGCGCTTCCGGTGGTCAGGAAGTGGATGATATCTGTGAAGTGGTCATCAATTACCTTATTGGAAAATAACCGCGTGTTTGGTAATCCTTCCTCCAAATTAGTGGGCTCATCTCCACTTTAAATGAGTGACAAATGGTCTGGACCCACATTCAATATTCCCAGCTTTACAATTAACTCAAAATCATACTCTTGAAACAATAAGAACCATCTACATATCTTCCCCCCCAACACAGGCTTGTTGACCAGGAAATTCAAAGCAGAGTGATATTCATCACACCAAGATATCCTACAATCCATTTTAACTCTGAAAAGTTTGTGGGCAATGGAGCCATTTTTTGGGTTGAGGGATCCTCACCCAAGTTCATAGTGTTCTGCGCAACCAACAAAACCCTCCAACTACTGGCCCTTTGGCAGTGATCTGCTTGCGCAGACCAAAGTATCACCCAAAGCAGTATGGTGGGGTGTTGGAATCATGTTTCCGCACCCTGAGGGAACATATAATGTTGACCTTAACCCTCCTTATCAGATCTAATGCTTATCGTTCTATTCGCGAATTCACAGAGAGCCAAATATAGTTGTAGATAAAACCCTTAACTTCAAGATAGATATGTGTAAAACATATTATTATACTTCAGCCATATCTAGCTTATCAGAGAGGAAATAACACTTGCAAAATCACATGAATAGGTCTTCTGTAAAAGCTTTAACACAGATGTGAAAATAACGAGATATTTAACATATACTTAACTAAGATAAATGCGCATTCAAACAGATCTATAACTTGCAACAATCAACAACTAATTAAACCAACATATTCACAAATAAATATAGAAATCATAACAATTTTTTTTTTCCAAATCTTATTCTTTATTAATATATCTTCAATTCAGTACAATCCTTTCTGCCTACGCACATAGTAGCAGGGTCCTTGCACATAACAGTAGGTTCCTTGCACACAACTAAGGACTTAGGTCTTCGTGCACACAACCAACATGAGCCTTTCTAACCCAGACTAACTCAAATTTCCCAAAATCAAATCACATAAGATAATTATAAAGACATGAGATGATGATCTTCTTACTTGAATCAACTATTACATATTTATATGACTCAAATGTGCACATACCATGGTCTCAAACCATGGTTTGAGATTCATGGCTTCCCTTTTCACCCATTACAATTATTAAGGAGCTTTGACCCACCCCAAATCCCCTTGAATTCTGTGCGCAACGCATATTGAAAAACTTTACCCAAAATTGACCCTAGGGGACCCCATCCCAACAGGGGCAACAAGACCTTTGGCAGATTGGGTTGAAGGGAAAAATTCCAGGAAAATATAAATGGTACACCAAAGAGAAGGTGGAGGAAAAATTTCCTCATCTCATTCAGTAAATATTTTTGGGACCAAAAGCCTTCAAAAATGGGGACGTGTGATCCGAATTGGATCATTATATTATTTTTCATCCATATCAATGCATTTGGAGTGGAAAAATTGGATGAATCAGCTCATGGGACCGTTTTTACTGGCGGGACACAGTTTGGAAAAACTGGGTTTGAAACCTTCCAAGAGCATTTTGAGGCTTCAAACGATGTTTTTTTGGGGTTAAATGTTTGTCCCTTTGGTGGAGCACATTTTCATGCTATTCTACACACACAAATGTTTCCAATGGTTGAAGAATCACGCCAACCATAGTTCGTATGCAAAAGTTATGCCACTCAGAGGTTGACCTTTATGTTTTCACCCCTATAGTTCGGGAGGATGCCACGTCAACACCCATTATTCATGGAAAAGGGGCTAGCCACGTGTTTTTGATGTAAAATAATCTAGAAGGGTCTATTTTGTAACTCTAGTTAAGAGTTGATGTAATCAAAATTAACCATTAGTAGGCTATTGTGCTGTGTTATCACTGGGCCACTAGGATGAAGATGAATCCTATTCTTTCGAGAGAATTTTGTTCCAGAGTTGAGCAAAGCTAGCCAGGTGTTACAGGATTAATCCCTCTTGCAGACGAGAGAAATCTCCCTATTACTCCAATGAGTAACTAGAAACAAAGATCCATTGAATATCTCTTTCTCTAGATTATTTATATTTTTGATTATTACAACCATGACATAAAGACGACATGCTCCTACCTTTCAACCGAGATGTATGATGTAGTATTTGTCCTTTCTCTCCAAAGTAGTTCTTCAATGATGAGAAGAACCTATAATCACAGACAAGACAAATTATCAAAGCACCTACAGTATATAATAATCATAAATACTAACTCAACTTATTGATCAAGGAATCTAAGTATTGACATCATTTCCATGAATTCAGAAACAAGACAATGAGAAAAAGAGAAATCTTACAACCATATGCCTTGATGTAGTACAGATTTCTCCCATGTGTCTGAGCAATCATTTTCCTTCAGTCTGATAAGCCTTCCTCTCTAGAATGATCAGGATGAAGTCATGAGCACAAATATGTGATATTCAATGTGTCAACAACAACTCACTAGCATAGAAACTATGAACTCTATGAACTCTCTCTAGCTTAGAAACTATACAAATTACAAGTCTCTATTCACATTGGTATCTACCTTTCAACCTGAAACTTTAGCTCAATTCATAGAGAGATTGAGGTAGTTGTAGATACAATAAGAGAGTGATGGACTCCTCCCATGAAGGGATTTTATTTCCTTACACCAAGGGATAAGATCCATGAGTAGAGGGATAAAGCTCGAATTGGCGCAACTCTAGAGGTTTCCAGTTGGGAGAGTATTTGACCAACTAGGCTTCTAGAAGTTACTTTTTATTTTTACTTGCTTTTCACGGGGGTGCGCATGTTTTAGTGGCGAGCAGAGTGGCGATCGCCACAACTAATGGAAGAAGCATCAACACATGTGTAGGAAAAGGCTATAAAAACTGTGCAGGTGATCTTTTAAGGGTTTTATAAAGCTTTTCTCCAATTTCCAAGACTTGATTCAGGATCATGAGTGTTTTTTAACTCTAAGGGAACATGATATGGATCGTGATAGACCCATATGAACAATCAAATGTCATGGTGACAAAATGACATGTAACACCAGGAGAGATAGGAGGTAGAGCACACAGAGAGGATCTGTGCACTGTAGAAGCCCACAGGCCACATGCCTTACTTCTTTGTACCTACAACCATATTTTCATACATGGAAAGAGAGCTAAACCACCTCACCTTCCAACTGGGTTTTGGTCCTGAAAGGGTTTCCCATAGATCATATCTTGTGTCTTATGTGTGTGTGAGCTTATTTGGTCATTCTCTACTTTTCTGCATAATTTATATTCGCATGCATGCACTAATTATAGTTAAATCTACATAACTTAAAGTTTAATAAAATTGTAATAGTGTAGAATCTCAGATTTCTAATATAATATTATCAGATCTGTTGTGACGAACTGTCCAATGGAATGGCGGTAAACCATGTAGCTAGACACGATAGATAGTCTAGATTTGGTTTGGTTTGATTTGGGAGATAACTTAACATGGAGTTTTTGTATTAAACTCTTTCCTGTAATGCTACAAAAATTTTGGATGGGGGTTCATTTTATCAACATGGCATCAAGTCTTTCTGTGTTATTTTTAGGTTTTAGGATGTCGTTGTGAAGTTGATGTGGTTATAATATTGGGAGGAAGTTATATTTTTGAATGATTTATCTATTGGAAGGTCGATTTTCTTGATCTTTGATCTTTGTAATATCCCAAAATAGGAAAAGACAATAATACAAGCAAATAAAGACAATAATGTTGGAACATCAAAATAGCATGAATAAAACCAGAAATAGCTGAGCCTTTTTATTAATCAGGAGGTGGAATAAAAGTACAACAATGCTAAAAAATAGTAACACTCAAGCCGACAAAGATGGCTAGAGTGACCCTAAAGTCCTCTAACTGAGAACACTACGTAACTGCTACTCTGCTGGAGACCCTACTGCATTGCCCCTGCTGGAAATGCTGGAAATGTAACTGTTGGATGAAAAGGGGTACATAGATAAGGCTATTCTGGAGTTCGAAAAGTGTCGGGATTTGGAATCCGTACTCTATAATAAAACCCAAAATAACCTAGAAAGGATTTCCGAATTGGCTCACCTCGGAAAATCACCCTCCTAGGGCTTGCAATGCATAACTGCTAGGTATGTAGATCTATGGCATGAATTGAAAGATAAAATAGCTGCAGTAACACCCAATCATCTCAATGCATGAAGGGTTGGCCCCTTCTCCTGATTCCCAAGCTAGAAGCTTGAGTTCTAGCTCCTCCTCTCAAGTTGCAACTGCTGAACTGAATAACTGCTGGAAGTGACTGCGCTGTCAAGAGGGATGATGCTATAGCCTGCTGCTAGATGATGCAATACTACTCACAACTGATGGAAATGATCTCACCAAAGTGAGAGGATGATCCCTCATAGGATTCCAAGCTGAGATACTTGGAACTTCCTTCCTCCTTTGAAACTGTTGTAGCTCCTAGAGACAACCTAGAGTTGTGATAGACCAGTGCCTAAGACATCTTAGCATAGCAAGGAGCATATAGTATAATGTGTGAAGTTGTCAGCTTCAGCTCACATGCTATCTCCTGTAAACAGGGAAATGGAATAGAATGGGACCAAACTCTCAGAAACTGACACAGGAAAAGTGATACTGCAGAGGCAAGATGCAGAAATCCAATACAAAAGCAACAAACAATTCAGAGACAGTTTACTGCAAAGCGGGCCGATTCAGAAATAATTCACAGACATAAATTACCAAAAGGCATATGTAGTGAAAGAAACATTGAGAAGATACTAGTGAACATTGAGCTGATACCCAGATATAAAATACCACCATGCATGGGCTTACCAATCTAAGAATCCATACATGATAATAGCATTTTAAAATCACCCTCCCAAAGAAACTAGTATAGCAGAAGTATGGTTAAGATGAATAATGGAACAGAATATCATGCATGAGCCATATTTAAAGCGCTTGACTGATCCGAGCATGGGCATCAACTAGGATGAATCCTTACCAGAAATCAGTGAGCCACTCACATTCCAAAACATGATACAAGAAAGATGGATGAGATGAAATGATATATTTAAATAACATATAAAAGAGAGTTACAGACTGTGAAATACCAAAGACCAGAATCCTCTTTGATAGATAGAACTCCTCCTCACTGAGACCCTATGGGCTCTGAGCCTTCATACAAGAGTTTTACAAACTGTATACAAAAATTCTTTCACTGCATAATTTTCTGATCAAATCTAGAACCTTTACAATGTACTTCTTCATGGTCTTTATAGGAAAAACTAAAACCTAGCGAAAGAGGTAGGTGATGAACATTTAATTGTATCATTAAAACAAAATGGCGGAAACATTTGTGCCCATACTGCTGAATGACTGTGCTGTGCTGTTTGTACTCTGTGACCTGCTAACTGAAATAAATGCACTGGGTAGAAATCTCTTCCGGGACACGGTAAGGAAGTAAAATCACACAAATATCCGTCCTTGCTTGGGAAGAAAACTCTATTGAAATAAAAACTTGAGGACATCGTTTTCTGTGTATAAATCTTCCAGATGATGTGCAGGATCTTCAATTTGGTACTCTGCTTCAAAAGGCTAGAACAAGGCCCCCAAAATCTTCAGCTACCTGTATTTAATTCTCTGCTGATCACTAATATTCTTTCTCTGCCCCATTGATATCTTCATCTGAGAAATCGGTGCCTTGAATGCTCTTACAGGGTTTTGAAAAATCTGAACCCTGCCTCCTTTAATTGAAGTCTTGTCGCTTTGGCTTCCAAGGACTTTCCTCATAATTCTGCTCTGAAATTGGTCCTTTGATGTGTGTTCTATCACATCAATTAAGACTGTGAGTCATAATAGTTCTCCGTCGCTGCACACCTGCAAAATCCACAAACCCATTACAGAAAACCATGCACGAGAAGGTGAACACAGTGGGGATAATGGCAAGGTTAATGGAAACGATCGTGTAAACTGTGATATGGTGAAACAACATAGGGTGGCGGAAAGATGTAGCGGAGGAATGGCGGACAAGCTGGCCAGAGAAAAACATTAAAATATAACGTATAAATGAAATATATAAATGGTGGAGGAAGAAATGCGATAACACGTGGGAAGATGACGTGGAGGAACACAATCAATGGCAGAGTATGCAAGAGATATGGACCGTTCGATCTCCGGGCGAGATCGACGATTAAAAACACACCGGAGGACAATAAGACAGTGGGCCAGGGGCGCGATAGGCTTGGTTTAATGTTCATGCAACCTCGGGGTATGACGATCGTCAGATGGAGACCTTCAGATCGGACGGCTGACAGCGATATCTTTGCGCGTCCTGGGTCGAACATTAATGCACGATGGAGAGCGGTTTCGAGGCCGTACACTGGGACGCGTGGCGAGCGCTGAGTGGAATCGCTGGCCGAACGGGAATTATCGCCTACCGCTGAAAGGCGGTGCGATGGATACCAGGCAGTTTTTAAATAGAGGACGTAGGGCGGGGACCACAAGGCAGGAGAGATGTGGCACATTGATCTATGGTTTGATCAGACGGCCCAGAACGCGCTCGATATGCATTCGGTAAGCGCCTTTCGGCCTGACGCGTGGTTACAACCTTTGGTCGCGCGGAGTAAGAAAACAGAGGGGCCAGGGCCGATAGGGCTAAACCTTAAATATTTCAAATATGAAATTTTCAGCCATTTATGAGGTGTTTTGGAGGCGGGAAATGGCAGTGATGGGCACAAAAATGATTTTTCAAGTCTGCAAGAGGAAATTCGAAAGCTTTTATGCCATATTTCCTGTGAAAATCTTATAGGAAGATGATTATGATCAACATCGGCTCCACCTGGGGATGGCATGTCCATCCTTGGATGTGCCGAGAACTCGCAGACCCTGTGATCATCCCGTATACAGACTCTGCTTCTTTAGCCCCTCCATTTTTCACTTTATAATTCATCACAACACCGACATTATTCAAACAAAACAAAAAGGAAACTATCATACAATATAATACATCAGGCTTCCTTAGCTTGAATCAGAACTGAAAGTAGGGTTTAAGAAATTGACCATTCACAGGGGCATCCAGCAAGTCGCCCTGTAAATTTTCTAACTTGAAAGTATTATTGCCCCCCTGTTCCACAATTTTGAAGGGGCCAAACCAGAGGGGGTCAAATTTGCCATGTTTTCCCTTCTCAGCTCTCTGAATATCCCATCTGAGCACTAGATCACCAATCTGAAGCTTCCTGTCTTTTGCGTGCTGATCAAAAATGTGTTTCATTTTCTCTTGATATTCTATTAACCTCTGATTCACCTGTCCCCGTGTTTCTTCTAATTCCACGAATTGATTGATTCTCCTGATCATATCATCAGGTTCTTCCTAGCTTTCTTGCATGAAGCGGGCCACTAGTAAAGCCAGCTGTACAAGAAAAATTGCTGCTTGTCCATATACCAATTCATAGGAAGATTTCCCAGTTGCTCTTTTGCTGGTGATTCTATTAGCCCATAGAGCAAACTTTAATTGGGAATCCCAATTCTTTTGATTTTCATTGATAGTCTTCTTCAAGGCCCTCACCAGAGTTTTATTTGAAGACTCTTCCAAGGCATTCCCTTGTGGATAGTAAGCCGTAGAGTGACTCAGTGTGATATTGTATTGCTGGCAGAAATTCACAAATTTTGCAGACTTGAAGGCCTGTGCATTATCAGTCACTACCCTAGCAGGGCAGCCAAACCTGGATATGATGTTTTCCTCCATGAACTTTATGATCACAGTATCTGTAGCATTTATTGCAGGTATGGCTTCCACCCATTTAGTGAAATAATCCGTGGCTGTCAGTATCCATTTATGTTGTCCACTTGACGGAGGGTGTATTTCACCTATAAAATCAATACCCCATTGTTTGAATGGCTCGTCTACATGTACTGGAATAAGGGGAAACGATGTTGATTTCTGTCTCTCTGAAAATTTCTGACATTTATCACATGCTCTTACTTTGGCAAAAACATCTCCAAAAAGCTTTGGCCAATAGAAGCCAACTTTCAGAATTTTATGAGCTGTGGCCCTCCAGCTGTAATGACCTCCACAGATCCCTTCATGAAATTCTGCAATAATGCCCTCTACTTCATTTTCTGTGAGACACAAGAGTAAGATACCTGAGGGATCTCGCCAGTATAGCTGGCCATTGGTGACTATATACTTCTGTTATTTCAATCTCAGCGCTCTGTATTTAGTTTTGTCACAACTTGGAGGGCAACTGAGTGTAAGGAGATACTCCACTATCTCTTTGTACCACGGACTGGTGAGGTACTTTAGATGTGTTTTTGGAGTAGCTACTCTAATTCCATGTCGTTCTTCTTTCTCCTCAGATTCCTCACCTGCTATAATAGACAAATTTATGCCTAGGGATTGATAGTTTGATTCAGATAACATTTTGGCAAGCCCCTGTCCTGATAGGACCATGCAAACACATCTTTATAAGACTGAAATAATTTCTGATATAGCTTTTTATATTCTTCCGGGATTTTCTTGGACAGTTTAACAATTTTGGGTTCAGCCTCAGTACCCAAATTCAGGTCTTCCACCTGATTTTCTTCTACCACTTTGCTTGGCTGCAGTGGGACATCATTCTTATCAAACAATATTTCTAGAGGCACCAGCCCTCTAGGTATAACGTTTCCCTTTAACTTCAACACTTTATTACCTGCCATTTTCTCCTCCCAATTTCTTTCTGGAGTATCTTCAGACTCAGCCTCTTCCGCATCATCAATCTCCATATTGGAGAATTCTCCCACTATTTCCAGGAATCTCTTCATCTGTTCTTCATCCTCAAATACTTGCCAGTGTTTGATGTTATCTGGGATTGAAGGCCGACAATGCACCTCAACTTCATATCTTAAAAGAGGGTTCTGAGGTGGTCGAAATGTGCTAGCAGCCACATCAAGGGAATCAACCATCCTATTCTGTTCTCGGGGCATGAACTGGATATTGAATGCCAAGAAGAAATTCTCTACCATGTCCCAAACTTCATTCCTATATGCCCTTAGCCTAGGGTGTTTATTCTGACACTGATTCCTAACTTGCTTGACTACTAGTCCTGAATCTCCCAGAACCTTTAAACTTTGTATACCCATGCTCCTAGCTGTTTGTAATCCCAATAGAAGTGCTTCATATTTAGCCACATTGTTGGTGGCTTTATATTCTAGTTTGAAAGACAGAGGGACCCATCTTCCTACAGGAGAAATAAATAGCACTCCAGCTCCATTTCCTTCTCTTGAATTTTCTCCATCAAAATGTAGGGTCCATATTCCTGCTTCATGGCTCTCTGAGGGCTGCTCAGTATTGATCTGGAAAAAGGATGGTTCATGAGCATAGTCTTGATCTTCTTCTAGCATCAAGCATGAAAGATCTCCTTCCTTACTGTAAAATGGTGAATTTACAGAGTTTTCAGCTTTAGTCACCATCTTGACAAATCTGGTCTCCCCATATAACCTCCTCTCCTGGCCACCAAAAACTGGGATAGTGGCATATGTTAAATCCATCTTGAGTGATCCACCAATTTTTGTTCCCCAGGACCTTGACAGCAACATACCAAAACGAGTTGGAATGTCAGCTACCACTATGTCCATTACCACACTTTTTGCTGGGATTTGGGCCAAATTGACCACCAAATCCTTGATCATCCCCAAGAATTTAAATCTTTTGGAGTCAAATGAATAGAGGTCTTTATATGGACGTGTGATTTTTAAACCTAGTTGTTCCATGACTAACAGAGGCATAAGATTATGGGAAGCTCCAGAATATAACATGCTGTTATGTAAGAGTAGGTCATGGATTACTAGAGACACATAGAAGGGAGGGGTAGAGGGATCTATCTCCTCAACATGTGGGCCAAAAAATACCATGGGTTTCTCTTCTTGAAGGTTGAGACTATCTGGGATGATTGGTGCTTCTGGAGGGAGCATGAAAGATGTGACTTGAGATTGATACGCTGGCTGTTTCAACAACTCAGTCAAGGGGACTAGGATTTTGACTTTTTCAAGTTCCTTTTGCAGACTGAAAGCAGGAGGGGACTTTTCTATCACAACTTCTTTTGACACTTTATTTTCAACTGGGGGCTTGACTTATTTAGACACAGACTTAACATTAGGGGGAATGACTTCTTTTGGAGCGGAAGGAATTTGATCATTAGACTGCAAAGGTTTGTTTAGAGGTTTCTTACCTTTGTCTTCAGCTTTCTGCATTGTATCCTCCTTTTGAGCAGGTGCTTCCTCCTGGGGCAGCTCTTCTTCTTGCTCTTGGGTACGAGTCCTCTTCCTAGAAGATCTAAGATCATATCTTCTATTGAAATGTGCTTGCATGAAATCATCAAATTGTTTACAATAATGATCAAATTATGCTTCTTCTTCTTGCAATGAGCACCCAGCTTCATCATTTCCTTGTAAAGGGCATTCTTCTCCATCACTATTTGAAAAGGCAAGATTTTCATCCTCCAGTCTATAGGCAACGTCCTCAGTGGAGTCATCTACTAGACCTTCCAGGTACAATGGGTGTGGTACTTGATCCTGTTGCTCCTTTTCTTCCCTTGGCAATATTTGCAAGGGTGGTTTCCTATATTGAGGATTGTAACCTCTGTTTGGAGCATTTTGTAAATTCCCGAAGGCTGAATTCTTGGCTTACAATTCAAGCTTGACCATTTTCTTAATCAATTTTTTCATTTCTTCCATTTTTTCTGAGTCTCTGTCTTGGTTAGAGGTAGATGCCTCCTCTTTTCCCTTTCTTTTGCTATCTTTCTCAGCTCTTCCTTTTGATTTTCCAGTGGAGGCGAAGTTTGCTTCCAACTCTAGTGCATCTGCCTGAGCATCATCCAGAGTAGCAGGCTTTCTTTCTCTGAGAGAGAAACCAAACTCTGAATCAAAGGCTGCTAAAAAAACAACTTTAGCAGCAGTTTGATGGGGTTTCATATCAGCAGGGAGGCTCAAATACAACTTATTAAATCTCTTGATAAATTCTGACACTCCTTCATTGTGTCTTTTCTTTAGTGTATTGAACTCAATGAGAGAGTTTCCATGATCTTTCTTATCTCCCCATTTCCTAAGGAAAGTGTCTTCCATGTTATCCCAGGTGGTAATTGAATGGCCAGCCAATGTTTTAAACCATTTTCAAGCTTCACCATCTAGAGATTGTACAAACAGTCTTAAAACCAAATCTAGATGTTCAGCATTAAAGTTCTTTGCAAAGGAGAAGAAATTCTCAAGATGTCTCTGAGCATCAATTTCATTTTCTCCATTGAATCTGGGCAATACCTTCAAATAATCCTGGGGCATATCATTCAACACTTGGGGTAATGCCAGGGGAGCATATTTATTCATCAAAAACGATGTAACATTAGCCATTGGAGGAGGTAGAGGTAATGCAATAGTTTGATGAGTTAGAGGAGGAGGAGGAGGTGGAAGTGGAGTATGAATAATAATAAGAATATATTCAACTACATCTTGAGGGGTTGAGGGAAACAAAGGTCTATTAACAGCAGATACTTCGGTTACTTCCTTAACCTCTTTAACCTCAGGAGTAGGATGTAGATTACCTTTAAATTGGACACCTCCTCGGGGTGGAATATCTGAATAGTAATCTGTATCTCTCACAGTGGAGTCGGGAATTTGCAACTGAGAATATTGAGAGGAGGAGGAAGGAAAATCTTCTATAGGCACTTTAGGAATTTGGGAATGTTTTGATTTCCTTTCCCTCCAATTTCTTCTACGTATAATCTGGTCAGGGTCAGACACTGAAGGTGTCTTTGGCTTGGACATATCTGACCTCAGGTGTGGCTTACGAGGAGCCAGGACTGCAAATAGGTATATCAAATAACAAATGTGGAGTCGCCAAGGTGAGGGATCTACAACTCTCAACTCTCTGTGCTCACCTACTTAGAGAGTGCATATGATTTTTTCGAGGCCTAGGGATTATGATTTTCTTAAATTCGTCCCGGGCAACAGCGCCAAAAATATGTTGTAGCTCCTAGAGACAGCCTAGAGTTGTGATAGACCAGTGCCTAGGACATCTTAGCATAGCAAGGAGCATATAGTATAATGTGTGAAGTTGTCAGCTTCAACTCACATGCTATCTCCTGTAAACAGGGAAATGGAATAGAATGGGACCAAACTCTCAGAAACTGACACAGGAAAAGTGATACTGCAGAGGCAAGATGCATAAATCCAATACAAAAGCAACAGACAATTCACAGACAGTTTACTGCAAAGTGGGCCGATTCAGAAATACTTCACAGACATAAATTACCAGAAGGCGTATGTAGTGAAAGAAACATTGAGAAGATACTAGTGAACATTGAGATGATACCCAGATATACAATACCACCATGCATGGGCTTACCAATCTAAGAATTCATACATGATAATAGCATTTTAAAAGCACCCTCCCAAAGCAACTAGTATAGCAGAAGTATGGTTAAGATGAATAATGGAACAAAATATCATGCATGAGCCATATTTAAAGCGCTTGACTGATCCGAGCATGGGCATCAACTAGGATGAATCCTTACCAGAAATCAGTGAGCCACTCGCATTCCAAAACATGATACAAGAAATATGGATGAGATGAAATGATATATTTAAATATCATATAAAAGAGAGTTACAGACTGTGAAATACCAAAGACCAGAATCCTCTTTGACAGACAGAACTCCTCTTCACTGAGACCCTATGGGCTTTGAGCCTTCATACAAGAGTTTTACAAACTGTATACAAAAAGTCTTTCACTGCATAATTTTCTGATAAAATCTGGAACCTTTACAATGTACTTCTTCATGGTCTTTATAGGAAAAACTAAAACCTAGCGAAAGAGGTAGGTGATGAACATTTAATTGTATCATTAAAACAAAATGGCGGAAACATTTGTGCCCATAGTGCTGAATGACTGTGCTGTGCTGTTTGTACTTTGTGACCTACTAACTGAAATAAATGCACTGGGTAGAAATCTCTTCCGGGACATGGTAAGGCAGTAAAATCACACAAATATCCGTCCTTGCCTGGGAAGAAAACTCTGTTGAAATAAAACCTTGAGGACATCGTTTGTTGTGTATAAATCTTCTGGATGATGTGCAAGATCTTCAATTTGGTACTCTGCTTCAAAAGGCTAGAACAAGGCCCCCAAAATCTTCAGCTACCTGTATTTAATTCTTTGCTGATCACTAATATTCTTTCTCTGCCCCATTGATATCTTCATCTGAGAAATCGGCGCCTTGAATGCTCTTACAGGGTTTTGACAAATCTGAACCCTGCCTCCTTTAATTCAAGTCTTGTTGCTTTGGCTTCTGAGGACTTTCCTCATAATTCTGCTCTGAAATTGGTCCTTTGATGTGTGTTCTATCTCAACAATTAAGACTGTGAGTCATAATAGTTCTCCGTCGTTGCACACTTGCAAAATCCACAAACCCGTTACAGAAAACCACGCACAAGAAGGTGAACACAGTGAGGATAATGGCAAGGTTAATGGAAATGATCGTGTAAACTGTGATATGGTGAAACAACGTAGGGTGGCGGAAAGATGCAGCGGAGGAATGGCGGATGAGCTGGCCAGAGAAAACATTAAAATATAACGTATAAATGAAATATATAAATGGTGGAGGAAGAACTGCGATAACACGTGGGAAGATGACGTGGAGGAACAAAATCAATGGCGGAGTATGCAGGAGATATGGACCGTTCGATCTTCGGGTGAGATCGACGATTAAAAACACATCAGAGGACAATAAGACAGTGGGCTAGGGGTGCGATAGGCTTGGGTTAATGTTCGTGCAACCTCTGGGTATGACGATCGTCAGATGGAGACCTTCAGATTGGACGGTTGACAGCAATATTGCTGTGCATCCTGGGTCAAACATTAATGCGCGATGGAGAGAGGTTTCGAGGCCGTACATTGGGACGCGTGGCGAGCATTCAGTGGAATCGCTGGCCGAACGGGAATTACCGCCTACCACCGAAAGGTGGTGAGATGGATACCGGGCAGTTTTTAAACAGAGGACGTGGGTTGGGGACCACAAGGCAGGAGAGATGCGGTACGTTGATCTATGGTTTGATCAGACGGCCCAGAACGCGCCCGATATGCATTCGGTAAGCGCCTTTCGGCCTGATGCGTGGTTATAGCCTTTGGTCGCGCAGAGTAAGAAAATAGAGGGGCCAGGGCCGATAGGGCTAAACCTTAAATATTTCAAATATAAAATTTTCAGCCATTTATGAGGTGTTTTGGAGGTGGGAAATGGCAGCGATGGGCACAAAAATGATTTTTCAAGTCTGCAAGAGGAAATTCGAAAGCTTTTATGCCATATTTCCTGTGAAAATCTTATAGGAAGATGATTATGATCAGCAGAAACTACACTAATGGAATGTGTAATTCCTGTAGGATCTATTGCTGTATAGAGGAGTAGAATGATGGCCTGATGTCGGATGTAGAAATTCTAGTCTCGGAATAATACAATGGATGCATAAGGTGAAGGGTTGATCCCTCCATAGGTTTCCCAACTTAAATATTGAGAACTACCTTCCTCCTCTCAAACCCTAAGGCAGGAATTACACATTCCTTTAGCTGTAAGTGCTGAAGAGAGGGGATGAATGTGGCATTGTTGTTGGATGATGAATGGTTGCTCAAAGAAACCTTTCCAGAGTAGGAACTCGAAGTCCCCCATGGATAAGGGTCGGATATCCACTCGGAGACACTCGTGTGCTAAACCACACAACAGCCTTAGCTAAAAATTTGAAGCATGCAAGGAAGTGTCATAAATGAAAATACAATATCAATATCCATAATGCCTTCTATGGCTGCCATAACCTTCCTTTTATGGTTGTGAGCCTTCTATAGCCTTGGTCCACCTCATTATCACATTGCACATGAGGCCACTAGCCTCCATAAAGACTGCGCTATCCTCCATTATCTCCATCATCTCTGCAATTACTCTCCACTCCCTCCATGATGTGTGCATTTAATGCACCACTTCCTCCATCACTTCATCATTATTTCTCCATTATCTCCATCATATTCCTCATTATTGCTCCATGACCTCCACTCTTTCTTCATTATTATGCTGTTCCACTACTCAATAATGCTACTCCACTACTCAATTGACCCACATTCACATTATAGATGCTACTCCACTACTCTAATATTTCAATTAGCTGATGGAAAATGTGGAATAGTACAGTCCTCCCCACAAAAATTTTGCTTGTCCTCAAGCAACTGCAAAATTGGACGTTTCAGAAATCCATCTCCCTCCCAAGTGGCATCCTCATATGGAAGGTTTACCCATCTGCTCCAATGTGTTATGAATGCCTAGATCCATAACTGCCTCTCTAGAATTTTTGTAGCTAGATGCCTCTCCTCATCAATGAGTCCCCAAGAGGCAACAACCTACTGTCCAAGAGCCTCTTCTTTGCATGAGATATAGGAAGTCTAGTGGTTCCTTCCCCATGTGGAAATTCCCAACTCATAAAATATCTCTCCAACCCATGCTACATGGAGTAGGTTGTGTCTCTCCACGCTCCAATCCTTGGCCCTGCTTGCTCTAAGCATCATCTCAACATTGTGCAAAGTAGGAAATAGAGACATATGGGCTGACATGTAAAATGTTGAACCATACTCTCCCCATAACAGCCACTGCAAAAATTCCTCTTGCTGCCATTCCACCTCATAATCATACCAAGTATGGTCACCCATATTCTCCTAACAGAGGCCAATGGAGCAAGGCCTCCTATTTCCATCCCAAATCATCATCATGCAAGGTATGGGAGAATGTCAATCCATATTCTCCCAAGAGTAACCAGAGCAACAATGAGTCTTGCTGCCACCCCACATCATCATAATGCAAAACATGAAGCAATGATATATTGATTGACATGTAGAATGTTACACCAGACCAACATAACCGGGCTTCCTACTACCACATCATATGAGTGTCATGCAAAGTCCAAACAATAATACACCCATTGACATGTGATATGTCACGTGATGGCCAAACTCTCTCAAAAGTAACCAGTGCAGCCATGCCTCTTGCTGTTGCATCACACCAGTACTATGCAAGGCATGGATAAAACAAATGTGAAATGTCGGGTGGTAAACATACTCACCCAAGAGTAGCCAATGCAACCATGCTTCCTTCTACCCCATGTCATAGATCTGCAAGTAGCTTTTCAACCACTTTGTTGGAGCAGGGTCTCCCAAAGGCTATGAATTTTGTCCATTTTTGTATAATTTTGTATTTTTTAGTCTAACACAGGGGTTTTGGGGTGGGTCAAAGCCCCTAATGCATCTTAAATGGGTTAGGGGTAGATCGAGATTCCACAAACCATGGTTTGCGGACCATTGGATGCATAGGCTAAATTGATATAAATAGATGAACCTTTTTTGAGTCATAAGTAGGAATGAATAAAGATTGATGCGAAGTATGAAATGTTAAGTCTGTGGTAGGGTTTTTTGGGTTAGGACTCCTGCTGGCTGTGTGCGCAAAGATCCTCTGTCCTGCTATGTGCGGACCCTGCTGGCTATGTCCACAGGTGGTAATTTGGGAATGTAAGAGGATTTTTGGGTAATAATATAGATGTGTGAAAATATTGCAGATATTTGATGTTATCTAGACCTGATCTGTTATGGTTGATGCAGAATTGAGTTATATGATCTATTTGTAAGCTGTGAACTATATATGTTTATGGTAAATGCATTTGTGATCTGTTAATCTATTACGAATATAATGTTATGTGATTATAGCTGATAGTACACACATGGATGTGAGCCTGTTAATTAGATCTGATAATTGTATTCTTGTTATTTATTGGAATTCCTGAAAACGACTTCTGGCCGTATAGATTTGATAATTGTGGAACGAATTGACTTACTTGCTCTCTCCTAGGGTGCGGAAACCTATTTCCAACACCCTCCCATACTGCTTTGGGTGAGAATTTTTCTTGGGCAAGCAAGTCACTGCCGAAAGGGCTAGTAGTATAGGGGTTTGTTGATAAACCTTAACCTTTGAACCTGGGTCAGGACCCCTTGAGCCAACAATGGTTCCGTTGCCAGGACTGGGAGCATTTTGAGAGATATCGGGTAATGCCAAGGCCATATTGGAAACCTGAAAGAAAAGAAATCAATGAATGGTTTGAAAAACAAGTTCAGGAATTCGCAGTAAAAGAAAACCGCAGTAAGAAGTTGACCACTGAAGAGTGGAAGAACAAGTACATTTTCACGGAGATCTACGATATCTTCTTTGTAACAATTGTGATCGAGTTCCAGGAGTGGCTCGTAAGGCTAGTCGAATTTCATAGTGTTGGAAAGATGAGTGGGTCACCCAGTGGACCCCAGAACAGATTCGTCAGCTGGAAGAGACTGACAACACCATTAATCGCACGGTAGATCACTCGGTGGACAGTGTGATAGGAGGATTTGTGACTGAATTTGCAGTCAATCAATTCATATCCTACTTAGAAGCAAAGCGAAGGTTCTTCAAGGGGTTCCGGGGTAAGTTTTTGAAGACTCTGCCATTACTAATTAAGATATTTTTGTGCGAAAAAAAGAATTTTGTGTAGCCATACGGAGTGAATGAGCTCCGACCAGAGTGAGGGCACAACGCACAGTGGTAAGTACTATAGAACTAACCAAGAGGGGGATCGATCTATCTATAGTCCAGTAAGAAATTTTGCTACGCATAGCCCTCCGTCAATGAAACCGTCGAACCCTCATAGGGGTAAAAACTCACCTCCACCCCCAACGGAAGACGATATGGCTACGCACATGAAGCTACCTACCTTCAAAGGTGTGGGTGATGAGGACATGGATCAGTTCTAGTTTTTCGCAGGATTTTTATGGACTACGCAGAACATAGTAAATGGTGCAGTAAAACGAGCATAGTTATCCCTTTCTTTTGAAGGGAGAGCCCTGGACTGGTACATGGGATATATTGACCAACATGCGAATGCAACTATTGAGGAAATTAAGAATGCATTGAAGCAACGGTTCAAGAAACCTAAGTCCTACTCTCATATAGTAAATGACTTGAAGGATTTCAAGCAAGGACCATCTGAGTCCATATGGGAAGCTGATCAGCGATTAAAGAAAGTGATCAGAGAAGGAGGATTCCAGTATGATGACAGGAAACACATGGAGTGGTTCATTTCTATGTTGCTACTCCACCTGCGCGTACCTATCGGTCACCAAGCCATTGAAACACAGGAGAAGGCCCTGGAGGTTGCAATGAAACTAGAAGCTATGCCAAGAGAGATACCTAGTTAGGAGTACAGCAGATACAAGGCCAACTAGAAGAAATGTACATGGAGATTCAGAATCTACGCAAGGAGCGAGGGACGGAGGCCAGCCCCGAAAGATGGTGCATACGATGCAGGGTGAATGGCCACACCAAAGATAACTGTCTGTTGCTGGCAGACTACATCCAGGCCGAGGGACCTAGCCCGCTGCGCCCTAGGGAAGCTGCGAGACCAAGTGGGCCGACGTTATGGTGCGATGACTGTGGCGTTGCTAGGTTACACGATACCAACCACTGCCCTCGCCTTGCCACATATATCCCTGAAGTGTAATAGCAGTGGTGTAGGTTTTGTAGGTCTGTAGGACATGAAGAATAGAACTGCCGAAAATATGATCTGATGATTGATCAGGGAAACCTATATAGGGTACAGTTGGACCCCTCATCACCTAGATCCTCGCAGGAATAGGAGGGTCCCCGGTCAGGGGTAGGGGAGGGGGACGAGGAGGAAGCGCAGGCAGGGGTAGATTCCAATTAATCTGCTATAATTGCAGGGAAATAGGTCACTTTTCAAGAGACTGCATGAACCCAACTCGACAATCCTGCATATATTGTAGACAGTTGGACCATGTGATCAAGGATTACCCGATTCTGATGGCCAAGGTACAGGAGAAACAAAAGACTCCTACAAAGAATGTACAACGAGTGAAGGCAAAACCTCGTGAAGAGAATCTGAGAATTAATGTAATAACACACAACGGTATGGCCACTGAAGGATCTGTGGAAAGAGTGGATACGGAGTCTCTGATCCATAAAGTTCTACTGAACCAGAAGGTGTGGGGCCCCAGAAGGAGAAAGAGACCTCTATCGCAGCCTAGCAAGACTGGGCTCAAAACGTGACATCGACTCCAAACAATGGAATCAAAGATGGGGTCTAACCATTCTTGTAGGCGTGCATGAAGTTGTTGTGCAACTAGCAAGCGATAGACAAAATCCAAGCCATACTCGACGGTTGCGCAGAAAAAACAACTCCAGCCACGAAGATTAAGGATGTGCACAAACTTTACGAGCAAAAGAGGCACACTGGGCACGAAATGTGATTAATTGCGTAGATTGATGATTATGAGACAGACTAGGTAATTCTAGACCTAGGATTTGATGCGAATGTACTACCTAAGCAGACTTGGCAATGAATGGGAGAGCCTAAATTGGAATGGTCTACTATCTAGTTGCGCATGGATAATCAACAAAAGATCATACCATTGGGGAGATTTTCAAAGATGGTTGTAGATATAGCTGGGGCTAGGGTACAATCTGAATTTGAAGTCATTTAGATCGTAGAGGATGCGAACCCTTACCCAGTACTCCTAGGATTCGATTGGGCCATTGATATGGGTAGAATTATCAACTTAAAGACACGAAGCATGGTGTTTGAAAGAGAGGGAACTTGGGTGATCATACCACTAGAACCTGTAGAAGGAGAAAGGTACACCGAGCCAACACACGAGGAAGATGAGATGGATCACATCTATAAGCTAAATGCGAAGGACAAAGATTGGATCAACCCCATGGCTGACGGTATGCCTTGCTGGGAGAAGCACAACGAATGCACCTCTGACTCCGACGAAGAATTAGAAGATTGGAAAAATCAGCTGTAGGAAGTCTCCACGCTGCGCTGCCTACGAATTACTAGGGAATTCCGATATATATCTTCCAAGGTAAGATAATTACCCTGATTTGATGGCTCAGGAATTATAAAGCAATTTTTGCAAAACTTCAAAGTTGAGGTTCCCAAAGAACGAAGGCTATGGGCTCTTAACCTTGATATGTGCGCAACACCTCCGAATTGGTGGGACACGCATAAGGGGGCATTCCAGGAATGGAAGGAATGTCGGGATATGATGGTACTATGGTTTGACCCTCCAACCGATGTGCGCGTCAAGAGATTCTAGGGCCTAGGAAACCTACGCAAACACTTGTATGCTTGGATGGAGCAATGGTGCGATCATACCACTGAAGAATGGATTCACTTATTTTTTCATGCCTCGGGACCAATTTTCGTTGCCTGGTATCTCGATGTTGAGCTACGACAGCGCACCCGCTAGTGGGCAACCGTAAGAGATGAATTCTTGGGGACATTCTGGTTAACGCGAAGATTGGAGGCGCTTGAGGGAGCTCTGCAGGCTCTCGACACCGTTGTGCTTGGTGAACCTAGTCCTGACGCTGTAAGAGGAGGCCCCACATGGGAAGCACAGATTCAGGGTAATGTCGAGCTCCACAAGGCCACCATAAAATATTGCAACACAGACCCATGCAAGGCCACGATTAGAGCATTAGGGGAGGAGATCAATAATCTACTCATCGCATCGGTCACATAGGTAAAGCCCATGACTACGAAGCTATTGCGCGAGATCTTGGGACATATGGGATACTATCGCAAATCCAGTTGGGGATACAAAATGATTACTGAATTTGTGAGAGAACTGACTAAGCATTATATTTAATTCAGTTGGGATGACGCACAAAAAAATAAGCTTTGAACAACTCAGGAGCAGGATGGTCGCTGCACGTAGTCTCACTTTCGTCGATCAGGTGACGATAATTCAGAAGGAAACTCTGGGATTTGCCTGTGAAGTAGGTAGTACGTAGCTTGGCCCCAGGGACGGTAATCACACAATCACATGTACTAATCGGACAATCTCAGGTGTGAAACACAATTATGCCACCACGACGAAGGAAGGAATGGCCCTAACCTACGAGCTATAGAAGTCTCAGCGCCCTCTATTCGGACGCCACTATCCGATGATTGCAGATCATTAGGTGCCAGAATGCCTGAGGAATGAAAATATGTTGGGGGGGAAGTCTGTAGGTGGCAACTGCTTCAGATTATCATCAAGATAGGAAAGCCAAGTATGGCGCGGGATCACTTGTCCCAAATTGAGATGGCCGAGGAAGGATTGCCTGATATGCAGTTGTTTGCAAGTAGGGTTGTGGATGTGCGTTTCATCAAGATCTCTCCGTTCCTAACGACATGCATAGGACTTTCCGAATATTTAGTACGATAGAAAAAGGAGTTGGCGTATCCAGCGGTGGAATTTATCAGCATCACACCTCATGAAGCACTACGCAACGATGGCCTGGAGTATGCAACCTACAAAGACATAACAGGGGGTCACTATGCAGGTGAGACGATGACACAAGAAGTCTTGAAGGCTGTGCTATGGCAACACAAAATTCTAGTTGAAATTAATCCCAGCAGAGTGAAGTTGGTGCACCAGGAATGCGGGAGGATTTCTAGGAGTGCAGGAGTATGCTGGGATCACAGGGGTACGCTGAGCACAACCTGGGTGCGAAAAATAGCTGTTGAAACAGTCAAATTGGGTAAAAGCAACAAATTATTGATGGATGGAGCGGGTGGACGATATTTAATGTGGAGATTTTGGGAGATTTTTTACCGTTTACTTGATGGTAAGTCCTACGCGAAGTGTACCCTACCATTGGGTGGTACCCAAGGCTATAAAATAGGTAAGATAGATCAGACACAGGTTCCGTATTGCTCGAATAGTTTGTACTTAGCCTAGTTGTCTTGGATGAAGTTATGTTGTAAGAAATTCTATGCCCCTAGCATCTCGTTCATGTCTGAGCAGCCTACCCCCTCTGACAGTAGCAATCATGAGTTCATATTTCGCGCCAGAATGATGACCACAAACCCTGCCGAACTCTCGGAGCTAGAACCTCAGTAGACCAGGACACTGAGGAAGTGGTGGAGGTAAAGTCGGAAGTCGAAGAAACCCTCTCCACACCTATCCCTACCACCAAGAAAGGAAAATAAAAAGCTCAGGGCTCAGTAAAGCACCCAAAGCCTATGAAATGGGCCGTAGGAAAGCCCCATACCTCCCCGCGCAACGTGAAATCCCTGTGGGCTGCTCAGGAAGAGGCCCAACCCGTCGAGTCGATCAATTGGCTGCCCCCCTTCATACGACCATGCAAGACATCGACACGTACGCAAAATAACCTCAATGGCTTGATCACTTACCTATAGATGCCGTTGACCCCAAGGGAGGCCCCCATCATAGGTGAACCTTTTGGTTGCATTCATGAAGTTAAGTTCGACGATCATGATTTGGCCAAATTTGAGGACTTCCCTGAGCTAGCGCCCGAGTTATACCTTGATGCGGTTCATGGTGCCGAAGGGGTCAAGGTTGTCCCTCAACGATGGGTACATGGTTTGGCGGGGTCCGGGCTCCTAAATATGCTTAGGATGCCCCACTTTGGGCACTACAATCTAACGAACTGACTCGCATGAAAATTTCTTGCGCTAATTCATGATGGATGCCTATGGATCCAGGACAAGATCCCGATTGACGCTGCGCCCATGCATCAGATTGCTGGTCTCCCCATGAGTGGCCCAAACCCCCTGGAGCACGTGGGTAAGAAATATGAGGGGGAGACTACTGAGTTTGTGCGACAAAAGTATCATGTGGACCATAATACTCGAGGATTTATCATCAAGACTATTAGTGACCAAGGTATACAGTTGGGCACTATGCTGTTAGCCTGCAAAATGATGAGGAGGTGTTGAGTCACCTCTGTTCCAACATATGTCATTCGGTTAGCCAGCCAATGTGCAAAAGGGGTATGTTTTAACTGGGCACAGTATTTGTGCGATGAGTTTCTAACTAACGTGCATGAGTCCTAGGAGCAGGGTCATGCCTTTTGTTACTCATGGTTGCTGTTTCTTATAGCTTTAGTTAACTAGGAAGCTCCTACAGAATAAGTCCTCCCTAAGATTACCCCGGACATGTGCGAAGGGGCCCACTATGCACACTTATGGGATTCCACAGATCCACAACGGCTCGAGGACAACCAGGTGTTCTGGGTCCTTTTTTGGAGTAGCATGGCTGTAGCTATAAACTCCCGACCACAGTTGTCCCCAGCAGTATATGACAAATACAAGTGCATTTCCACCTTTCAGGTCACTCTACACAATGTTCAGATCCAAGCGCACAAGGAGAAATCCTGGACCTCGCTTCCTTCCATGGTGATGGACGAAGAAATCGACAACGTGATTGCGCTCTGGCCCCCTAACTGGAAAATTGGCTTTAAAATGGGCTCAAAGGTCATTGGAAGCACCAGCATGTCCCGAGTCAACCCCTTTTTGTCGTCTCAGATATTAGAGGTACACCCCAGAATACCAAACAAGACAATAGTGTGGCCACCCACAAGGACGCGCAAAAGTAGAAGGACGTTAAGACAGTGCCCCGGACAGACTCATAGATCGGGTTGGGTACATAAGGTTTGGAAACTGGCATACCTGCCTCCCCCTGCGGCACAAAGCACACAAGTGAACTGGTCAGAACACCTTGGAATAAGCAGTGATCTCAGCGAGTGGAATGCGACGGAAAAATCACACTGACTGACGGAGACCTGGAACAAATCGCCGATGCAGTCACTCTAGCTGCAGAGGATAGATGGATTGCTTTAGAAGAACAACAGTGGGTTGCGGTCGACGCAATTCAGGCTGAGCTGCGAGTGCTCTAGTTAAAAACAGACACGTTCAGATTATTGCGACCTCGGTACGCCCACCCTCCGCCAGTAGTAGTGCAACACTAGTTACAAATGACAGCTGCCTCTATTCTCTCCCTGGCACAGCTCTGGTCCTTAGTCCATCTGACCTGGGACCCCAAGTCCAGAATAGTGCAGAAGTCCAGCTGAACTTAGCTTGGCTACCCCATGAGGCCTTGCAGGGTCTCCACACCACTGTATTTTAGGAAATCCACCATCAAGACCAACAGGTGCACCAACATCTCAGCGTAGCTGAGAAAACCATCATTGCAAAGGAGGCAGAGGTCTGTCTCACCACCACAAAGCACACAGAGCTCAAGAACACAATTCAAAAACTTTGTGCAGATGTTCCTACAGAGATTCCAGCCTCGGCCGCCCCTAAGGAAAAATTAGAAAGACTGGTTGCAGCACTCACGGCTTCCCGGGATGAAGTTCAGGTGGTTAAGACATGCATGGAGCAGCATATCGCAGATCTACAATCTAAGTTATAGCCCGAAACACTCCCGGAGGTTCGGGCCCAACGAACTGCGCTGGTCACCATGGCCACGAATGTTATCACGAGGTAGATCATGCAGGGAGCCATACTACTAGAGACCTCCATGCAGCTATGGAATAAGGTCCAGTGCGATCCAATCTTGCGAGGGATAAACCAGGACCTGTGGCAAAAAGAAGAGGAGTTCGAGACAATCGAAGCCACCTTTCCCACTTTGGTGCTTGCCCAGTGCTTGCAACGACTGCACACCAGCCATGCACTCTAGGTAGATATCGAGGACCTGCGGCAAAATAAGAAGACCCTGGGTGACTGACTGAAGCCGTGGGCGGACAAAGCCCTCAAACTGTCACAGGATGCTGATGTTGCTATTAAGCAACTGAACCAAACTTTGGAGAGTGTTACCGCTGCGACTGAGGGACCACTATCAGAAAAATTGGTCGACATTGCACGGAATGCAGTTGTCCAAAGTGAAGGTGTGCTGCCTCCATTAGCCGAGGCGATTAGAGTATTGCAAGCATAGGTTGAAGCCCCACCGACACAGTAACTTGGGACGAGTCACAAGATTGTGTTGGGGGACTTTTGGAGCAGGGTCTCCCAAAGGCTATGAATTTTGTCCATTTTTATATAATTTTGTATTTTTTAGTCTAACGCAGGGGTTTTGGGGTGTTTCAAAGCCCCTAAGGCATTGTAAATGGGTCAAGGGTAGACCAAGAGTCCGCAAACCACGGTTTATGGACCATTGGATGCATAGGCTAAATCTCTATAAATATATGAACCTTTTTTGAAGCATAAGTAAGAATGAATAGAGATTGATGCGAAGTATGAACTATTAAGTCTGTGGTAGGGTTGGTTGGGTTAGGACTCCTGCTGGTTGTGTGCGCTAAGATCCTCTGTCCGGTTGTGTGCAGACCCTGCTGGCTGTGTGCGTAGGTGGTAATTTGGGAATGTAAGAGGATTTTTGGATAATAATATAGATATGTAAAAGTATTACGGATATTTGATGTTATCTAGACCTGATCTGTTATGGTTGATGCAGAATTGAGTTATATGATCTGTTTGTAAGATGCGAACTGTCTCTGTTTATGTTAAATGCATCTGTGATATGTTAATCTACTGCGAATATAATGTTTTGTGATTATAGTTGATAGTACGCACGTGGATGTGAGCCTGTTAATTAGATATGATAACTGTATTCTAGTTATTTATTGGAACTCTTGCGAATGACTTCTGGCCGTATAGATCTAATAATTGCAGAACGGCTTGAATTACCTACTCTCTCCCAGGGTGCGGAAACCTGGTTCCAGCACCCTCCCATACTGCTTCGGGTGAGATTTTGGCCTGCGCAAGTAGGTCACTGCCGAAAGGGCCAATAGTATAGGGGTTTGTTGGAAAACCTTAACCTTCAAACTTGGGTAAAAACCCCTCGAGCTGACACACTTTCTCATCATCCCCATCCATCCATCCAACTGTGGGTGATGAATCATATCATGCACTAGCTCGGTATCCACCCAATGGAGAAGCTCCCACCAAAAAATGCTCATACAATAACTGTCCCAATTAATATTTATGGCCTTGGGAAGACCATGAAGTATGAACACATCCCAGAAAGATAATCCGGTCATAGGTGAAGATATGTAATGTGTGAAAATGTCGAAGAAATGTGCATACCTTGACAACAAACCAATGTTGAAAATACCATCCTCCACAATATGATGAAAATATTTTCACTCCATGATATGTAGAAGTGCATCCTCCTTGATGTCTCTCCATGAGAACCTCTCACCGATGGCCCGGTAGAACCTATGAGGTTCTTAATATGCTGTATGCAAAAGCTTCTCTTTGACCTGTGAGATGCTCATTAAGAAGGCTCCATCCTGTTAATGGAAGATGTTATCCATCACATGATGTCTACCATCTACCTTCTTCCCATCCAATGCTTCATAAGTGAAGCGGTCATCAGAATGCTCAAAGAATAATTTGGCCCCCAAATCATCACTCCTCCTCAGTGAAAACACTTATGATCTCCATGATAGTGCATCTGCTGCCACATGGCCCGCTCCATACACAATTTTGAACTCATAGTCCTGCATTGTACTGATCCACCGTTGCTGCCTCTTTTGAAACTGCTGCTCCTTCTCAAAAAGATGCCAAAGACTATGGTGGTTGGTCTTCACCCAAAATCTACTGCCAATAAAAAAATTCTGGAACTTGACCAATGCAAGCATAATGGCCAATATCTCTTTGTCATAAATAGAATATGACATCTCATGCGACAATAACCTCTGGCTCTCGAAAGCTATTGTATAGCTTCCCTGCATTAGGACTATGCTAATACCATCATTCGAAACTCCACACTCGAACACAAAGTGTTGTGTGCATATCAACACTGTAAAATTGGGATAGCTATACATCTCCTCCTTGAACAAGTCAAGCGACCTCTGTGTAGTGATAGTCTTCTGCTCACCATCAACAAGGTGCTCTAACCCTTGATCATGCAATTACCCTGATGGCATGACCCCACAAATCTTAATTCGAGGTGCTGAAATATCAGGTGGAAATGTTTGCATACCTTGGATAAGCTAATACTTGGGAACATCTTGCAAAGCTAAAAGAGTTCCTCCAACCGGTGCAATTCCTTCTCCAACTGCTGGCTATGGTGATGGCTTCTCCTCTACTGCTACATCAACACTGGTATCTGCTTCCTCTTCCTCAAGCACCTCCTGAATCATGCCTGGGACTCTCAATATCAAATGCTCAGGACCATGTTGCAAATATGCAAGTGCTCCTCCTACTGATGCAAGTACTTCTACTACAACTGGTGGTGGTGGTATTTTCTCTTCTCTCGGAATAATAGTTCTGACATCTTCCTTTTTCTCCTCATATAATTCCTCATAAATGTCGGAAAATGTCTCAATGTGAAGTGCCTCCGGTTTTCTTCTGTCAAACATCTCTACCAACCTTTGAGTGAAGTATGCATAGCGCTGCAATCTCATTAGCCTCCTCTTCCACTACTGGGTGTAGCTGGAAGAAATCATCTAACTTCTTCATCCAAGATTTTTCCGTGCTTGTGGATGAACCATCAAATTTAGGAAGGAAGAATATATTCTGTATGTGCCCTCTTCTTTTATCGCTGCTGCGAGGTCTTCGGTTCTCTTTAATCTGGAAAATTTTTTGGAAAGTCAGATTCTATTTGAATGCTCTAGATTGAGATATGTACTCTGCAAGATAATCACTCAAAGTATCATGCTCCAAATATCCTCCATCTCCATGCCATTCATTTCCTTCTGCAAGGAAAGTGGACATAGTAGGGTGTTGTGGAACTACCTGCACCATCCATTGCATATGCTGCTGATAGGAAGTGCTCAGATCTTCCCCATTCTGAAAACCTCTTGAGGTTTCCCTTTGCCTTTCCCTTCTCATTTCTTTAATATATATGGTGAGATCCTCCATAGATTTGAAGAGAAGTGTGGAAAAACTCAATCCCTCTGCCATTGCAGACTTCTTGTTTTTCTACTTCTTCTTCTAATGTCATGAAATTTAGTGCTGAGAAGTTGAGCCAAAGATCATGCTCTGATACCACTGTAATATCCCAAAATAGGAAAACACTGTAATACAAGAAAATAAAAACAATAATGTCAAAACATAAAAACACCATGAATAAAACCAGAAATAGCTGAGCCATTTTATTAATCAGGAAGTGGAATACAAGTACAAGAGTGCTAAAAAATAGTAACACTCAAGCCAACAAAGATGGCTAGAGTGACCGTCAAGTCCTCTCACTGAGAACACTGCGTAACTGCTGCTCTATTGGAGACCCTACTGCACTACCCCTGCTGGAAATGTAACTCTTGGCTGAAAAAGGGTGCATAGATAAGGTTGTTCTGGAGCTCAAAAAATGCTGGGATTTGGAATCTGGGCTCTATGAAGAAAACCCAGGATAAACCAGAAAGGATTTCCGGATAGGCTCAACTCGGAAAATCACCCTCCTAGGGATTGCAATGCATAATTTCTAGGTATGAAGATCTATGGAATGAACTGAAATATAAAATAGATGCATTAACATCCAATTAGATCAATGCATGAAGGGCTGAACCCTTATCCTGATTCCCAAGATGGAAGCTTGAGTTATAGCTCCTCCTCTCAAGTTGCTGTTGCTGAACTGCAAAACTGCTGGAAGTCACTGCGCTGTCAAGAGGGATGATGTTGTAGCCTATAGCTAGATGATTCAATACTTCTCACAACTGATGGAAATGATCTCACCAAAGTGAGGGGATGATCCCTCACAGGATTCCAAGCTGAGATACTTGGAACTTCCTTCCTCCTCTGAAACTACATTGCTCGTACTTCCTGCAGGATCTGCTGCTGTATAGAGGAGTAGAATGATGGCCTGATGCCAGATGTAGCAATGCTGCTCTCAAAAGACTGAAATGGATGCACAAGTTGAAGGGTTGATCTCGCCACATGTTTCCCAGATGAAATAACGAGATATACCTTCCTCCTCTCAAACCCTAAGGCAGGAATGCGTAATTCCTGTAGCTGTAAGTGCTGAAGAGAGGGGCTGAATGTGGCATTGTTTCTAGATGATGAATGGCTACTCAAAGAAACCTTTCCAGAGTAGGCACTCGAAGTCCCCCATGGATAAGGGTGGGATCTCTGCTCAAGGAGACACCCGTGTGCTAAACAACACAACAAACTTGGCTAAATAACTAAAGCGTGCAAAGAAATGTCATAAACGACAATACAATATCAATATCCAGGATGCCTTCTATGGTTGCCCTCAGCTTCCTTTTATGGTTGTGAGCCTTCTCTAGCCTTGGCCCACCTCATTACTGCACTGCACATGTGGCCATGATCTCCATTATCTCTACAATTAATCTTCACTCCCTCCATCATGTGTGCATTTAATGCACCACTTCCTCCATCACTTCATCATTAATTTATCGATTATCTCCATCATCTTCCTCATTATTGCTCCATGACCTCCACTCTTTATTCATTATTATGCTACTCCACTACTCCATAATGCTACTCCACTACTCAAATGACCCACATTCACACTATAGAAGTGGATTTTATTCATATACTGGGTTTATGGGTCCCTCCACCCTTTTATTTACTTAAATAAATAAAGAAAGTAAGAAATCTAATATTCCAATTAGCTAATGGAAAATTTGGAACATTACAATATCTTCTTTCAATCTCTGGGAGTTTCAACGGATCATGAGGGGATCTGGTTTCCATTATTATTGGACCCTCACACTATTCCACTTTTTCAAATGGCATACATCATCAAGGTTTCTGTCTGGTTGGACTAAGTGGCATATTGACTATATTTCCCATTGAGTTTCTGGTTCAGTGGTGGTATTTTGGTCCATATAAGTGTTGTTTTTCTATGTCTGGATTTTCACTCTTTCTAGTTTGGTAGTTTCAATTTACAAGGAATGCAACACTTTTCTGGTTTTGCAACGGTTCATTGGGGTGATATGTTTTTTTACTACTTCTAGTGGTGGGTTATACTCATATGTCATATTTTCATAACCAATTAAAGGTTGTATATGCTTTTGGGTGATCTTCCTATATTGAATCCAGGTTATTTCAAAATGTTGGGTTTTAAATGTTATATGTATGTTATGTCAACATCTTCTTCTCTCCCATTATGAGCAAGGGGAGGGGATTCCAAGCCAGCCGGTGGACGTTCATATCTCTCATTAATGTTTTTGTGGTGACTGATACTATTATTAGGTCAATTACATATTGAGTCTGGTTCCTACATATTATAGTGGGATTTTGATGGGTATGCTCTACTTGGAAAATTCTATTTTGGACCCATGCCTTCTTTTTGATGTTGATGCACAGGCTAAATGATTATACTTTAAGTGGTTTTTTTTTTTTGACATGGTTTTTTCCCTTTCTAGAGTGGCAAGGGTAGGCATGTGATGGGGATATATAAGTTTGGTTTCAGAGGGTCTGAAGGACATGGCACGTTTTTTCTCTCTTCTCTATATTTCGTGGGCCACTCTTGATTACTTTTGGTGGTGGTTGTTATTCTCTTTATTCTTATATTTTTCGACAATTTTTTCTCTTCTTGTCGAAGGGGTGTTTTTCCAGCAAGTTAATGGTTGGTCAACTTGCCTGTTATGGTTTATAATTGTTGGGTGCCCCTTTTCGACTGATTTTTTTCATGGATATTTCTCTCTTATATTTTGAGCTATTTTTAAGGGAGAATTCGTTGGGCTCTATTTTGGTGATTGTATCCATAATTGTTTCCTTGGGTGTCCTCGCCTTAATTGACATTTTTCTAATGGGGTCATCCCGGAAATATTTTCATGATACACCTGACATTGACATGCATGGTCACATTTCCTCGGGAATGAACAAACTCATTTAGGTTGTTGAAAAAATGTAGCAATAAAAGCGCAATTCGACTTTAGCCTTAGTCAAATTGAGTAAATCAAATTTCCACATTAGTAGGACAAAATGGAGGCAGTTAACTAGTGTGATATGGATCTTTTCACTCAATTAGCTCAGTAAATTTGAGTTAGTGGGCTTTGAGTTCATTCCTGCATGTGTGATTGCTAAATTTTAGTAATCTAGTTCGATTAGTTTTAATTGTATTCAATCAACTAAATTCTAACTATTGATAGGGTCAGTTGAAGGTCAGTTGTGTAGTGGGACAATATTATAACTCAAATATATTTTTAGTTAATTTATCAATCGGCCCAAAATAGCTAATGCATGCATGCAATTCAATTTTCTCAGATGAAGTGGAGATGACAAGGAAATGTAACATGATTTGTATACTAGTTTGAGTGTATAGTTGTTGCATGAAGTCAGGAGATCAATCCTTGGTAATTACACAAGAAAATAGGAGGAAATTCCTATCTTTTAGGATCTAATTTCCTCAAGGATTTCATAAGGAAATAGGAGGCTAGATTAGTAGATAATTGGCTAAGTGTTGGCCAGAGTTTCTCATTGAGTAGAGAGAACAATTATTCTTTTGCAGGTTGTGCTCATGGCTGGAGAAAGAAATTGTAATAGTTTCTCTATTCAACTAATTAATGTAAAGATGCTTGAGGGGTTTTTCACTATTGGGTTCCCTTAGAAATCACTATTTACTTGTGGTTTTTCTTATTGTATATCTATGCATGTTATTCTATATTTATGATTTCCATTCCGCAGTTTAGTAGAGTATAATTTGTGTCTCTTGTTTTCAGTTTGAAACCTTGAGAAGTTGCAATTTATATCAAATTTATACACGGTATTTGTTATCACCTAGATTGACCTTAGGCTGAAGGAAGGCAAGCCAGGGTAACCACAAACCACGCTTAACCTATAGCTAGCCCTACAAGGCAGGGAGAAGGCTCTCTCTGTAAGGAACCTCAGTCAAGGATGACTGCAAAAAAATGATTTTAGGCTAGGTATAGTGGCTCAAGAGGGTTTTGATAGATTTTTTGGTGTTTTTGTTGGATCAGATGGAGCTGGGAAGGTTAGGTCTGGGAAATTAAATCAGAAATGCAGATTATTCTATGGGGCAAGGTAGGCATGGACTTTAACACCTTTGGCTTTATGATTGTGAAGTGTTTAATACTGGTGAGGAGCTCAGAAGGGCATATGAGATGAATCCTTCTCAAACAATAGAAAACATAAAATATTGAATGATTTCCCAAGGCAGAGCACTGTAACAATGAATTATACCTATCTAACTTGAAAACATTCAACAGAAATCAATGGAATGAATGATGGCATACATAACATTTAACTAGCAATTACACAAGAAGAAACTGTGCTAAAATTCCATACCACAGGGATCCCATAAAAAATAGCTACAAATCTTTATTAATTCCCTTCCAAATTGGTTACAAATATGTACAATCAAGCTCAAAGCATCCCAGTGATTCCAATCCTCTTTACAGCCAACTGAAAAATTACATTAAATAGACATAGCCTCAGGGGGCGAATCCATAGAAAGAGGAGATATTTCACCTGCCCCCAAACAAAAACCTGAAGATAGAAAAACCCAACAGCATACCTCTGAAAGAGAGGAAACTGTACATTTGACCATCTGGAAGAATAATCTATTACATTTACTCCAACCAATGGGAATAAAAAAACTCTGGAACTGACCTGCTCCCTCATTTATCATTTGCTGCTGTTTCATGGTTGACGCCGTAATAATCTTTATATTCACAATTACTTACAGTCTTAACAGAATGTCCACCTGTTTTAACCCTTTTGCAATAGAAAACCCTTTTAAACCAATAAAATCGAATTTTCCTTATTTAATGGATAAAAACCCTTTTTTCTTTGAAAAGAGCGGAAAGACTTTGGTGGGACCGGGAATCGCAATCGCAATCGGAAAAGGAGCAGGTATATCTTGGGCAGAGGAAATGCGACAATGCGATGGTGATGGTGGAATGGTCCGATGCGATGAGGGAGCGATGGATGGAAATGGAGCGATGCGGTGATGATCGCATTGGGGAAATCAGGCGAGCGAGAGTTAAAGCGCTGAAGGGATATCACATCGGCAGAAGTCGGGAGTGTGGAGTTAGCGTTGGAGAAATATCGTGATTGCGCGATGCGATGAAGGACTATTGCATCGGCGGAAATGGATGGCGGGTATCACATCGACAGCAACGAAAGGGTGGAGTTAAGTGCAGGCGGGGAGCGATCGCGCGATGCGATGTTGCGATGAGATCGCATCGGCAGAAGTGAAATGGCGGGTTTGGCGCAGCGGGAATCGCGATATGTGATGTGTGATCATTGCATTTGGGGATTCGTAAATGCGGAATAATGCATTGTGGGAATGTGAAGTTGTGATGCGATGGTGCGATGGTGATCGCATCAGCGATAAGCCATCGCATCGGGGTTTGTAGGAGATGGAAATTTGAAAAGAAAAAGGGACTTGCGGTGAAGGGAAAAAACATATAAAAAGGTAAAAATGTAAAGTTAAAGAGCCAGCAGAATAATGGAAAAAAGGGGAAAGTTGTGTTTTTTGAGCCATTATTCATTTGGGCATATATTCCGATCCAGAAAATGATTTTAGGAGTGTGATATACTGTTGGAAATATTTTTCTGAGCTCCTTCTGATGAACACATTTACAACATGTTTTGCACTGAATATCATGTGAAAAACATCTTTGAAAACCAGGCAGAGAAGAAGCCCCTTTGATCCTTGGTGACGGGCTGCAAAAGAATAACAGTGGCTTTATGGAGATAACAACTTCTGAAGTTAAACTTATTACATATAGAAACACAAAATTACATAAGAAATGATATTAAAAACAAAGTACCCTGTTTAAAAAAATTACACTAAGCTTAAAAGAACACCTTCTGTGACTTTTCAAAATACTATGCTTTGGGTTTATTTGGCATCCTCATGTCCTTGCTGATATTTATTGACACTTTTATCATCAATTTGACTATGGTGGAACCCTAAAACCTAATGAGACCAACCCTATGACCTAATAAATGAACTGTAGAGTGAAAATGAATCATGACTTAAGACCATAGAGAGGAGAACCAACAAGTATTTTCATGGGGGAAGACTGATGAAGTGACCCCAACCATCAGTGAATCCATGACCTAATGGAGTGATAAAAAGCTATAATATGAGACTCCTACTATGCAAATGCAAAAGATTAGATTTCGATCACCGATGGTAGTATGACAAGACTGACACTAACAGTATCAAAGACCTATAATCACATTAGAACAAATATTTCGAAATTTTCTCTTGGGATTTTTGATTTTGCAGCTTCAGTTTATAATTTTTTCTTCAGAATCGGGAGAATTCCTTTCAACAAACTGAGATTGGAGTATGCACTGGAGGGTAGCTCAAATTTAATTTCCTGGAAGGATAAAATGCAATTAGTTCTCGATGATAATGGTGTGTTAGAATATGTTAAAACTGATATTGGAAAACCTCCATAGTAGGATGCACTACAATTAGCCAAATGGAAGAAGGATGTTGCAAATGGAAGGATAATTATTCTGTAAGGAGTGAGGAAATATCCACGACAAAGAGACACCATTTTCTATGTGTAAGACACTGAATGAGCTATTTGAAAATAACAGTGACAATAGAAAATTGGCCCTAAAATAAAAACTTCGAAACATATGGATGTAGAAGAATGATGCCATTCCACAAGATCTCTCCAGATTTACACACGTTCAAGATGAACTTGGAGGGGTTGGGGTGAATGTTGCAGAAGATGACCTAGTGAGCCTAGCTCTTCTAGGCCTTCCAAAATCTTGGCAAAACTACCATGAATCTGTGAATGGAAGGGAAAAATTATCGAATTGGGAAAGGTTGTGGTCCGATTTGGTTCAAGAAGAGTTCAGGAGAAATATCAGAGATGGAACTTCATCTAGAGTAGAGGATGAAGAGAATTTTGCCTTTGTTGGAAAGGGGAAGAAGGGAAAAGGGAAGAGGACCCAAAGAAAACCTGAGTCCAACGAAAATAATGGCAAGAATAAATAATTGAGCAAGATAAAATGTTTCCCCTACCACGAATTTGGGCACTATGCAACTAAATGTCTGTAGAAGAAGTCTACGAAGAAGCCTTCAGGAGGGGAACGAGGTGAAGCATTGGTTTCAAAATTTGAATTATAATTCAGCCTAATAGCATGCATGTCCAACACTATTATGATGAGTGTGTGGTACCTTGATTCCGATGCCTAATTCCATATGGCAGGCTGCAAGGAGTTTTTTAGTAGCTTGGAGGAGAAGGATTTCCATATGCATATCGAAATGGGGGATGATGGGAGGTACATTGCTACATGAATTTGTACTGTCACCTTTGAGAGGGATAAATCCTCTCCTCTTTGCCTCAAAGATGTTATGTTTGTACCTAGGCTGAAGAGGAACTTTATCTTTGTAGCAATATTGTAGGATCGTGGTGTTGGAGCGGGGTCCCCTAAGTCCGACTATTTTTCTATATTTTGTAATAGTTTAGTCTTCCGCAGGGGTTTTGGGGCGGGTCAAAACCCCTCATGAATTGTAATGGGTGAAAGGGTAGATCAAGGGGCCACAAACCATGTTTTGTGGACCAGAGAGTAACATAGGCTAATTGTATAAATATATCGAGAGATCGAGTCTAAGAAGTCAGTTTTTGGATAAGTCTGAACGTGAATGATAGATTTGGATACTTTGTGATATTTTGTGTGGATTTGTCTGGGTAGAAGGCTCTTGCTGGCTGTGTGCGTAGAGACCTTAGTCCTGCTGTGCGCGAACGCCGCTAGCTGTGGAAGTGTTTTGTATGAAGGATCTAAGCTGATAAGTAATAAAGGAATATTGTTGTGGGTATCTGAGTTCTATATGCATATGATGTTTATGTTATGAATGTGTCTACATCTTATTTCTGATTTTTGTACTGCTTGCAATTAGATCTCTTGCGCAACTGTGTTTGGGTTTATTTGAATGCTTATTGGATGAATATGATGGTATAAGGCTCTGATATGATGTGTTAAAGGTTATTACTTGATTTATGATTGTAATATTCCAAAATGGGGATGCAACAATACATGAACACAATAATGAAAGAGCAGTGATACATCAACACATAAAATGCCGGAAGATCCCAATAGCCATCATATTAAGATCATAACAACAAATTTTTACAATATCTTGAAGAAGGAGTCACTCAAGATAGGCAAAATCAGCCTCAAGAAACATGTACATAAAACATAAGATCACTGCTACACAGGAAAATGCCCAAGGCTATGATAGCACAGTTTTATTAGAGATACTACTACTGGGAAGTGTCAATACTCAAATATACAAATATAGGGCCCAAAAAATTTTGGGAGTGAAGATCTAGACTCCCAAACTGAATTTCAAGGCAATCCGGAAAGGATTTCCTAAAATATACGTAATGGTAAAAATGTTAGAGTTGCAGTCCTAAGACTGAGTAGCAGCTGCAACTCAAGAAATAGATGGATATGGCTGATTATGATGCACAATATGAATAATTAGACCTCCTCCAATGAATCTCCCAAGTGAAAGGCTGATCCTAACTGTTACACCATTTTTTGGTCATCTAACCTCTTATCATTAGATGGACCCAAGTACACCATGTAAGACCAATTTTACCCTAAGTAAAATTGCTTTCACTATGTAAAATAACTTAATAAACCACATTTATTAGGTTGTTTATGGTCTAAACAGGAAACCCCAAAAGGAAATATTAAACAAACCTATTTTGTTTAATTTTCCTCATGGAATAATTAATTAAACCATAATTTAATTATTATTCCTAGTCATGTTTAACTCAAAAACAAAGAAATTAATTAGATAAACCTTTATTTATCTTATTATTTTCTAGGAATAATTATTTAAATCTTATTTAGATAATATTCTTTGTTAAATATGACCAAATCACCCACAAATAATTAAATAAATCATTATTTATTTAATTATCCTTCAACCACTTCCTTAAAAAGATAAATAAATCATTTATTTATTTATTATTAACAAATAAAGGGATTTTGACCCAAGTCAAATACTTTTTCCCTCCAACAAATATAATAAAATATTCCATAAAAGGTGGATCTAGATTTGGTTAACATTATTTTAATCATGCACCAAGATCTAGAATGACCCAATATTTTGTTATAAATAGGAGGGTTTTTCCTACCATTCTTCACCCTTTGTTGCCTATTAGATCACTCTGGATCTAAACTCTTGGTCTGACTTTGAGCCATTATCATTGTCATATTTTCCATTATTTGTTGTGTGAGCTCCCTTCGAGTTCTATCTTTGTCTGGGTTTTCTACACCAACAGGAGAGAGAAATGCTAGATCTGAAGTGCTGAGGACTTCCAAGAACCCATCCCATTGAGGAGAATTGGAAACATCTTCTTGTTTTCCTCCCAGGTGCCCTTAATACAAAAATTCTTTCCAAAATTGTTCTTGTCTTGTCTATTGGATATATGGAGCAAACCCTTCTTTTTACTGCTTAATGTCTTTCTATGCATAGATCCGGTTTTTTTTGCAGCACTTGTCTTGATCAATTAACTACAGATCTGAAGATATTGGGAGCCACATTTGATGTTAGGGCTATAAGTTATGCGTAGCTAAAGTGGTCTTTTTTCGTACGCTTCGACAAAAGATTCATACTAACAATTGGCGACTCCACACGGGTTTTCAATTACGACCGCTGTCGTTTTTCATATTCCTGCATATCCAGCTACTTCAAACCCTAGGGTTTCTCTTCAGCTTTTTATTTTTCCTATTTTTATGGTGCCTTTCACCTTTAAAACTCTCTAAAACCCTCAAAACATTAAAACCCCCTAAGAAACTCAGATCCGGCCCCAGCCACAGTGAGACATGAGCCGCAAATGAGACGTCAAAACTTTTCTCGCAAATCAGCCGCCGAGATGGTCCCGGACCAGAGGCCTCCACCTCTTTAGATAGAAACTCAGACCGGGACTCCAGCCACTTTTCACCCTCTTTCGCGACTCCGCATCGAAAGTGTGCCGTGTCAGAACTCCTCGTGGACCTCGAAATTTTTTCGCAGTTTCTGCCGGCCGCTGTGGTTTTCCTCTTCCTCTCGTCTCGTCTCGTTTTGACCTCGGTTCTCGATCTCTGTTTTCCTCATCTGCGGGAACACAGCCCCCTAGGGTCGCGTACCCTCCACTTTTTGTGGAAGAGTTTTTATCTGTTTCAGGTCTGTTTTTTCAGAGTTTCAGCCCCCCTTTTTCCAGATCTGATACCTCCTTTTCGGACCTCTTTTAATCAGCTCTTCTCCCTTTCAAATCACATCCTGTAGATTTTTTTGGACCTACTTTTAGGGCCTCCTCCTTGCCCCTTATGATTTTTGTTGATTTCCTCCTTTTTTCCAGCCACCTTGCCTCTGCCTCTTGGCTATGATCTGCACCTCTTTTCAGCAGCTTTTCCCTTTAGATCCCTATCCCTTTCGACCCTAGCTCTATTGGCCTCTTTTTAGTGTGTTTTGATCTGATTTTTTTCCTCTTTTTAGTTTTGAGAGACCCACCTTTTTGGGTTGAATCGATGCAATAGTAGCTGTTAATTTTCTGTTATTTCAGCATTATATATTGTTTTTGCACCATTATTTTCAGTTACGCAGCACACTTTTTCTCTTGCTCTCAAAACGAAAAGGGTTTAAAAATTAAAATTAATGCATGCCACACACTCACCCTAAGCAAAGAAGAGCCTGGTTTACACCGCCAAGCAAAGAATTTAAAATCAATTGACAGTGCACCTTTTTGCCCTTGTTTCAATATTGTAATCACTTGATTCTGCACCTCCCTGCCTTTGTCAGTTGTTCTTCTTCCCCTCGTGCCATGTTTGTGTTGTCACCATTGCGCCCCCAGCCGCACATCCCGCAGACCCCCTCGCTCACCCCGCTCACCCGTCGACCTACTCCTTCCCGCCGTCGTCGAGTTAGTCCTCCTCCGAGTTCGCACTCTGAATCCTCTTCTGATTCATTAGGTTCTCCTTTTACTTCCGGTTCTCCCCCTGTCACCTTCACTATGTCTAGTCCAGGGCCTAATGCTAGTGGTAATCCCAGCCCTAATGTCGGGACTGCTACTAGCGGAACCACCATAGGAACTACCTCGGCTGCGCCCTTGCTCCCCTTCATGGTAGGCCTCAGCCTTCCTGATTTGGACCGGTTGAAAAATGACCCTACATACCATGACCCTAGTTGGCCCGCTATGCCAACAAAGCTCCCTTCTAACATCCCAAAGTTTGAAGGCCTTGCTGGAGAATATCCTTCAAATCATGTCCGATCTTTCCACATGTGGTGTTCATCTCAATCGCCACTGGGTGTGAGTTCAGCCCTAACCTGCGTGCTAGTCGCACGCTTATGCGAAGCTTTTCCATGTATGTTGACCAGGCCACTCCCTCCACTCCTTCCCATACCACCTTTGCGACTCTTGCCCGAGCTTTTTTATCTTACTTCTAGCTTCCCCTTTGTTATGACACTGGTATCGAAATTTTGACTTCTTTCTCTCAATCATCTGCGACCCGCCTATTTGATCATGTCCAAGAATGGCGAAGACGAAAGAGCCTATGTCAATCCCCTAATTTTGAAGACCATGTTGACATGGACTGGTTCCTTAGATCTCTATTTCCTCCTATCGGGAAAGATGTCGCATCGCATTTCCCCCAAACCGAAGAAGCCGCCCAACCCGGCGTTAAACATGACTCGATTCATGCTCGTACCAAGTGCTTAGTACTGCTCTACCCCATCTCCCCCTGCACCGTGGTGTCATCGTGCACCGGGGGCACCCGCGCCACCCGTATCGTTGGAGCTCTCTCACCGACATGCCCAACCCCATGGGTTATGGTTTTCCTGGAGGGGGCAACACCTCTCACACTTGAGCCCCTCCCGTAGCACGCATCCAGGGATCTCGGCACATGCCTTTGCTTCAGTTCCCTGCTTACCTCAATGTCGTCGCCACCCCAATCATTATCCGCATCCCTGGTGCTCCAGCTCCTCCGCATTTGGCACCCTCCTCCCCGTCTTCAACCCCCCGCAACAGCTACCACCGCCCCCTCAAGACAGTGATGCATAGTGGTGATTCGTGAGTTCCCAAACACCTAAAGGGACAGTGGCCACTCAACCTTCCCCTAGTTCCTCCACCACGATCCTCATGATGAACTCTGATCCACCTCTAACCGTCGACCTTAACCTTCAAACTCGGTCTCGCCAGTACCCCACATCTTCTGCTCAGTCTGCCCCCGAGTCCCCTTCTTCAGGTTCTACAGAGCCTCTTTCGACATCCAATGGTCCCTTGCATATCCCTCAGCCCAAATTTGAGGTTCATACCAAGATTCCTAAGGGACCATTACGCCAAAATGCTGCTCCTGGTCAAGCTGCTCATTCGTATAGCATAGTAGATGATTTGGCGCAGTCTCCTGCTGCCATTTCCACATTGAAACTCCTCTAGTCGTGCCCTTCCCAAAAGAAGGCTCTACTATCTGCCATGGGCGCTGTAGATCCTGCTGATGACCAAATGATTGTTTTCGACGCCCATCAATCCGAGCATCCTCCCCTTCCTGTTTCCGTAGCCTTCCAAATCCCAGTCAAAATCTGGAACGCTAACGTTTACCGATGCATAATTGATGAGGGGGCATCCACCTGTGTGATGTCCGCTTCGGTTTGGAAGCAACTCAGATCTCCTGAGTTGGCCCCTTCCACGATCACCCTTCAAGCGTGGGATGGCCACGCCTCCCAGCCCATTGGCCTCTTCCGTAATTGTCCTATCACTCTTGCGGGCAAGACTGTTTGCGTTGACGTAGAAGTCATCGACGCCCCTCTCGATTACAAGATTCTCTTGGGGCGAAGCTACACCTATGCCATGTCTGCTGTCCCATCCGCAGTTTTTCGCAAGATGTCTTTTCCTCACAATGGAAAGATAGTCACCATTGACCAGTTGACGTATCATGAGCCAAAATCTCAGACCTCCCCTGAGACGACCATCTCTTCTGTAGCCAATAAGAAAACTGTCGATTCTTTGACCAGTGTCTCTCCCGGTGTCTACAAAGACTCCTCTTTGCTTGGAACCTTCCTTGGTCTTCCTCCTCCTCCTGTCTTCGACCCCAGCTCATCGAATGTTTGCATGATGCAATCGTCTCGGGCTGATCTCAAGCAACCTGCTTCGGCTAGTCAGCAACCGCGCTCTCCGCAACTTGCTCCTAGCCCTTCACCTGCAGCTGGTATTCATGAGCCTCTTTACCCTCTTGGAATGGTTCCTCCAAGCCTTAGCCCTTTAGGAGCCATCCCACCTAGCCATTACCCCTCTAGTCAGATACCGTTCCTAGATCCCCCACCAGGAGTGTACACGGTACTTGTCATGGCCACCCTCTCTCTTCCTAACCTGACCCTTGGGATTCCCGTATGGTACCTTGATCCTCCAGCCCCAACCTTGCCTGGTCAACCAAAAACTTATCTTGCTTTGACCCCGGTTCAACCGGTCCCCAGGACTTCTCCCGCCGCAACAGTGCCTCAGTCACCTCAACAGGAACCACCTCCTGTTGCGACCGCTTCGGGTAAGAAGGGCAAAGCTCGCAAGGGGGCATCAAAGGACAAGGCTTCCCCGAAAAAACTTGCCCCTCCTCGGCCTCCAAAGCATACCATCCAGTGTGCTTTGTGTGATATTTTCGGTTACGCCATCCATACCTGTCCTGAATTGCTTCATCTCAAACCCATGGTTAATGTCGCGTTCCCTGAGTCCCTGGTCCCGGAAGCCTCTGTTCTTTTCGCGACCGCAGCCAAGAACCCCCAAACTATTCACACCAACCACCCCTATGCTTTGTGTGACCTCCATGACCATTACACCCACCTTTGTCCTCGCCTCGAGGACTTCTGCACCTCTCTAGCCGCGGTCTGCCAATTCGAGGCCAAGCGCAATGAGCCCACCTCTCCCATATTTGCACATTTTTCTTTGGCAAAACTACCAGACATGACTGCTCCCATTGACATCCCCCCTCCTGATGTCGAGATGACGGAGCCTTCGTCCAGCATTTTCTACCTATCATCATCCATGAGACCCTTGGGGAACATTACCTCTGAATCCCCCCCTGTTGTTTCACTCGACCTTCCTTCAGCGATCACCCTGGGCTCAACATCGGTAGATCCTTTATCTGCTTACTTTTCTGTCACCCCTTGTGACGATGCGCATGTGAACCTCTCCTCTCATGATGATGAATCAGGTAGCTTTGCCGCGTCAGGTGGTCTTTCTTCCACCAGTCACCCCATCTTCTATCACGATGACGACATTATGGATGAAATCCGCACCCCTGACTTTATCCATCCCCCTTTACATCGAACCCCTGCGTTTGAACCACATGCACCCTGTGGCCATTACATCGAAACCCAATATTTGGGTAAAGGGGCACCCATATTCGAGAGACCAGGAGAAGAAATTCTCCAAAACTCTCCTAGTGTATCTGGTCGTGTTGACTTTAGTACCATTATTCTTCCACATTTTGAAGAACCTCTAGAGTCCCATATCACTTTAGATCACTCTAGGGATGATACCCCTTATCATTCCCTCATCTTCCATCAGCAACCCAATCTCTTAGACATTGTTGTTGACCAACCTATGGGTTTTCTAGGAGAGCATCAGTTCATTATCTCCAAATCCTCTCTTTGGGATAGTGACACCAGGTATGCCAACCTGAAAACTTAAGATCCATTTGCTTCATATATGCAGTACCAAAAGAGATTGGTAATCCTCCATTCCCTTTCTCAAACTGCATAACCATAACGAAAACAAATGGCACACCACATCATTAAAATGTGTTTAGATCCCCCTTTTTCTAAATAAATTTTGGCATGACCACACCATGCTTGGGGGCACCTATGCCCCTCAACCATAACCCTCCTCAAAATCGAATTTCTTCACTTGCAACACTCACACTAGGGGCACCATTTGGCCTCCATACTTATCCATGCTTGTGTTGATGTTCGTCATGAGTCACCATCTTGTACTCATGTTTTTATGGTCCCCCATTGGACCTTTACTGTGTGGCAGCACCATCAAGTCGCCCTTGTTTAGAGCATCCAAGTTGAGTCATCATTGCATTCATGGAGTCTATCCCAAGTCCCTTTGTACCCCGCTATAGTCCTCCATCCTTCATTGCTTGGTCTTCCTTGTGTCGGAACATATTATGACCTCGCCCACCCACCCCCCCCGTCCCCTATCCCTTATTATATTGTGTCCGTCGCCTATGTCATTCATGTCCTTTATGCACTAGCAAGGGAAGTCGTCCATTTGCTACTCAGTCCCCTCCATTCCATCATCATCATTGGTATTAGTCTGTCAGTCGCTCTACTATTTTCTCTCGTGCCTTAGTTGAGGACCCCTCATTGCCTCACCTATGGCAGACCTCCTTCTGTTGACATCAACTCATTCATTCCAAAAGACAAGTCTAGAGGGCGGTGTACCTTGGTTCCAGCTTCCACTCTTGTTCGGTGCCTCGAATCAGGCAAAGGGATTTCTCATTACCCTTTGACTTGATTGTTTCTCAGCTCCAACTCCTTTCAGCATGATCGAGATCCGTATGCTCGATGGTCCAGTGATGCTGCAACAGCTATTGGTGTTGCCCGGGTGTGTGTGAGATGTCTCAGCCCTCATGAGGGGGTGGCCCTGCAGGTAGCCCCCCACATGCCCAGATGACCTCTTCATTGCAGCCTTCGATGCAGCTCCATATATTTGATGATGTCGGCCTTAGCCGCTTGCAGCGCCTCTTTGATTTGCATGTATCAATCAGATTTTGTGAGCCCTTCCCCGCTTGTAGGGGGCATTTGGGTTGTATTTGTATCTCATGTACTCAGATATTATTGTATAAGTCCTGGTTGTTATCCCAGGCACAGCATGTATATGGGATCCCTCATTGTATTTCTATCTGGCTCATGTTTATGCCAGCTGTACTTTATGGTTCAGTCCCTTGTTTACTGGACACACTATTCTTTTGTACTTTGTCTCGGCGGGCATAGGTATGCCTCCCCCACCACCTTTAGCACAGGTACCCTCTCATAAAAAGAGACTTGTTGCACCTGCAAGTCTCGTCTCCTCAGGGTCTAGTTCTTCAGCACATTAGTCTACCTTACATTTCTCTCTCTGACTTCCCTTTTGATGTCTGGTGATTGAGTTCTTACAACGTACTTCGGTCATATGATTTGCTCCTAACACTCGCACGCTGGGGGGCAATCTGTTACACCATTTTTTGGTCATCTAACCTACTATCATTAGATGGACCCAAGTACACCATGTAAGACCAATTTTACCCTAAGTAAAGTTGCCTTCACTATGTAAAATAACTTAATAAAACATATTTATTAGGTTGTTTATGGTCTAAACAGGAAACCCCAAAAGGAAATATTAAACAAACCTATATTTGTTTGATTTTCCTCAAGGAATAATTAATTAAACAATAATTTAATTATTATTCCTGGTCATTTTTAACCCAAAACAAAGAAATTAATTAGATAAATCTTTATTTATCTTAATATTTTCTAGGAATAATTATTTAAATCTTATTTAAATAATATTCCTTGTTAAATATGACTAAATCACCCATAAATAATTAAATAAATCATTATTTATTTGATTGTCCTTCAACCACTTCCTTAAAATGATAAATAAATCATTTATTTATTTATTATTCACAAATAAAGGGATTTGACCCAAGTCAAATACCTTTTCCCTCCAACAAATATAATAAAATAGTCCATAAAAGGTGGATCTAGATTTGGTTAATGTTATTTTAATCATGCACCAAGATCTAGAATGACCCAATATTTTGTTATAAATAGGAGGGTTTTTCCTACCACTCTTGACCTTTTGTTGCCTATTAGATCACTCTGGATCTAAACTCTTGGTCTGACTTTGAGCCATTATCATTGTCATATTTTCCATTATTTGCTGTGTGAGCTCCCTTGAGTTCTATCTTTGTCTGGGTTTTCTACACCAACAGGAGAGAGAAATGCTAGATCTGAAGTGCTGAGGACTTCCAAGAACCCATCCCATTGAGGAGAATTGGAAACATCTTCTTGTTTTCCTCCCAGGTGCCCTTAATACAAAAAATTCTTTCAAAATTTGTTCTTGTCTTGTCTATTGGATATATGGAGCAAACCCTTCTTTTTACTGCTTAATGTCTTTCTATGCATAGATCTAGTTTTTTGCAGCTCTTGTCTTGATCAACTAACTGCATATCTGAAGATATTGGCAGCCACATTTGATGTTAGGGCTATTAGTTATGCGTAGCTAAAGTGGTCCTTTTTCGTACACTTCGACAAAGGATTCATACTAACACTAACACTGAAGATCTCACCCTCCAACAATCCTGCAAATCCTTACTGCAAATGTACACTGAAAATAACGCAGTCAAGGAGAGGGATTGCGCTGTAGGATAAAGGGAATATGTTGGCCAAGTGCCAAGATCTGATATCTACTCCAAATGCTTCCTTGCTAATCTCCCAAAGGAAGGAAATATTCCTCCTCTGAAAAACAAGCTATGGAAGTGGTGTTGTCAACCCTCCACTGCAACACCCTGCAACACAACATTATACTTTAGCAGAAAAATGCTGTAGCTGAAGGAGAATTCTTTGCCTCAACCTTGAATGTGGAGAAATGAAGTATAAGTTCCCTCAAGAGGCCTCTCTTGAAAGGAGAAGGAATTCCTAAACAGGAATTCCTTGCATAGCAACTCTGCTAAACAATAAGAGAATGCATAATAGTCTAACGAGACCATAAAATCAATAATCCATAACATGTCTTACTATGGCTGCCTTGCCCTCCTTTTATAAAAATGGAAGCCCTCTCACCATGGGTACCACTCATTAGGTTTTCCTCCACCAAGGAATATTCCTCTCACTATCTCTGTGATGTCTCAAAAGATGATCTCCACCTCCTATCCTAGCGCTGTTGACTTGGTCAAACTTGACCTTGTCCACATGAAAATGCCCCTTTTCACACATGAGGGCGTGAAATCCAGCTCCTATTATGATCCCTTTTCAAATTATGAGGGATTTTATTCATATTTTTATTATGCCTGGGCCTCCTTACACATTTATTCAACTGCTAGGTGATAAAAACAAAAATCAATATTTCAATTAGCTGCATGCTAAATTTGGAATATTACAATCCTCCCCTCCCAAATGTTGCTTGTCCTAAAGCAACTGCAAGGATATAACTGAAAGGTCTCCCCTCCTCCTTCTGTAGCATCCACATATGATATGCTCCTCCAAGGAATGAGATGCTGTCTCATCAATAAATCTCCATATTGCCCCTCCCAAGCATGCAAGTTAGCTGAACAGCTATCATCATGAACAAGTAGAGTACTCAAGGAGGCAATAAGGGGCTGTATAGAGGTCCCTTCGAGGAATGGAATTTGGAATGTAGTGGGAATCATCATTACCATGTGGATCCTCCATCCCCAAGCTTTCATCCATACAAAATGAGCCACCATCCAAAATGGTAACTCATACAAATTATCCTCCACCTTGAGCTCCTGTAATGTAGGTGGGTTGAAAATTTGATCATGGTAGAAAAAATAGCCTACCCCATGCTTAGCTCCTCTCCACTTATAATAAGTGTAGAGTATCTGCTGTTCTTGGGCTGAAAAAGTGTTTCCTCCAAGTGGTAAGAAGAAAAAGGGATCTCCAAAGATCTTCCCTCCAACGTTGTGAATCATGCTGGCCCAAACCATCCCATATATGATGAATAGGAAATCACCATCATATGGCATCCAAGTGAGTTGAATACTGAAGGTTTCATGTAGAGCTGAAAGGTACCAACAGTTTCCCAAGTGGTCACAGTGTAGTTTTCCTAACTGCTGTTGCACAACATGACATGGAAACTCAGAGAAAAGTTTCTCCCAATGATTTAGGAGAGTCATAGCCCAAGTGCTCCAAGAAATCTCATGGCCCACCTCATAAAGAGACAAGTGTTTTGTTGTGGTGGCCATATCACCTCCCATGCTCCCATTAGAACATATAATGCAAAAGTGTGGGAATCCTATTTCCCAAAGGACACATCCAACCAATGTGTCTCTCCCCCAAACATGCTCCCAAATGAGAATAACAACAACATAGGGAACCATAATGAGAATCATACTTGCTGCCATATGTAGCAAGGGAGAAGGACAATGGTCCCTCAAATGCAACCAACGCAGTTTGAATCTCAACTGCAACAGAAAATGAAATGATGGGTGGCCTCCCCACCACTTGCTTGCTGCCCCAATCTCCTAACAAGTTTGGAGAAAGTGTATGGTGTATGGTGCAAAGTGAGCATGTTCTGCAAAAGATACAACCTCCCCAAGTCCTCCTAGGGAGTGGCCATCACCGCCTCAAGTATACCATGAAGTGTAGAAGGAAAAATGCTCCTTCCTTGAGCAATATCCTACACATATATGGTTAAGGGTTGCACATATACATTATACAAATCATTATGCAAACATACAATACCCTTACCACATGTTTTTCTCATGCAAATGGAGTGGCTCATAAATGAGTCTCCTCTCAACCTCAAAGAGAAAAGAGGTGGCTATGCTAACTCTTCCAAAGAGTTATGTATCTCCTCCATCTCCACATGATCCATGCATCTCCTCATATGCTGATATATCTCCTCTTCAAAGCCTTCCCAAATGTACCCCTCCATGATGGTGTGGTATGCTCTCATAGAATAAGTGTGGCTGAAGAGAAAATCCTCATGAGCTGCTAGTAGCAACTTCTCCTTGAGCTTGGAAGCTCCAAATAAGAATATCCTACCATGATAGTAGATGACCCCATCTCTGACTGAATATCCCTCCTCATGCAACTGGTCATCCAATATCATGCAAGCAAAAAGATCCTTGGAATACTCCACCAATAGCTAGGAATTCCAATATGGATCTATCCTCCATAGTGACAGCGCTGATGAACTATCATGAAGATCATTTGTCATATGGTTGTCCTCTTCTTTGACATCTCCCATGCCAAATATGCAAGTTGAAAGGCTGCTATCCTTCCCCTGCTGCTTCTGCCACAGTGCAGAATCTGAAGTGAGAGTGGGTAATGATGGTGTTGAGAGAATATCTCCCTCCTCCTTGAGTCTACCCAAGACTCTCAGTGCTATACCAAGCTCTCCCAAGGTCCTCACCCCTCTCGAATCAATGATTGGTGCCTCCATATGTGAAGCATCCCTCATCATCTACTGATATAGTGGTCTCCCCGGTGAAATGCCTCCATGCAACGAGACATCATCATTAAGAGTAGAATACATACATGAATGGACAGAATTTTCCTTGCCCTCACTGCGCAATCCAATCTCCCTCTTAGGTGCATCAACCTCCTGAAATAGATAGGGGTGTGCGCTCCTCATCATATGATGCTGGTCATCCTCCCTATCTCCTCCTTTTATCTCCATAGTTTCACACCCTATCATCAATGGCACATGTAGATCATGAGTTGTACCTTGTGTTATAGCCTAAATCTACCTCAGGCTGAAGGAAGGCAAAATTCAGGGTAACATCAAACCACGCTCAGTCTGGTAGCTAGCCCTACCAGAACAGGAGAGGGCTCTCTTCGGGTCAAACTCAGTTAAAATAACCAATAGGGTCTGAGATGACTGAAATGAATGCTAATTTTAGGCTAGGTATATGAATCAAGGAGTTTAATTTTGATTTTTAGGGTTTTTGCTGGAAAACGGGAAAGGCAATTTTTGGGCTTGGGGATGAGGCCAAATTCTTGCAGAGTTCAAGTTGGGGCTGGGAAGGCAATGAATTTGATGTCTTAGATTCAATGAATGGATGGAAAAGACTGTTGAGGAGCTGAAGAGGGCAAGAGGGTGCAAGGATCCTCTTCAAACTGACGAAAACATATAAAACTAAACAAAAGTTTAAGGCAGAGCACCAACAAACTAATGAATTCTACCTTAGTTACTCATTTGTTTAATTTCGGAAGAAAAGAGAAGGGAAACAGCATACATAAAAATTAATGAAACTTACAGATACATGGAGAAAAACATCATCAAAACTTAGAGCCACAAGGATCCCAACAAGTGCTGCAAAACTCTGGTCTTTCCTTTGCCAAAAATACTGAAATGAATATACAATGAGGTGCCAAACTATTCCCAAGAGTCCAACACTGAAAATGACTCAGAAAATACATAATATAAACCATCCTAACCCCTTCCCATGCCTCTAGGGGTCGAGCTCCTCCTTCTAGGAGCTGTTTCAACCAACTCTAAACATGGAACTGAAATCTAGGCAGCCAAACAACTTGCCTCTAAAAAGAAGGAAACTGATTCATTCATTTAATTTTCACTTTTTAGTGAATGAATCCTCTAGAATAAGTAAATGTGAGCCAAAATTACATCATAGCCATAAAATTACATCAATATAGATCAATAATTACATCCAAAAGTGAAACTAGTCAAACTGGCCGAATTTCTGAACTGAAAAGTGAAAATTGGGCAAAAATCCTCTATGCGCCGCGCCCAAAAACTCAATGCGTCGCGCCACTTTGAGCCTGTTTTTGAGGCAATTTCAGAAGTCCAAATTGCAGTCATGATAGCTCGTTGGAAATCCCTGGATGTATAATATCCAACCCAAGTGGAATTTTTCAATTTGGAGTTCATTTCCCCTGTCAAAAATCAAATCTCCCAAGACTGGTCAAAATGTGAAAAATGAGGCTGCCTCAAGGCAAAGTGCTGTTGCAGTCAACTTTTGAAAGTCTTCCTCAACTCCACATTGAGCTCATGATATCTCATTGGAAAGATCTTTGTGTTTAGTTATCATTTGACTCATCAAGCAAGTCATTTGGCCAACCAAGCTAGGAGAAATCTTGAGTTTCCCAAGGTCACTTCAGAGGTGCATTCAATTCTCCTGAGGCAACGATATTTTTGACATTTCTCTAAAACCATGATACCTGTGTAAAAGTGAAGGAGGGTTTTCTTCCTTGGACTATTTTGGACAAAAAATGCTCTCATTTTTCTAAAATTCATCTTTTATGGCTCAGAAACATCATTTGAGTGAAACCTATCCCGATGTGTGGAACAAGGGATTTGTCAAAATGAAGCGAAATGAAGGGGATAAGGGGTTTCTAAATTCTTGAGAAAATTTTTGGAAGTAGGGAGGGATGTTAGGAAATAGGGGAAAGTGTAATTTCAGAGATTGAGGGAGGGGAAGGGGTCCAAAAGGGTAAAACACAGGCCTAGCCTAGAAAATTGCCAAGTTGTGGCAAGAAACTAGGGTTTGTGCAAAAATGAGGAATTTGGGGGATCTCAGTGATGGGAAGTGTTTAATAATGTAAATTAAGGATAGGGGAAGGTTTATGAACATCATGATACAATTTTTGATGATGAGTTGACCATCCAAGAGAAATTACCTCCAAAACCCTAGGAGAGGGAAATGAACCTTACCTAGGTACAACTAAAGTATGAACAAGGTGTAAAATGACCCTTTGAAACTTGACATGATGATGAAAACCCTATGAATGATGGTACACTCAGCTGAATTGTGACATGGAACGACATTTGGACAACTTTGACAGGAGTAAAAGCAAACCCTAGACCTAATGCCTAGTGACCAAATTTTGCTTGAAGACTCACTGAAATGACAAAATTTGACCTTGACATATTAAAATCACTTTTTAAGAGCATGTTTGATCACTAGAGGAATTTTGCAAAGACTGAAACTAACACCTTGATCTCCACATATGAGATCATGGGGAATTCCTTGCAATGCTGCAATAATCCCTCTTGTTGGAGTAAGAGCTCCCTCTTCCTCGGCATGAGGTGCTAGATAAACTCTAGAAATGACAATGTTGTTGCCCTCATCCTCATCAATATGTATGGGAAACCTCCCAATGACTGGATCCTCTTTTGAAAAAGGGATCTCCATACCCTCTTGCTCAAGAATAGAAGATAGAGGTCTTGCCTCTAGCAAGGTATGATGCAAGATATCAGCCTCCTCAATGGTTTTCTGAAGTGGAGTTGAGTTTATGGTTTCCTCCATCACATGCAAGGTTTTTGTTTTCTTAGGTTTTTTTAACTTCACCACATGTGTTGCAGAAAGTTTTCCATCAAATCTTTCCACTAATGTCTTAGTGAACCTTTTTTTTTTTTGTAAAAGTTAAGCGGAGTTCTATTAATTTTTTGGATAAAAAATACATTGTTCTACAGGAGTCAAAGCGACCTTCCTGAGTTGGCTTTGTAGCATTTTCTTGGCATAGCATTCAAGGAATGTGCTGGCTGTAGATGCATGGCGCTGAACATTATAATTTCTCGTGGAAACCGTGAGGTGATATGACATGCAGAGATTGTTAAGTCAACACTGAGGTGTGCATTTTGCGCTGCCTGAAGTGTATGAGCGAACATTTTTTTGGTGCGGCTTGAGTATGTAGAGACAGGTGTGCAGGGATGTGGCACAGACATAGATTGCTCAACCCTGTTGGCACAATTCGTCCCTTGTCGTGATGTCTTAGTGAACCTTGCATAAGAAGAAGTATTCTCATTTTTCAAAGAAAAAGACACAAATATCCACCATGCATAGGCCTTACCTCCAAAATGTAGTTCTGCAAATTTGATGGCCTCATCTCGAGAAATGTGATGTTGCTGCAAATAGGAGTCTAGCTCCTCCACCTGAGCTCTATCTGAACATGTAGGTGAACCATCAAAATTAGATAGAATAAATATAACCATATCATGCTACTTTCTTCTCTTTACCTTGATCTTGCAAAACTCTAGAAAAGTAATATGATCTCTAAAATTATGAGTTTGAGATTCATACTCTTGCAGAAAATCACTAAGAGTTTCCCTCCCAGTCATTACTTCTTCTTCCCTCTCTCTCATGGAAAATCTGGGCATATGACTGTGCTATGCATCATAGTGTGTGGCTGCATGCTCACACTCATCATATGAAAATTTAGAGTTTGATTCAGATCCAGACTCTCTTGGAGATTCTATACACATCTCCCTTCTCATCTTGTTGAGATCTTCATGAATGCTCTGCAAAGTTTGAGAAAGAAACTTTGGAAGTATCTCCTCTTTTATTTCTCCAAAGGATGGAGTCTTATTTTTTTCTTTTCTTCTCATCTTTTCTTCTTCTTGTCTTCTTGATAGCATATTGGCTGAGATTCCACAGGCCGAGCCAAGATTATTCTCCGATACCACTGTAATATTACAAAATGGGGATGTAGCAATACATGAACACAATAATGAAAGAGCAGTGATACATAAACACATAAAAATCCAAAAGATCAAAATAGCCATCATACTAATATCATAGGAGCAAATGTATACAAGATCTTGAGGAAAGAGTCACTCAAGATAGGCAAAATCAACCTCAAGAAACATGTACATAAAACATAAGATCACTGCTACACAGGAAAATGCCCAAGGCTATGACAACGAAGTTTTATTAGAGATACTGCTGCTGGGAAGTGTCAATACAAAAATATACAAATATAGGGCCCAAACAATGTTGGGAGTGAAGATCTAGACTCCCAAACTGAATTTCAAGACAATCCGAAAAGGATTTCCTGAAATATGCAAAATGTTAAAAATGCCGGAGTTGCAGTCCTAGGACTGAGTAGCAGCTGCAACTCAAGAACTGGATGGAGATGGCTAAAGATGATGCATAAGCTGAATAAGTAGACCTCCTCCAATGCATCTCCCAAGTGAAAGGCTTATCTTAACACTGAAGATCTCACCCTCCAACAATCCTGCAAACCCTTACTGCAAATGCACATTGAAAATAACGCAGTCAAGGAGAGGGACTACGTTGTAGGAGAAGGGGGAATATGTTGGCCAAGTGCCAAGATCTGATATCTACTCCAAATTCTTCCTTTCTGATCTCCCAAAGGAAGGAAAAATTCCTCCTCTGAAATACAAGCTATGGAAGTGGTGTTGTCAACCCTCCACTGCAACACCCTGCAACACAACATTATACTTCAGTAGAAATAATGCTGTAGCTAAAGGAGAATGCTTGGCCTCAAGCCTGAATGTGGAGAAATGAAGTACAAGGTCCCTCAAGAGGCCTCTCTTGAAAGGACAAGGAATTCATAAATAGGAATGCCTTGTGCTAAGCAGCACAACAACTCTGCTAAACAACAAGAGAATGCACAATAGTCTAACGAGACCATAAAATCAATAATCCATAACATGTCTTACTATGGATGCCTTGAACTCCTTTTATGCAAATGGAAGCCCTCTCACCATGGGTCCCAGTCATTAGGGTTTCCTCCACCAAGGAATCTTCCTCTCACTATCTCTACGTTGTCTCAAAAGATGATCTCCACCTCCTATTCCAACACTGTTGACTTGGTCAAACTTGACCTTGTCCACACAAAAATGCCCCTTTTCACACATGAGGGGGTGAAATATAGCTCCTATGATGATACATTTTCACATTATGAGGGATTTTATTCATATTTTTATTATACATAGGCCTCCTTACCCATTTATTCAATTGCTAGGTGATAAAAACAAAAATTAATTGTAATGTTCCAAATCTGGAATTTTCTGCTCCATCGGGAATATCTTTAAGATATTCCAATTCCTTCTTCAGTGAGCTATCACAAGTCCATTTCAGAGATTGAATGTTGGGGCATTTACAGGATACGTCTCCTTCCAACGAAGGGAGAGATCCTGAGGCTAGCTGGCCCTTCACAGACTCTGCCTATGGATATGCAATATTCCACTTCGGGAATTTCTGCTATAGGGTCCTTGAGGATGTTGTATAAGGAATTTGCTGCAAAATAAGAAAATCCAATGCTGGGATGCCCTATTACATACAAAATATAACTCCCTTGTAGAAAATGAGCTCAAAGAAATAACACTAGATGGGTTATTCAGATCTCCCCAATCTAGGTCTCTAAAACAATGCTCAAAGAGAGAGCTACAACAATATGCAAAACATTAATCTGAAACTCCAAAAACCTGAATGTATCATGAGAGGGTAAATACTATAGCCATCATCATATTATTATATCAGCAAGATTATACAGAAATATCATGAGGAACAAATCCCTCAAGCTCTTAGAACCAACCTCCAATGAATATACAATGTAATGCCGAAGTAGCTGCAGCTACACAGAATGCCGGAAAACCATAACTGCGCAGTATCTATGAGAAATGTAGCTGCTGAATACATACAAAATTATGATAGAGCTGAAGGAATACAAAGAAATTCCCACACATGAGAAAATGGGCTGAATATAGGATTTCTAGCCAATCTCATGGAGATTGCTAGAAATGTCGGATAAAATACAAAGTGACAAACAAAATGTCACTGCAGCTAAAACCAGATGAATACAAGGCTATGGCTGATCTGACATGATGATGCCCTCCTTTTTTAATTCCCTCAAGGAAAAAGGGGCTGATCCCCTTTAATCTCAAAAGCACTCCTCCTGATGAGCACAAGAATCTCCCTCAACACTACCCTCATGGAATAACGCAGTTTCTCCAAGTGACTGCATAGTGGGAGTTGGTGAATGAGTGGCCTAATGCCACAGATATGAAATATGCTCCAAGAGCCCTCTCTATAGCTCCTCCAATGAATAAATCCATCCTCCACTGAAAAGGCAAGTAAGGAAGGTCTCTATGAGTTCCTCTGCTGCTACCCCAGCTACACAACACCATCCTGTTATAGGAATAACGCTGCAACTAAAGGAGTGAGCTTGGAAAAATTCCAAAATGAGGAAATGCAGCTCAAATCCTCTCCTCCCATGAGGAAGAAGTGGGCGATCCCCGCCCGGGAACACCCCCAGTGCTCAAGAGCACTGCAATCCTGCTAAATAGCCCGGATGTGCAGGTCCTTGGCCTCACCACGAAATTTCTGAATCAAAAGCATGAAAAAATGAGTTGCTATCTTCTCTCTTATAAAGCAAATGAACTCTCTTTCACCATAGGCCCCAAAATTAGGGTTTCCATTCACTTTTGAATGCTTTCCCTCCAAAAACTACGTTTTTTTCTCAAGCAAGCCACCCCTCTAAGGCAACGCTGTTGACTTGGTCAAAGATGGCCAACTCAAGGTGATCCTCATCATGTTCACACCATTAGTTGTTTATTTCAGCTACTTATTTATCCTCCTTTCTCATAAGGAGTGTTATATCTCTATCAATAAAGGGTTAAGGGGTCTCCTTACCCATTTTATTAAACAAAATAAAAGTATGTCACTATAATGTTCCATTTTAGCTTGAGGCTAAAATTGGGAACATTATAGTTCTCCCCTCCCACATGTTGCTTGTCCTCAAGCAACTGCATAGAGAGAACACAATTTTCTCCCCCTTATTCTCTTGTGGCCTCCTCATCAACAATCTCCACCCCTGCTCAACAAGATATGCTGCAAATAAACTGTCCTCCAATGCCTCCTCCCAAGGATGCAAACCAGAATGGTGCACCTTACGGAAAGATAGAAGGTGTAGGTGGAAATATCCATGCTGACTATGGCCTCCTCAAGGTAGGAGTGATGACATGCATGGGAAAATATAATCCCACTGATGATCCCCTCATCCATTCAATCATGCAAATGAAAATCTCTCCGCTGATTTCTATAATGAGTTGGGGTTGAATGGAGAGTTGTTTTGGTTTCCCATGATGGCCCTCTCTCCATATGCTGCTCATATGGGGCTGCCTTCATCTTTGGGATAGAAAAGTATGGCCTCCAAGAATGGCCCAAGCTACCCCATCAAGAAAATCATCCATGAAATGCCCCTGCAAATTCTCCAAGTGGTTTTATCCACAAGAAGAGAAAAGTAATAGTATGGCAATCATGGTTTGCCCATGGTATCTCCTGAAATATATATCATGTGTAATGGGGAGAATAATTCTCCCAATGGGCTATCCCAACATATAAGTCACTCTCCAATTAGTGCTCCCTGTGATTAAATCAACATTAGCAATACAAGGTAGCATAATACAATGGAAACAAGCTGTCACAAGAAAAATAGAGAGTGGGTCACTGCTCCTCTCATGGGACCAATGTAGTGAGCCTCTTGCCTTCATCAAAATATACATAACAAGTGCTTTTCCCAGCCACTTGTTTGCTGCCACACACATCTCAAAATATAGGAACATGAAGATATAAATTGGTGCTAAGGGTGCACACCAAGGAGCATGTGGCACCCTCCACAAACCACCATAAGAATGGTCCATGCTTCTACTACAAAAGTCTACAAATACATCCTTGTACATTATGCAAGAAGGAATCAAATCTTCTTGATTCATCATGCTGCTCAAACAAGGAAGGAGAGTACAATATAAAATGTGATATTATACCTTCTCCAATTTTTACTTGAGCTCTTGAGCTTAAAGTGGCCCAACTGAGAATTTCCCTCTACCTTCAATGAGTAGGGAAGTGGCTGTGAGGTTCTCTCCACCATAATAAAGCGGGCTATGCATATCTCCCTATGCTGATAGGTGCCATGATGAATTCCCTCCAAGTGAACTCCTCTAGCCAATCAAAGTATGCATCCAAATGCATAGCTAGGAATCCCTCATGTGCTGCATGCAAATAATTTCTCCTTGAGACTAGAAGCCCTAGCCAAGAAGAGTCTGCCCTGATGATAGATGATGATATCATCCACTAAGTATCTACCATCTCCATCAAGGACATCCAAGAATCATGCATGCACCAAGATCCTGGGGAATACTCAACCAAAGCCGAGTCCTCCATCCGGAATCAATCCTCCACATAGACAACGTTGGTGTTTTGAAATAGGGTGCTCCATCATGCTGCTGCCTGCTACCTTGACATCCCCTCATGCCAAAGTCATCCTCCAATGTTGCTGCCATGCCATCATGCATCTGATCATGCTCAAATAGAAATAAGGACCTCTGAAAATGAGCCTCCCATGAGAGACTATCACCTCCAAAGAATCTCCCAATCCCGGCTAATGCAAGCATGAGTAGCCTCCATCTACCCCAATGCATGAAAGGAGTTCCTCCTCAAAGGAAGTATCCTCTCTCTCTCCAAATCCATGGAGCAGTCATCATGCATCATGAAGATGCTATCCTCCACCTCTGCAGAAACTCTCTCTCTGCGCAGTAAGACTGATGAGAATGGGTGGTACTAAAAATGAGAGAGTGTAACCCTCCTCCATATGCTCATCCCCAACTCTCTGCATTGTAATGGATTCCTCCAATGTCTCCACCTCTTTGGAATCCAAGAGTGGTGAACCCAATGACATGATTCCCCTCATCATCTCTAAATCACGTGGCCTCCAAATTGGGAAGCCTCCAAAAGTGAGACATCAAGATCTGAAATAGATTGCATGTATGAGTGGACTGATTTGTCCCTCTCTCCTCTGCGTAGTGCAGTCTCTTTCCCCATGTGTAGAAAGTTTATGAAATAGATAAGGAAGAATGCTCATCATCCCTTCATGCTAATCCTTCTGCTCTTCTTCCTCCATCTCACAATCCCCAGCAAATGCTACATGTGGCTCTGGAATTGTGTCTTGGTATCCACATGCAAAAATATTTGGAACTCCTTGCAAAGACACAAGGGCTCCTCTAGTAGAAGAAATGGCTCCCCTTTCACCTCCATGTGGTGATGGATCTCCTCCTAATGTGACATCACTGTTGGTTCTTTCCAATGTATGCAAAGTGTTTGTGTTTATGACACAATGAGTTTCACCAAGTTTTCTCCATCAAACCCTTAGTGAATGCATCACAATTTTTTGCATTTGCATGTCAATGAAAAGTGAAACCCTCAAACCAATAATCATGAGCCATACCTTGAGTTGTAGCACTACTCCTCCCATGGCCTCATTTTCTTCCTCTACTCCCTTGCAATGCAAGTGAACAAAGGACTGCGCTGTGGATCTGCATGTGTGACTGAATGCTCACACCCTTCTTGAAGTAGCTAGGATTTGTCCCATCAACAAACCCTTCTCAGAAAATTTCTCCAAATTTCCCTTTCATCAATATCTTCAATGACTTCCTCAATGTTCTAGAAAAGAAGAAGGGAAACCTCCTCTTCCTTCATTCCTCTTTCCTTGTCTCCTTTGTAAATCTCCTCTCCTTGGAGAGAAGCTCCTATTTCTGATAGCCTTGGATCTTGGGCATAGGTTGAGCCAAGATCATGCTCTGATACCACTGTAATGTTCCAAATCTGGAATTTTCTGCTCCATCGGGAATATATTTAAGATATTCCAATTCCTTCTTCATTGAGCTATCACAAGTCCATTTTAGAGATTTAATGTTGGGGCATTTACAGGATATGTCTCCTTCCAATGAAGGGAGAGATCATGAGGCTAGCTGGCCCTTCACAAACTCTGCCTATGGATATGCAATATTCCACTTCGGGAATTTCTGCTACAGGGTCCTTGAGGACTTTGTATAAGGAAGCTGCTGGAAAAATAAGATAATCCAATGCTGGGATGCCCTAGTGCATACAAAATATAACTCCCTTGCAGAAAATGAGCTCAAAGAAATAACACTAGATGGGTTATTCAGATCTCCCCAATCTAGGTCTCTAAAACAATGCTCAAAGAGAGAGCTACAACAATATGCAAAACATTAATTTGAAACTCTGCAAACCTGAATGTATCACGAGATGGTAAATACTACAACCATCACCATATTATTATATCAGCAAGATTATACAAAAATATCATGAGGAACAAAGCCCTCAAGCTCTTAGAACCAACCTCTAATGAATATACAATGTAATGCCGGAGTAGCTGCAGCTACACAGAATGCCGGAAAACCATAACTGCGCAGTCTCTATGAGAGATGTAGCTGCTGAATACATAAAAAATGATGATAGAGCTGAAGGAATACAAAGAAATTCCCACACATGAGAAAATGGGCTGAATATAGGATTTCTAGCTAATCTCATGGAGATTACTAGAAATGCCGGATAAAATACAAAGTGAAAAAAAAAATGTCACTGCAGCTAAAACCAGATGAATATGAGGCTATGGATGATCTGACATGATGATGCCCTCCTATATTAATTCCCTCAAGGAAAAAGGGGCTGATCCCCTTTAATATCAAAAGCACTCCTCCTGATGAGCACAAAAATCTCCCTCAACACTGCCCTCATGGAATAACGCAGTTTCTCCATGTGACTGCGTAGTGGGAGTTGGTGAATGAGTGGCTTGATGCCAAAGATCTGAAATATGCTCCAAGAGCCCTCTCTACAGCTCCTCCAATGAAGAAATCCATCCTCCACTGAAAAGGCAAGTAAGGAAGGTCTCTATGAGTTCCTTTGCTGCTACCCAAACTACACAACACCATCCTGCTACAGGAATAATGCTGCAACTGAAGGAGTGAGCTTGGCCAAATGCCGAAATGAGGAAATGCAGCTCAAATCCTCTCCTCCCATGAGGAAGAGGTGGGGAATCCCCACCCAGGAACACCCCCTAGTGCTCAAGAGCACTGCAATCCTGCTAAATAGCCTGGATGTGCAAGTCCTTGGCCTCACCACGAAATTTCTGAATCAAAAGCGTGAACAAATGAGCTGCTATCTTCTCTCTTATAAAGAAAATGAAATCTCTTTCACCATAGGCCCCCCAATTAGGGTTTCCATTCACTTTTTAATGCTTTCCCTCCAAAAACTGCGTTGTCTTCTCAAGCAAGCCACCCCTCTAAGGCAACACTGTTGACTTGGTCAAAGATGGCCAACTCAAGGTGATCCTCATCATGTTCACACCATTAGGTGTTTATTTCAGCTGCTTATTTATCCTTCTTTCTCATAAGGAGTGTTATTTCTCTATCACCAAAGGGTTAAGGGGTCTCCTTACCCATTTTATTAAACAAAATAAAAGTATGCCACTATAATGTTCCATTTTAGCTTGAGGCTAAAACTGGGAACATTACATCAATATTCCAATTAGTTGCATGCTAAATTTGGAATATTACAATGATTGCTGCGTTAACTTGTGCAAGATATTTTGCATATTTGACCTAAATATGTCTGAAAAGGGTTTACTGGTTAGGACTGCTGTTGCAAAGGTCTGTTTAAGGTTGTTTGGGATCTTAAGGCACCCAAATCATTCAAACCTCTCTCAAGGTACGTGTTATAGGTCAATTTGGGCATCATCCCCCAAGACCTTGTCAAACTGGGCATCATACCTCAAGACCAATGAATAGGGTCTATCATCCCCTTAATTTCAATTTATATATGCCCTAAGTGAAGAAATTCCTTTTATGGCTTCAATTGTGATATTTCCAAGGTTTAAAGTATATATTATATGACCCACTGACTCACCAATGCTCCTTTGCAAGGGAATAACTGCGTTGCAGTGAGAATACCTCCATTCAAGGGTGCACTGCAGTGCACTTCCCGACACTCAAGGGGTCGTTGGTCACCTGGGAGTGAAATCATCATTGTTCCAGGAATCTCCACATGGCTAGTGCCTTCTAGAAGAGTCCATAGGTATCATAATTTGAATACAAGTGTCCATCCACCACCTTTAACCTTGGAAACATGTCTTCAATGAGAAACTACCTTCAGTTTACCTATAAATTGAGCACTCATCTAAGTGCTAGGGAGGAAGAATTTTGTGAAAATTTATGTTGTTGGATTCTCAATTGATAAGAGATCAGAAGTAATGATATGATGCTGAGATGATGCTGGATGTGATGAGGCTGGAATGAAGTTGGAGCAGGTTGACTACAAATCGACCTATTGGTTGTAATCTTCTCCTCCTACTCTCTTAATAAAGATATCTGTTTGTTTTCTCATAAATATGTCTATATCTTGTGAATGTATTCTTGATGATGTATGTATTCATAGATCTAATTAGTTTGATTTGGTTAAGATAAGTAGATACATGTATATTGTATGTTGTTTGTTGTTCTCTGTTTTTGATTGCAGGAATCGATCTAGCGACTTGAGTTGGATTGAAAGCAATGAAAAAAATGACAGAAGGAGAAGAAGAGCGAAAAGGATTACAAGTAGGCTTCTTTCCCTTTCAGTATATCTATTTATATTAGATAAAATAATAGTTGTATTTCTTCTGTTGTTTTGAGTGAAGGAACAACACACTCAGGAAATTTAGTTTATCCGTAGATTAAAATTCCATATAAAAAATTGGAGACTCCAATGGGGATCAATCCATCATTCTTGGTGATTCTATCTCTGTTTACCATCATAAATAGAATTTACTTCATTTTATCAGTCATTTGAATGAACATTTTTGCCTTAGAAGTGTGTTTAAGCTGCTTGTTTTCCAAACCTAGCTGCGCCCAATGCACTATTGGTCAGGGTACATTGCACTACAGTGCACTATCTTCCACTCTAGGGTGTACTGCAATGCAGTTGGGCCCCTTACAGGGTGCATTGCCCCGTCAACCAGCCAAATTCCATCAAAATTTTTCTTTGTATTTAGTTTCAGCCAATTGTTGGCTTTATTTTTAGGTGTCTGATTTTTCTTAGAGACCAATGAACATTACTTGTTCTTCCTCCTTTGGATAGTTGTTTGTTCAATGTTTCATTAGATTTTTTCTTTGTCATTGGAAAATTAAATCCAAAGTTGTAAATTTTGCATTAGATCAATTCTTTGTTTTCAAAAAGGAAATTGTTGTTCTATTCTTCATTTCCTAAAGGAAAATTGTCATTTCATTCTTCATTTTCCTATGAGAAAAATGTTGTTTCATTCCTCATTTCTAGAAAGAAAACATTTGTTTGATTGATTTTTCATTAGATCAATTCTCTGTTTTCGAAAAGGAAATTTTCATTTCAGTCTTCATTTCCTTAAGGAAAATTTTCGTTTCATTCTCCATTTTCCTATGAGAAAATTATTGTTTCATTCCTGCATTTCTCGAAAGAAAACATTTGTTTGATTGATTTGTGCATTCAATTTATTTTTACTCATTCACATTAAAGGAAAATGAAAATAAAAACATGCATATGCATTTAGATATTGTGAGTGTTTCATAGGAATAGATTAGGGAAAAATTGCATTTAGATGTGCTCATTTATGATTGCAAATTATTTGATTGCTCTATCCCTACTAGCTAGTTTTTCATTGTCAAAAATCAATTCTAAACGAATGCTTATCTTTCTAATTGCATTCTCATAAGATAAAATTTTAAACAAGATCAACATAAAATTCAACTCAATCAACCTAAGAAAGCATTGTAACATTAACGATAACACTTAGAAGGTCTAGGCTAGAGACGTGTTCCGACGTTGTTAAACATAGCAGCTATCGCTAAATTGTCTGCGATACATTCCAAGTGTGAAATCCCACTCCACGTACGTAAGTATATCGGAGCTCATCCACGTACCTTCGAGTATATAGGGCGATGTTCTAGTATGAAAAGTATAATGGGGTGCTCTCATATGCGGTTTCACATTAGATAGCGGTAATACGGACTTGGGCCTTCACGTACCTTTGGGTATATTTGGGAGGACAAATTTAGGTTTCTTACCATCCATAGGTAACCGAGTCGGCCACCTTGTAACTTGTGATACACCGAACAAAACTTTCTAGGAGATTGCCCACCTGTACTTCTTGGTTCACCATGAGGTATTCTGCAATTCACAATTACTTGGTAAACCTTTTGCTTAGTATCACCCTTTTATTTGTTTTTTGATTTTTTTCTTCTTCTTCTTGTAATAAAATCAATCAGTCATTGTGCAATAAGAACATCCCTTTCCCTGTCGTTCATGTAGAATAGCACTTAAACCACCTTTACCACTGGAAGCCATTTCTGGTCGGTGAAGGCGACCTCATTCTACCGAAACTAGTACCATCAATACCTTTGGTGTGTCATCTTCATCACATCTACCAGGGTCGTCTCGAGTCATTTCTACACATCCTAGTTTATCTACTGCCGTCGAAGCAAAGTCCTCACAACTATCTATGGACATTTCACATCCAATAAGTGAGACCATACATTCATAACCCAACGTTGTTCAATTAGAATTTGATCCAGATCCCATCATCTTTTTACCAGAACATCTAGATCCTAAAGTCGAACAACTGGAAGTTGTTCCTGTATCGGTTTCTCCTCAGTCGATCGTAGCCATTGAGTCTTCCCTTTCACATAATCAACCACTTGAAATATCTCGGGCCTGACGGTGAAATCCTTCCACCTGGTTTGATTTCAATTGAGGAATAAACTCGACAAGAAACACGCCCCTCAACTCCAACTCATTTTGGGTTCGAGATTTATCTTTACGAGTCTATTCCTTGATTGAATTACACTGCTTCTATTGATCCTATTTCAATTCAAGTTCCCGTAGATCCTATAGGGTATACATTGGGTCGTTTGACCATGGATGAGTCAACATCTCCGACTGTACCATTTGTTACAGTTGCAACAACATCTAATGTTTCTACTCCATTGATGTTTACCACGTCACCCGAGTCACATCTTTATGGTGGTTCGTCCGCCCCACTGGGTTACCAATCATTATCTAGAACCTACTCTAGTGCCTCCTCAAATCCATGGAATTCAACCATGTCACCCTTTGAAATTAAAAAATTCAATGGAAACCTGGAGAAGACTCGTCAACACATGTTATGACTTATCATTTGTGGTGCTCATTAAACTCCTTAAATGATGACTCTGTTAGACTATGTCTTTTCTAGTGCACGATCACTGGTCCGACTACACCACGAGGATAGTTCTTTTACTGTGTCAACCTCGTTAAAAAATGAATCAGGTGATGAGGATAGTTATTTTCCTGTGTCAACCTCGATAAATGAAACAAGTCACCAATGAGGAAAGTTATTTCACTGTGTCAACCTCGTTAAAAAATGAAACAAGTCTTGAGGATAGTTCTTTTACTGTGTCAACGTCAATAAATGAAACATATTCTTGAGGATAGTTCTTTTACTATTTCAACCTTGATAAATGAAACAAATTCATGACGAAAGTTATTTTACTGTGTCAACCTCGATAAATGAAACATGTCTTGAGGATTGTTCTTTTATCGTTTCAACCTCAATAAATGAAACAGATTCCCGAGGATAGTTATTTTACTGTGTCAACCTCGATAAATGAAATAGATTCATGAGGATAGTTCCTTTTAATGTGTCAACCTCGATATATGAAACATATTCTTGAGGATGGTTCTTTTACTGTGTCAACCTCGATAAATGAAACAGGTGATGAGCATAGTTATTTTCCTATGTCAAGCTTGTTAAAAAATGAAACAAATCCTCTCCTAATTAAGACAAGTCTTCCATTTGATCTTGTAAGTGAACCTTAATTCCATCTAGCTATTAGTAACCAGTAGTCTACTTAGGTGAATGAAATGAATCTTCGGGGGAATGTGCTCTTGCAGGGGGCATTCAAAACTATTTCGAGTCCATTTCAGTTATTATTTTCAAGACTCGTTAAACTCATGAAAATCCCAAGCTTTTTTTGCTATCTTTCATGCTCGTAAAACACATGAAAATGGTGAATTATTTCTGTCTTTTCCTTCTCATAAATTAAATTTAAAGTCAACCAAAGCATACATTTATCCTTTTTTTTCGAGCTTTGATAAAAAATAAAAAGGAATTAAAGCACACTTTTATCTCTTTTCCGAGCTTTGATAAATGCGAAAAAGGAACCCCCAGGAGTCTTCTTTTAGCTCTTTTCAAACTCCGATAATGTGAAAAGATTGCTGAGCACTTGTATTTTTGAGCTCGTAAAATTAAATGAAACGACATCTACTTAGTATAAGTTTAACCCTTTTCTGGACTGAGATAGATTATTCATGAAAAAGGAAAACCTTAGTCGAACATGACTAAGAGGTTTTCTCATGTATCATTTTAAACTTTTTCGGATCTGAGCGACAAATTTAAGAAAAAGGACTCATGGAGTTTTATTTTCGTCCTCTTTTTCAAACTCTCTAAACATGAAAAATTACCGAGTTTTCACTTTCATTAGACTCGTTAAAACATAAAATAGCGATGAACTTGTCGATCATGGCAAGATCAAGTTTCATTATCGCTAGACTCGTTAAATCATTAAATAGCGATGAATTCACCCGAAGGGTCGAATTATAGATCAAGCATATGTTACCATCCTCAAGATTTTTAAAAAATAAAGAGGTATTGGTCAACAACAACTGGGGAAAATTTGGGAAAAATAACATACCACTTTATAGTAGCAGGTCACTCTTGAACATGACACTTTCACTCCATCATCGTGACTTTTGGGTTGGGTAATCTTCTTGATGGTTCATCATACCTATGGTTCATCATATCATCACTTCGGTTTTGGGTTAATGCTGCCAAATCGTCTTAGTGTCGCTGATATGTTGAAGAGAAGTCATCTAGTAATTCCTCATCTTTTTGCAATACTCATAAACTTTCAATTTCATGACAGTCATCCCAGAGCATTGCTATATGAAGTCACATTTTTTCTCCGAAATCATTACTCCTGTTTCGCGATAAAGTTTCTTCATGTCGACATCAAATCATCATCCATGAAGTTTACTTAGAAACATCTTCCAGTACCTTGGGGCTTGCTACATCATCGGCAGGTTTCACGCTTTCGAACCTTTGACTGAAAGATTTTGTTTGGCGTTCGACATCAAATAATATATTCACGCCTTGCAAATATCAATGGTGGTTCTCTCATGTCTGTTATCAACTCACATCATTGGTTTTTAATCGAACGATGTATTCCCATGTTCGACTTCAGATCATATATTCGTATGGTTAGACTTGTACGTGAACAATCGAGTGAACGAGATAAGAAGATCTTAGATCTAGTTTCATCCACCTGAGCTGTGATTTTAGGATTGTTGTACACATCATATGTACGATGGATTTACATACAAATCGTCATCCGAACATGGGCCTATATTTGTAGGCATGTCTATATCGAGCAACATTCCGATGTAAACGAATTTCTGAATTATGTACATGTTATGATAGTTTATGTGCTGAGCATGGGAATTCCTCCCTCAGCAATTCATGTCCAAGATGTAAATATATATTGATGTAATGTATTGCAAATTGATGTAGGTAACCATCCGCTTCAGATCCTACTCATCACATCGTAAAGCATCTCATCCAAATATTATTATTATTTTGACTTCATGCTTTAGGGGGCAACTGTTATAGGTCAATTTGGGCATCATCCCCCAAGACCTAGTCAAACTAGGCATCATCCCCCAGGACCAATGAATAAGGTCTATCATCCCCTTAATTTCATTTTCTATATGCCCTAAGTGAAGACATTCATTTTATGGCTTCACTTGTGATATTTCTAAAGCTTGAAGTATATATTATATGACCCATTGACTCACCAAAACTCCTCTGTAAGGGAATAACTACGTTGAAGTGAAAATACCTCCATTCAAGGGTGCAATACAGTGCACTCCCCAACACTCAAGGGTGTGTTGGTCACTAGGGAGCGAAATCATCATTGTTCCGGGAATATCCACATGGCTAGTGCCTTCTAGAAGAGTCCATAGGTGTCATACTTCGAATACAAGTGTCCATCCACTACCTATGAACTTGGAAACATGTCTTACCTATTATTAGAAATCCATTCAATGAGAAAATACGTTCAATTTCCCTATAAATTGAGCACTCATGTAAGTGATAGGGAGGAAGAATTTTGTGCAAAGTTATGTTGTTGGATTCTCAATTTTTAAGAGATTAGAAGTAATGATATGCTACTGAGATGATCTTGGAATGAAGTTGGAGCAGGTTGACTAAAAATCAATCTATTGGTTGTAATCTTCTCCTCCTACTCTCTTAATAAAAATATCTATTCATTTTCTCATACATATGTCTATATCTTGTGAAATGTATTCTTGATGATGTATCTATTCTCATATCTAATTGGTTTGATTTGGTTAAGATAAGTAGATACTTGTATATTGTATGTTGTTTGCTGTTCTCTGTTTTTAATTGTAAGAATCATTCTAGTGGCTTAAGTTGGATTGAAAGCGACGACAACAATGACATAAGGAGAATAAGAGTGAAAAGGATTACAAGTAGGCTTCTTTCCCTTTCTGTATATCTATTTATTTTAGAGAAAATAATAGTTATCTTTATTTTTTTGTTATGAGTGAAGGAACACCACACTCAGGGAATTTAGTTTATCTGTAGATTAAAATTCCATATAATAGTGCGGAAACCTGGTTCTACACCCCCCCATATTGTTTTGGGTGATACTTTGACTTGTGCAAGCATGTCACTACCGAAAGGTCCAGTAGTAAGAGGGTTTTGTTGGTTAACCTTAATTTCGAACCTGGGTCAGGGCCCCTCAAGCCAAAAAATGGTTCCGTTGCTGGGACCGAGAGCATTTTGAGAGAGGTTGGGTGATGTCATGAGGTCATTGGCAGCCATTAAAGCTTGAACTTGAGGATTGGTTTGAAAAATATATTCATGAATTTTCCCTAACAGAAAACAAAAGTAAGAATTTGTTTGCTGAAGAGTGGAAGAATAAGTATATTTTTACTGATTTGCACGATATATTCTTCGTAACCTTTTCACATGAGCTACATGAGTGGTTGGCAAGGTTAACAAAATTCCAATCCTGTTGGAAGGACGATTAGGTCACACAGTGGACCCCTGAATTGATACAACAATTGGAGAAGACTGATAATTCCATTACTCGGACTATAGATCACTGGGTTGACAACATATTGGGTGGGTTTGTAACATAATTTGCAGTCAATCAATTTGTGTCCTACTCTGAAGCTGAAAGGATATTTTTCAAAGGATTGAGGAGTAAGTTATTACAAACTTTGCCTTTGCTTATTAAGATTCCATTGTGTGAAAAGGGTACTTTGTGCAGCCACACCGAGTGAATTACCCCTGATCAGAGCAAAAGCACGATGCAAAACAGTAAATACTATCGGGTTAATCAGAAAGGGGATATATCTGTATACACTCCGCTAAGAAATTCCCCTGATCTAAATGGAAGCAGGGCTACGTACGTTGAGACTAGCCCTCCTGCTATGCCACCATCAAATTCACGCAGGGGTAAGAACCCTCCTACCCCACCACCAACCCCACTTGCGGAAGATATGGCCGCGTAGATGAAGTTACCCACCTTTAAGGGTGTGGGGGATGAGGATATGGACTGATTTTCATTTGTGGTGAATGCGGTGTGGACTACGCATAATGTCACTACTGATGCTGTTAATAGAGCACAACTGGCTATGGCCTTTGAAGGTTGTGCTTTAGATTGGTTCATGGGATACCTTGCTCAACATGTGGATCCTATGGTTCAGGATATCAATGATCTGAAATTGTGAGAATAAACTATTTCCTATACAGAGATGGACTGTAGGGGCATTCACCGGATGTTTCACCTTTCTAGGAAAGGATGAATCCGGAGGCTACCTGGCCCTCTACAGACTCTGCCTAAGGAAATAATATGTAAACACAAATATCAAGATCAATGAAAGTATTTTGTTTTTAAATTCAAAGTGTTCATTGATCTGTTTTTATGTGTGAATAAGCAAGATGATATGTTCTGCAATTGAAGTGTAGAGGTTTGATGTTAAAATAACAAGTTTTGATTACTGTATAAACTTGTTTTGGAAAATCATGCTTATGTAATTTTACTGTTTAAACTATCAGAATCTGGAAATAAACAGCCAAAATATACAGAGTGACAGCAAATATTTTTTTAAGCGGTTCACCCCTCTCTTGGGCTACCTCCGCTGGTCCAAAAGCCTCTAATTAGGCTCAGTCCTCTTTTGATTAAATGCTGAAAATGAAATTACATCTGTATAAAAGCCTCTAAAGGAAAAATAGACTGCTAAAACAGAATCAGAAGATCCAAATCAGTCTAAAATGACTACAAATTCACCTCCATTGGATGAAGGTAGTCCAATGCAGCTCTCTTTCCCCTTGGCCCTGATGGCTCCACTGTCAAAAGCGCTGTAAAATTCGCAGATAGAATGCCTTGATGGCTCTGCAGACACCTCCAACAGCTCCAGAATGATCTCTACACCCAAAATCAAAAAAAAATTCGTCTTCAAAGACCTCTCCTAGCAGAAGTTATGCCACATTTACTAAACTGCCAGTTACACCTTGAGAAGCTCCACTAAGTGTGGAGAAACTTTGGATAAGGCCCCCAAAATAGGGGTGGCGCCAAAATGGGCGGAACCACCAACTATCTGCGCGGTTACCGTTTGGCATTAAAGTTTATGGTTATCGCCAATCACGTTCACATATGCTGGCGGTCTTTGCAACTGTTTTAATAAATACAAATGTTTTATATTAAAAACCCACCATATAATATAACACGAATCCAATGTTTGAAACCACCACGTTCAATTGCGCGCCAAGTTTGTTTAGCTTTGGGTTCTGCGCCACGGTTCCATGTGGAGGGGGCTGGCCCTTAGGGGCTGGCCCCCTTTCGGGCCCCGCCCAAACAACAGTTCCGTTCAAATACCAATTCGCGTCGCTTCTATAACAAGTCCCACAGCTCTGGCCCAACGGTAAAGGCGTTGGGTTGTTAACCGACCGGTCGCTGGTTCGAATTCGGCCAAACCCAACAAAATTTTAATACGCATTTTCAACTCCATCTTGGGGCCACGTGGCGGCCTTCGGGCTAGCCATGTGGCGCCTTCTCATTGGCTGCCAACAAAATATTCCCCAGAATATTCTGCGGAATATTCCACGAAATATTCCCAGAATATTCTGTGGAATATTCTTTTTTAAATAAAATTTTTCCACAAAGTCAATTTGGTTTTTTTTAATTGAAATTGACAAATCTTTGAAGCTGAATATCTTCTGCATACGACGTCGGATTTGAGTGCCGTTAGCGGCGTTGGGATCGTATCGCCGAGATCTTTCCAGTCGATCTGTTTCGGAGCCATTCTGAGAAACTTCATTTTTGAGCATTTTTTTTCAAGAGACTTGATCTCCTGATCACACCTCCCAAATGGGAAGCTTTTGGACCCTCAAAAGCTTTCTAATTACTGAAACTGATGATGTGGAGACTGATTCTCCACTCTTCCACCCTTGAACAACTGAAATCTGCCCGATTTCATCAACTGAAGCTTTTGAGAAAATGACAACCTGTCTCTGGAATCAACTGATCTACCATTGCTAAGATTGACTGAGTCATGATGCAAATGATTAAAATTTGCAGAACAGCAATTGTACTTTGCAGAAAACAAACTTTCTCTACATTGATCAAACTTCCAGAAAGACTTAAAACAACCTTCACCTTGCAAACTGTTCCCATGGCGAATTGTACCATTCTGAAACCAACTTTTTCCCATGCTGAATTTTGTGTCGTCCTTGCTTGCACTGCTTTGCTTTGACACTTCATTCACTGCATTGGCTGACCCAAAAGGTAATTTTTGCAACACAACATCATTTTTTTTCAAAGACAAACTGTTATCAAACTGAGACATATTATTAGCAACATCATAAAATGGCAAATGCTCAAAATCTGGTCGTTTCAACATCAACAAAGTTAGACTTTGACTTGCATTAACCAATCTTTTCAATTGACCTGCATGGAGTAAAGAAGATTCCATCTTCTTCTTGTGAGCTCTCACAATGTACTCTTTACCATCTTTGAACAAATGATACTTGTTTTCATGGCGATGAAAGATGGCCCTCCTGTCAAATAAATAAGGAATTCCCAAAACAATACCTGAGATATCAAGCGGCGCCACATCAAGTTCCACTGTGTCAATAAAATGTGCAGTTATTGCAAAGCGCAATATGCACTTCCTTGAAACCTGCAAATTGGCATCCTTGCAAATCCATCCAAGTGGATAAGGCTTCGGATGTGGAATGGTCTCAAGTTTCAGCTGCTTGACCAAGTCTTCAGAAATAAGATTAGCTTGTGACCCACTATCAAACAGTGTGTCAATTTTTGTATGTTTGGAAATTACCATCACATGGAAAAGCTCTATCCTCCTCTTTTCATCATGAGTATCTTTGTGACAATTCAAAGAACTAGAACTGGGAATTGTGTCTTGCACCACTTCTTTCCCCTTAGTGTTCTTTAAAACCATGCCTATGCTTTTTGTCTCATCTCCTGAGTCTGACCCTAAGTCTTGCTCAACTGTTGCAACAGTTTTCTCCTTTTCCTTGGTCTTGTTTTTGTTCTTGAATTTTTCTGGTTTCAGTTCAGGATGAAGCTTCCAACAATGATCTTCATCATGACTAGTCTTAGAACAGTTCTTGCAAAAGAACTTTCCTTTGTCCTTTCTTGAATTAGCAACTCTCTTCTTTCCTTTGTTTTTAAAAGTACTATCCTCATCAAAAGCATCAAAAGCATTCTTTCCTCTAGCTTCTAAATGTGTAGCCTGCACACAGACTTCATCTAAGCTAGTAGGATTAAACATTAGGATAGTATGTTGCAGATAATTGTGCAAACCACCTATGTATTTCAATAAGGTGTCTTGACTTTGTAAGTCTACCCCAAGTAGAAGTGCTCTCCTTCTAAACTCTTGGGTATAATCTTGCACATTTTGACCTTTAAGTTGCCTAAAATTTTGCCAATTCATGATTGCTTTTTGAATATGAGCAGGAGGATAAAACTGTTTCTTAATGGCTGTAATAAACTCATTCCAAGTTATAGTTATCTTACCATGCTTTTTAATCTCTTCTCTAGTCTTGGCTTCCCACCAAACCAAAGCTGCTCCATCCATTATCAAAGAGGCTAATTGAATTTTAGTGTCATCATCATGTAAATTCTGGATTCTTAGATAGACTTCCAGCTGTCTAATCCAATTATCCAATTTTTCTGCATTAACATCACCATTAAACATTGGCAACTCAAACTTTACATCAAGCTTCAACAAAGGATTTTTAAAAGAGGTTTTTGTTTTATGTGACTGATTAACAGAAGTAGAAGAGGATGATGTGGAGGAAGAGGATGACGATGGAGATGAAGGATCACCATTTCCTCCATTCCCTTTCTTAGACTCATCTTTGTCTTTCTTCCCTCTTGAAGAATCTCCTTCTTCTCTTTGGTTTCTAGACCCTTCTCCAGCAATCCTATCATTTCTCTCCTGGTATAGGATCCTAACCATCTCAGTCAAATCCAAGAAAGCTTTTCTAAAGACTCTTTCTTCTTCCTTGGGATCCATTTCCTCATGTACTTCTCCTTCTCTGGATGACATGCTTGTGGCTGATTCTAAGGCTATGGAGGATGAAATGGAAGGTGGATGTAATGGCACTCTAGCCCTCCTTGGTTGAGGATTAACTTGTTCTCTAACCAGTTGACCTTCCCCTCTTTGCAGTTTCAGCCTAGTAAGCATCAAGATTTGCAGAACCTCACAATTAACTTGCACAAATTTCACAATCTCTTAGGAAAAACCTTGAGCTCCGATACCAACCTAATCTGAAATTGTGAGAATAAACTATTTCCTATATAGAGATGGACTGTAGGGGCATTCACCGGATGTTTCACCTTTCTAGGAAAGGATGAATCCGGAGGCTACCTGGCCCTCTACAGACTCTGCCTAAGGAAATAATATGTAAACACAAATATCAAGATCAATGAAAGTATTTAATTTTTAAATTCAAAGTATTCATTGATCTATTTTGACTGTGAATAAGCAAGAGTATATGTTCTGCAATTGGAGTGTAGAGGTTTGATGAGAAAATAACAAGTTTTGTTTACTGTATAAACTGTTTTGGAAAAGCATGCTTATGTAATTTTACTGTTTAAACTATCAGAATCTGGAAATAAATAGCCAAAATACACAGATGAACAGCAGATATTTGTTTAAGCGGTTCACCCCTCTCTTGGGCTACCTCCGCTGGTCCAAAAGCCTCTAATTAGGCTCAGTCCTCCTTTGATTAAATGCTGAAAATGAAATTACATCTGTATAAAAGCCTCTAAAGGCAAAATAGACTACTAAAACAGACTCAGAAGATCCAAATCAGTATAAAATGACTACAAATTCACCTCCATTGGAGGAAGGTAGCCCAATGCAGCACTCTTTCCCTTTGGCCCTGATGGCTCCACTCTCCAGAATGATCTCTACACCCAAAATAAAAAAAAAAATCTTGCCTTCGAAGACCTCTCCTACAGGTTATGCCACATTTTACCAAACCGGCCAAATACACCTTGAGAAGCTCCACTAATTGTGGAGAAACTTTGGATAAGGCCCCCAAAATAGGGGTGGCGCCAAAATGGGCGGAACCACCAACTATCTGCGCGGTTACCGTTTGGCATTAAAGTTTATGGTTATCACCAATCACGTTCACATATGCTGGCGGTCTTTGCAACTGTTTTAATATATACAAATGTTTTATATTAAAAACCCACCATATAATATAACACGAATTCAATGTTTGAAACCGCCACGTTCAATTGCGCGCCAAGTTTGTTTAGCTTTGGGTTCTGCGCCACGGTTCCATGTGGAGGGGGCTGGCCCTTAGGGGCTGGCCCCCTTTCGGGCCCCGCCCAAACAACAGTTCCGTTCAAATACCAATTCGTGTCGCTTGTATAACAAGTCCCACAGCTCTGGCGCAACGGTAAAGGCGTTGGGTTGTTAACCGACCGGTCGCTGGTTCGAATCCGGCCAAACCCAACAAAATTTTAATACGCATTTTCAACTCCATCTTGGGGCCACGTGGCGGCCTCCGAGCTAGCCACGTGGCGCCTTCTCATTGGCTGCCAACGGAATATTCCCCAGAATATTCTGCGGAATATTCTGTGGAATATTCTTTTTTAAATAAAATTTTTCCACAAAGTCAATTTGGCCTTTTTTAATTGAAATTGACAAATCTTTGAAGCTGAATAGCTTCTGCATACGACGTCGGATTTGAGTGCCGTTAGCGGCATTGGGATCGTATCGCCGAGATCTTTCCAGTCGATCTGTTTCGGAGCCATTCTGAGAAACTTCATTTTTGAGCATTTTTTTTCAAGAGACTTGATCTCCTGATCAATCAAGGATGCCCTGAAGCAGCAGTTTTGAAAGCCAAAATCTTATTCTCAATGCGTAGTAGAACTAAAAGATATTAAGCAAGGGCCTACAGAATCAGTTTGGGAAGCTGATCAGCGACTAGCAAAAGTCATCAACGATGGAGGATTTTCTTATGATGACAAGCAACATAAGGAATGGTTCATTGCCATGCTATTACCACATATACGTGGGCCCATGGGTCAGTAGAAGATTGACTCGCAGGAAGAAGCCCTGGAAATTGCTATGAAGTTAGAAGATGCATCGAGGGACGATGATCAATTTGGAGCACTGCATATTCAAAGCCAATTAGAAGTGATGCACTTAGAAATTCATAATTTATGAAAATACCGGGTTAAAGAAGCTAGCAGAGATGTTTGGTGCATACGCTGCAGGGTATCTGGTCACACCAAAGATCAGTTCCCTTTGCGATCAGATTATATGCAAGCTGAGGGACCGAGTCCACTACGGCCGAGGGATGTTGCTGGGCCTAGTACCCCCACACTGTGGTACACTAATTTTCGGGTGGTTGGGCGACATGATACAGACCACTACCCGTGGTTAGGTGCCTATGTCCTAGAACTGAAGAAAAAATGGTGCAGATTCTGCTCTTCGGTGGGAAACAATGAGAACAACTGTTGAACGCATGAATTGATGATTGACATAGCGAACCTTTACAGAGTGTAGGATGACCCTTCGTCACAAGCATTTCCCTCCAGAAAAGGAGGATCCTCAACATGAGGATTGGGAGGGGGGAGAGGTGGAGGCACAGGTTGAAGGAGAGGGAAACTAATTTGTTACAACTATGGAGATGTTGGACAGTATGCACGTGACTGCCCGAACCCTGCACGACAATCCTACAGGTATTGTAGGCAATTTGATCATGTAATTGAAGATTTTCGTGTTAAGAGCTAAAATGAAGGAAAAAAACAAACACCAATGCAAGACATATAGAGGGTTAAGGCTGAACTGCACGACGATGGTCCAAGTGTAAATGTAATTACATGCAACGGTATTGTCACTAGAGGAAATGATGAGAAGGCTATCGCAAAACCATTGATCGGAAAGGTGTCTGACAAGAAGGAAAGCCTCAACCTGTAGAAATAAAAAGAGATTTTCATTGAAGCCTGAAAGGATTTTGCTAATGCAGGAGCATCCACCTCAAGAACTCCCATGGAACTGAAAGCCGATGATGAAGTTATTCCATTCTTATGAGCCTGCATTAAGCTACTAGATAGTTAGAAGGTAGTATATAATCTCCAGGCCTTGATAGACAGATGCACCAAAAAAGACGTGCCGTAGACAGAAACCAAGACTATGAACAAGGTTTATAAGCAAAAGAAGAGAACTGGTAGGGAGATGCGCATGACTGTGCAGATTGGATACTATGAGATGGAATAGGTCATCTTGGATCTGGAGTCTGATGCAAATGTATTACCTAAAAAAACCTGGAAGAATATGGGAGAGCCAAAGTTGGAATGGTCCACCATTTAGCTATGCATGGCCAATCAGCAAAATATCATTCCACTTGGCAGGCTTCCGCAAGTTGTGGTAAACATCGCTGGAGTAAAGCTATGTGCTGAATTTTAGGTTATACAAATTTTGGATGATGTAGAACCCTACCCTGCACTGTTAGGATTGGATTGGGCCATTGATATGGGAGTAATCATCAATCTGAAGCAAAAATGGTGCAGATTCTGCTCTTCGGTGGGACACGATGAGAACAAATGTTGAATGTATGACTTGATGATTGATAAAGCGAACCTTTACAGAGTGCAGGATGACCCTTCGTCACCAGAATTTCCCTCCAGATGAGGAGGATCCCCAGCATGAGGACGAGGGAGGGGGAGAGGTGGAGGCACAGGTCGAGGGAGAGGGAAACTAATTTGTTACAACTGTGGAGACATTGGACACTATGCACGTGACTTCCCGAACCCTACACGACAATCCTGCAGGTATTGTAGGCAATTTTATCATGTAATTGAAGATTGTCATGTGTTAATAGCTAAAATGCAGGAAAAATAGAAAATGCCAATGCAAGACATATAGAGGGTTAAGGATGAACTGCGTGACGATGGTCCAAGTGTAAATGTAATTACATGCAATGATATTGCCACTGGAGGAAATGAGGAGAAGGCTACCGCAGAAGCATTGATCGGAAAGACGTCTGACAAGAAGGAAAGCCTCAACCTGTAGAAAGAAAAGGAGGTTTTCATTGAAGCCCAAAAGGATTTTGCTGATGCAGGAGCATCCACCTCAAGAAATCCCATAGAACTGAAAGTCGATGATGAAGTTATGAAATTATTACAAAGCTACATTAAGCTACTACGCAGTTATAAGGCAATAGATAATCCCCAGGCCTTGATAGACAGTTGCACTGAAAAAGAGGTGCCGCGGACAGAATCCAAGACTGTGAACAAGGTTTATAAGCAGAAGAAGAGAACTAGTAGGAAGATGCGTATGACTATGCAGATTGGAGACTATGAGATGGACCAGGTCATCTTGGATCTGGAGTCTGATGTAAATGTCTTACCTAAAAAAACCTAGTAGAAGATGGGAGAGCCAAAGTTGGAATGGTCCAACATTCAGCTATGCATGGCCAATCAGCAAAAGATCATTCTACTTCGCAGGCTTACACAAGTTGTGGTAGACATTGCTGGAGTAAAGGTATGTGCTGAATTTTAGGTTATACAAATTGTGGATGATGCAGACCCCTACCCTTCACTGTTAGGATTGGATTGGGCCATTGATATGGGAGGCATCATTAATCTGAAGCACATAAGTATTATTTTTGAGGATAATGGTACATGGGTGATAGTCCCACTGGATCCGACAGTGTAGGTTTTAACCCTGTATAGAAATTATCTACAAACGAATCTTAAAAACAAAAGATAAACAATAGTGAGAGCATAAAAAATAAAACAGATATACACAGATATTTTCCCCTAGATCCCAAATCGGGATGACCAACTTGATTTTTCATTCTATTCCTTTTAGTGTTACAACGCATATATATACATGCCGAAGCATACATAAACCCCAATCCATTAATCTTGGATTAGAACATAACCGTAGTTCCCTTGATCGGATCTACAAAATACCAGGGGACGAAAACCATCATGCCCCAAAACGATGTGCAAACCCATGCATAAAACCATGGGTGGGTCCGCCCACCGAAAAGTAGGGTCCAATTTTTTTTTCACGGGGCGCTGCCCTGGACCCTGAATAGGGGGGGCTACTGCCCCCCCTGTGACCCCATTGTTGTGCCCTACGCAATGTACAAGAGGGGAGACCCCCCTGCGCGTGACTAGTCATGGAAAAAATATAACACATACCCAATAGACAGAAGGATAACGATATAGAGAACCAATGCACGAAGCGGACGAGTTTGACCATATCTATAAGCTGACTGCATGGGACAAAGACTGGATTAACCCTACTGCTGATGGCATGTTGAACTGGGGGAAGGATAGCTTTTGATTTTTTGATTTTGGTGGCGAAATGGAGAACAAACAGAACCGATTACATGATGTCTCTTCACTGTGCTACCTCAAGATTACAAAGAAATTTTAGTGAATCTCCTCTGAGGTAAGAGAACTACCCTCCTTTGATGGTTTTGGTAGTATCAAAGAATTTTTGGAAGCATTGGAAAAAGATGTCCTAGAGGAATGAAGGTTCCAGGCGCTTAATTTGGCTATGTGTGTAACTCCAGTGCGGTGGTGGGAGACGCACAAGGGAACTTTTTAGGACTGAGAGGAATATAGAAAAATGATGATGCTGCGATTTGAACCTCAAACCACTACACCAATTGAATTATTCTATGGTCCAGGAGATTTTCACAAGCACCTGGCCATGTGGATGGAGGTATGGGATGAAAATATATGAAATGAATGGGTTCATAGGTTTGTCCACTCATTGGGACTGGTACCTACTACCTGATATCTAGAATTTGAGCTACACCGAGGTACTCGAGACTAGTATACAATGACTAAATATTTCCTAGCAACCTTTGGCTCTATGGGTGGCTTGGAAAAATTGGATGAAGCTCTGAAGGACATAGCTGATCTGCTCTTTGATGAATCCCAGCCCCATAGGAAGTGCGTTGTGTTGGCCAGGGATGTGCATATGCAAGACATCGTCAACTGTAGAAATATTTCGCTTGAGGATAATGAAGATGACCCAAGTAATGTTAATATCCCTAAATCAGAAGGAGAGTGCGCGGTTGAAAAACCTTCATTACGAATGGTGGATGTGACTAAAATTCTGAAATGAGGGAATTCAACATTGGGACAGAAGAGCAACCCAATTTGGCCAAGATTGGGGACTACTGGGATGACGATACAGTAGGAAAGATTGCGGATACTGCTGCACACTTCATCTTTGAGCAAATTTTGACTATTTTTGGGTGCCCGAAGATTTTTCTGAGTGATATAGGTACACATTTTGTTAACAAAACAATTGAGGCTTTGATAGAGGAATTCCAGATCCATCACAAGAAGAGTACCCCTTATCACCCACAAGAAAATGGTGCAATAGAATATTTCAACAATATTTTGGAGCATGCACTCACAAAGATCTGTAATTCCAATCGAGATGTTGGGATGTGTGCATCCCTTCTGTGTTATGGGCTTACAGGACAACATGCAAAAATTTGATGGAAAAAACACCTTTCAGGATGGTCTATGGGAAGGAAGCCATCATGCCAATGGATTATATTGTCCCAAGCCTACGCATCGCAACTTTCACTAATATGGCCAAGCCGGAATTATGGAGGAACGATCGGCGCAACTCGTTGCCTTAGAAGAAGATTGATTTATTGCTAACTTCCACCAGCAGGTGCAGAAGGTGCAAGAAAAATCCTGGCATGACAGACACATCAGGTAGAAGGTGTTCAAGGAGGAAGACTTGGTTTTTCTATATGATAGTCAGTTTGCGCACCACCCAAGGAAGTTTAGAAAGCATTTGTTGGGGCCATTTGTTGTAAAGGAGATCACTTACGGTGGTGCGGTGCGCTTGGCCACACTGCATGGAGAGAACCTTCCTGGATACTTCAATGGAAGCCACCTAAAGCCGTATGAGACAATCCGGTGCCAAACAAATGACTATATGGCCAGAGCATCAGAATCGAAGGGTATGCATGCAGCTGAGAAGAAGGGCCCAAGAAGGTGTGACAAAAGTGCAGGGTTGACGTGCAAGTCAGGAAACTAACTGCTGGAACAATGAAACTGGGCGAAAAAGTGAAATTAACATTGCATGGAGTGGATTTATCGCATTTAATGAGGCGATATTGGAGGATGTTTTACCATTTTCTTAAAGGTAAGTGAAAATTAATGATAATATGACTGTTTTAAATGTGGGTGGCTTATAAAAAGGTGGGTGCAAGTCTCAATTGGTTCCTTTGCTGTTTGAATATTTGGCGCCCTGTGATTTTCTGTAATCTCTGTCATCAGGTTATTTGTGAGTTTTGTATGTCTGGTCATGAATCCACTTCTGAAATTAGTAACCCGAGTTTATATTCCACATGAGAATGATGGCCACCAACCCTGCAGAAGAAAATTTTGCTCCCCTCACTTCTTCTATGGAGATGGGTTCAAATGAGGTCAGAGAAGTAGTCTCAGACGTGGAAGAGGTTGTGTCCACTCCAACGAAAGAGAAAGACAAGGGACAAATGTTGAGGCAGGCTACTTATAAGCCGCACACCTCTTCGAGGAATGTCACGTCCCCTAGACAAGCTTCCAAGGAGCACTCCCCCATTGATGATCCATCGAAGTGGCCGATGACTAGTAGGCAAGAGGCAGCATTCGTAGAACCTATTGTAACATTATTTAGTTTTGATAAGTTAGCATGTACAGTCAAAAAAAAAAAATCTAAGATAGGATATGGATGAAAGAAAAAGAAATTAAAAAATGTTAGGATTATTGTGTGTTTTATAATCCATATCAAGATAAAATGTAAGGTTAGATTTCCCTAAAGAAAGGAGGCAAAATAAAAAATAAAATGTTAGGATGCCAAAGAAAAATGAAGGATCTAGTGTACAAAAATAAAAAATATATGGCTTCAAGCTCAAATGCGCCTTTTCATAAATTTATAAGTTAATTATGATTAATTTCTTTAAAAATGGGATTAATTTTGTATTAAATTATAAACAATTAAACCTAAAGTTTATGGTGCATAAATTATTTGAATCCTAAAGTCACTCTGCGCTTTGACTGTTTTCCTACCGCATTACCATGTTCCATTGGTGGACCCACCTTACCTTTTCACATCAGGCTATGACAAACTTCATTGCCAAACATTTTGATATAACCTCTGGTCCCTGAAATGCGATAAGTCCAGAAAGACCTGAAATGCGAGAAGTCTACATTATCGGCTGGTGCACCAAATTTAGCTTTCCACTTTACCTTTATTGCAATAGCTGTAATGTCCCAAATGGGGAAATTTCTGCTATGCCGGGAATATCTTGAGATATTCCTATTTTCCAACTCGGGGAGTATTAAAAATCAACACTGAACTATTTCAGAGATTGACTGCAGGGGAATTTACTGGATATTTCACCTTCACAAGGAAGGATGAGATTCAGAGGCTACCTGGCCCACTAGCAGACTCTGCCAATAGAACTTGTCGAAGGCTAATAATTCCCTTCAAGGAATTTCTGCAACAGCTGCCCATGAGGACGCTGTATAAGGAATCCATTGTGAAAATAAGGCAATCCAATGCTGGGATGCCTTAAAATATGTCTTGTACAAACTCCCTGCAGAATATAAGCTCAAAGAAATAACCCTAAGCAGGTTATTCAGATCTCCCATCAACAAGTATACTGAAATAATGCTCAATGAGAAACCCTTCAACAGTATTAAACCTCCAATATGAATAGCAGTGAATAATGCATAATATAATGACAGAAGAGTACAAATCTGATACATAATGTATAGCAGAAAATATTATAGAAGATCCTTGAGGAAAATACCTCTCAAGGTGAGTGCAAATCAACCTCCAAGGAAAATGTACATAAGCAAGAGAATACATTGCTACATAAAAACCAGCTACTCTATAATTGCGCAGTCTCTAAGGGAAAATTACTGCAGAATGAAATATACAAGATGATATGACAATATGAGCTCAAATAAATATAGGGGAGAATATCTCAACCCTAGAAAATATTATTACCTCAATCCTCCAAGGGATTGGCTAAAATACATGAAATAGATAAATGCTGGAGTTGCAGTGTAGCTGCTACAACTCAATAATAATACAAGAATGGAGAAGGAATTAGATGCTACAATAAACCATAACACCTCCTCCAATGATATCCAAAATGAAGTGGCTGATCCCCTTACATAAATCTGCACTCACTAGTGCACAAAATGAAACCCTTGTGCAAGCCACCTCTGAAGATAACGCTGTAAGGGAAGGAGACTGTGCTGGGCATGAGAGAAAACATATGGCCCGATTCCAAATCTGCAATATGAGCTCCGAAAATCTCCTTTTCTGATTTCCTAGAGTAGGAATGAGCTTCCCCTCTACAATCCAACTCCGGAAGTGAGATGATGAAGGTCCCTCACTGCAACACCAGCAACCCCAACGTTCTCTTTCTGCAAGAATAACGCAGTAGTTGCAAATGACTGCTTTGGCCTCAAGCCATGATGTGAGGAAGATGAAGAGAAATATCTCCATGGCCTCCCATGGAAGAGAAAGGCATTCCTAAACAGGAATCCCTCTTGTGCTAAGAAGCACAAAGTTGAAGAGAGCTTCAACTTCGAATTCTATTCTCCAAGGCTTTCCAAGAATGATCTCCACAATGGATCTCCTTCATCTTATCTACAAAGCATGCATGGAATCCACTCACATTAGGGTTTCTCTCATTTGAAATTTTCCCTCCACTCCAACTACACAATCTTCTTGTGCAAGCTTCCCCTCTTAGGGTACGTTGTTGAATTTGGTCAACCATGGTCTAGCTTACTTGCTTTTGGCCCCTTTTCACACTTGGGCTGCTAACTTAAGCCACTGAAGTGACGTTTTTCACCTTAGGAGTGTTTATTAAGTTTCTACATGTGTTCCCTCACCCATTTTATCCCTTTTATTAAAATAAAAGCAAGATTAATGTTCCAAATACTTTATTGCAAAATTTGGAACATTACAGTCCTCCCCTCCCAAAACTTGCTTGTCCTCAAGCAAGAGCAAGGATGAACTGCAAAAAGGTCCTCCACTCAAGGCATGGAGTCTAGAATATCCTCCTGTATATCCTCCATCCTCAAGCAATCAAGCAAAATGAGTCACCCTCCAACTAGGAAACTCCTGAAAGTACTCCTCCACCTTGTGCTCATGAGAAATAGGTGGGCTGAATTTATGAACTAGGTAAGCTTCATATCCTACCCCATGCTATCCTCTTCTCCACTCATGGTGAATGTGGAGTGAAAGCTGAACTTGGGCTGCAATAGTGTTGCCTTCAAGAGTCAAGATGAAGTCTAGATCCCCCAAGGACCTCTCCTCCAATGCTGCAAATCAAACTGGCCCAAATCATCTCATATGTGATGAGTTGGAATTCATCAACATATGGCATCCAAACCATCATATGGTTCACCTCATGAGAAAAAACACATGGCTGCACATGGTGACCATATCATCTTCCATACTCCCCTTGGAGCATTTGTTGCAAAAATAATGGAGGTATTCTCTCCCAAAGGGAACATCTACCCAATGAGCCTTTCCCTCCTCATGACACATAGGGGCTGCTGTTGATATATGGCTGAAACAAAGTGGTCTTCATAAGAGACCCAAGCCACCCCATCAATCATACAATCCATGAAATTCCTCTTCCAAAATGTCAAACTCTCCAAATAACTCCTCCCACATGAAGGAAAGAGATGAAGCTTTGGAAATCATGGGCTGCCCATTGCTTCTCCTGAAACATACAACATGCAAAGTAGGGAGAATAATTTTTAAAAAGAGAGTCCATACAGGTGAAATAGGGAGAATCATACTTTTAATGGGCATCTTCAATTCATTTTCCTCCTTCAAAATGATGCTTCCCTTGGACAATGTTCTATGGGTGAAATATGGAAGCATAAACTTGTGGAAGTAAGGAGGTGAACTATGAATCCATGAATGAAGACAATGGAGAGCACCATTTTCCTTCCTCAAAATAACTTGCAACAAGTGCCTTTGCAACCACTTGTTTGCTGCCACATGCATCCTGCAAGATATGATCATGAAAATAAAATTTGGTGCCAAAGGTGCACACCAAAACTATGTGGCTTTCCCCCACAAACCACCCATAAGATGGCCATCATTCTTGCTGCAATAGACCATAAGTATAGATGGAAATAATGTACAAGAATGAAGGATCCTCCTTGATATAACATGCTGATCATAAGAATAAGAGAGCATAAGACATAAAACAAATGGTTACCTCCCTCATTATGCACTTTGGTCTTTGAGCTGAAAGTTGCTCAAGTGAAAGTTCTCCCTTACTGCAACATAGCAGGGAAGTGGTTGTGCCAAAACTCTCTTCATGTCTTGGGCTATGCATATGCTCATAAGATGATATACCTCCATTAGGATGCCCTCCCAAGTGGATTCCTCCATCACTGAATAATATGCAGTAGCATGCACGCAAAGAGAACCCAAAATTTCTGCATGTATACCTTTCTCTTCTTGTGCTTGTGCAACCAAGCTAAGAAAGTCAAAATGTAGTAAGGAGTGCTCTTTTCCATTACTCTTTCATGCTCATCACCTACATGCCTCCAAAATACATCACTTTTGAAGTGTCTTGGATGACATTCCAACAAGTAACTCAAGCTCTCAAGTGACAACGTTGACGGCCTTTGGAGTAGGGCCACTGTCATCTCAAAGCTCCCATATTTGACATGAATCTTGTCAAAGACTCCTTCCATCATGTTGCTGCAAATGTAGAGTTCCTCCCATGAAGAAGGTGCTGCTTTGCATCCAAGATCAAAGAGAAATCCTCTTTCACTATGCTAGTGCCTCCTCTTGCTCCCGCAACATTTAGAAAAAAATTTGAGCAACAAGAATATTGCTGCTCCCCTATACTTCCACCATACCCAATCTGAAATGGAAACATAATGAGTGGTAAGAGAAATTCCACCCCATCATGTTGCACCCATACTCTCCCCTTTGTCCATCAAGTGCAATAATTGTGAAATGATCCTGGGACCTATGGGTTATGGATCCTCCACATTTCCGCTGGGCACATATAATCCACAAATCTATGCTCTTTGGTGTAGGTATCCTGCCACTTGGTACCTCTTTCACAAGAGCTACCATTGCCCCAAAACATATTTCTCTTTTTGCATTTCATGGGACATTGAAATGCAATCTCCTTCATGACAAAATTTCAAAACCCCACCCTCACATGTGATGCATGGCTCATCAATAGTGCATGAGGATGATGAGGGTTTCTTTTCTCAAAATGGCACAACGCATAGAAAGTTCCCTCCTCAAGACAATCAACATGCAATAATGTACAATCCTCCATGTTAGATGCAAACTCATGCATAGCTTGGAGAGATTTGGAAGAATCTTGTGTTGCTGCAAGAGTCTCTTCCTCAAGTGTGCTGGCTGCCTCAATAGCTAATGGTGGAGGCTGCTCCTCCATGAATGTAACAGTGCTGGCATGTGCCTCTGGTGGTGAGGGCTCCTCCCTCCTTTGGACAAATCTTCTGATCAAGATCTGAGAAAAATCAGCAAGAGTAGAAACCCTTGCATGCCTCCCATGGCTGAACCACCAAGTTCTTTCCTCTTCCTGCTGAACAAGTGTGAAGAAGATAGAGTCTCTTGGAATACTCTAGGGTTTTCTCCATATTCAGCAAGATAATCACTTAGAATTTGGAATTCCAAGTGTTCTCCATGCTTCTGCTCTGCTCCTTTGTGATAATAGGAAGTGTATGGTCCTTCCTTTTCTCCTTTTTTGTCTCCTCAACCTCCTTGGAGAGGTTCTTGCTAGACCCAAAATTGATGAGATCAATCTCATCCTCTGCATCATCTTGGCCTCTTCTTCTCTGAAATTCGAACTTCACAGGCTGAGCCATGTTCGAAGCTCTGATACCACTGTAATGTCCTAAATGGGGAAATTTCTGCTATGTCGGGAATATCTTGAGATATTCCTATTTTCCAACTCCGGGAGTATTAACAATCAACACTGAACTATTTCAGAGATTGAATGCAGGTGAATTTACTAGATATTTCACCTTCACAAGGAAGGATTAGATCTAGAGGCTACCTGGCCCACTAGCAGACTCTGCCAATAGAACTTGTCGAAGGCTAATAATTCCCTTCAAGGAATTTCTGCAACAGCTGCCCATGAGGACGCTGTATAAGGAAGCCATTGTGAAAATAAGGCAATCCAATGCTGGGATGCCTTAGAATATGTCTAGTACAAACTCCCTGCAGAATATAAGCTCAAAGAAATAACCCTAAGCAGGTTATTCAAATCTCCCATCAACAAGTATACTGAAATAATGCTCAATGAGAAACCCTTTAGCAGTATTAAACCTCCAATATGAAAAACAATGAAGAATTCATCATATAATGAAAGAAGAGTAAAAATATGATACATAATGTATAGAATCAAATATTATAAAAGATCCTTGAGGAAATGACCTCTCAAGGTGAGTGCAAATCAACCTCCAAGGAAAATATACATAAGCAAGAGAATACATTGCTGCATAAAACCCAACTACTCTATAACTGCGTAGTCTCTAAGGGAAAATGATTGTAGACTAAAATATACAAGATGATATGAAAATATGAGCTCAAATAAAGATAGGGGAGAATATCTCAACCCTAGAAAACATTATTACCTCAATCCTCTAAGGGATTGGCTAAAATACATGAAATAGATAAATTACGGAGTTGCAGTGTAGTTGCTGCAACTCAATAATAATAAAAGAATGGAGAAGGAAGTAGATGCTACAATAAACCACAATACCTCCTCCAATGATCTCCAAAATGAAGGGGCTGATCCCCTTATCGAAATCTGCACTCACTAGTGCACAAAATGAAACCCTTGTGCAAGCCACCTCTGAAGATAACGCTGTAAGGGAAGGAGACTCTGCTGGGCATGAGAGAAAACATATGGCCCGATGCCAAATCTGCAATATGAGCTCCGAAAATCTCCTTTTATGATTTCCTAGAGTAGGAATGAGATTCCCCTCTACAAACCAACTCCGGAAGTGAGATGATTAAGGTTCCTCACTGCAACACAAGCAACCCCAACGTTCTCTTTCTGCAAGAATAATGCAGTAACTGCAAATGATTGCTTTTTCCTCAAGCCATGATGTGAGGAAGATGAAGAAAAATCTCTCCATGGCCTCCCATCGAAGAGAAACGCATTCCTAAACAGGAATTCCTCTTGTGCTAAGCAGCACAAAGTTGAAGAGAGCTTCAACTTCGAATTATATTCTCCAAGGCTTTCCAAGAATGATCTCCACAATGGATCTCCTTCATATTTTATGCAAAGCATGCATGGACCCCACTCACATTAGGGTTTCTCTCATTTGAAATTTTCTCTCCACTCCAACTACACAATCTTCTTGTGCAAGCTTCCCCTCTTAGGGTACGTTGTTGACTTTGGTCAACCATGGTCTAGCTCACTTTCTTTTGGCCCATTTTCACACTTGGGTTGCTAAATTAAGCCACTTAAGTGAATTTTTGCACCTTAGGAGTGTTTATTAAGTTGCTACATGTGTTCCCTCACCCATTTTATTCCTTTTATTAAAATAAAAGCAAGATTAATGTTCCAAATACTTTATTGCAAAATTTGGAACATTACAGTCCTCCCCTCCCAAAACTTGCTTGTCCTCAAGAAAGAGCAAGGATGAACTTCAAAAAGGTCCTCCACTCAAGGCATGGAGTCTGAAATATCCTCCTGTAAATCCTCCATCCTCAAGCAATCAAGAAAAATGAGTAACCCTCCAACTAGGAAACTTCTGAAAGTACTCCTCCACCTTGTGCTCATGAGAAATAGGTGGGCTGAATTTCCAAACTTGGTAAGCTTCATAGCCTACCCCACGCTGTCCTCTTCTCCACTCATGGTGAATGTGGAGTGAAATCTGAACTTGGGCTACAATAGTGTTGCCTTCAAGAGGCAAGATGAAGTCTATATCCCCCAAGGACCTCTCCTCCAACGCTGCAAATCAAGCTGGCCCAAATCATCTCATATGTGATGAGTTGGAATTCATCAACATATGGCATCCAAACCATCATATGGTTTACCTCATGAAAAAAAACACATGGCTGCACATGGTGACCATATCATCTTCCATATTCGCCTTGGAGCATGTGCTGCAAAAAGAATGGAGTTCTTCTCTCCCAAAGGGCACATCTACCCAATGAGCCTTTCCCTCCTCATGATACATAGGGGCTGCTGCTGATATATGGCTGAAATAAAGTGGTATTCATGAGAGACCCAAGCCACCCCATCAATCATACAATCCATGAAATTCCTCCTCCAAAATGTCAAACGCTCCAAATAACTCCTCCCACATGAAGGAAAGAGATGAAGCTTTGGCAATCATGGGTTGCCCATTGCTTCTCCTGAAACATACAAAATTTAAAGTAGGGAGAATCATACTCCCAATGGGAATCTTCAATTCATTTTCCTCCTTCAAAATGATGCTTCCCTTGGACAACGTTCTATGGGTGAAATATGGAAGCATAAACTTGTGGAGGTAAGGAGGTGAACTATGACTCCATGAATGAAGTCAATGTAGAGCACCATTGGCCTACCTCAAAATAACTTGCAACAAGTGTCTTTGCAGCCACTTGTTTGCTGCCACATGCATCCTGCAAGATATGATCATGAAAATAAAATTTGGTGCCAAAGGTGCACACCAAAACTATGTGGCTTTCCTCCACAAACACGCATAAGATGGCCATCATTCTTGCTGCAATAGACCATAAGTATAGCTGGACATAATTTATAATAAGGAAGGATCCTCCTTGATATAACATGCTGATCATAAGAATAAGAGAGCATAAGACATAAAACAAATGGTTACCTCCCTCATTATGCACTTTGGTCTTTGAGCTGAAAGTGGCTCAAGTGAAAGTGCTCCCTTACTGCAACATAGCAGGGAAGTGGTTGTGCCAAACCTCTCTTAATTTCTTTGGCTATGCATCTGCTAATAAGCTGATATACCTCCATTAGGATGCCCTCCCAAGTGGATTCCTCCATCACTGAATAATATGCAGTAGCATGCATGCAAAGAGAACCCAAAATTTCTGCATGTAGGACCTTTCTCTTCTTGTGCTTGTGCAACCAAGCCAAGAAAGTCGAAATGTAGTAAGGAGTGCTCTCCTCCATTACTCCTTCATGCTCATCACCTACATGCCTCCAAAATACATCACTTGTGAAGTGGCTTGGAAGACATTCCAACAAGTAACTCAAGCTCTCAAGTGATATCGTTGCTGGCCTTTGGAGTAGGGCCACGGTCATTTCAAAGCTCCCATCTTTGACATGAATCTTGTTAAAGACTCCTTCCATCATGTTGCTGAAAATTTAGAGCTCCTCCCATGAAGAAGGTGCTACTTGGCATCAAAGATCAAAAAACAATCCTCTTTCACTATGCTAGTGCCTCCTCTTTCTCCCGCAACATTCAGACAAAATCTGAGCAGCAAGAATATTGCTGCTCCCCTATACTTCCACCATACCCAATCTAAAATGGAAACATAATGAGTGGTAAGAGAAATTCCACCCCATCATGTTAACCCATACTCTCCCCTTTTTCCATCAAGTGCAATAAGTGTGAAATGATCCTGGGACCTATGGGTTATGGATCCTCCACATTTCCGCTGGGCACATATAATCCACAAAGCTCTGCTCTTTGGTGTAAGTATCCTGCCACTTGGTACCTCTTTCACAAGAGCTACCATTTCCCCAAAACATATTTCTCTTTTTGCATTTCATGGGACATTGAAATGCAATCTCCTTCATGACAAAATTTCAAAACCCCACCCTCACATGTGATGCATGGTTCATCAATAGTGCATGAGGATGATGAGGGTTTTTTTCCCCAAAATGGCACAACGCAGAGAAAGTTCCATCCTTAAGACAATCACCATGCAATAATTTACAATCCTCCATGATAGATGCAAACTCATGCATACCTTGGAGAGATTTGGAAGAATCTTGTGTTATTGCAAGAGTCTCTTCCTCAAGTGTGTTGGCTGCCTCAATAGCTGAAGGTGGAGGCTACTCCTCCATGAATGTAATAGCGCTGGCATGTGCCTCTGGTGGTGAGGGCACCTCCCTCCTTTGGAAAAATCTTCTGCTCAAGATCTGATAAAAATCAGCAAGAGTAGAAACCCTTGCATACCTCCCATGGCTGAACCACCAAGTTCTTTCCTCTTCTTGCTAAACAAGTGTGAAGACGATAGAGTCTCTTGGAATACGCTAGGGTTTGCTCCATATTCAGCAAGATAATCACTTAGAATTTCGAATTCCAAGTGTTCTCCATGCTTCTGCTCTGCTCCTCTGTGAGAATAGGAAGTGCATGGTCCTTCCTTTTCTCCTTTTCTGTCTCCTCAACCTCCTTGGAGAGGTTCTTGCTGGACCCAAAACTGATGAGATAAATCTCATCATTTGAATCATCTTGGCCTATTATTCTCTGAAATTTGAACTTCATAGGCTGAGCCAAGTTCAAAGCTTTGATACCACTGTAATGTCCCAAATGGGGAAATTTATGCTATGGCAGGAATATCTTGAGATATTCCTATTTTCCAACTCTGAGAGTATTAACAATCAACACTGAACTATTTTAGAGATTGACTGTAGGGGAATTTATTGGATATTTCACCTTGACAAGGAAGGATGAGATCCAGAGGCTACCTGGCCCACTAGCAGACTCTGCCAATAGAACTTGTCAAAGGCTAATAATTCTCTTCAAGGAATTTCTGCAACAGCTGCCCATGAGGACACTGTATAAGGAAGCCATTGTGAAAATAAGGCAATCCAATGTTGGGATGCCTTAGAATATGTATCGTAGAAACTCCCTGCAGAATATAAGCTCAAAGAAATAACCCTAAGCAGGTTATTCAGATCTCCCATCAACAAGTATACTGAAATAATGCTCAATGAGAAACCCTTCAGCAGTATTAAACCTCCAATATGAAAAGCAGTGAAGAATGAATCATATAATAAAATAATATTACAAATCTGATACATAATGTATAACAACAAATATTATGCAAGATACTTGAGGAAAATACCTCTCAAGGTGAGTGCAAATCAACCTCCAAGGAAAATGTACATAAGCAAGAGAATCCATTGCTGCATAAAACCCAGCTACTCTATAACTGCGCAGTCTCTAAGGGAAAATGAATGCAGACTGAAATATACAAGATGATATGACAATATGAGCTCAAATAAAGATAGGGGGGAAGATCTCAACCTTAGAAAACATTATTACCTCAATCCTCCAAGGGATTGGCTAAAATACATGAAATAGATAAATGTTGGAGTTGCAGTGTAGCTGCTACAACTAAATAATAATAAAAGAATGGAGAAGGAAGTAGATGATGCAATAAACCATAATACCTCCTCCAATGATCTCCAAAATGAAGGGGCCAATCCCCTTACCGAAATCTGCACTCACTAGTGCACAAAATGAAACCCTTGTGCAAGCCACCTCTGAAGATAACGCTGTAAGGGAAGGAGACTGTGTTGGGCATGAGAGAAACACATATGGCCCAATGCCAAATCTGCAATATGAGCACCGGAAATCTCCTTTGCTTATTTCCTAGAGTAGGAATGAGCTTCCCCTCTACAATCCAACTCCGGAAGTGAGATGATGAAGGTCCCTCACTGCAACATTAGCAACCCCAATGTTCTCTTGCTGCAAGAATAACGTAGTAGCTGCAAATGATTGCTTTGGCCTCAAGCCATGATGTGAGGAAGATGAAGAACAATCTCTCCATGGCCTCCCATGGAAGAGAAAGGCATTCCTAAACATGAATCCCTCTTGTGCTAAGCAACACAAATTTGAAGAGAGTTTCAACTTCGAATTCTATTCTCCAAGGCTTTCAGAGAATGATCTCCACAATGGCCCTCCTTCATATTTTATGCAACACATGCATGGACCCCACTCACATTAGGGTTTCTCTCATTTGAAATTTTCCCTCCACTCCAACTACACAATCTTCTTGTGCAAGCTTCCCCTCTTAGGGTACGTTGTTGACTTTGGTCAACCATGGTCTAACTTACTTGTTTTTGGCCCCTTTTCACACTTGGGTTGCTAAATTAAGCCACTTAAGTGACTTTTTGCACCTTAGGAGTGTTTATTAAGTTGCTACATGTGTTCCCTCACCCATTTTATTCCTTTTATTAAAATAAAAGCAATATTAATGTTCCAAATACTTTATTGCAAAATTTGGAACATTACAGTCCTCCCCTCCCAAAAATTGATTGTCCTCAAGCAAGAGCAAGGATGAACTGCAAAAAGGTCCTCCACTCAAGGCATGGAGTCTGAAATATCCTCCTGTATATCCTCCATCCTCAAGCAATCAAGCAAAATGAGTCACCCTCCAACTAGGAAACTCCTGAAAGTACTCCTCCACCTTGTGCTCATGAGAAATAGGTGGGCTGAATTTCTAAACTTGGTAAGCTTCATAGCCTACCCCACACTGTCCTCTTCTCCACTCATGGTGAATGTGGAGTGAAAGCTGAACTTGGGCTGCAATAGTGTTGCCTTCAAGAGGCAAGATGAAGTCTAGATCCCCCAAGGACCTCTCCTCCAACGCTGCAAATCAAGATGGCCCAAATCATCTCATATGTGATGAGTTGGAATTCATCAACATATGGAATCCAAACCATCATATGGTTCACCTCATGAAAAAAAACACATGGCTTCACATGGTGACCATATCATCTTCCATACTGCCCTTGGAGCATGTGCTGCAAAAAGAATGAAGGTCTTCTCTCCCAAAGGGCACATCTACCCAATGAGCCTTTCCCTCCTCATGATACATAGGGGCTGCTGCTGATATATGGCTGAAATAAAGTGGTCTTCATGATATACCCAAGCCACCCCATCAATCATACAATCCATGAAATGCCTCCTCCAAAATGTCAAACTCTCCAAATAACTCCTCCCACATGAAGGAAAGAGATGAAGCTTTGGAAATCATGGCAGGCCTATTGCTTCTCCTGAAACATACAACATGCAAAGTAGGGAGAATCATACTCCCAATGGGAATGTTCAATTCATTTTCCTCCTTCAAAATTATGCTTCCCTTGGACAACGTTCTATGGGTGAAATATGGAAGCATAAACTTGTGGAAGTAAGGAGGTGAACTATGACTCCATGAATGAAGCCAACGCAGAGCACCATTGGTCTGCCTCAAAATAACTTGCAACAAGTGCCTTTGCAGCCACTTGTTTTCTGCCACATGCATCCTACAAGATATGATCATGAAAATAAAATTTGGTGCCAAAGGTGCACACCAAAATTATGTGGCTTGTTGGGGTTCCCATGTTTTGGCCAGATTGGCAAGACCAAAAGATAAGACAACATCATAACCACTTTGGGGCCCTAGGATCTAGCCCTCCTAGACTCGGAGAGGGATCTCTCCAAATAAAGCAAATAATGGTATATCTTTGAAGCTCAAAATGAGATATTAGGCTAGCTATGAAGCACAAAGAGGGGTTTAAAATGATTTGGTTGGTTGGTTGCTGGGTTGGGTCATGAGATCATAGACTGAGAAGGTAACGAGAAGGAAAGGAGCAGAGCAGCAGGATGTTTCAGCAAAGAGGATAGGTCAAGAAATTTACATCCATTGGGCTATGGAGTCATGAAAGGGAATTACTTGCAAACAACTGGCCAAGGCTTTCAGAGGGAAAGTCATCTATACTAAAGGATATTTTTAGATAAATGGTGGGATGGAACATTAAGGAAAGAAAGTGAGAGAAGGAAAGCAACCCAATTTCTGTCTATAGATCAGGTCAGAGGTCATTTAACTCTAGACCTGCTTGGACATACTCAAAGGCTGCTTTCAATGGAGGGACAAAGGGGTAGCTTGTAGATCGGACCAGAGGTCATTTAACTCTAGTTCAGATTTAGCATGCTCCAAGGGAAACATAGATAAGTTTAACAGAGCCAGGGTCTATAGATCAGATAAGGGCTTTGAACCTTCAATGCTTTTACACCAGCAAGAGATCTTAGAAAGGCCAGCTGGTCGCACAAGGATCCTAGTGGACAGGGCTAACTCTAATCCCCATTGTTCCCAAATCTTCTAGCTTAAACCCAACAAGAAAAACTAAGCAGAAAACCCCAAATTCATACATCAGCTAGCAGGCAATAAAATCTACTACACTGGTTAAACCAGATCAATTTACTCTTAGATTAACTATCAACAGAAAAAATTAAGGCAAGGAGAGCAGAAACATAGGGTACCTAACAAGGGTAAATCCTATGCCAATATTCTAATGCGAGCTAGTAGAAGATGAAATAGTATGAAAATGTAATAAACAATGTTAGAAAAACATCACTAATAGTAATAGACCAGGATCCAAATAAATGTGCTTGATTAATTGATGCAAAACCAGTCACTTACACTGAGCTCAATAGCTTTTACAGTCTATAATTTCTCCTCCCAGCCTACTATATTACAAACTACTCTGCTACTCCCTCCCAAGACTGTTCTAACAGTCAAACTAAATCCCTCTAACAGCAATCGGCAACAACCGAACAACAACCTTTACCATATGTTCTTGCGGATTCTTATAGGAGAATGAATAATAGCAAGAGTAGATATAAATTTATTTCGTTTCATTTAGACAGAATGGCGGAAGCGTTCACGCCCATATTGCTTAATGTTTCTTGGTCGACTGTGTGTACTCTGTAGTATGGTTCAGAGCTCTCTATTAGGTCAACATTGACCTCAGATGTGTTCTTGAATGTCCTTCAGGCTGTTTGGAACTCTGCGTTGCCTTCTAGAATAAGTGAACTGGGTGGGAAATCTGCAAGGTCACCATGCTTCATAAATGCTGTCTGAGAGTTGTAGAAACTTCTGTCAGTGTATTCATCTGTTTAAGGGCTCAAGGAGGCATGGAGAACTCTGCAGGGAGGTCTCCTTTTGGAGAAACAGTGCTCTGCTGATGTATACACAGATATGACTCGTCGCTATGCTCTTTGGTCTTCAAACTGCGCTTCTTCCTTTGAATGTGGGATTAAGCGTTAATTACATCAATAATAAGCATTAACCCCTTGAATCTCTTCTGCTGATATAATTTGTTGCTGCTGTAATGGCCTTTATGTGCTTTCAGCCACAGTGGCTGTGACTATAGAGGTAGAGGGAAATCTCACTCTGTAAAAGCTGCAAAAAGAAATAAACTTGTCAAAGAATCCAGGGCGGTGGCAGAAGAATTGCTGTGGAGGCTCGGGGGAACGGTGGCACGGATCGTCTGATCATATGCTAGAGTGGTGATCAACAGTTGGGGTTTACAAATGGAGGGGTTAATAGTCGAATGGACGGAGAAATAATGTAAAGCCCAAGGTTCAAAGGTTCGGGCAAATACAAAGGAAACAAATCAAATGACTAGAGTCAGACCTTTAAGGGTGGGACTCGGCTAGGGCGGAGGGCGATTAGATATGAACCGTTGGATCTCAGGAGGAGATCAATGGTGGCGATTAAGCGATGAGGTTAATAGGGAAGCCCGATGGGAGAAACACAGTGGAGACGTGATGCGACGTGGGCCGTCGATCTTGGATGAACAAACGGTCGAGATTGGATCGGAGAATCGCAATCGCAAAGGGCAGAGGGTGGCATGGTTTGGAAATTGTGATTGCGATTGGAGCGACGATACGATTGAGTGCCAGCCGTCAGATCCAAGTGATAGATCAACGGTGGAGAAGCAATCGGTGGGGAGAAACGAGAGGAGCGATGGGAGGGGAGTAGGATAAATCTAAACCGTTGGATCTGGAGGGATAGACGACTCAGATTGGATCGGGGTATAACAATCGGAAGGAACGGAGGAGTGGCACAGTGAAAGTTACGATTGCGATCAGAGCGGGAGTTTGATTAGTGCCGGGTCGTCGGATCAAAGCGATAGATCAACGGTGGAGATCGCAGCGGAGGTCTTATAGACCAAAACCCAATCGCATCGGAGTTTTTCGTAAAACAAAGAAATGCGCTTCACCGAGCGTTGCAATTGCGATAAGCGCCTTGAGTCTTTGCACCTGGTTCTGGCGCTGGGTTATGTGGGGAAGTGGTTTGCGGGGCTTAGGCCTATTATATGGAAAAGTGGGTTTTTGGCCCATTTTTAATGCTTTTTGGGGCCATGCAAGGGATTTGGTAAAGGGAAAAAAGGGTTTTGAGACCAAACAAAGGGTATTTTTGAGGTCAAAAAAGGGAGATGGGTTGATTTAGAAGGGTAAGTGGGGAGTTTAGAAGGGGAGACAAGGGGATGAAAACAAAGGTTTAGAAGGGATGATATAAGGGGAAAAAAGGAGGCCTTTTGGGCATTTTTTCACAAACAGAGAGGCTTTATAACTGTAACAGTAGAAAGGATTTATCAAAGGAATAAGGCACAAGGAGGCTTCAAGGATGATGTGTTTTCAAAGGAAATGCATTCCTTTAAGGCTCAGAAACATTTTAGCCCCTTATTTTCTCATCAAAAATTTATAGGGGGCTAACAGTGGCTCCACATGGGGATGGCTTCTTCTTGAAGGAGTCAAGAATTTAGAAAATGATCTTTGGAGTAGGCCAGATTCCTGGTACTTGACTCATTCTTTTCTTCTCTTGGATCAGCTGCCACAAATCATGAAGACATCATATGAGCAGTAAAAATTCCCCAAACAACTACCTACCCACACTATAGTCCTAACATTTTTTCTTCTGGGTGTATTTGGACTTGCAGACCCTTCACATCATCAATTTTTACAAACAGGAAAATAAACCTATTCTACTTCTACCCTTATTACTCCATGAGACTAGATTAAACTGTTGGTCTCATAGCTTTCTCTACCTACACTACTATCTGCTACGATTAGACTGTCTAGCAGACTTCTTCTCTATATTCTAAGACATAAATTGAAAAACAGTGAAGCCAGGATTAGACTGTCTGGCTTGCTGGACTTTGCAGAAATTAAAAACAACAAACTACATGCTCACAGACTGAGCTTTATTGAGCTTTTCCTACCTACCCTACTTTAACTAGAATATTTACAAGTCTAGCTTACAAACAATGTCTTCCAATGTAACCAATCCATCAAGTGATCCCATGACTGGCCTTTCTTGCTCAAATCCTTGAGCAGGCTGGATAGGTAGGGCAGCTCCCACTCTTTTCGTTCCACAAAAACAGCTACAAAATTTTTTCTTTCTGTCTGCAACATGCTGCTCGAAAATACCCTTGATCCTTCTTCGAATTTTTGCAGGAAATGTGCATCAGGATCATGAAATGATACCTGGTTATGAATATCTGGTAGGCAGGCTTCAACTAGGATCTCCTTTTCTTCCACTGGATCAAGAATAAGACTCTCTTGAGAAAGAGAATCTCCCTCATCTTCTTCATTTTCTGAACTGGAGGACTCATCGTATATTGGAGCTGAGTCCTCTTGGAGCTCTGATATATTCTGCTCCACTAGGCTAAGCTCCGTGAGAAGATCTATGTATTCTTGAGCAGAGGTATTTACCATTTCTTCCTCTTTTTCAAGAGAAGGCTCCTTACTTTCATCATGCTCAAGAATCTCTTCTTTGCTTTCTTCCTCATCCTTTAAGATGAAAGGCTGCTGATCTCCATCTTCATGGCATTCACTACTGATGATCTGAAGTGTAGCAAAGTGAATATTCAATGAATCTGCATCTATCACTATGGTTTCAAAACTCTCCCCATCAGTATCATAGATAGGTTGACTGGGTTCATTACTTCTCTGATGTCACTGGCTATGATCTTCCTCCCATGGATCTAAGGATGATGGTCCTGCAAGCTCAGCTTCCCTTTGAAAACAACCATCATCAAACAAATCATAAACAGGAAAATCATAACTGTAAGTAATGTCACCCACCAAACCTTCTAGATTTTCCGCAGGTCTTTCTTCGTCCTGATCCACAAAGGAGTCTTCTGGATCTGAATCATCAAACTCATAAGATTAATGGGCAAGAGTGTGTGTTCTATAAAATATTTTTGAGGTGGGTTGCTGATTTAATATCTGATCAATCTCTTCTTCTGTCAAAAGAGGGGTTTCCCTCTTATCATGGACAGAAGAACAACAATCCTCTTTCTCTTGTGTTAGCTGATTTGGAGGTAGGATGTCTTCTTGAACCTATTCTAGAATATCTTCATTTTTGCTTGCCGGGAAATCTTGAGGATCTTCTGATGATTCTTGATCTCTCTCTGATTCGAACCAATCCTCATGAACCCGATGATAATTGATTAGTCTACAAGGCTCATGAGTGGTCTCTTCTTCCACATCAGATTCTGCATCTTCTATGTCGTCTCTTGTTTCCTCAAAGAAAAATTCCCTATTAGTTTTTGCCAATAGGCCGTGATATTCTCTAGTCAGCGTAACACAAGACATAGGTAAGCATTCAGGCAGTCCCTGATCACTTTCCTCTTCTTCTTCTACAGATTCTTGAGCATCATACATGTCTTGCTCATCTTCTAGGTCTTGATTTTGTTATTGTTCTGGGAGAGGCATAGGCTGTTCTAAATAATCATCATTTGCATTCATATTAGCCATATACATCTCCAAAAATTTACCAAACATTTCTGCTATTCCATTTAATTGATCATACAAAGCATCTAGCTTTGTATCTCTGTCCATGTCTGGATCCATGTTCCTGCAAAGATGGTCACTGCATCTTCTCAACCAGTTCAGAGTCTTCTACTAGTGGATTCAATTGGTATTTTAGGGGTTATGGAGTCACCAAGTGGATGAATTTTACTATTTGGAGCAGGCTGCTGTTCAGCATCAACAATTAAAAGCCAATCTAACAAGAGATTCTGGGTCTTTTGGGTGCCTAAGGATGTTTAAGGTGAAATGCACTCAAACTTCCCCAGTGGAGTCGCCATTATGTTGGGGTTCCCATGTTTTGGCTAGATTGGCAAGACCAAAAGATGACACAACATCAAAACCACTTTGGGACCCTAGGATCTAGCCCTCCTGGACTCGGAGAGGGATCTCTCCAAATAAAGCAAAGAATGGTATATATTTGAAGCTCAAAATGAGATATTAGGCTAGGTATGAAGCAAAAAGAGGGGTTTAAAATGATTTGGTTGGTTGCTTGCTGGGTTGGGTCATGAGATCATAGACTGAGAAGGTAATGGGAAGGAAAGGAGTAGAGCAGCAGGATGTTTCAGCAAAGAGGATAGGTTAAGAAAGTGCCATCCATTGGGCTATGGAGTCATGAAAGGGAATTACTTGCAAAAAACTGGCCAAGGATTTCAGAGGGCAAGTCATCTATACTAAAGGATCTTTTTAGATAGATGGTGGGATGGAAAATTAAGGAAATAAAGTGAGAGAAGGAAATGTTGGCCGGATAAATCGTTCTTGCGGACAAGATCGATCTCCCTAGTGTTAGAAGACAATCTAGCAACAAACGAACAACTAAGTTTGTCTTTCTATAAATACATTCGTTTTACAAATAAATGTTATAAAGATGTCGATCCTACCTTAGATCCAAATGCTTATTTGCAGTCGTAGTGCTCCTGTTGCATCAAAATCCTTCCGTTGCAACAAGAGTTCTTCCATCACAGCAAGAGTTATTTCATCGCAACAATAATCCTTCCGTCGCAACAAGAGTCCTTTCGTCACAACAAAGTGTCGTCTTTTGTCGACCTGAAATCACAAACAAGAAAATATTAAATAGCACATGTATAACAAATAATTATAAAACATACCTATCATAGTGATCAAGGAATCTATGAAATAAATGATCAAACGATAGCTTATTGAAATAAACAATCGAACGACAATTTATTGAGAAAACAGAACTTGATTGTATTAATCTTAAAATAACAGAAGAACCTTACAACCTTAGCCTTGATGTTCGAAAGGCCTTCCCAGTGTCCGAAGCAGGAGTCTCCTCTACTTTGATAAGTCTTGCACTCTTCCTTCAGGAGCATAAAGAGGTATGTGATATTTCCTCTCAAAAGCTCAGCAGAAAGAAGTCTAAATCTCAACAGCACTTCAACTCAATCACCCATAAATCTTGAATTCAATTCTCAATCTCCAAAATCTCAATCTCCAAAATCTAACCATTTAAGGCTACCCAATGCCTCCTTTTATAGAGCATATGAGGAGGTTAGGATTCCACCTTTTAAGGGATAGAATCCTCCTTCAAAGGGATAGACTCCTCACATCAAGGGATTAGTTCCTTAAGGTGAGGGATACATGCACCTTATCAAAGTGTACTCATCCCCAAAAAATCTCATCTAGAACCTTCTAGAATTGACCTCAAACCAACTTTTTAACTTTACTTTCTCACCTTTTTGACTTTGAGGAGGGTACGCAGGAATTGAAAAGGAAAACTACGTTCTGAAATGTAGGTAAGCAGTGTATTACCTGCGTACCCAAGGTAGGAATGCAGACAGGCTTCATGTTACCTGCGTACCCAAAGTTTCAGAGATTTCTAGGGTTTTTCCTCCTATTTCAGGGCTTGACATGAGGAGTAAAGGTTGTAAGAATTGCAGAGGAGGCATGTATGAGTATTAATGAGCTCATACAGTCAACATAATGTCAAGGTGACAGTTTTTAGTGTAACATATTGCCCCCTAAAGTGCGAAGTCTGAAATAGATGAAAATGAAGTCTGTCATATATGAAGAGTGATGTACTTTATCATTTCAAGGATCATCCTGTGGACACCCCATTCGAAACCTGTAAAAACATTCAATGCAATATATATATATGTAATCATATCATCACTGAGGTAGGCATTCCCATACTCAGATCAAAAACTAACTAAACTTGTTCTGATACAGAAATGTTTTTAATATTACATCAATAGTGTAGACATAGCATGGGCACATCCATCTGTAATGAATAGTCCACTGTATAAATGAATAACAAAAATTCCTCGCAGCCTGGATGGTAGAAAATAGACCCAGGGTCTTGATTACTGCTTCCCGAACTAGTATGATTCTATCCATGTGATTAAATGTGTTGAAGTTGAACATGGTAGAAACCACTTGATTACCAGTCAATGATGTGAACAATTAACAAGTGTGAGAGAAACCACTAGTAATGTCAATGGCTCTCAAAGTACTCAGTAAAATCCATGAAATGTGAATGAATGAGCTGAAGTTGAACATGTCACGTAATCATTCGATCGAAGGTCAATGATGCAACCTGTCGTCGAAGGCGAGAAACTTGCCATTGAGGCATGCAGATTTCAACGTACTGGCGATTTATAGACCAACTTCCTAGATAATGATTTGTCGTCGATAGAAAGTGATCCGTCGTAGGCAAGCCCACAACACGAAATCATAGATCAAGTTTTGAAGAAATATATTGGCAAGGACTGACTCAGGGATGGTCAAAATGGAAGACAAATATTTTGCAAAGGTAAATGGTTTGTTTGAACTGTCCTCTTGAACACATAACGACACTGCAGATGGTTTTGTGACAATTGACCCAAAGCTCATACCCAGAAACTGGCTGAAGACTTTCAATATGGTTTGATTAACTGTTAGGCAAAGGATTTCCCAACCCAGGTGAACAAGAGTGTCATGTTGAAGAGTGGTTAACGATTTTCCGAATAATCAAAATGTAACAAACAGGTTCGTTTTTCTCTCTTTTCCCCCACCATTTTTAGCAAGTACCTCTTTATTTTTGACAAGCTTGAGGAGGATAAAATTTGCTTGTTTATAAGCTCATCCTTCGGATGAGTCCAACTTAGTTTAAGATTCGAACCCTAAGAAGGAGTGGTTCGTTCCTGTTTAAAATTGAACAGGTCCTTTACTGTTAAGTTTTAACGAGTCCAGTATAGGAGAAACTCGGTGTTTTTTCAATTTTAGAGAGTCAGAAGAAAAAACTTAAGAAAACTCTGTGGGTGTACTTTTTCGTAAATTTAGTCTCTCGAGCCCAAAAAAGGATAAAATAATGCGGGAGAGAACTCTATTAACCGTAATTAGTCAACGTATGCCTTTTTCATAAATAGTCCATTTCAGTTCGTAAAAGGAGTAAACTTGTACTGAAGGGACTATCATTCATTTACTTTAACGAGTTTGAATAATAAAGTGCTCTACAATCTTTTCATGTTTAGAGAGTCTGAAAAGGGCTTAAAAGAGGACTCCGAAGTTTCGCTTTTTCGTAAATTTTTGAAAGAGTCCGAAAAAGTGATAAAAGTATGCTCTTCATTTTCACTTTTTCGTAAGTTTTAACGAGTTCGAAAAAGGGATAAAAATATACTCCTTTGGTCGACTTTCAATTTAATTTACGAGCAGGAAAAGACAGAAAGAACTCGGCATTTTCATGTGTTTTACGAGAATGAAAGATAGAAAAATAATATCGGGATTTTCATGAATTTAATGAGTCTTGAAAATAACCGAAATTGACTCAAGATAGATTTCATTTTTACAAAAGCTTGAAACATAGAAAAAATATGCTTCAGAGTGGTTTCATTTTTACACAAGCTTGAAACAGAGAGAAAACTGTGCTTGATGCCCCCTAAGCATAATTGTTAGAGCGCATGCCCCCCTAGCTTCATTTAATTCAACTAAGTATACTACTGGTAATTAATAGCTGGATGGAATGAAGGTTCATTTACGAGATCATATGAAATACCCGATCTAAAACTGTAAGAAAATTATGCAAAAATTGAAATAGCTAACCTAAATATATGAATTAACATTTACGAGATCTAGTCAAAGACTCTACTCAATTAGGGGAGGATTTGTTTCATTTTTTAATGAGCTTGACACAGGAAAAGAACTATGCTCATGGCAACGTGTTTCATTTTTTAACGAGGTTGACACAGTATAAGGAACTTTCCTCTCATCTACTTTCTACAATCTACCTATATAACCTACCGATTCATTTTTTTCAATGAGGTTGACACAGGAAAATAACTGTCCTCATACCTGATTCATTTTTTAACGAGGTTGACTCAATAACAGGAACTATCCTCTGACCAACTGATTCATTTTTTAATGAGGTTGACACAGGAAAATAACTGTCCTCATACCTGATTCATTTTTTTTAATGAGGTTGACTCAGTAAAAAGAACCATCCTCATAAACTACTTATTTCTAGTCTATCAATCTACTCTCTATAATCTACCTACTGATTCATTTTTTAATAAGGTTGACACAGGAAAAGAACTGTCCTCATCGTCGACTGATTCATTTTTTAATGAGGTTGACACAGTAAAAGGAACTCTCCTCACCAGCCACTGATTCATTTTTTGATGAGGTTGACATAGTAAAAGGAACTATCCTCAGAGACACCTGTTTCATTTTTTAACGAGGTTGGCACAGGAAAAGGAACTTTCCTCGTAGAAGCTTGTTTCATTTTTTAACGAGCTTGACACAAGAAAAGGAACTATGCTCGACTAACTGATTCATTTTTTTAATGAGGTTGACATAGTAAAAGGAACTATCCTCATAGTCACTGATTCATTTTTTAATGAGGTTGACACAGTAAAAGGAATTATCCTCGGACTAACTGATTCATTTTTTAACGAGGTTGACACAGTAAAAGGAACTATCCTTGGGTCACTGATTCATTTTTTAATGAGGTTGACACAGTAAAAGGAACTATCCTCAGACTCATTGATCATGGCTTCCAACTGGAAGAAACACATGTCAATGGACACACCTTTATCATGGCTTCCAAGAGGTCTTCATCAGAAGGAAGAATAGTTCTCTGGAAGGACCACATGTCAAGGGACTCAAAAGGGATAAGAACACTGCGTTCAAATAATCCCATAGAGTTTTCCATGTCAATTACTGGATCTAAGTCAAAGGAATATGAGCAAACAATGAGAGTCTCGCTTACATCGGTAACTGAAAACATGGGACCAGTTGCCACATAATTAACCCGTGGCAGGGTAGACACCACTTGCGTATGAGGAACATTCAGGGATGTCAGATTATTGGTAGTCGAATCAAGACTAGGGAACGAAAGCTGATCTAAAATCACAATATTTCCATTGTGAGGGAAAGACATCACGCGAAAGAGTGTCGATACGACAACTTTCATTGCTTTTTAAAGAGAGAATCCATACAGGCGAGATAGTTTATAGAAGAGAGGAATAACCTGTTACAAAACTTTCATTGCATAAACATAGTCTCGCCCAAGGAGTAAATTGAAATCCAAGGGGCCTCGAACTACCATAAGATCAATACAGACAGTTTTACCTTCCAAGGTAATAGAAAACTTAGGAAGGATCCCTAAAGGTTCACTAATGGTTCTGTTAAAAGCTTTCAGATTCTGCGTAATAGGCACAAGATGAGGGGAACCCAAACGTTTCCAAGCAGTTGAGGATAGAATACTAACAGAAGCACCTTCATCTACCTGTGTGCGGTGTATGTCCCTACCACCAAAATTCACAATGATTTGGAAAGGGATGGAGGAAGGAAGATGAGGTTCTGTCAGTCTATTCCAATAAAAGGAAAAGACTTCAGTACTTGGAGGGGGTTCTGTAGAAACAGGTGAAATGACCCCTAGCGTAGAAGAATCTGATATAACAAGAAGAACCTGAGCAGTATGAAGTTCATTCTCTACAGGGAGAATGGGATCGACCAAATGTGAAATCGAATCGACCACTTGATCAACTAATGGATCATCAACGTGAGTGATATGAGTTTCACTCTCCAGTGGAAGAGTGGGATCGATTGTACTTGAAATTAGATCTATCACTTCGTCAGTTGACGGTAGGTTGGGAGAAAGTTTACGGTAACCAGTTAGAAATTCTTGCTGTGAAATAGTAAGGTTTTCCAATAATTTTGAGGCTTCATCCATGTGAGGGAAAATGTGAGTTTGATGACTCCCTTTGCATAACTTACAAGGAAACCTAAGTTTACCCTTTTTCCCAGAAGCCTGACTATCACTGGTTGATGGATCAACAGAAAGTTGATGAGATTTTTCTGACCATACTTCCAAGACCTTTTGAATACCAGGGAAATTGATAAGGAAGTGGTCACCCTTAAAAATCCTGCAAGGGTATTTGGGTTTACGATGCATGTTGGAGGTTTCCTCAACACAACTAACACTTACATCCATGGTTGGTTGGTTGAATTCTTTCTTATCTTGCTTCTTCTTCCCTTTATTATTCTTCTTAGTCACCTGGTTACTAGCGTCAAGGATTTTACCAAGCGAAGAGGAAGAAATGGAGGAAGAAATATTAGGCGAAGAAGGTAAAGGGTCAACAGAAGGTTGGTGATGTTGAGATGGTGATCTCTGTTGAGGTGAAGCATTCGGTTGAGGTGGAACAATTGGAGTATTCGGGGCCAACGAAGTTGAAAATAACCATATCGGTAAACCTATTGTAAATCCAGGTAATGACAAAGTAGCCATATAATGAGGACCAACATTTCCAAAGCAAGGAAAAGTACTAGGATTCTCGTTAAGAGGGGTTCCTTGGTTGGTAAATTCCGGAACAATTGTCATTATATTCAACTTCAGTGAATTTTATTAACAATTAAAAACTAAAATTAACAATTCACAATTCACACCTAACAATTAAAATTCACAATTCACACCTATGGTCTCTAAAAGTAAAAACAAAAAAATTAACACGCGCTATCAAATCTAGGAGTCAAACCACACACAAACAGTAACTTCCCGTACTAAAAACACTAGTTGGTGATGAAATCCAACATCGTAGAATTTAATACAGAAAGGGCGGTTGGAACAGCTACCCCGACAACCTGCTTAATGAAACAGACTGGCACAAGTTTCTTCACAAAACCATCTCGAGTGAAGAGAACCCCCCAGAGAGTCCAAGTGAGTCTAGTCGACGTCTGCTCCAGGTACAGTGAGATCTTTCCTTCACCGTCACCTTAGGAAATAATCTTAAGCTTATGGACACTAAGGTTACCAACAATAAAAAATACAACTGGGGGAACAATCTACGATCCAATCCCACGCGCAAGGGCAGAGTAACAAAGCTCAATCCCCTTGAAGGTTCCTCGACATGGTTAATCCGAGGTTTACCAAAAAGTGACCCCGGGCTCCTCGATAATGGTTAATCCGAGGTTTACAGTTTGTAATGCGCGCAGAATCTTCTATCTTCCCCAATGAAATAGAAGTGATTGTCTCAAAGGTTCAGACATGATCTCGTGATTAACTCCTTTAAGAGAAGCTTCCTAGATTGTACCAATTACAATTGGATTTATTTCCTACCGTAAGATTTATCTACTTGTTTGTTTTATTTGCTTTGGAAATTTAACTACAACCTATTCCAAAGCACTAATCCTGAGCTAGATTGGTGGAAAGAGCCCTAAAAATGTAAAAATTACTAGATGAATTTTATTAAGCGCTGTGTTATTTAGGCTGTTATTACTCAAAATGGTAAATGGATATGAAACCAATGGTGTTATGACCCGACCCAAAACTGAATGCAATCGAATGTGATAATGTAATTTTTTCAATTCGATGAATCCTAACTAAATTAAGGAGAGAGTTTCCATTCACTTCCAACAATGCAAAGATTGATAAATAAGAGAAAATATAACAAATTCTCTAATGCAATAATTTCATCAAGAAAAACTAATGCAAATCAATTCCAAAACAATTTTTTTTTTAATTTTTGTGTTTTTAAAGCAAGCATAAAAACATCTAAATTCAAATCAAAGAAAACTGATCTAAATCTATGATTGATTTTTCAGAATGTAAACTATGCAATTGTAATCTATGCACAATTCAATTGAAAAGTATGCAAGTGTAATCTATGCACATTTTTCATTCATATTCTGAAAATGAGAATTCTAATTATGAAAATTTGATCTATGCAAGAGAATTCTCAAACACAAGATGATTCTAATGTAATCTAAGAACCAATCAAGTGCAAGTCAAGAAAATCGGGTGAGAGTTCCAAAGATCAAAAAATAAAAACACTCAAAGGCGATTAACACTCATACACAATTTAGCCCCCCCCCCGGTGAATGAGGGGGATTTTTTTTTGCAAAAGCAAAAGCAAAAAGATGAAAAATTGTGAAAAGACTGAGACAAACCTCCAAGTAATGACCAAAAAAAATCAAATTAAGAATTTCTCAAAAAGAGACTCAAAACACCCAATTAACTTAATGGAGATTGATGAGATGAAAAATTGCTGAAAGAAATTCAGAAACAAGAGATTTTTGATAGAAAAATACAGATTTGGGTAGACGCTAATAATCCTAAATCAAATCTAAACTAAACTGGAAGAAGAAATCTAGATTTTTTCCAAAAATTTAACAGGGTCTGCAGGCTCCCAGAAGTAACAGATGCAGTCCCGCACTGTTTACTTAAGGAAAGTGCGAAACTGCCCGCACTGTGCAAAAGAACAAAGTGCGGTCCCTAGAAAAGTTCAAGAAAAACTTAAAAGATTTCAAAATTTTCAAAAACAGAGAAAACCTAAGCTACGGAGGCAGATATCCATCAATCAAAAACCAGGAAAAACTTTTCCTCAAATCAAAATAAAAGAGAACAAAAAACAACAAGTTCTTTCCCCAGTGGAGTCGCTAATTTGTTGGCCGGATAAATCGTTCTTGCAGACAAGACCGATCTCCCTAGTGTCAGAAGACAATCTAGCAACAAACGAACAACTAAGTTTGTCTTTATCTAAACATATTTTTTTTACAAATAAATGCTATGAAGGTGTCGATCCTACCCTAGATCCAAATGCTTATTTGCAGTCATAAAGCTTCCGTTGCAACAAGAATCCTTCCGTCGCAACAAGAGTTCTTTTGTCGCAACAATAATCCTTCTGTCACAACAAGAGTCCTTTCATCGCAACAAAGTGTTGTCTTTTCGTCGCAACAAAGTGTCATATTTTGTCGACCTGCAATCACAAGCAAGAAAATATTAATAGCACATGTATAACAAATAACCGTAAAACATACCTATCATAGTGATCAAGGAATATATGAAATAAATGATCAAACGACAACTTATTGAAATAAACAATCGAACGACAATTTATTGAGAAAAACAGAACTTGATTGTATTAATCTTAAAATAACAGAAGAACCTTACAACCTTAGCGTTGATGTTTGAAAGGCCTTCCCGGGGTCCGAAGTAGGAGTCTCCTCTACTTTGATAAGTCTTGCACTCTTCCTTCAGGAACACAAAGAGGTATGTGATCTTTCCTCTCAAAAGCTCAGCAAAAAGAATACTAAATCTCAACAACACTTCAACTCAATCACACATAAAGCTTCCACTCCAATTCTCAATCTTCAAAATCTAACCCTTTGAGGCCACCCAATGCCTCCTTTTATAGAGCAGATGAGGAGGTTAGGATTCCACCTTTGAAGGGATATAATCCTCCTTCAAAGGGATAAACTCCTCACATCAAGGGATTAGTTCCTTAAGGTGAGGGATACATGCACCTTATCAAAGCGTACTCATCCCTAAAAAATCTCATCTAGAACCTTCTAGAATTGACCTCAAACCAAATTTTTAAATTTACTTTCTCGCTCTTTTGAGTTTGGAGGGGGTACGCAGGCATTCCAAAGGAAAACTGGGTTCTAGAACGCAGGTAAGCCATGCATTACCTGCGTACCCAAGCCAGGAACGCAGGCAGGCTTCATGTTACATGCGTACCCATTCTTTCAGAGGTTTTTAGGGTTTTTCCTCCTGTTTCAAGGCTTGACATGAGGAGTAAAGGTTGTAAGACTTGTAGAGGAGGTATGTATGAGTGTTAATGAGCTCATACAGTCAGCAGAATGTCAAGGTGATAATTTTTAGTGTAACAGGAAAGCAACCCAATTTTTGTCTATAGATCAGGTCAGAGGTCATTTAACTCCAGACCTGCTTGGACATACTCAAAGGCAACTTTCAATGGAGGGACAAAGGGGCAGCTTGTAGATCGGACCAGAGGTCATTTAACTCCAGGTCAGCTTTAGCATGGTCCAAGGGAAACAGAGATAAGTTTAACAGAGCCAGGGTCTATAGATCAGAGAAGGGATTTGAACCTTCAATGCTTTGACACCAGCAAGAGATCTTAGAAAGGCCAGCTGGTCGCATAAGGATCCTAGTGGACAGGGCTAACTCTAATCCTCAGTGTTCCCAAATCTTCCAACTTAAACCCAACAAGAACAACTAAGCAGCAAACCCAAAATTCATACATCAGCTAGAAGGGAATAACATCCGCTACACGGTTAAACCACATCAATTTACTCTTAGATTCACTATCAGCAGAAAAAATTAAGGCAAGGAGAGCAGAAACATAGGGTACCTAACAAGGGTAAATCCTATGCCAATATTATGATGCGAGCTAGTAGAAGATGAAACAGTATGAAAATGTAATAAACAGTGTTAGAAAAACATCACCAATAGTAATAGACCAGGATCCAAAGAAATGTGCTTGATTAATTGATGCAAAACCAGTCACATAAACTGAGCTCAATAGCTGTTACAATCCAGACTTTCTCCTCCCAACCTACTAGATTACAAACTACTCTGCTACTCCCTCCCAAGACTGTTATAATAGTCAAACTGAATCCCTCTAACAGCAATCGGCAACAACCGAACAACAACATTTACCATATGTTCTTGGGGATTCTTATAGGAGAATGAATAATAGCAGGAGTAGATATACATTTAATTCATTTCATTAAGACATAATGGCGGAAGCGTTCACGCCCATATTGCTTAATGTTTCTTCGTCGACTGTGTGTACTCTGTAGTCTGGTTCAAAGCTCTCTGTCAGGTTGACATTGACCTCGGATGTGTTCTTGAATGTCCTTCTGGCTGTTTGGAACTCTGTGTTGCCTTCTGGAATAAGTGAACTGGGTGGGAAATCTGCAAGGTCACCATGCTTCATAACTGTTGTCTGACTGTCGTAGAAACTTTTGTCAGTGTATTCATCTATTTAAGGGCTCAAGGAGGCATGGAGAACTCTGCAGGGAGGTGTTATTTTGGAGAAACGGTGCTCTGATGATGTATACATAGATATGACTCGTCACTGTGCTCTTTGGTCTTCAAATTGTACTTCTTCCTTTGAATGCGGGATTAAGCGTTAATTACATCAATAATAAGCATTAACCCCTTGAATCTCTTCTGCTGATATAATTTGCTGCTGCTGTAATGGAATTTCTGTGCTTTCAGGCACAATGGCCATGACTGTAGAGGCAGAGTGCAATCTCACTCCGTAAACCCTGCACAAAGAAATAAACTTGTCAAACAATCCAAGGCGGTGGCGGAAGAATTGCTGTGGAGGCCCTAGGGAATGGTGGCGTGGACCGTCTGATCATATGCTGGAGTGGTGATCAACGGTTGGGGTTTAAAAATGGAGGGTTTAATAGTCAAATGGATGGAGAAATAATGTAAAGCCCAAGGTTCCAAGGTTCAGGCAAATACAAAGGAAATGGATCAAATGACTGGAGTCAGACCTTTAAGGGTGGGATCCGGCTAGGGCGAAGTGAAATTAGATATGAACCGTTGGATCTCAGGAGGATATCAACGGTGGCGATTAAGCGATGAGGTTAATAGGGAAGCCTGATGGGAGAAATACAGTGGAGACGCGATGTGACGTGCGCCGTCGATCTTGGATGAACGGACAGTCGAGATTGGATCGGAGAATCGCAATTGCAAAGGGTGGAGGGTGGCATTGTTTGGAAATTGCGATTGCGATTGGAGCAACGATGCGATTGAGCGCCAGTCGTCAGATCCGGGTGATAGATCAATGGTGGAGAATAAATCGGCAGGGAGAAACGAGAGGAGCAACGGGAGGGGAGCAGGATAAATCTGAACCGTTGGATCTGGAGGGATGGACGGCTCAGATTGGATCGAGGTATTGCAATCGGAAGGAATGAAGGAGTGGCACATCGAAAGTTTCGATTGCGATTGGAGCGGGAGTGCGATTAGCGCCGGGCCGTCGGGTCAAAGCTATAGATCAACGGTGGAGATCACAGCGGAGGTCTTATATATCAAAACCCAATCGCATCAGAGTTTTTCGTAAAACAAAGAAATTCACTTCACCGAGAGTTGCGATTGCGATAAGTGCCTTGAGTCTTTGCACTTGGTTCTGGTGCTGGGTTATGTGGGGAAGTGGTTTGCAGGGCTTAGCCGAAAGGGGCTTAGGCCTATTATATGGAAAAGTGGGTTTTTGGTCCATTTTTAATGCTTTTTGGGGCCAGGCAAGGGATTCGGTAAAGGGAAAAAAGGGTTTTGAGGCCAAACAAAGGGTATTTGTGAGGTCAAAAAAGGGAGATGGGTTGATTTAGAAGGGTAAGTGGGGAGTTTATAAGGGGAGACAAGGGGATGAAAACAGAGGTTTAGAAGGGATAATATAAGGGGAAAAAAGGAGGCCTTGTGGGCATTTCTTCACAAACAGAGAGGCTTTATAACTGGAACAACAGAAAGGATTTATCAAAGGAATAAGGCATAAGGAGGTTGTTGAAACCTTAGTTAAACTGAGAGGGGGGGGGTGAATCAGTTTAACACATTCATGGACTTTTTAAAACTTTTTCATTAACACTTGTTTACACCCTTATTTCATGTTCAACTTAACATGTGAGTAATCTTAGAATGTGAGTAGAAAGCATTAATATAATGTAACAATAGACTTAATATCAGAGAATTAAGCAAATGATATACACCAGATCAACACATAAACATCATGCACATAGACACTAGTTATAAGTGGAAACCCATAAAGGGAGAAAACCACATCTTATTATTTATTGTGATGCAAAGGCAAGCTCCAACTCCTTCTCACCATTGGTTTTCTGTAGGTAACAACCTACAGGAGGCTCCTACCTCAATTCTGCAAGCTACAACTTGCAAGGAAGCTCCAACTCCCATCAATTTTCTACAGGCACCAACCTACAGGAGGCTCCAACCTCAGTCAACTACAACTGACATTTTATCAAGCTACAACTTGATGTGGAAGCACCAACTCCCATTTATTTTCTGCAGGCACCAACCTATAGGAGGCTCCAACCTCATTCAGCTACAACTGAAATCTATCAAGCTACAACTTGATAGGGAAGCTCCAACTTCCTTACTCTTTCAAAAGGAAAACACTTGCTAATTTACCTTGGATATCAGCTCTGTTCTATATCATCTTCACTGCTGTGCATCAGTCTTCATATCTGTCTTATATCATATCTACATCTTCTTGGATTCTATATTAGCTCCATCTTATTCTTTGCTCTGCTCCTTCTTCTTCTCCTCTTCACTGCTTTATTTATGCATTCTCTAACTTCTCTGCATCTCGGTCTGCTCCTCCTTCTTCTTATCTTTTCTGCCTCAATTTTGCATTCTCCAACCTCACACTCTCTAACCTCTTGCAGCTTTCTTATTTTCTTCAACTTCCTTTAATTCTGCTGCACACTCTCTTCTTCTCTCACTATTTTTCGTCAACTTTTTCCCTTTGGATATTATCCTATTTTATACAAACTAGCTTCATGGCTGTTTGTATTCTACTGGGAATTCGAAATGGACAGCCATTTCTCTTTACCTTCTACCTTCTCATCTCTTTTATCCGCTTATTCGGAAAACATAACTGTAGGTACCAATTTATCATTACAGTGGGATATTTTTTCTCTTCCGGAGACTTTCCAATGCATCACAAACAATAAAAATCAATTAAAACATTTATATTCAAATTACAATGAGAACTCCAGCTCAACTCATTTAGAATTTTGTCTCGCTGCACGTTTGTCTTTTCTTTGACTGTGTCTGTCTTTTCTGTGACTGTGTTTTATCTCTTTTCAACCCTGTTTGCTCTTCTATCCTCGTCTAAGGTGTAACTGCTGCATACGTGTAATTGTGCTTTTTATATCAGTGAATTTTATATATAAGTGTAACTGCTGGCTTTAAATCTGGGCATATTCCAACCCTTTACACACAGTAAGTGTCTTGTTGATGTGGTGAGTTCCGCAAGCGGAACAGACATATATCACAATCGTTTTGTATTAATAATCACCCTCCACCTTAAGCCGAGGCCTGTGGGTCCACATACCACGCGACATATTTCAATACAATCGCAACCGTTACATAAAACAACGCTCGGCGTTTTATAACACCTTTTTAATAACACAGTACCCACAATCTTTATCATGATCCATCAACAATAAAACCCTTTCTAACCTTCTTAATAAACCATGGAATTTATATTAATGAACAACTCTGGAAGAAATTTGTGATTACTTTGATGCGATGACTCTGATGCGATGTGATTAATTGCAATCGCAAACTTCTATTTGCAATAGTTGCTGTGCAGTTTCAGCCAACTGCGATATTGCGATTGTTGCGATATTTGTGATGGATGCGATGGTTGCGATGGTTGCGATGGATGTGATAGTTGTGATGGATGCGATGGTTGCGATGGTTGCGATGCGATGGTTTGGTTACGATGGTTCAATTCAATATGTGCGCCATACCTTGTTTATCACCTTGCGACTTCATATAATATAATTGCACCATATTACAATCTCTCGGCCACATAACTCAATAGTCAATATTCTCATGAATCCATGAAACTAACACTAGGTGTGTGTGGGTTAAGTCACCCTTCCGCTGGTTATTAAACCCAAGGAATTAACTAGCCCGAAGCATCCGTGTAACCCTCAACCACATGCTTATGGCCTTACCACGAGGTGCCACCATACATAGTTCAACCTTAATTAAATTCTTTTAATATTTTCCATCGGACCTTATGCTAAGGTTACAATACGTCAACTAACATTAATAAACCGAATTCATTACATATATCTCCGCCCCGACCCCACAATACAATCGCAGAATGCATACACCGTACCGTTTATTAAGCTTCGTGCAAATCCTGCGAGCGATCACCGTTAGATATTGAGCCTCCAGATCAACAGTATGTATCAATATCGCACCGAGTCTTTGGTCCATAGTTAACGTGCGATGGCGCGCAGTGGATGGTGGTTTTGCAATGTCGGTTGGGGACACGCGTCGAGATTTCTATGGAATCGCTCGCAACTCTTCAAATACCTCTTGCCGACAATAGGTGGTGCGATGGAACCCACCTTTCAGCTCTAAACCGTCGTTACTGTTCCTTCGGTCACGGTTCCCTACTCCAGGTTCCGTCCTCACCTTGTTTCTCACTTTTGTGTGTTCTACTCCTTTATAAGTGGCCCTTGTTCCCTGAAATTTCAACACGGTCCTACCATATGTATAACACACAGCTCCATTACTCTATGCTTCCAAGGTTTTGTTCATCAATGCCCTATTCTATTGCGCTCAGGTTCCTCTGCCTTTCACTCGTGGTTCTGATTATTCTCCACCAGGACGCATGCACATATTCACACAAACTAATTCAAGCAGAGCAGATATACATTCGCACATAAATTAAATCCACAAGACACAAATATGCAGAAACATTTCTTATTTACACAATGTATTGAATTACAACCACTGGCTGGCCAAATATTCAATCTGATGGCCTTCTTCCCCTATGCATCTCTCTGTAGATTCAAGCAGGTCTATGTGCAGGTATGTGCAACTTTCTAAGCAGGTCTGTGCTCCTTGATGCTACTCCTTAATCCTCTTTTTGCTTCCTCTGCTCCTTGACTGATGTTTTCAGGTGTTCCTCCTTTGTCATCTCTTTTGCCATCAATGACAACATTTCCAACAATCTCCCCCTTTGGCATTGATGGCAATATACTTCTTCTGTTTTATTTTTAGGACCCTTCCCTCTATTGCTAGCTCTTCCTCTGTTTGCCTTATAGAAGCCCCCATTTTTCTTTTCCTCCCCCTTTGACATCAATGACAAAGGGTTGCTCATTTCCTTTCTGCTTTCTGCATTTCCTCTCTCTGAGATCTTCTGACTTTGTACCCTGCTGCTCGTAACTTTGGATTAAATCTAAAATTATGATCCTTTAGCATTTTCATTGACTCCTGTATGCTGGGTGTATTCTTTCCATAATCCTTTGACCCTGAGGACCTATTTCATGCTTTCCTTGCTGGCTGATCTCCCCCTGGTTTGATATTTTAATTTCTGTTCTCCCCCTGAAACTGTGCTTTCTCTTCATATCAGAGAGTAGCATCTACAAATACTACCCCTATTTTATCTCTCAAATATTCAAATGGTTCTCTAGCAAGAGGTTTGGTAAATATATCAACTGTCTGTTCTTTTGTTGGCACATACTCCAGCTTTACTATCTTTTGAGCCACTTGTTCTCGGAGAAAATGATACTTGATTGGGATATGCTTAGTTTTTGAGTGAAGCACAGGATTTTTAGATATACTTATAGCACTTGTATTATCACATTTAATTGATATAGGTTCATTAATGCTTACCTTCATGTCTTGAAGAGTCTGCTTCATCCACATGACTTGTGTACAACATGCTGATACCATGCTGCTCCAGACTGATGTATAAGAGTTGTTGAGAGAACACTTTGATTATTGAACTTGAATGTACACTATAAGTTAATACAATCCCAAGCACAGTCTCATTTTACTAGAATAAGGCTGAAAGTGAGGATAATGATCCTTCATAGAACACATTGTACTAGCTTTATTTAATCAGAGATGTATGATTGGATCAAGAACTAAAATACTGAGAAGGCTTCAAATATGCTTCTGTCTCTGTCTGATGTAGTGAACTAATATATTTCTGTTGAAGAAGATTGTAGATTGAATATGTCTTTTCCTACAATACTCATCTGTAGTACTACACCTGTTCAATTATGATAATGATGCCAATATATCTTTTATTGCTATGGTACACCTTTCCTTCCTGTTGGTGATGATATGAGCTAGGATGCTGACAAGGATATTACATTTAAAGACTGAAAGGTCCTTGTTGCTGTTGTGAACAATGAATCAAACCATAGCTTACAGCTTATTGTAAGAATAGGCAATATCTTTCAATATTAGAGGCCAACTGACTTTCCTTCTTGTACAATGTATTTCCAAAATAAACCCTTAAATGTATTGGTTAGTTTCACTTATCAACCACGCGGTTTTATTTATGACATAAGAAGTATATATGTCAATGATCACTCTTTCTTTAAATGGTGAAATGCCAGCAATTCCTTTCTGCTGAAGTATGCTTGGATGGACTAATAAAAGAATTTTGAGCTTCAGTGGTAATAAAAACTAGTCCTTCATTATTCATATATTTTAACTATTCTTTCATGATTATTTCCAACAAAAACATCTTCAAGTTATTTAATTTATATCTTGGCTAACAAACTTTACCCAGTTTATGAACAATTTTCAGAAAGAGGCCTTGAAGATATATGTACTAAATTCAGGAAGGCATGTAATTATATATATAAAAACAGATACTGCTGCAATGCATAATATAATCCTTCAAGTGTAAACCTAATGCTGATCCTTTAGCACTGCTACTAACCTTTTCATGCTAAATACAGATAACCCTGGGAATTTTACCTTGATGCATTCTTGCCATAGTCCTTTGATCCTGTGGACCTGTATCATACTGCTGCTTCACTGAGAATGCTTGGTAATTTGTTGATAAGCATGCTTCTTGTACCTAAGCATCAATTGATATTACTTTGATAAACCATGCAAAGATTTCACTTTAGCTAGCACATGTACCCATAGTTTCTACTATTGATCTTTTCACTGTTCACATCAACCACCATCAATATATTGAATTATACCATGGCATCAGTAACCTGCTACTTATTCTGTCATCCTGATTTGAACGAATGTCACTGCATTTTATTTTCTATGACAGTTCTAGAACCAATTCAACTGTTCTGACATGATGATCTTTGTGAAGACATTTTCAATTTCTTTGCTTGGAATTTTCAAGGGCAGATCACTCTCTTAACTGTACTCCTCCAAGGGACATTTTCATAGATGAAAGAAGTAAGGATATTAATGATGATAGGCTCTGTTCTTACTCATTAATCTGTTAGCTATTGAATGCTTCAAATATTCTTCTTCCTCTCTAGTTCTCTTGTTAGAGGAATTTTCCTTTTTCTTCCTGATCTCATAACTGTTCTCATTTCATGGAGATATTCTTAGAATACTTTTTGTGGAGACTACATATGAACTGTTCTCCCCTTGAGATGCTGCTTCATATCTATCACTGGTTGGATATTTGCTTTGTTTCCTAGAGCAGCTCCCCCTGAGACTATGGAGGATTCATTATGTAATTGAGACAATAGGCTCCCCTTTTCTCTTTTCCTTCCATACCTTATTGGGGTTCATCATAATGTCTGCTCTTATTTTAGATTCATAGTTTTGATTTATCTATTTTGATCCCATCATCTGTCTAGAGTTCTTTAATGTATATGGCAGATTACATTCCTTTGCTTTGTGACCAAGTTTGAGGCATACATAACATCTTATTTTACCAAGGTTCATTTGAGCTGGTGTATAATATTTTGTTTCTCTTCTTGAATACATTTTACAATCAACAATTTTATGTCCAAAATTATTACATGCATAACAGTAGCCATGGAAATGATTTGTGTACCTGGTGAAGGATTGTCCTTTCCATTTTCTTGCTTGAGGTAGTCTTCTCTTTTGCTGCATCTTTTGCTGGTTGAAGTTGATAGGCCTTCTCTTACATTGTGCTACATTATTTCTAGGTTTATGGCAAGAGAAACATGTGCTATTTTTCATAGGAGGGAAGAACCTCCTTTGACAACTTCCAAATTTGTTCAATTCATCCTTAAGAGCATATGAGCCTTTAGCAGTTGATTATTTCATCCTCTCATTCCCTCTTCTTTCATGTTGCTGCTTGATTCTATTTTTTTATCTGCAACTCATGTTCTTGCTGGCTTCTGCTTCTGTAGGAGTTTGCTGAGCTGCTTCACTGTTCTTTACAGCTTTTACAAAAATGATTTTCTTGTTATCTTCAACCTTGGACTTACTCGTTTCACCTTCATATCCTATCCCAGTCTTTATGATAGGTGACCTTTGTGCATTTAGAATCTGGTCCAACTGTCTAGAGCCTTTCATTAGAGGTGTATTCATTAATAGTTATCTTTGTGCCTTTTCTAAGTTATTTCTCAGGCTCACTACTTCTTCTTCCAATCTTTCACATTCTTGACTTTTCTCTCTCATTTGTTGCAGCAGAGTGTCTTCTATTTTCCTTGCTTCTTCAAGGTGTGTCTTCAGGTAAAAAATTTCTTTCTTATCCTTATATTCTCTCTCATCACATATTTGCACCACTGTCTTAAGGTCTTTGTTTTCATTTTTCAATTTTTCTATTTCAGTCAAAGCAGTGTCAAGCTTGGCTTTTTCTTTAGTTATAATTTTTTCATGGTTCTTATCTCCATTCATACTAGCAGGTACTTCATTTGATTGAATATTTTCCTGTTGACATGAATTTTTCTTTTTCTTAATTCTCTTATCCTTCTTGTCAGTGCAGTCCTTAGTGTCTACTCCATGTATGAAGTGCAATCTATCCTAGATTTCTTTTGCATAGGTTAAATCCATTATCAACTCAAGGTCCTTGTTATGAATATTGTTATATATCACACATTTTGCCTTGGCATTCCTCTGTTGTTCTTTCACCGTGGGGGAGTCTGTGCAGTAACCATCACATACAAGCTTCCATACTTCAGGTTCATAAGCCAATAATCCTGTTTTAACCTTATCTCTCCATTCAGGAAAGTTTGTCGTACTTAACACAGGTACATTTTGATAGTCCATGACTTAACCAGATCTCCTTCAAGCTATTAGGCTTGCACCAAAGGAACTGGTTCTGATACCAATTGTTGAACCCTTAGTTAAACTGAGAGGGGGGGTGAATTAGTTTAACACATTCATGGACTTTTTAAAACTTTTTCATTAACACTTGTTTACACCTTTAATTTCATGTTCAACTTAACATGTGAGTAATCTTAGAATGTGAGCAGAAAGCATTAATATAATGTAACAATAGACTTAATATCAGAGAATTAAGAAGATGATATACACCAGATCAACACATAAACATCATGCACAAAGACACCAGTTATAAGTGGAAGCCCATAAAGGGAGAAAACCACATCTTATTATTGTTGTGATGCAAAGGCAAGCTCCAAATCCTTCTCACCACTGGTTTTCTGTTGGTAACAACCTACAGGAGGCTCCTACCTCAATTCTGCAAGCTACAACTTGCAAGGAAGCTCCAACTCCCATCAATTTTCTGCAGGCACCAACCTACAGGAGGCTCCAACCTCAGTCAACTACAACTGACATTTTATCAAGCTACAACTTGATGTGGAAGCACCAACTCCCATTTATTTTCTGCAGGCACCAACCTACAGGAGGCTCCAACCTCAGTCAACTACAACTGACATCTATCAAGCTACAACTTGATAGGGAAGCTCCAACTTCCTTAATCTTTCAAAAGGAAAACACTTGCTGATTTACCTTGGATATCAGCTCTGTTCTATATCATCTTCACTGCTGTGCATAAGTCTTCATATCTGTCTTATATCATATCTGCATCTTCTTGGATTCTATATCATCTCCATCTTCTTCTCTGCTCTGCGCCTTCTTATTCTCCTCTTCACTGCTTTATTTCTGCATTCTCTAACTTCTTTGCATCTCAGTCTGCTCCTCCTTCTTCTTATCTTTTCTGCCTCAATTTTGCATTCTCCAACCTCACACTCTCTAACCTCTTGCAGCTTTCTTATTTTCTTCAACTTCCTTTAATTTTGCTGCACACTCTCTTCTTCTCTCACTCTTTTTCGTCAACTTTTTCCCTTTGGATATTATCTTATTTTATACAAACTAGCTTCATGGCTGTTTGTATTCTATTGGGAATTCGAAATGGACAGCCATGTCTCTTTAACTTCTTCCTTCTCATCTCTTTTATCCGCTCATTCAGAAAACATAACTGTAGGTACCAATTTATCATTACAGTGGGATATTTGTTCTCTTCCAGAGACTTGCCAATGCATCACAAACAATAAAAATCAATTAAAACATTTATATTCAAATTACAATGAGAACTCCAGCTCAACTCATTTAGACTTTTGGCTCACTGCGTGTTTGTCTTTTCTTTGACTGTGTCTGTCTTTTCTGTGACTATGTTTTATCTCTTTTCAACCCTGTTTTCTCTTCTATCCTCTTCTGAGATGTAACTGCTGCATACGTGTAACTGTGCTTTTTATATCAGTGCATTTTATATATAAGTGTAACTGCTGGCTTTAAATCTGTGCATATTCCAACCCTTTACACACAGTAAGTGTCTTGTTGATGTGGTGAGTTCCGCAAGCGGAACGGACATATATCACAATTGTTTTGTATTAATAATCGCCCTCCACCTTAAGCTAAGGCCCGTGGGTCCACATACCACGCGGAATATTTCAATACAATCGCAACCGTTACATAAAACAACGCTCGACGTTTTATAACACCTTTTTAATAACACAGTACCCACAATCTTTATCATGAACCATCAACAATAAAACCCTTTCTAACCTTATTAATAAACCATGGAATTTATATTAATGAAAAACTCTGGAAGAAATTTGTGAGTACTTTGATGCGATGACTCTGATGCGATGCGATTAATCGCAATCGTAAACTTCTATTTGCGATAGTTGCTATGTAGTTTCAGCCAACTGTGATATTGCGATTGTTGTGATATTTGTGATGGTTGCGATGGATGTGATGGTTGCGATGGATGCGATAGTTGCGATGGATGTGATGGTTGCGATGGTTGCGATGTGATGGTTTGGTTGCGATGGTTCAATTCAATATGTGCGCCATACCTTGTTTATCACCTTGCGACTTCATATAATATAATTGCACCATATTACAATCTCTCGGCCACATAACTCAATAGTCCATCTTCTCATGAATCCATGCAACTAACACTAGGTGTGTGTGGGTTGAGTCACCCTTCCACTGGTTATTAAACCCAAGGAATTAATTGGCCTGAAGCATCCGTGTAACCCTCAACCACAGGCTTATGGCCTTACCACGAGGTGCCACCATACATAGTTCAACCTTAATTAAATTCTTTTAATATTTTCCATCGGACCTTATGCTAAGGTTACAATACGTCAACTAACATTAATAAACCGAATTCATTACATATATCTCCGCCCGGACCCCACAATACAATCGCAGAATGCATACACCGTACCGTTTATTAAGCTTCGTGCAAATCCTGCGAGCGATCACCGTTAGATATTGAGCCTCCAGATCAACGGTATGTATCAATATCACACAAAGTCTTTGGTCGATAGTTAACACGCGATGGCGCACAGTGGATGGTGGTTTTGCAATGTCGGTCGGGGACACACATCGAGCTTTCTATGGAATCGCTCGCAACTCTTCAAATACCGCTTGCCGACGATAGGTGGTGCGATGGAACCCACCTTTCAGCTCTAAGCCACTGTTACTGTTCCTTCGGTCACGGTTCCCTACTCCAAGTTCTTTCCTCGCCTTGTTTCACACTTTTGTGTGTTCCGCTCCTTTATAAGTGGCCCTTGTTCCCTGACATTTCAACACGGTCCTACCATATGTATAACGCACAGCTCCATTACTCTATGCTTCCAAGGTTTTGTTCATCAATGCCCTATTCTGTTGCGCTCAGGTTCCTCCACCTTTCACTCGTGGTTCTGATTATTCTCCACCAGGACGCATGCACATATTCACACAAACTAATTCAAGCAGAGTAGATATACATTCGCACATAAATTAAATCCACAAGACACAAATATGAAAAAACATTTCTTATTTACACAATGGATTGAATTACAACCACTGGCTGGCCAGATATTCAATCTGATGGCCTTCTTCCCCTATGCATCTATCTGAAGATTCAAGCAGGTCTATGTGTAGGTCTGTGTAGCTTTCTAAGCAGGTCCGTGCTCCTTGATGCTACTCCTTAATCCTCTTTTTGCCTCGTCTGCTCCTTGACTGATGTTTTCAGGTGTTCCTCCTTTGTCATCTCTTTTGCCATCAATGACAACATTTCCAACAGAGGTTTCAAGGATGATGTGTTTTAAGAGGAAATGCATTCCTTGAAGGCTCAGAAAAATTTTAGCCCCCTGTTTGCTCGTCAAAAATTTATAGGGGGCTAACAGTGGCTCCACATGGGGATGTCTTCTTCTTGAAGGAGTCAAGAATTCGTAAAATTATCTTTGGAGTAGGCCAGATGCCTGGTACTTGAATCATTCTTTTCTTCTCTTGGATCAGCTGCCACAAATCATGAAGACATCATATCAGCAGTAAAAATTCCCCAAACAACTACCTACCCACAATATAGTCCTAACATTTTTTCTTCTGGGTGTATTTGGACTTGCAGACCCTTCACATCATCAATTTTTACAAACAGGAAAATAAACCTATTCTACTTCTACCTTTATTACTCCATGAGACCATATTAAACTGTTGGTCTCATAGCTTTCTCTACCTACACTACTATCTGCTAGGATTAGACTGTCTAGCAGACTTCTTCTCTATATTCTAAGACATAAATTGAAAAAAAATCAAGCCAGGATTAGACTATCTGGCTTGCTGGACTTTGCAGAAATTAAAAACAACTAACTACATGCTCACAGACTGAGCTTTATTGAGCTTTTTCTACCTACCCTACTTTAACTAGAATATTTACAAGTCTAGCTTACAAACAATGTCTTCCAATGTAACCAGACCACCAAGTGATCCCATGACTGGCCTTTCTTGCTCAACTCCTTGAGCAGGCTGGATAGGCAGGGCAGCTACCACTCTTTTCGTTCCACAACAGCAGCTACAAAAAATTTTCTTACTGTGCAACATGCTGCTCGAAAAGACCCTTGATCCTTCTTCAAATGTTTGTAGGAAATGTGCATAAGGATCATGAAATGATACCTGGTTATGAATATCTAGCAGACATGCTTCAACCAAGATCTCCTCTTCTTCCACTGGATCAAGAAGAAGACTCTCTTGAGAAAGAGAATCTCCCTCATCTTCTTCATTTTCTGAATTGGAGGACTCATCGTATATTGGAGATGAGTCCTCTTGGAGCTCTGATATATTCTGGTCTTCTAGGCTGAGCTCCGTGAGAAGATCTATGTATTCTTGAGCACAGGTATTTACCATTTCTTCCTCTTTTTCAAGAGAAGGCTCCTTACTTTCATCATGCTCAAGAATCTCTTCTTTTCTTTCTTCCTCATCCTTTAAGATGAAAGGTTGCTGATCTCCATGTTCATGGCATTCACTACTAATGATCTGAAGTGTAGCAGAGTGAAGATTCAATGAATCTGCATCTATCACTATGGTTTCAAAACTCTCCCCATCAGTATCATAGATAGGTTGATTGGGTTCATTACTTCTCTGAAGTCACTGGCTCTGATCTTCCTCCCATGGATCTAAGGATGATGGTCCTGCAAGCTCAGCTTCCCTTTGAAAACAACCATCATCAAAAAATCATAAACAGGAAAATCATAACTGTAAGTAATGTCACCCACCAAACCTTCTAGATTTTCCACAGGTCTTTCTTCATCTTGATCCATAGAAGAGTCTTCTGGATCTGAATCATCAAACTCATAAGATGAATGGGCAAGAGTGTGTGTTCTATAAAAGATTTCTGAGTTGGGCTGCTGATTTAATATATGATCAATCTCTTCTTCTATCAAAAGAGGCGTTTCCCTCTCATCATGGATAGAATAACAACAATCCTCTTTCTCTTGTGTTAGCTGATTTGGAGGCAGGATGTCTTCTTGAATCTCTTCTAGAATATCTTCATTTGTACTTGTCGGGAAATCTTGAGGATCTTCTGATGATTCTTGATCTCTCTCTGATTCGAACCAATCCTCATGAACCCGATGATACTCGGATAGTCTACAAGGCTCATGAGTGGTCTCTTCTTCCACATCAGATTCTACATCTTCTATGTGGTCTCTTGTTTCCTCAAAACAACATTCCCTATTAGCTTTTGCCAATAGGCCGTGATATTCTCTAGTCAGCGTAACACAAGACATAGGTAAGCAATTAGGCAGTCGCTGATCACTTTCCTCTTTGTCTTCTATAGATTCTTGAGCATCATACATGTCTTGCTCATCTTCTAGGTCTTGATTTTGTTCTTGTTCAGGGAGAGGCATGGGCTGTTCTAAATAATCATCATTTGCATTCATATTAGCCATATACATCTCCAAAACTTTACCAAATATTTCTGCTATTCCATTTAACTGATCATACAAAGCATCTAGCTTTGTATATCTGTCCATGTCTGGATCCATGTTCCTGCAAAGATGGTCACTGCATCTTCTCAACCAGTTCAGAGTCTTATACTAGTGGAGTCATTTGGTATTTTAGAGGTTATGGAGTGTGGAGTTGCCAGGTGGATGAATTTGACTGTTTGGAGCAGGCTGCTATCCACCATCAATAATTAAAAGCCAATCTAACCAGAGATTCTGGGTCTTTTGGGTGCCTAAGGATGTTTAAGGTGAAATGCACTCAAGCTTCCCCAGCGGAGTCGTCATTATGTTGGGGTTCCCATGTTTTGGCCAGATTGACAAGACTAAAAGATGAGACAACATCAGAACCACTTTGGGGCCCTAAGATCTAGCCCTCCTGGACCCAGAGAGGGATCTCTCCAAATAAAGCAAAGAATGGTATATCTTTGAAGCTCAAAATGAGATATTAGGCTAGGTATGAAGCACAAAGAGGTGTTTAAAATGATTTGGCTGGTTGGTTGCTGGGTTGGGTCATAAGATCATAGACTGAGAAGGTAATGGGAAGGAAAGGAGCAGAGCATCAAGATGTTTTAGCAAAGAGGATAGGTACAGAAAGTGCCATCCATTGGGCTATGGAGTCATGAAAGGGAATTACTTGCAAACAACAGGCCAAGGCTTTTAGAGGGCAAGTCATCTATACTAAAGGATCTTTTTAGATAGATGGTGGGATGGAACATTAAAGAAAGAAAGTGAGAGAAGGAAAGCAACCCAATTTCTGTCTATAGATCAGGTCAGAGGTCATTTAACTCTAGACCTGCTTGGACATACTCAAAGGCAGCTTTCAATGGAGGGACAAAGGGGCAACTTGTAGATCGGACCAGAGGTCATTTAACTCCAGGTCAGCTTTAGCATGCTTCAAGGGAAATAGAGATAAGTTTAATAGAGCCAGGGTCTATAGATCAGAGAAGGGCTTTGAACCTTCAATGCTTTGACACCAGCAAGAGATATTAGAAAGGCCAGCTGGTTGCACAAGGATCCTAGTGGACAGGGCTAACTCTAATCCCCATTTTTCCCAAATCTTCCAGCTTAAACCCAACAAGAACAACTAAGCAACAAACCCTGAATTCATACATCAGGCAACAGGCAATAATATCCGCTACACTGGTTAAACCAGATCAATTTACTCTTAGATTCACTATCAACAGAAAACATTAAGGCAAGGAGAGCAGAAACATAGGGTACCTAACAAGGGTAAATCCTATGCCAATATTCTGATGCGAGTCAGTAGAAGATGAAACAATATGAAAATGTAATAAACAGTGTTAGAAAAACATCACCAATAGTAATAGAGCAGGATCCAAAGAAATGTGCTTGATTAATTGATGCAAAACCAGTGACATACACTGAGCTCAATAGCTGTTACAGTCCATAATTTCTCCTCCCAGCCTACTAGATTACAAACTACTCTGCTACTCCCTCCCAAGACTGTTCTAACAGTCAAATTGAATCCCTCTAACAGAAATCGGCAACAACCGAACAAGAACCTTTACCATATGTTCTTGGGGATTCTTATAGGAGAATTAATAATAGCAGGAGTAGATATACGTTTAATTCATTTCATTAAGACATAATGGTGGAAGCGTTCACGACCATACTGCTTAATGTTTCTTCGTCGACTGTGTGTACTCTGTAGTCTGGTTCAGAGCTCTCTGTCAGGTCGACATTGACCTCGGATGTGTTCTTGAATGTCCTTCTAGCTATTTGGAAGTCTGCATTGCCTTTTGGAATAAGTGCACTGGGTGGGAAATCTACAAGGTCACCATGCTTCATAACTGCTGTCTGACAGTCGTAGAAACTTCTGTCAGTGTAGTCATCTGTTTAAGGGCTCGCGGAGGCATGGAGAACTCTGCAGCGAGGTGTCCTTTTGGAGAAATGGTGCTCTACTGATGTATACATAGATATGACTCGTCGCTGTGCTCTTTGGTCTTCAAACTGCACTTCTTCCTTTGAATGCGGGATTAAGTGTTAATTACATCAATAATAAGCATTAACCCCTTGAATCTCTTCTGCTGATATACTTTGCTGCTGCTGTAATGGCCTTTCTGTGCTTTCAGGCACAGTGGCCGTGACTGTAGAGGCGGAGTTAAATCTCACTCCGTAAACCATGCACAAAGAAATAAACCTGTCAAACAATCTAGGGTGGTGGCGGAAGAATTGCTGTGGAGGCCCGAGGGAATGGTGGCGCGGACCATTTGATCATATGCTGGAGTGGTGATGAACGGTTGGGGTTTACAAATGGAGGGGTTAATAGTCGAATGGATGGAGAAACAATGTAAAGCCCAAGGTTCCAATGTTAAGGAAAATACAAATGAAACAGATCAAATGACTGGAGTCAGACCTTTAAGGGTGGGACCCGGCAAGGGCAGAGGGCGATTAGATATGAACCGTTGGATCTCAGGAGGACATCAACGGTGGTGATTAAGCGATGAGGTTAATAGGGAAGCCCAATGGGATAAATACAGTGGAGATGCGATGAGACGTGGGCCATCGATCTTGGATGAACGGATGGTCGAGATTGGATCGGAGAATCGCAATCACAAAGGGTGGAGGGTGGCATTATTTGGAAATTGCGATTGCGATTGGAGCGGCGATGCGATTGAGTGCCAGTCGTCGAATCCGGGTGATATATCAACGGTGGAGAAGCAATCGGTGGGGAGAAACGAGAGGAGCGACGGGAGGGGAGCGGGATAAATCTGAACCGTTGGATCTGGAGGGATGGACGGCTCAGATTGGATCAGGGTATCAGAATCGGAAGGAACGGAGGAGTGGCACAGCGAAAGTTTCGATTGCGATCGGAGCGAGAGTGCGATTAGCGCCGGGCCATTGGATTAAAGCGATATATCAACGGTGGAGATCGCGGTGGAGGTATTATAGACCAAAACCCAATCGCATCGGAGTTTTTCGTAAAACAAAGAAATGCGCTTCACCGAGAGTTACGATTGCGATAAGCGCCTTGAGTCTTTGCGCCTGGTTCTGGCATTGGGTTACGTGGGGAAGTGGTTTGCAGGGCTTAGCCGAAAGGGGCTTGGGCCTATTATATGGAAAAGTGGGTTTTTGGCCCATTTTTAATGCTTTTTGGGGCCAGGCAAGGGATTCGGTAAAGGGAAAAAAGGGTTTTGAGGCCAAACAAAGGGTATTTGTGAGGTCAAAAAGGGAGATGGGTTGATTTAGAAGGGTAAGTGGGGAGTTTAGATGGGGAGACAAGGGGATGAAAACAGAGGTTTAGAATGGATGATATAAGGGGAAAAAAGGAGGCCTTTTGGGCATTTCTTCACAAACATAGAGGCTTTATAACTGGAACAAAAAAAAGGATTTATCAAAAAAATAAGGCATAAGGAGGCTTCAAGGATGATGTGTTTTCAGAGGAAATGCATTCCTTGAAGGCTCAGAAACATTTTAGCCCCCTGTTTTCTCGTAAAAAATTTATAGGGGGCTAACATGGCTTTCCCCCACAAACCACCCATAAGATGGCCATCATTCTTGTGCAATAGACCATAAGTATAGCTTGACATAATGTACAAGAAGGAAGGATCCTCCTTGATATAACATGCTGATCATAAGAATAAGAGAGCATAAGACATAAAACAAATGTTTACCTCCCTCATTATGCACTTTGGTCTTTGAGCTGAAAGTAGCTCAAGTTCTCCCTTACTGCAACATAGCAGGGAAGTGGTTGTGCCAAAAATATCTACATTTCTTGTGCTATGCATCTGATCATAAGCTGATATACCTCCATTAGGATGCCCTCCCAAGTGGATTCCTCCATCACTGAATAATATGCAGTAGCATGCATGCAAAGAGAACCCAAAATTTCTGCATGTAGACCTTTCTCTTCTTGTGCTTGTGCAATCAAGCCAAGAAAGTTGAAATGTAGTAAGGAGTGCTCTCCTCCATTACTCCTTCATGATCATCACCCACATGCCTCCAAAATACATCACTTGTGAAGTGGCTTGGAAGACATTCCAACAAGTAACTCAAGCTCTCAAGTGACAGCGTTGCTGGGCTTTGGAGTAGGGCCACTGTCATCTCAAAGCTCCCATATTTGACATGAATCTTGTCAAAGACTCTTTCTGTCATGCTGCTACAAATGTAGAGCTCCTCCCATGATGAAGGTGCTGCTTGGCATCCAAGATCAAAGAGAAATCCTCTTTCACTATGCTAGTGCCTCCTCTTGCTCCCGCAACATTCAGACAAAATCTGAGCAACAAGAATATTGCTGCTCCCCTATACTTCCACCATACCCAATCTGAAATGGAAACATAATGAGTGGTAAGAGAAATGCCACCCATACTCTCCCCTTCAAGGAATTTCTGCAACAACTGCCCATGAGGACGCTGTATAAGGAAGCCATTGTGAAAATAAGGCAATCCAATGTTGGGATGCCTTAGAATATGTCTCGTACAAACTCCCTACATAATATAAGCTCAAAGAAAGAGCCCTAAGAAGGTTATTCAGATCTCCCATCAACAAGTATACTGAAATAATGCTCAATGAGAAACCCTTCAGCAGTATTAAACCTCCAATATGAACAACAGTAAAGAATGCATCATATAATGACAGAAGAGTACAAATCTGATACATAATGTATAGCAGCAAATATTATACAATATCCTTGAGGAAAATACCTCTCAAGGTGAGTGCAAATCAGCCTCCAAGGAAAATGTACATAAGCAGGAGAATACATTGCTGCTTAAAACCCAGCTACTCTGTAATTGCGCAGTCTCTAAGGGAAAATGACTGCAGAATGAAATATACAAGATGATATGAAAATATGAGCTCAAATAAATATAGGGGAGAAGATCTCAACCCTAGAAAACATTATTACCTCAATCCTCCAAGGGATTAGCTAAAATACATGAAATAGATAAATGCCGGAGTTGCAGTGTAGATGCTACAACTCAATAATAATACAAGAATGGAGAAGGAAGTAGATGCTGCAATAAACCATAATACCTCCTCCAATGATCTCCAAAATTAAGGGGCTTATCCCCTTACCGAAATCTGCACTCGCTAGTGCACAAAATGAAACCCTTGTGCAAGCCACACTGAAGATAATGCTGTAAGGGAAGGAGACTGTGCTGGGCATGAGAGAAAAAATATGGCCTGATGCCAAATCTGTAATATGAGCTCCGGAAATCTCCTTTGCTGATTTCCTAGAGTAGGAATGAGCTTCCCCTCTACAAACCAACTCCAGAAGTGAGATGATAAAGGTCCCTCACTGCAACACCAACAACCCCAGCGTTCTCTTGCTACAAGAATAACGCAGTAGCTGAAAATGACTTCTTTGGCCTCAAGCCATGATGTGAGGAAGATGAAGAACAATCTCTCCATGGCCTCCCATGGAAGAGAAAGGCATTCCTAAACAGGAATCCCTCTTGTGCTAAGTAGCACAAAGTTGAAGAGAGCTTCAAATTCGAATTCTATTCTCCAAGGCTTACCAAGAATGATCTCCACAATGGCTCTCCTTCATCTTTTATGCAAAGCATGCATGAACCCCACTCACATTAGGGTTTCTCTCATTTGAAAATTTCCCTCCACTCCAACTACGCAATATTCTTGTGCAAGCTTCCCCTCTTAGGGTATGTTGTTGACTTTGGTCAACCATGGTCTAGCTCACTTGCTTTTGGCCCCTTTTCACACTTGGGCTGCTAACTTAAGCCAGTTAAGTGAATTTTTGCACCTTAGGACTGTTTATTAAGTTGCTACATGTGTTCCTTTTATTAAAATAAAAGCAAGATTAATGTTCCAAATACTTTATTGCAAAATTTGGAACATTACAGTCCTACCCTCCCAAAACTTGCTTGTCCTCAAGCAAGAGCAAGGATGAACTACAAAAATGTCCTCCACTCAAGGCATGGAGTCTGAAATATCCTCCTGTATATCCTCCATCCTCAAGCAATCAAGCAAAATGAGTCACCCTCCAACTAGGAAACTCCTGAAAGTACCCCTCCACCTATTGCTCATGAGAAATAGGTGGGCTGAATTTCTGAACTTGGTAAGCTTCATAGCCTACCCCACACTATCCTCTTCTCCACTCGTGGTGAATGTGAAGTGAAAGCTGAACTTGGGCTGCAATAGTGTTGCCTTCAAGAGGCAAGATGAAGTCTATATCCCCCAAGGAACTCTCCTCCAACGCTGCAAATCAAGCTGGCCCAAATCATCTCATATGTCACGAGTTGGAATTCATCAACATATGGCATCCAAACCATCATATGGTTCACCTCATGAAAAAAAACACATGTCTGCACATGGTGACCATATCATCTTCCATACTCCCCTTGGAGCATGTGCTACAAAAATAATGGAGGTCTTCTCTCCCAAAGGGCACATCTACCGAATGAGCCTTTCCCTCCTCATGATACATAGGGGCTGCTGCTGATATATGGCTGAAATGAAGTGGTCTTCATGAGATACCCAAGCCACCCCATCAATCATACAATCCATGAAATGTCTCCTCCAAAATGTCAAACTCTCCAAATAACTCCTCCCACATGAAGGAAAGAGATGAAGATTTGGCGATCATGGGCTACCGATTGCTTCTCCTGAAACATACAACATGAAAAGTAGGGAGAATCATACTCCCAATGTGCATCTTCAATTCATTTTCCTCCTTCAAAATGATCCTTCCCTTGGAAAACGTTCTATGGGTGAAATATGGAAGCATAAACTTGTGGAAGTAAGGAGGTGAACTATGACTCCATGAATGAAGCCAACGCAGAGCACCATTAGCCTGCCTCAAAATAACTTGCAACAAGTGCCTTTGTAGCCACTTGTTTGCTGCCACATGCATCTTGCAAGATATGATCGTGAAAATAAAATTTGGTGCCAAAGGTGCACACCAAAACTATGTGGCTTTCCCCCACAAACCACTCATAAGATGGCCATCATTATTGCTGCAATAGACTATAAGTATAGCTTGAAATAATTTACAAGAATGAAGGATCCTCCTTGATATAACATGCTGATAATAAGAATAAGAGAGCATAAGACATAAAACAAATGGTTATCTCCCTCATTGTGCACTTTGGTCTTTGAGCTGAAAGTGGCTCAAGTGAAAGTTCTCCCTTACTGCAACATAGTAGGAAAGTGGTTGTGCCAAACCTCTCTTAATTTATTGGGATATGTATCTGCTCATAAGCTGATATACCTCCATTAGGATGCCCTCCCAAGTGGATTCCTCCATCACTGAATAATATGCAGTAGCATGCATGCAAAGAGAACCCAAAATTTCTGCATGTAGACCTTTCTCTTCTTGTGCTTGTGCAACCAAGCCAAGAAAGTCGAAATGTAGTAAGGAGTGCTCTCCTCCATTACTCCTTCATGCTCATCACCTACATGCCTCCAAAATACATCACTTGTGAAGTGGCTTGGAAGACATTCCAACAAGTAACTCAAGCTCTCAAGTGACAGCGTTGCTGGGCTTTGGAGTAGGGCCACTGTCATCTCAAAGCTCCCATATTTGACATGAATCTTGTCAAAGACTCTTTTTGTCATGCTTCTACAAATTTATATATCCTCCCATGATCAAGGTGCTGCTTGGAATCCAAGATCAAAGAGCAATCCTCTTTCATTATGCTAGTGCCTCCTCTTGCTCCCGCAACATTCAGACAAAATCTGAGCAACAAGAATATTGCTGCTCCCCTATACTTCCACCATACCCAATCTGAAATGGAAACATAATGAGTGGTAAGAGAAATGCCACCCATACTCTCCCCTTTGTCCATCAAGTGCAATAAGTGTGAAATGATCCTGGGACCTATGGGTTATGGATCCTCCACATTTCCGCTGGGCACATATAATCCACAAAGCTCTGCTCTTTGGTGTAAGTATCCTGCCACTTGGTACCTCTTTCACAAGAGCTACCATTGCCCCAAAACATATTTCTCTTTTTGCATTTCATGGGACATTGAAATGCAATCTCCTTCATGAAAAAATTTCAAAACCCCACCCTCACATGTGATGCATGGCTCATCAATAGTGCATGAGGATGATGAGGGTTTCTTTCCTCAAGAAAATCAGCATGCAATAATGTACAACCCTCCATGTTAGATGCAAACTCATGCATACCTTGGAGAGATTTGGAAGAATCTTGTGATGCTGCAATAGTCTCTTCCTCAAGTGTGCTGTCTGCCTCAATAGCTGAAGGTGGATGCTGCTCCTCCATGAATGTAATAGTGCTGGCATGTGCCTCTGGTGTTGAGGGCTCCTCCCTCCTTTGGCCAAATCTTCTGATCAAGATCTTAGAAAAATTAGCAAGAGTAGAAACCCTTGCATGCCTCCCATGGCTTAACCACCAAGTTCTTTCCTTTTCCTGCTGAACAAGTGTGAAGAAGATAGAGTCTCTTGGAAGAATCTAGGGTTTTCTCCATATTCAGCAAGATACTCACTTATAATTTCGAATTCCAAGTGTTCTCCATGCTTCTGCTCTGCTCCTCTGTGAGAATAGGAAGTGCATTATCCTTCCTTTTCTCCTTTTCTATCTCCTCAACCTCCTTGGAGAGGTTCTTGCTGGACCCAAAACTGATGAGATCAATCTCATGCTCTGCATCATCTTGGCCTCTTCTTCTCTAAAATTCGAACTTCACAGGCTGAGCCAAGTTTGAAGCTCTGATACCACTGTAATGTCCCAAATGGGGAAATTTCTGCTATGGGAGGAATATCTTGAGATATTCCTATTTTCCAACTCCGGAAGTATTAACAATAAACACTAAACTATTTCAGAGATTGATTGTAGGGGAATTTACTAGATATTTCACCTTCACAAAGAAGGATGAGATCTAGAGGCTACCTGGCCCTCTAGCAGACTCTACCAATAGAACTTATCGAAGGGTAATAATTCCCTTCAAGGAATTTCTGCAACAGCTACCCATGAGGATGCTGTATAAGGAAGCCATTGTGAAAATAAGGCAATCCAATGCTGGGATGCCTTAGAATATGTCTGGTAAAAACTCCCTGCATAATATAAGATCAAATAAATAACCCTAAGTAGGTTATTCAGATCTCCCTTCAACAAGTATACTGAAATAATGCTCAATGAGAAACCCTTCAGCAGTATTAAACCTCCAATATGAAAAATAGTGAAGAATGCATCATATAATGAAAAAAGAGTACAAATCTGATACATAATGTATAGCAACATATATTATACAATATCCTTGAGGAAAATACCTCTCAAGGTGAGTGCAAATCAGCCTCCAAGGAAAATGTACATAAGCAAGAGAATACATTGCTACATAAAACCCAGCTACTCTATAATTGCGCAGTCTCTAAGGGAAAATGACTGCAGTCTGAAATATACAAGATGATATGAAAATATGAGCTCAAATAAAGATAGGGGAGAAGATCTCAACCCTAGAAAACATTATTACCTCAATCCTCCAAGGAATTGGCTAAAATACATGAAATATATAAATGCTGGAGTTGCAGTGTAGTTGCTGCAACTCAACAATAATACAAGAATGGAGAAGGAAGTAGATGCTACAATAAACCATAATACCTCCTCCAATGATCTCCAAAATGAAGTGGCTGATCCCCTTACCAAAATCTTCACTCACTAGTGCACAAAATGAAACCCTTGTGCAAGCCACCTCTGAAGATAACGCTGTAAGGGAAGGAGACTGCACTGGGCATGAGAGAAAAAATATGGCTCGATGCCAAATCTGCAATATGAGCTCCAAAAATCTCCTTTGCTGATTTCCTAGAGTAGGAATGAGCTTCCCCTCTACAAACCAACTCCAGAAGTGAGATGATGAAGGTCCCTCACTGCAACACCAACAACCCCAGCATTCTCTTGCTGCAAGAATAACATAGTAGCTGCAAATGAATTCTTTGGCCTCAAGCCATGATGTGAGGAATATGAAGAAAAATCTCTCCATGGCCTCCCATGGAAGAGAAAGGCATTACTAAACAGGAATCCCTCTTGTGCTAAGCAACACAAAGTTGAAGAGAGCTTCAACTTTGAATTCTATTCTCCAAGACTTTCCAAGAATGATCTCCATAATGGCTCTCCTTCATCTTTTATGCAAAGCATGCATGGACCCCACTCACATTAGGGTTTCTCTCATTTGAAATTTTCCCTCCACTTCAACTACGCAATCTTCTTGTGCAAGCTTCCCCTCTTAGGGTACGTTGTTGAATTTGGTCAACCGTGGTCTAGCTCACTAGCTTTTGGCCCCTTTTCACTCTTGGGCTGCTAACTAAAGCCACTTAACTGACTTTTTGCACCTTAGGAGAGTTTATTAAGTTGCTACATGGGTTCTCTCACCCATTTTATTCCTTTTATTAAAATAAAATCAATATTAATGTTCCAAATACTTTATTGCAAAATTTGGAACATTACAATAGCATATCACAGTTTCATAATGTATGTTGTAATTTCCATATCCCACAAACGCCCGACATGCGATTTGCAATACTGACTCCTGATCCCCGACTGCGATGTATCAAGTGGGTCCCTCCACCTGCCATGTCGTCCCTTCCTTTTCGCATTTTTCAAATCACATATTTCTTTAACTAAAGTTTATTACTGCCTGCTAAACATTGCGATATGCGATAAACTCTTGTTTCGAAATGCTATAACCCACTCCTCCTATGATTTGCGATCGCTGATCAATTCCTAATATTTGATATGCGATTAGTTGGCCCATCCACTTGCCTACATCATCTTTCCTTTTTTCATTTCGTAAATTGCATTGTCCATGTGCCCAAAGCTTATGATAACTGCTTGGAAACCCTGATAAGCGATTGCGATATGTCTTTAAATCATTTCATACCCCCCCGAAGCCATTCTCTGCTTGTATGTAATATCCGCCGACCCTACCTGTTGGAAATATTGTCATTGATGGCAAAGGAGGCAGCGCTGAAGCAAAGAGGCAGCAAAGAAGCAAATGAAGGCAGAGGAAACAAATATAATAGAGGCAGTGAACTGCGACTAAAGAATAGAGTGCGAGGCGTGAGCGACGAGCAGCAAGAGGCGAGGCGCAAGGTGAGCCAAGTATCTTAGTTATAGAGGCGTATATAAAAGAGCGATAGGAGCATGTTAGAGTGCGAGGCGGCAGAGCCAAGTATAAAATTCCAGAATCGCACTCTCCAACCGACATTATACATATAACTTATACAAACATTATTCCGGGAATCGCTTCACTCCAGCGGCAAAATATATAAACATATATATCAATTATATGCAAGCGGAGCACATATAACATATACAAACATAATTCCGGGAATCGCTTCACTCCAGCGGGAAAATATATATATATATATAACAGTTATATACAAGCGGAGCGCTTTATATCTATATAAACAAAGGTCAAAGAATAAATATATACAAAAGGAGCGCTTTATTATAAGTTTCATATTATTAATCCCGAAAACAAAAGAACCAAAGGTCCAAGGCATATATATTATGGAGCGCATAAAACAAAGTTTTATAAGGTGGGACCCCTCCCCAATCGGATCGGAAATGTGAAAAGTCCAAAGGTGGAAGCGCATTGCAATTACCGATTGGCGATTTCCGATTGAATCGCAATCGGAGCACATTGGAGCTGCAATAGTTGAGTGATATCAATTCAGGCGATTGGCGATTTCCGATTGAATCGCAATCGAAGCACATTGGAGCTACAATAGTTGAGTGATATCAATTCAGGCGATTGGCGATTTCCGATTGAATCAAAATCGGAGCACATTGGAGCTGCAATAGTTGAAAGATACTTCACTAAAGGACAAGGTATCCGATTAACTGATCGGATCATGGAACAATTAACTGGTTTGGAATTCAAATATTGTTATTTATGATCGCCGATTTGAGTCTAATCGAGGTAATGATAAGTATTCGAGTAAGACGACAGATAAGGTAGTTAAGTGGGCCTAAAATGAGTTCTTATATGTTTCATTATGTCTCACTAGGTATTAATAGAATTGATTTAAAAGGAAGTGTAAGCATGCCGAGAGTTGAACATTTGTTTGTATATATGAAAGGGCGCTGTTATATGTATATATATTACCATTGTTGCGGTTGTATTAAAACATGCCGCGTGGTCTGTAGACCCACGGGCCTCAGCTTAACGGGAGGGTGATTATTAATGTAATACAATTGTAATATATGTATGTTCCGGCCTGTGGAACTCGCCACATCAACAAGACACTTGCTGCGTGTAAAGGATTGAATTATAGTCAGCAGATTCATTTATATATAAAGTGTTGGTATAAAACTAAAATAAAAATGCAGTTCATAAATTCAGGAGTTACGCAGCAGCCATAAACAGAAAGGCATACAGAGAAGAGAAAGGGACAAAGAGACAGTTAGAGAAAAGACAAATGCGCAGCAAGCCAAGAGACAAAATGAGTGAGCCGGAGTTCACATTGTAATTCGAATGTAAATGTTTTAATTGTTTTTATTGTTTGTGATGCATTGGCAAGTCTCTAAGAGAAAACAAACTCCCACTGTAATGTTAAAATTGACACCTACAGTTATAATTTCTGAGTAAGCTGATAAAAGGAGTGAGAAGGCAGAAGGTAAAGAGACATGACTTTCCATTTCGAATTCCAAGCAGAATACAAACAGTCATGTGAGGAAATCTATAAATAATATCATCTTGATATGCAGAGTGAGTTTTTTTTAAAGGGGAGAGAGTAAATTGAGAGAAGGCAGAATATAGAAGAATAAGACAGAGAAGATTAATAAAAGCAGAACAGAAGGAGAAGCTACAGAACAGAGCTGATATCTGAGGTAAATCAACAAACTTTCAGTTTGATAAATTGAGGAAGTTGAAGCTTCCCTATCAAGTTGCAGCTTGATAGTCGTCAGTTGTAGCTGACTGAGGTTGGAGCCTCCTGTAGGTTGGTGCCTGCAGAAAACTGAAGGGAGTTGGTGCTTCCTTGCAAGTTGTAGCTTGCAGAACTGAGGTAGGAGCCTCCTATACGTTGGTGCCTGCAGAAAAACAGTGGTGAGAGGGAGTTGGAGCTTGCCTTTGCATCACAACAATAATAAGATGTGGTTTTCTCCCTTTATGGGTTTCCACTTATATCTGGTGTCTCTGTGCATGATATTTATGTATTGATCCGATATGTATCATTTGCTTAATACCTGCTGCTCTCAAATTAAGTCTACTGCTCTATTAAACTAATACTTTCATATTACATTCTAAGATTACTCTCACATCAAATAGAGTTTGAAATGAAAGTGTAAATAAGTTTATTGAAAATTTTAAAAGATCAGGAATGTATTAAACTGATTCACCCCCCCCCCTCTCAGTTTAATTAGAGATTCAACAATTGGTATCGGAGCGAGTTCCTTTGTACAAGTCTAACAACTGAAAGGAGATCCTAGGTTCTCAAGATGGCTAGTAAAGAGGGATGCTCAACCAATAAAGCCCCTTTCTTCACTGGTGAAAATTATGCTTTCTGGAAAATCAGAATGAAGACATACATAATGTCTCTAGGAGTAGAAGTCTGGGCTGCTGTGCAATTAGGATATGCCCCGAAGTCAACTGATACAGAGAAAGAAGCTAAAAAAAGCTTTGTAGCTAATGCAAAAGCCATGAATGCCATCCTGAATGGATTATGTGAAGCAGAGTTTATTAAAGTAATGCACAAAGACACTACCAAGAAAATTTGGGATACTCTTGAAGGCATACATGAGGGAGACCAGAAAGTAAAGACTGCCAAACTTCAAGTATATAGAGCCCAGTTTGAAAACTTAAAAATGAATGATGATGAAGATGTTGGCAGCTTCTTCTTAAAAGTTGCAGAAATTGTTAACAATATGAAAGCTCTTGGAGAAACCATACTAGAAAGTATAGTTGTGCAAAATATTCTAAGATCACTCCCATCCAGATTTAATCCCAAGGTATCTGCAATAGAAGAGAGCGGATTGGGAGACTTTGACCATGAACCGGATACTTGGAAATCTAACAGCCTATGAAATGAGGCTCCCACAGAAGAAGCCAAGTACAAGGGAAGCAGTATTCAAAACAGAAAAAAGGAAAGAAGAAAAGGAAGAAATATGCTCTTGCTCTGATGAAGAAGAGGCTAAATTTGTCAAGAAATTGGATAGAGGCTCAGGTAGATACAAAGGTAAACTTCCCTTCAAATGCTTTAACTATGGAAGAGTTGGACATTATGCTGCTAAATGTCCTCACAAGAAAGTAAGAAATCAAGCTCAAGAATCAGAGAAAGACACATCAAAGTTTTGGCAGAAAGGAAAGAAATCCAGCAGAAAATCCTTCTATGCTCAGCAAGACAGCAGTGCATCTGAAGACTCAGATGAACCCTCAAGTGAAGAAGGAACCTCAGAATTTTTATTGATGGCCATAAAAGATCTTGAGGGACTCCTACTAGAAGATGAAGAAGAAGAAGGGGAAGTAGACCTTGAGGGGGAGCTAAGAAGTGCTCTGGAGGAGATTGACAGACTCAAACTAAAATGCAGAAAACAAAAAGAGATTATCCTAAAATGTGTGAAAGAAGAACAAAATTCAGAAGTCCTCATGCAGCTGAAGGTAAATCTTGAAGAAGCCAAGAAGATAGAAGATATGTTACTTCAGCAAATCAAAGATAAATCTCGAGAACAAGAGAAGCTGGAAGAAGAAATTCTGTGTCCGAGAAAGAAATTAGAAAATGCTCAACAGAAAGTTTCTATATACCCTTCTCAAACAACAAGCTCTATTAAGTTGAATGAAATTTTGGTTGCTCAAAGATCCCCTATGATAAAGACTGGAATAGGCTACGAAGGAGAATCAAGTAAAAAAAAAGAAAAGGTTGACAGAGAGATTAATTTTGTAAAAGCAAAGAAGGATGAGGAAGTAGCTCAAATAATTCCTACAAAAGAAGAAATCTGCAATAAGAGAGACAGAGAGCAGAAGAAACCTCTAGTAACAAAGAATATAATGAATACTAAGATGGTAGAAAAAGAATCATATGCCCCTAAGTATATCAACTTTGGAAGTCATCAGAGGAAATTCTTCCTCCTATGAAGAATGCCACCTGCTATGTCTGCCACCAGCCAGGACACATTGCTACATATTTTTATGCAAGGAAGAGTAATTCAGACCTGCAAAAGATGCAAACAGTGAAGAGGCTATCACAAACAAACAAATGGAGAAAACAACCTTACATCAGGTATGCAAATAATTTCTATGGTTATTGTTTTTATTGTAAGGAATTTGGCCATAAAATTATTGAATGTAGAAAGTATAGACAAAGACTGATGTTCAATACCTCAAGGAGGTTTATGAGTCAAAGCAATTTTGTTCATGCTCGCAATTCTGCAAAAACTATAATCAAATGTTCAAAAGGGGGCCTCCAGTGGATAAAGAAGGTGAATAACTGTGACCTGGCTCTAACTGCTCAAGATCCGAAAAGCCAGTGGTACTTGGACAGTGGTTGCTCCAAACACATGACTGGAGACAGAAGCAAGTTTATAACTCTTGATGAAAAGAAATCTGGCAATGTTATTTTTGGTAATGATAAATCAGGAAAGATCAAGGGAAAAGGCTCAGTCAGCATAGACAATGACAGAGGAAAAGCCCAAGAGGTACTATTTGTGGATGGACCGAAAGAAAATTTACTGAGTGTCAGTCAGATGTGTGACAAAGGATGTGAAGTTCTTTTTAGAGCACAAGATTGTGTAGTCAGGTAAAGCACAACAGGAAAAACTCTGCTCAGAGGTGTTCGAACAGAGAACAATGTATACATAGTGAAAGAGGAAGATGAAGCCTGCCATCTTAGCAAACTTGAGGAGTCATGGTTGTGGCATAGGAGATTGGGACATCTTAGCTTTGACCATATCATCAAATTGAGCAAGAAGAAAGCTGTCAAAGACATGCCAGAAATAAAAAGGCCTTCAAGTACTATATGCAAATCTTGTCAATTAGGGAAACAGACTCGCACATCCTTTAAATCTAAAGAGGAGTTGTCAACAAGAAGACCACTCCAGCTTGTGCACATGGACCTGTGTGGTCCTGCTAGAACTAGAACACCAAGTGGAGAATCCTATTTCATGCCGATAATAGATGACTTCTCCAGAATGACATGGGTTGCCTTTCTCAAAAATAAATCAGAAGCATTGGAAAAATTTAAGATATTCAGAGCATTAGCAGAAAATCAAACTGGATGCAAGCTGAAATGTATCAGATCAGACAGAGGAGGAGAATTCACAAATTATGACTTTGGAGACCTATGTAATGAACATGGAATAAAGCAACAATTTACTATTGCAGGGACACCTCACGAATGGACAGCGTAGAGACAAAATGAAATCGTACAACAAACAGCTGCAGCTATGATGCAAGAGAATAATATTGCTCAAACCTTCTGTAAGGCACTTACACATGTTAAAGACATATCCTTAATAAATCTCACTTAAGGCCAAGCAGTGACAAGACTCCCTATGAACTATGGCATGGAAAGCCAGCCTCAATCAAACATTTCAGAATCTTTGGTAGCAAGTGTTACATAAATAATAATGATGAAAACCTTGGGAAATTTGATGCAAGAGCAAATGAAGGAATATTCTTAGGATATGCATCCAAAAGTAAAGGGTACAGGTGCTACAACAAGACTCTTCGGAAAATAGTTGAATGTATTGATGTGAGATTTGATGAAGAACTTCCAAACAATACAAGAAATACAGACTGCTGCAGTCCATCAGACAACCATGAAGAGGAAGATAAGGATGATGATGAAACAAGCAAGACAACAGATAATGCAGAGCTGAGCTCGAAAACCCCCTCAAGATACACTCAGAAGAATCATCCTGAAGATCAGATCATAGGAGACAAGAAAGCAGGAGTTCAGACAAGAAGGCAGCTAACAGAACAAACATAAGAAGTATACATAGCCATGTTATCACAAATAGAGCCAAAGAAATTTGAAGAAGCCAGCAAGGACAAGTATTGGGTAAAAGAAATGAATGAAGAATTGGACCAAATTGAGAAGAACAATACCTGGGAACTAGTTCCAAGACCTATTGAGAAAAATATCATTGGTTCAAAATGGGTATTCAAAAACAAAATGAATGAGCAAGGACAAGTAATCAGGAATAAAGCCAGGCTGGTCTGCAAAGGATACTAAAAAATTGAAGGACTTGACTATGATGAAACATTTGCACCTGTAGCCAGAATGGAGGCTATCAGAATGTTCCTGGCATTTGCATGCTACCAAGACTTCAAGGTATATCAAATGGATGTAAAGTCTTCTTTTCTTAATGGAGATCTAGAAGAAGAAGTGTACATGGAACAACCAGAAGGCTTCTCATTGACAGACAAAGAAGAATATGTATGCAGATTGAAGAAGGCCCTATATGGACTGAAACAGGCTCCTTGTGCTTGGTACTCAAGACTGGATAAATATTTGCAAAAACAGGGTTTTAAGAGAGGTGGAGTAGACAACAATCTATACATAAAAGCCCATGAAAATGAACTCCTGATTGTTGTAGTGTATGTTGATGACATTATGTTCGGAAGCAACAAAGATGAACTAGCAAAAGGGTTTGCTGATGAGATGAAAACAGAGTTTGAAATGTCTATGATTGGAGAGCTCAGTTTCTACTTGGGACTGCAAATTCAGCAAAAGAACACAGGTACATTCATCTCACAAGAAAAATACTTAAAGGAAATGCTGAAAAAGTTCAAAATGGAGGACTGCAAACCTGTGTCAACTCCCATGACCACAGGTTGCAAGCTATGTGCTGATGATGGGTCTGCTGATATAGATCAAAAAATCTACAGATCCATGATTGGAAGTCTATTGTATCTTACTGCATCAAGACCAGACATCATGCTAGCAATAGGACTAGTGGCTAGATATCAAGCAGCACCTAAACAAAACCATCTTCTAGCAGTCAAAAGAATATTCAGATATCTACAAGGAACTCCGCACAATACAAAAAGCTGGTATCTCAGAAGTGCAAGTTTACCTTGACAGCATACACAGATGCAGATTGGGCCAGCTGTGTGGATGATAGGAAGAGTACAAGTGGAGGTGCATTGTATCTAGGAGAAAGTCTGGTGGCATGGCTAAGCAAGAAACAAACATCCATCTCTTTGCCTGCTGCACTGCTGCAATATACAGTGTACAGCAGCGCATGTTGCACACAAGTCATGTGGATGAAGCAGACACTTCAAGACATGAAGTATCATTTTCCACGAGAACAAGTGGCTCAGAAGATAGTTAAACTGGACTATGTATCAACGAAAGAACAGATAGCAGATATATTTACCAAACCACTTTCCAGAGAACCATTCAAATACTTGAGAGACAAACTAGGGGTAGTATCTGTAGATACTATTCTCTAATATGAAGAGAAAGTACAGTCTCAGGGGGAGAACAAAACGAAGATATCATTCCAGGGGGAGAACAGCCAGCAAGATAAGCATAAAACAAGTCCACGGGATCAACATTATCAATATTATCAGCATTCAGAAGCAACAAGAACCTTTCAATCGTAAAATGCATCATCTCTGTCTGCAATCTAGCACATATTACAGGCACTACAAATGAAACACAACATAGTCCAATTTCAGCAGAAGAGGACCTAAACGTAACTCAGAGAAAAGAAATACAACGACAGAACCCATACGGAGGGATGAGGAGTCATCCTTTGCCATTGATGTCAAAGGGGGAGGAAGAACAAATAGCAAACAGGAAGAGCAAGCAACAAGAGAAAGAGAAAGCAAACAGAGAAAGTGGATTGCCATCAATGCCAAAGGGGGAGACTGTTGGAAATATTGTCATTGATGGCAAAGGAGGCAGCGCTGAAGCAAAGAGGCAGCAAAGAAGCAAATCAAGGCAGAGGAAACGAATATAATAGAGGCAGAACCGTTATCTCAGCAATAGAGGCAGAGGCAGAGCGACAGGAGCAGTAGAGGCAGAGGCAGAAGCAGAGCCGTTATCTCAGCAATAGAGGCAAAGGCAGAGCGACAGGAGCAGCAGAGGCAGAGGCAGAAGCAGAGCCGTTATAAAATTCCAGGAATCGCACTCTCCAACCGGCATTATACATATAACTTATACAAACATTATTCCGGGAATCGCTTCACTCCAGCGGCAAAATATATAAACATATATATCAGTTATATGAAAGCGGAGCACATATAACATATACAAACATAATTTCGGGAATTGCTTCACTCCAGCGGAAAAATATATATATATAACAGTTATATACAAGCGGAGTGCTTTATATCTATATAAACAAAGGTCAAAGCATAAATATATACAAAAGGAGCGCTTTATTATAAGTTTCATATTATTAATCCCGAAAACAAAAGAACCAAAGGTCCAAGGCATATATATTATGGAGCGCATAAAACAAAGTTTTATAAGGTGGGACCCCTCCCCAATCGGATCGGAAATGTGAAGAGTCCAAAGGTGGAAGCGCATTGCAATTACCGATTGGCGATTTCTGATTGAATCGCAATCGGAGCACATTGGAGCTGCAATAGTTGAGTGATATCAATTCAGGTGATTGGCGATTTCCGATTGAATCGCAATCGAAGCACATTGGAGCTACAATAGTTGAGTGATATCAATTCAGGCGATTGGCGATTTCCGATTGAATCGAAATCGGAGCACATTGGAGCTGCAATAGTTGAGTGATATCAATTCAGGCGATTGGCGATATCCGACTGAATCGGATTAGACTGTGGAACAATTAACCGGTTTGGCATTCAAACATTGCGATTTGCGATCACCGATTTGCATTGGAATCGGAGCAGAAGCGATAAATAGCATTCGGAGAAGACTCATTGCATCGGGAAGTGTGTTAAGTGGGCCCAAAAGGAGTTCTTATATGTTTAATATGTCTTCACTATATTACGCTGAGAATTGATTTAAAAAAAGGAAGTGTGTATGTATGCCGAGAGTTGAAATTACTTATTTGTATATATGAAAGGGCGCTGTTATATGTATATATATTACATTGTTGCGGTTGTATTAAAACATGCCGCGTGGTCTGTAGACCCACGGGCCTCAGCTTAACAGGAGGGTGATTATTAATGTAATACAATTGTAATATATGTATGTTCTGGCCTGCGGAACTCGCCACATCAACAAGACACTTGCTGCGTGTAAAGGATTGAATTACAGTCAGCAGATTCATTTATATATAAAGCGCTGGTATAAAAATAAAATAAAAATGCGGTTCATAAATTCAGGAGTTACGCAGCAGCCATAAACAGAAAGGCATACAGAGAAGAGAAAGGGACAAAGAGACAGTTAGAGAAAAGACAAATGCGCAGCAAGCCAAGAGACAAAATAAGTGAGCTGGAGTTCTAATTGTAATTCGAATGTAAATGTTTTAATCGTTTTTATTGTTTGTGATGCATTGGCAAGTCTCCGAGAGAAAACAAACTCCCACTGTAATGTTAAAATTGACACCTACGGTTATAATTTCTGAGTAAGCTGATAAAAGGAGTGAGAAGGCAGAAGGCAAAGAGACATGACTTTCCATTTCGAATTCCAAGCAGAATACAAACAGTCATGTGAGGAAATCTATAAATAATATCATCTTGATATGCAGAGAGAGTTTTTTTTTTTTTTAATGAAGAGAGAGTAAATCGAGAGAAGGCAGAATATAGAAGAGTAAGACAGAGAAGATTAAGAAAAGCAGAACAGAAGGAGAAGCTACAGAACAGGGCTGATATCTGAGGTAAATCAGCAAACTTTCAATTTGATAAATTGAGGAAGTTGGAGCTTCCCTATCAAGTTGCAGCTTGATAGTCGTCAGTTGTAGCTGACTGAGGTTGGAGCCTCCTGTAGGTTGGTGCCTGCAGAAAACTGAAGGGAGTTGGTGCTTCCTTGCAAGTTGTAGCTTGCAGAATTGAGGTAGGAGCCTCCTGTAGGTTGGTGCCTGCAGAAAAAACAGTGGTGAGAAGGAGTTGGAGCTTGCCTTTGAATCACAACAATAATAAGATGTGGTTTTCTCCCTTTATGGGTTTCCACTTATATCTGGTGTCTCTGTGCATGATATTTATGTATTGATCTGATATGTATCATTTGCTTAATACCTGCTGCTCTCAAATTAAGTCTACTGCTCTATCAAACTAATACTTTCAGATTACATTCTAAGATTACTCTCACGTCAAATAGAGTTTGAAATGAAGGTGTAAATAAGTTTATTGAAAAGTTTAAAAGATCAGGAATGTATTAAACTGGTTCACCCCCCCCCCTCTCAGTTTAATTAGAGATTCAACACTACCATTACTATTCTCGCCATTGATATTGCTCCATGTCCCCTTCCCTGCCATTTCTATCCAAAATTTTGTTGTAAAGTGTTTCATTATTATTATTCGGGAACTAGTAATTCAAAAGGTTTGCACCATTTACAAAGAAAAGTGGGTTTTTACCAATTGTTAAAGTAATAAAGGATTTTACTGTTTAAACTCTGCCAAAGCTACAAAGATTAATTCAAAAGACAGTTAGCAGAAGCAGCTAGCTCACAAGACATCATTACAACCAACGTAGCCTATTAGTAGGCCTACTCATCAATAGTCTCATCCAAAACAAGAACATATCTTTCAACAGTTTCCTTCTTTCTATCATAATACACTATTTTTGTAAATCAGTTTAGGATATTTTCTTAGTCCTAGAACTAGTATAAATAACTCTCATTCTCGAGTTATTAAGTGTTGCACCTTTGGATGAGCGTTTTGTAAGTAGTAGTGTACAAGATTTTGATCATTAATTATAAAAGAAGGATTCTGGATTTGTTTCATACAACTTTGTCCCCTTGTGAGTTCTTATTGTTTATCATTTCATATTGTTTCTACATGTATTTAATTGTTATGAAGATAAATAGGTAAGATTAACTGAGTTTCAATTGTCTTAGATTCTTACTGAAGTTATTATCTATGTCAGAGAATGATTTACTGAGGTATGTGTTTATGTAAGTCCCTATCATCAATAAGTTATCAACGTCTTCATAATGTTAAATATGTTTTTTTAAAATTTTACACATTGTTTGAAAGTTTTCACCCTTATGATCATTCAAATATTATTTTTTAATAATTAAATTATCATATCTTCTTACATATTCTGCTTAATCACCTGCAAGAATCTAAACTAATTTGTGGAATAAAGTAACAACCCTTCATATTATTAATTAATACTACCTAAAAGTTTTAAAAAAGTTGTTTCAAATTGTTTTATGCATTGGTCATCCAAAAATTCCAAACTCAAAACAAAACAAAACTTTATAGATGCTTTGGCATAATTATTGACCCCAATTATCTCAAAGGAAAACATCAGACTGGCGCCGTTACTGGGGAACAAAATTTGATTTGTTTTCCCTGGGACAACGATAAAACCCTATTACTTTAAAGGTCTAGTTAGGTCAAAAAATTTCACCTGGCGACTTCACTGAACCCAAGCTGGCTCCTTCAAAGCACACTAGGTCTCATTCTGACTCTGAAATTGTCTTACCTTTATCAGATCTAGAGAGACTGGTAGGACAAGCTTCTTCCAGAAGAAGACGTCAAATCCCTTCTTCTGTCCCTCAACAAGAGACCACAACAGTTCCTAATCCTTTCATATCTGGACCTATTATTGTAGAAATAGAATATATACCTCTTAGAGTACATGAATTAGTATCCAAAGGAGTGGATTTTCAATCTACCTTGTTAGTTAATTCTTTGGAGTCCTATAACTTACCTGAGGCACCTTCTGAATCTCCTATATCAGAACAAGATTTGGATCTAAATTTACCTGGATTCAAACCTACTGATTTCATATCCCCTGTCACATACTGTGCACCATCTACTTCTTCACAACCAAAAGATCTATTTTCTCTTTATTCTAATCCTTTATTTGAGCACAAAGAAAGAGAAGAAGAGGTTCAAAAGTTTGTCATTTGAACACCTTTAAGATTGATACGAATATCTTCAAATCCATTTCGTTCTCCACATCTTTCTTCACCTCCTTCTTCCCCATCTTCATCTTCAAATTCTACTTCTTATTCTACAACCACCGCTATTGAATATTCTACATCTACATCTTCAAGTATGGCTGGTTTTAGACCCATTGTACAAGGAAGATATTTTGCCCTATTACTCCCTAATCTAATCAATTATTTTTTTGCTGGGTATCTAAAATATCTTCCCAGATTTAATGGATAAACTGGTTTGTAAACTGAAGATCATCTAGCAGCATTTCTAGATTTTGTTGATAACATGAACATAGAACATGAAATTTTTTATATGAGATTGTTTTTGCAATCTCTAGAAGGAAATGTTAGAATTTGTTTTAGACAACTACCAACTCATTCTATTAGATCCTAGGAGGAATTGACAACTATCTTTAAAAATCAATGGGGGGTGAAAAAGGATCCTCTTTATTTCTTAACAGAGTTTGAAGAGCTTAAAAGAAATTATGGTGAACCAGTAGCTGATTTCATCAAAATATTTAATAAAATTTATCACAAAATGCCTCCTGATTTTAAACCCCCTGTAGCAACAAAAAATGTTAGATTTTCAAAAGCCTTTGAAGATAATTTTGCTGTCATGTTAAGAGAGAGAACAACTCACACCTTAGAAGACATGCAAACAAATGCTATAGAGGTTGAAGCAAATAGGTTTTCCTCAGCTAAGCTAAAATCCAAAGCTAAAAAAGGCCAAAGAAAACTAAAATCAAATCAGGAAGCTTATTCTTCCTCTAAATCTAAAAATGAAGACTCAAAAATAGATGAAATCACATCACTTCTTAGAAACCTTTCAAATATGATTTCTAAGATTGAAACACAACCTAGAATAGTCCAAAAAAATGTTACTAGACCCCAAACACAGATTTAAGGTTAGTTCATAAAGGCCCCTCAATTACAAATTCTTCAAAGACCAAATAATGATCAACAAGTACCTACACCATTGTTTATTGATGATCAAAAACCTGATGATAATACTTTATCAATCACTGAAGATATTAGTACCATAGATAAGACATATGTTCAAATTTCCATTATCCCCATCCCTCAAATTAAAATCTCTCAAGAATACCAAGAGACTTCTCAGGTCTCTAAATATCAAGCCTTTTCTTAGTTTTTAATTGCAGAACTTAACAAAAGGTATGACTTAAGACCTAGAGCAGGTCCTAGTAGACCTCCTAAAAACACTGTCATAATTGAGCCTCAAGTGAAAACTACTGAAACTTAAACTACTTCTATTCAATCTCTAAATCAGCCAAATGATACTACACAAATTGATAAAACTATATTGACTGCTTTTAATGTTGAAAAAGAGCTAGAAAGAGTTAAAATTCCTATTCCAATTTCAGAAATTTCTCAAAACCTTGGATTTATAAGAGTCAAGTTTCAAAATGTATCTAAAACTCTAGTGTGGATGCTAAAGGGGACATTATTACTCTGCAAAATGAGAGACCCACAATATCTTTTGGTCCTAGTTCTGACATGATCGATGAATCCATGCCACCTTTCTACGTGACTTTGAAAGTACATGGATCTTTACTATACAATTGTATGTTCGATTCTGGAGCTTCACAAAATCTAATGCCAAAGGTTATTATGGAGTAACTTACTTTGGAAATCACTTGAACTTATCATGACCTATATACCTTTGACTCTAAAAGAGTGCAATGTTTAGGACTTATAAAAGACCTAATGGTAGCCTTACACCAAATACCAGTCAAAAGTGTTGTATTATAAATAGTAGTCACTGATATTCTCCCTAAGTTTGGAATTCTTTTATCACGATCATGTTGTGCCAAACTAGGATGTAGTCTTCAAATGGATATGACTTTTTCCACTATTCCTGTATATGGGGGAGAAAAACTTAGGTTATACAAGGAAGTCAAATTCTTAAACACTGTCTGCAAAGTAGATCAAGCTAGAAGCCATCCCATTTATGCAGTTGACAAATAATTTAGTTGCTTCCAACTATCTTAAAATACTTCACAAAATTCTCAACTTAAGATTGAGGATGTAGATGAAACTCCTAAATCTGTTCAAACTGATATTTGGAAACTTTTCTTTGATGGATCTTGTACCAAATATGGAGTTGGAGCTAGTATTATTTTAATATCACCTGAGAAAGAGAATATCACTCAATCATGAAAATTAGATTTTGAGGTAAAAAATAACGTTCTTGAATATGAAGCTTTTATTTTAGGATTACAGTTTGCTAAAAGTTTAAAGGTGCAAAATTTAAGTGTCTTTACTGGTTCAGAACTTATAGTAAGACAGGTTAGGAATATTTTTCAAATAAAGCATCCTAGGCTTAGGTATTACATAAATGAAGTTTGGGATACAATTGAAAACTCCTTTAATGCTTTTAATATAACTTCATTCCTAGAAATGAAAACATTCATGCAGATTCCTTAGCTGTTTCTGCCAGTTCTTTTAAGATACTAGACCAAATTGAGATACAATACCAAATTCAAGTCAAATATAGGCCATCCATTCCAGATAATCTAAATTATTGGAAAATATTTGAAGATGATGAATGATTGAAATCCATTCTCCAAGTTATTGATGAATTTTCTGTTTTACAAATTGAAGAAGATAAATCAAACATAAATGAAGCTACTAAAGAAAAAGACAATTCTGATCTAAATACAAAAGTAGTTGATCATGATATTATACAACTGTCAAATAATTTTATTCCTAAAGGCCTTGTTCCTTTAGAAAATCTATTTGATCAAAATGATGTTCCTAGAAATCCACTCTCTGCTTCTGCAAAAGATGATATTGAAGAAACTAATATTGGGACTGATGAAGAGATTAAAAATATTAAAATTTGTGCATCTCTAACTCTTGAAGTTAAAACTGAATACATTAAACTTCTTAAGAATTACAAGGATGTTTTTTCTTGGTCTTATGCTGATCTGAAAACTTATGACACATATCTCATAGAGCATAAAATCCCATTAAAACCTGAAGCAAAACCTTATCAACAAAAACTAAGAATAATTAATCTAGTTCTTATTCCTACCATAGAAAAAGAACTTAAAAGTTTTTATATGCCCAAATAATTGTTCCCTTAAGATACTCTAATTGGGTAGCTAATTTAGTTCCCGTCAGAAAGAAAAAATGGAGAAATTAGACTCTGCGTCGACTTCAAAAACCTTAATAGATCATCTCTAAAAGATAACTATCCACTCCCAAGGATGGACCAGTTACTCCAAAAGGTTTCATGTGCTAATAGAATTTCCATGCTCGATGAATTCTCTGGTTATAATCAGATAATGGTAAATCCAGAAGATAGAGAGAAGATGACCTTTACTACACCCTAGGGTACATTCATGTATGCCAGGATGCCTTTTGGCCTATCAAATGCAGGAGCAACGTTCCAAAGAGCCATGGACTTAAACTTTGTTGGAAAGGTAAATAAATTTGTTGTTATTTATCTTGATGATCTAACTATTTTTTCTGAATCAAATCAGAAACATTTAAAACACTTGATGAAGGTTTTTGGCAGGTGCATTGAAGTTTAGAATATCTCTCAAATCTAAGAAGTCCTTGTTTTCCATCAAAGAAGGGAAGTTACTTGGACATATAATTTCAAAGGATGGGGTAGTTATAGATCCTAAAAGGGTCTCTACTATTCAATCATTATCATTACCTAGAAATAAGAAATAAATTCAAGCCTTTTTAGGAAAAATTAAATTCTTGAGAAGATTCACCCCTAACTATGCTGAAATAGTTAAAGACATTACAATTAATACTAAAAAAGAATCATGAACTTAGATGGAACATTCCTCTTCGATATTATTTTGATCAAATAAAGAAGGCCATATCTGAAGCTCCTACCTTAGCCATCCAAAACTACTCTAAAATTTTCAATATATTCTCCTTTTCTTTTGAAACCACCCTTACTGTTGTCCTTTTGCAGAAAAATGAAGATTACCATGATCAGCCAATAGAATTTTTTAGCAAGGTTATACGAGATGCTGAACTCAAATATGATATTATTGAAAAACATGCCTATGCCCTGGTTCAAGCCCTAAAATCTTTCAGAATTTATGTCCTTCACTCATCTATTATTGCTTATGTACCTAACAATGCTGTAAAAACTGTTCTTAGCCAACCAGTCATTGATGGAAGAAGAGGAAGGTGGATCACTCAAATCCTTGAGTTTGACCTCGCTATTAAAACCACTAATTTAGTAAAGGGACAATGTTTAACTAAATTGTTAGCTGAATCCAATTACAAAGTGTTAGGCATAAATTATGTTTTTGAAATCTGTGAGAAACATACACAAGAACCTTCTTCAAATTTAGAAAGGGAAAATCCATAAGAACCTTCCTTAAATCTAGAAGGGGAGAATCCACAAGAACCTTCCTTAAATGCATAAGGGGAGAAACCACAAGAACCTTCCCAAGATTCTCAAGGAAAGAACCCACAAGAACCTTCTCCTTCAACTCAAACAGTTCCTGTTCACATTGATGAAAAGTTTGTACTATCAGATTGGTATGCAGATATTGTACATTTCATGATAAATTTTGAGTGTCCTATCGAGTTTTCAAAGAGCCAATGCAAAACACTTAAAATGAAATCTATCAAATGCTGTATTATCAATTCCAACTTGTACCAGAAAGATCCTCTCAAATTTTAGTTAATTTGATTAACAGAAACAGAAACATAAGGAATCATTGATCAGTTTCATGCAGGGATATGTGGAGGGAATTTTTATCACTAAAAAAAAATGAAACATCATTTGAAAAAGTCCTAGAGGTTCATGTGTCAAAGGTAGAGTCATAGAATTCATTTTTCATTACTTGGTTAAGGAAAATTTTAAATTTTTCTTATTATCTTATCCTAAAGTCCAAAACTCACCCCCATTCAAATCTTTTCATGTCACATCAGTCATTATTTTATGAAAATTTTCATTTCCCAAGTTTATAACACCGAAAAAGTCATTTTAGCCAAGAATCCCTACTTTCGTAGCGAAATACACTGATAAAACACACTTTTCGCTACGAAAATGCTAATACTTTCGTAGCGAAACTACCCTAAAATACATTAGGTACACTACGAAAGTAAGGATTCTTGTCTGTCTTGTCAAAAAAATTGCTAGGTGTCAGTAAATGATTGAAAGGGATAGGGTAGATGCCATTAGAGTCATTTAGGGTTAAGATCAAGGTACAATGATCATGGATGAAGTCATTATCACCATTTTAAGCATGCATGAGTCATCATTATGCCATGAGTTGTCATCGAATTTCAAAATCTTTCCAAATTAAGTCATTTTTCATTCTCCATTCCCTCTTTGCGTGTTATTGAGCTCTAGAGAGCTATTTCATTGAGCCCAAGCCGTGGCTGATATTTTCAAAGGTTTGAAGGTATCACTGATCAAGCGAGGCAGAGAAGACATTAAAGGACCATGGGTGCAAAGGTAAAGACCAAAAAGGGTGGCCATTGTCTTAGATATGAGCTATCAGACATGAACCTGATAAATGAAGACCCAACAACTTTAGAAGTTTTCAGAAGAATAGGGTGTTTGCAATTTTTTCAAAGATTGCAAGGATGCCATGTATAGGTTTCTAAAGAATTTTCCCTAAATTTCAATGGAACATCTACAAAAGTGGGAATGCTGAACCTCACTATAACACCAGAGACCATTGCAGTAGCAACAGGGATTCCAAGAGGACAAGAAAAATGGTTCAAAGGTTTCAAATTCAACATGGAGGAATGTAAAGAATTTATCAAGCCAGAAAATAGTGAGGTTGACCTTAAAAATGCCATTCCAAGGAGCTGTATGAAAGATAATTTCTCAAAGCTACTGCTTATCATTCAGAAATATTTCACTTGTGAAGGGAGATATCATAAAGTTTATTCTTACCACTTCAAGCTTCTTCTACATTTTGTTGGTAAGATATCTCTTGATATACCTTTTTATTTACACAAAAGCTTAGTAAAAATGGAAAATAAAGTTCAATATAAATCTAAAGGAAGTGAAACCTCACTTTTTCATCATGGTTTAATAAAATTGCTGGTTTTAGATGAGTTACAAAGACTAGGCAGAGACTGGTCTTCTTTTCTGTTTGTTAGTGGTTTTGAAATGGATACCATTAACCCTTAAAGAACTCCTAAACCTAGAGGTATACCATCGCCTTTAGTGATAGAACAAAGTAAACCATTAGGGGCAAAGAAAAATGAACCAGTAATCATGGAAATAGAGTAGTTGCAGAAATTTGACACACCTATTGTTTCACCTGCAAAACAAAAGTCAATAATGAGAAACCTACAAAACAAGAGCCAACTATGAGTAAGCATGGCAGAAAAAAGATTACAAGGAGCCAAATAGTGGCTAAAGGCAATTTAGAAGGTATTCTACATGCTATTGATATTGAAGAGACCCCCATAGTCCAAGCTGAGGATATAGATGAGGGAGGAAAGAAACTCAAGAAAGCTAAATCAACAAAGAAGTTAGAGTTTGAAGGTGAGGATGCAGGTTTTATGTTTTAAGCTAGGAAACCTATGACAAGACATGCTAGAAAATTTTTGGAAAGTAGTAAAGAAGTTCATCTAGCCACTGAAACTACACCACAAAGCATTATTGACCTTTCATCACCTGCAGAAGAAGATCCAGTTATCAAGCAAAGGAAAGGAAATAAGTTTTTTTTTGAAAAAACAGAGATTGAGGTCTTAAAGGAACAGTTGAAGATAGAAAATCATGAGATAGAAGTCATGAAGAAAGAGGCAAGGAAGCATAATGTCCAAAAAGTGCAGTTTGAGAAGATGAAAGAGATTTGGGAAAAGCAAGTTGATAGTGTATCAAAGACGTTAGATGATACACAACAATTAATCAAATTGACTATGCCATTGAGGAAAGAAGTGAAGCATGTTATAAGAATGAACCTGCACTTTAAATCCACCAACAAAAAGCTAAAGGACCAAGTAAAAGACCTCCAAGAGAAATTAGAATTGATCCATGAGGAGTTGGAGAAGAAGGGTTTAAAGATGGCTGTAGTTGAAGAACCCATAGCTCAACTCATCATAAATGAAGAAGAAACACCTCAAGGCTCTTAAGTTGAGTTTGTTTATGTTTTGAGAGGTCAATTGCATGTTTAAAACTAGATTTATATAGTTGGAAGGTACCTTTTTGAAACAAGGTAAAAATCTGGAAATAGCACAATTTTCCACAGTTTCGTAGCATTTCCTAGGCTTGAAGCCAGGAAAACGGTACGAAAATTTATGTAGCTTTATTTTGTCGTCTAAAACCACTTTTGGCAGCTTTCAAGGAGAGGAAATGGTAGTGATGATGTGTGAGGTTACGATGAACACCATGCAAGAGAAAAGTAGCAGAAATTTTAATTGCAAAGGTCATTTTTTGGACGCTATGAAACTGCTATGCTTTCGTAGCGAGCACTTTTGAAGGTTTCTAAGCAAGTTTAAGAGCATTTTTTGACAGGTGGACATATTCAACAGGTCAAGAGACCTTGCAAGAAAACATCCATGACTTGAAGACCATGAAAGGGAGAGAACTTATTAGTTGAAGACTTCGTTGAAGATAGGCCCCTGTTTTCCTAAGAAATAGGGTTTGTTTCCATACGTTGAGGAGGGTATTTAAGATTTCAAGTAGCGATGAGTTACATCAAAGCCTATTCAAACATGTGAAGCATTAGTTTTTAGATATGTAACCGTTTTAAGAGATAAGGTAGTTGATTTAATAAGTAGCAGTTTGATTCCTATTAGGAAAAGGATTGTTTTATAGTGTAGTTGTCATTTTCTCATTAAAGCACATGTTTTCTTGTTATGCAAGGTGTCATAGGAAGAGTTTGATGAATCTAGCCAAGAGGCAGATCACCTCTGATGTAACAAGGTCTATAAAAGGGTAGCTATTCGAAATTGTAAAGGGTTGGAGATTGTTTGCATGACTACAAATTTATGTAACTTGACTGATATTAGTAATACAGAGAACTTTTTATTGACAGACCTTAGATTCTCATGGAGTTTTTAGTGATTTTCTGATCTATATTTTTATGTGTACAACTTGTAGTGGATTTCATATTTATTACTCAGAATTCATATGCGTATGCCCTGACTTCCTTTATTGATGAAATGGCTGTGTTGTTCTATGTTTCATGTGTGATTTACCTTTGCTAAAAACTCTTACCTGCCTCAGCTTCCATGTCAAGAGATCTTACCACTAAACCTACTGATTTGTTGACTCCATAAGCCCAATGGTTGCAGACCTGTACTCTTTTCAACCTACACACATCATGATCAAGTTATTTTTCAAATAGAGTTAGCCATCTAGTTTCATCATTATCTAATATCATAAACACTATTGAGAGAGCCCTCTTAGATTGAAGAGGTGAAGCTTCAGTCACAAGTTGGTTTGAAACAATTACATAGACTTTCCAGATTAGCATCCAATCAAGTCCAATTTTGTGATAACAGGCATTATGCTGGGAGAGCCACATCATACAAAATACTAAGGGCAAGATTCTATTGGCCCACTCTGTTTTCACAAGTGGGAGCAAAGGTTAGAGCCTACATTCCATGTTTGATGTTTGCTAGTAAGAAAAAACTAGCAACTCTTCCATCAGTTCTAGTTGTTGTTTCAACACCATTCCTTCAGTGGGGACCAGATTTTATAGGAGAAATTCACCCAACTTAAAGCAATCAAAACAGATGGATTTTAAATGCCACATACTATTTCACCAAGTGGGTGGAGGCCATTCTAGTCAGAAATGCTGCAGATACAGTAGTGATCAAATTTATTGAAGAAAAAATTATTTCTAGATTTGGTTTCCCTCAAAAAATAGTGACTGATAGTGCCACAACATTCAATAGTATAAAGATGATTGAATTTTTCCAAAAGTATCAGATTTTGATACATCATTAAACCACTAATTATCCTCAAGGAAATGGTATTACAGAGTCATCTAACACGAGCCTGGTTAAAGTAATAAAAAAGACTCTTGAGATAATAAGAAAAATTTGGACAATCATCTTATATATGCAGTTTGGGATTTTTTTTTCTCCCAAAAGATCAACATGTAAATCTCCATTCCAATTGGTTTATGGTAAAGAGGCCATTTTTCCTACTAATTTGGCTTTTCCTGTTCTTAATTTTATACAATAATCTACTGATGAACCCAATGATTTCTCTAGAAGGATAAATCAAATTATTGAATTAAATGAAAACATAGATGAAATTCAATATAAATTGAGAAAGTATCAGAATAAGATGAAGAGTATTTTTGACAGAAAGGCCAGGGAAAGAGACTTCAAAGAAGGTGATCCAGTTTTGAGATGGGATTCTAGAAGGGAAGACAAAGGTAAACATGGAAAATTTGATAACTTATGGTTTGGACCTTTCAGCATTGCTGAAGTGAAAGGAAACAATACATTTTTTCTACAAAGTTTGGAAGGACAGTTCACTACACTTCTTGTCAATGGTAGATTTTTGAAACATTACATACAATACTGAAGAAGATTCTGAATCATCATTGTATATTACCACTTTCTTTTAAAAAAATTTTCAAGTCCATTTTGATTTCACAACAAAGACTCCATAGCCCGAGGAGAAGGCACTTGGATCTGCCTGTTCTCTGTATCCCATAGGGGGAAGCAATCCCCAGCTGGAGCTGATGTTGTAACATTATTTAGTTTGGATAAGTTAGCATGTATAGTCAAAATAAAAACTTCGCTAAGATAGGATATGGATGAAAGAAAAAGAAATAAAAAAATGTTAGGCTTATTGTGTGTTTTATACATCCATATCAAGATAAAATGTTAGGTTAGATTTCCCTAAATAAAGGAGGAAAAATAAAAATAACACGTTAGGATGCCAAAGAAAAATGAAGGCTTTAGTGTACAAAAATGAAAAATATATGGCTGCAAGCTCAAATGTGTATTTTCATAAATTTATAAGTTAATTATGATTAATTTCTTTAAAAAGGGGATTAATTTTGTATTAAATTATAAATATTTTAACCTAAATTTTATGGCACATAAATTATTTGAATCCTAAAGTCACTTTGCGCTTTGACCATTTTCCTATTGCATTACCATGTTTCATTGGTGGACCCACCTTGCCTTTGCACATCAGGCTATCGCAAACTTCGTTGCCAAAAATTTTGATATAACCTCTGGTCCCTGAAATGCGATTAGTCCAGAAAGCCTCGAAATGCGATAAGTCTACATTCCCGACTGGTGCACCAACTTTATCTTTCCACTTTACCTTTATCGCAATCACATATCACAATTTCATATCGTATGCTGTAATTTTTGTATCCCACAAACCCCTGATATGTGATTTGCGATGCCGACTCATGATCCTTGACTGCGATGTATCAAGTGGGCCCCTCCACCTGCCACATCGTCCCTTCCTTTTCTCTTTTCGCAAATCATATATTTATTTAAATAAATTTTATTACCGCCCGCTAAACATTACGATATGTGATAAACTCCTATTGCGAAATGCTATAACCCACTCCTCCTCTGATTTGCGATCACTGATCAAGTCTCGATCTTCGATATGCGATTAGTGGGCCCATCCACTTGCCTACATCATCTTTCCTTTTCGCATTTCGCAAATCACATTGTCCATACGCCCAAAGCTTATGATTATCGCTCTGAAACCCTGATAAGTGATTGTGAATGTCTTTAAAGCCTTTCATACCCCCCCGAAGCCATTCTCCGCTTGTATGTAATATCCGTCGGCCTAACATTACTATTCCCGCCATTGATATTGCTCGATGTCCTCTTCCCTACCATTTCTATCCAAAAGGTTTTTTTAAAGCGTTTCATTATTATTATTCGGGAACTGGTAATTTAAAAGGTTTGCACCATTTACAGAGAAAAGTGGGTTTTTGCTAATTATTAAAGTAATAAAGGATTTTACTGTTTAAACTCTGCCAAAGCTACAAAGATTAATTCAAAAGGAAATTAATAGAAGCAACCAGCTCACAAGACAATATTACAGCATATGTAGCCTATTAGTAGGCCTACTCATCAATAGTCTCCTCCAAAACAGGAACATATCTTTCAACAATTTCCTTCTTTTTCTCATATTATACTATTTTTGTAAATCAGTTTAGGATATTTTCTTTGTACTAGAACTAGTATAATTAAATATCATTCTCGAGTTATTAAGTGTTGCACCCTTGGATGAGAATTTTGTAAGCAATAGTCTACAAGCTTTTGATAGGGAAGTGACAAATTTTGGTGAAAAACATTCACATTCAAAGGTAGAATGAACAATAAGTAGATATTGTGCATTTCCCTTGAGAAGGATGTGATGGTATTCTATTCTGCCTATTGGCTTGGATTCTTGATGATGGAAGCAAAAATATTAAATTTAAGGCATTTGTGAGTGATGTTAAGAGCATTTTTTCACTATTTTCTAGGAAAATGACAACTTTTCATGAACAACATTCACATTTAAAGGAAAAATTAAACTCTTGAAGATTTCTGATTACTCGCATGGGTAAGAGTCAAGAACTTGTGCTTTTCAGAACAAAATTTATAGCATATTTGAATGAGTGGTGTTGCTTGGGTTGGGACCATGTTTTCATTCTTTTCTATAAGATGTTTTGGTTTGTGCATATAGAATCTCTTTCCAATTTCCTAGGGATTAGTAGTAGCAGGTTTTCTGATGTTCTCATGCTACACATATAAGAGCTTTGTGTGCTTTCCAAATGCCTTTATTAGAGACGATGTATATGTCTTTATATGGAAGCTCTATGTTATTTAATTGTTCTCATCCAAATATTGAGGTTTGACAATCATCACACTAATAAGGAAACTTTTTTTAAGAATTGGAAGTCTTATAATCTCCACTGCAACAATATTTCTGGTAGTAAAGGATGAGGAGGTCTAATTCAGCCCATTCAATGGCCTTTCTTCTCTATCACCTGGCACTTTTCTAATTAAAATAATATCATGGAAATAGAATGATGGTAGTTCCTCTTCACTCGAGTGCCAACCTTGAATTATTGATTTTCCGAATGTTTAAAGTTAGCAACATCGATTGCATGGAGACTTTATCTTCTTACTGTACCTACAAAAATAAATATCCAAAATAGTATTTCTTGTCGTTGTATTTTATCTCCAAATAAAATTCCAACATCAAATTGTTTGTTTAATTCTCTTTATCCTATTTTTAAACCCTCAATTTGGCAAACGGTCAAATAGATAAAAGCCTAAGATGGTTAATCTTGAAATTTATTTTAGTTTTAGTAAAATCCCAAAACCCCACATTGCCCCACATTGTTACCTTGAGAAAGGAGAAAATTCATCCACGAGAAAAAATATGGTTGTCTTTAAAAATAAGAAATTCAATGTTATAATTTATTAAATGCAGAACTTGGAACTTAGAAAAAATAAGAGAAAATAACATGAAGCATTCAAGCCAAATACAATCATATGAGAAAAGGAGAAAAAAATAACCTGTTTTTGAAAAAGTTGATACAATTGTGAACTGGAAAGGAAATCACCCATAGAAGGCCAATCCCAATGTACTGTAAGAGACCATGTTAGGACCACAACCATTGATTGCCATGTTAAGTAAAAGCTTGGCCACTTGTTGTTCTTTAGCTTCCTTGCATAGACGATATAACAATATATTGTACAAAATAATACTCGGTCAACATACATTCTCTAACATATCATAATATAGTTCATGGGACTTTTTTACACTACCTAACTTGCAATGCACATACATTATGGAACCATAAGTAAAAACATCAGGATTCCAACCTTTGGTATGCATATCATGAACCATCATTTCTGATGTTGATATTTGGCTTGCCCTACAAAAAGAATGGATTAATATGTTAGTGTCATTCTGTTCAACCTGTCACTAGTGATCAAATGGGCTCTTACAATGTATTGTTAGGTTCTCAATTTCAAAATTTTGTCATTTCATTAGGTCTTCAAATAAAAATTTGTTCACTCGCTAGTGTGTCTAGGGATATTTTCACTCCTTTCGAAATTTCACATGCCGATCCTTTTCATCACTCAGTTGAGTGTACCATAATTCAAATATCATTATTATCACTTCAGTCATCATCATCATGATTTCATTCAATTCAGTGTCTCCATTAGGTCATTAGGGTTTCATTCACCAAATCTGTCATCCATGCATAAAATCCGGCAAAGGAGGAGTGGTAATAAGTAAATTTGTCCAATAAAGTTTGGTTTCAAAATGTAATTTATGTTTCATATTATGTAATAAGTTTCAAATTCCAAAGCTGCATAAGAAAGTTTCAAATTTACAAGTTTTCAAAGAAAGTGAAAAGACATGTAGTGGCCATCCCATACTATGAAGAAAAGTGACCATCACAAGCTATAAAAATACCAATTCAAGTTAATTTGATCATTCACCTAATTGAAGAAGAGCTATTATTCATCCCCAAGTGCCTCCTCATCAATTTAAAGGCAAAAAAAATCTAAAATTTGATGCCAAAGTAGCCACGCTGTGCTTTCCTAGCCCCACACTGTGCTTTTCTGAGTAATCTTGGGAGAATGAAGTTTTAGAGGGAAATGAGCCACCTTTTTGAGTGCTTGAACATCCTATCATGTATCAGAAATCCAGAGCTTTCCATATAAACTTTTAGATCAGAATTTGGACAATTGGAATGCCTTCAAAGTTCCTTTTCCCCAAATTCGCTGCACATCTGGCCACTTCGCTGCACATCTTCGCTGCGCACAGGAAAACTATGCTATACATCAGGTTGAAACACAAATTTTTTGTGGGATGAAGCACAATCATTTCCAAAGGGTTTTATTCACTTAAAGAAGGTTCTACAAGCTTAAAATAATTAAGTAACACAATTCATCTTAACCCTTGCATCAAATTTTCCTAAGTTTCAATCTATACCTTCTCTTAGGGTTTTTTCTTGCTTTATCAATCTCCTAGTCACCACATTTCATTTTCCAAGGTAAAAATATCTTCCCATAGTAATTTTACCTTTCCCCACATCCACATAAACTCCTTGAAGCCCTCACACCCGCTCAATTTCACTCCCTAAGCTTCTACATCCAAACCCTATACCCTATACCACACCACTATCCCTACGCTGCGTTTTTGGTAGCCTCCTAAACCTAGACCTGTAATAAAATTCTCTAGGTATAAATTTACCCTAATTCCCTTCCTTTTACACTTCCTAAACCTTCCTAACACCCTTCCCTACTTCCAAAATTTTTATCATCCCTATTTCCCTCTCCTAACCTGATCTGAAAATGGGTGGATAACTTGAAATTCTAATGTGCAAGCACCTCCCACTCAGTTAAACAAATAAATGAATGTGCTTATACATGACTGTGCGAAAATAAATACTTGAAAACATGTGTATGTTTTTTAACTGTTTAAGTGCTTTAAGTCCATTTTTTTTTGCTGATATTAAACACATGCAACAACCATATAATGCAGAAAATAAGAATCAACACATAACAACAAATTTAATATAGAAGTTCACTCGAATATCGTGGGCTACGTCTCCTTGAGCCTATGTCAACTGAATTGGCTCTTTGGGATTAGTATGGAAATTTATTTTAAAAGTTAAAAAATCAACTCCAATGGTTATCTAAACTGAACCAATGGGTTTAGAATACCATTATATCCCTGGAATGGTTGAAATCTCTCTGAAGAGGAACCTCGAATCCCTTAGACTTGACTCCTTGATTCGGTGCCCTTAAGCTTCCATGAGATTCTCTTTGGAACTAACTCCCTCAGAATCCCTTTTCTATCCCTGAAACATTTTCTATTGTCTCCAACATACATCATACATCCAAAATAGGCTGATCATTTTCTCAAAATGAGCTATGGCTCCCCAATATAGGCCTCCATCCACTGTTAGCCCTAGGCTGCCCAAAAATTCTCTGTGACACTTCTACCTTTAAAAGTATTTAAATGACTCTGAAAATCATTTCATTAGATTAAAAATCTCCAAAATATTCATAATATACTATTCACTTGCAAATATTGGCCTTCGACTGCTCCGGTTTCGCCTCCAACACCTGGTGGCACCCCCTGGCTCTAAGGTCATTGAAAACTTCCCTGAAGCATTTAGGCCTTCATAAGTCCTCAAAATATTCGAAAAACTCCATCAATGGATTCAGAAGTATCATTGCAATCAGTAATGACTATTGGTTTGCTGAGAATGGATACTGGCTGCTCTGGATAAGCCTCATTTTCCTGCTAGCACCGGGTGGCCCTGATGGCCCCTAGAACTTCTCTGAAGCATATCATCTTTAAAAATTCCTCTACAGGCTTTTCAAACCAAACCATTAGTTCTATAATATCTTAAACATCCAAAATTGACTATTGGATTCTTGAAGAAGGTCTCTAGCTGCACTGGCTAGGCCTCAAACTGTTGCTGGCCCCTAGAACTTCTATGAAGAAAAAAACTTGCTCAAAAGTCCTCTAATGGCTCTGAAACCCTCACTAATGAGTCTGGAATGTCTGAGATAGTCTAAATTGACATTCAAACTCTCAGAATGGTTGAATCTAGCTCAATATAGAGCCAAAACCAAATTTGTCCAGTTTCACCCCAATCAGTTCCATCAAATTTGGGAAACTTAAGTTAAACTGGTGAAAACCCCCAAATTTGGGGCGTGCTCCAAATTGACCGTCGGTTTAGCCGCAACATTAAATTTTATGTTAGTGTGTTGAGCACATGCCACCACAAAATCCGCAGTCACATTAACTTGGAGCGGACATGTCGGTGGATGGGCTAACGAATAGTGCATGTGATAGGTGTAGCAATAAACTGCTGTGATGACCCCGCGTATAAGCCTTAACCATTTGGTGTCATGGTCTATTGAAAATGGCATGCGACCACAGTTCCTGACCACCGTGGTTAATATTTTTCTTTTGGTTAAGCCTTTGGGTCATGGGCCACAGTCATGTGGGGAGGGGCTGGACCCTCCAACCCCCAACGCAGAAACCATTAAACAATAAAATTAACCCGTGACATAGAAGGGTTGAGAACCATTGCTTGGAGGAGATAGTAAGGATTTGGTGTGCTATGTGTGCAGTCTTGAGGTCGACTCTGGTGGAGTCCAACGAAAATTTTACACCACTGTGCCTGGGCCACGTGGCGGCCTCCAAGCTTGCCACATGGCAGCCTATGATTGGCCTAAATACATCCGACCAATATGATAATGTCACTTGTCAGCGAATAATTCCTCCAAAAGGAATATTCTGAGGAATGTTCCAGGAATATTCCCTGGAATATTCTCTTTTTTTGAATATTCAAAACCCTATCAAACTTGGTCAAAGGCCAAAATTTGCAGTTTACTGGACTTTTCAAATCACGATAACTTCTTCATACGGTGTCATTTTTTTTGAACTGTTCACGGCTCCAGAATCAGGAAGACAACATCTATCCAGTCGCTCAGGTTCGGCACACTTACAAACACTTTAAATTTTGAGCTATCACTTACGTCCTTGATCCAAATCTGATCACACTCCCCATCCATCTTACTCCATTTCTCCATTCCCCTATTTTTTAGTATTAAGGTTTTCCCTTGCAAAATATATATGGAGGGAGATAAGAGGCCTTACAAAAAACGAGGCTAAATTTCAAGATATGAACCACTCAACACACATGAGATGATGTCCTCTCCAATTTCCAAGCAGTGCCAAATTCCAAGAAATCATAGATCTACCTTTCCAAGTTATGGGTTGCCTAGGGTTTACAAGTGTGCACATGAACAATTTTGATTCAAAATGTGCTTCTGACCAAATAGAGAACATTTTACAAAATTTAAAGAGTTTTTTGTCGGTAATAGACCAAGGAACAAAAATATCTTTCACGTTATACACATGTATTATTATTTGGGATAAATGCCAAAAATACAATTGCCACAGGAGGTTTTCTGCACTTTTGGACAACTTGACTTCAAGACAGTTTTTCAGGGGTTTGGAGAATGTGTTTGCAGTTCTTGATGACTCCATTGTGTAGTAGAAATCCTACACTTTCCAATGGTACCTTCCGATCTTGATTTGGACCTCAGGAAGGCCTCCAAAAGTCACTTTTCCCAAGAACGCTACGTAGAGGAATACCTCACTACACAGAGGAACACTACGCTGCAGACATGGAGAAGTCTTGGGAAAATGAGCATATCGCAGCCTAGAAAAGGTCATTTTGCATTCTTAAATAGTCTAAAGAAAACTAAATGCTACAATATATCCAGAAAAGGTCTCAGTTTCAGATTTGGACTTCAGGAAGGCACTCAAAAACCTCCTCCAATAGCTCACTACGCATCTGCAAAAAGCCTGCTAAATTTCGAGAATTTACACTGTAATTTTGTAATTTGTAAATTTACTGTGATAGAAAGTTAAGGGGTGAATGATATAGGTTACATGGTAAAAATTAAATGTAATTTTAATAAAATTGAGTTAGTTAAGTGTCTTATCATGTATTAAAATATTTGAGAAATTAGCTCAAGTGGTTCAAAAAAGGAGGAAGTCAGTTTGGTAACCTCCCTTGCTTGTAGAAGACATTGAATAGGTGCATGAATTTAGTTTTTAGTGAAGGAAATTAGACCCCTGAGAGAGGGGAGAGGTTTTTTTGGTCTATATCTATCATTTTCAGAGTCATTTGACTGGTTGGATATCAGAGGATTGTAACTATTCTAGGTTGTACTTTCACTTCATATTCAGAAATCAAAGGATGTAGCTACAACAATTATCTTGGAATTCATGTGCAGTGAGTTTATGATCACGTATCTTCTTTGTTATAGTATTTATTGAATTATATATAGCTTCTCTTTCATATATTCTATCTTCAGTGGATTTCCTTACAGTTCACAGGTAGAATTCTATTGATTTAGCTCTGTTTATATGGAAATGTCATCTTGTGTTTCATTGCTTCTAGTTTAATGCATTCATGAATGAACATGCTCCTTAAATCCCTATACCTTTTTAGACTCTCCACTATACAAAACAATAAATCCATCATAAATCCATTTATGCCTTGCTCCTTTATATTTTTGCATTTGTAATCCCTTTGATACCTAGACCTAGTTACTTGGTTTCATTCATGATCCAACATCAAACCCTAAAACACTCAAAACCTACCCGAGGCTATCATATCTAGCCTAATATCTTCAATATTACAGTCAATCCTTGAATGTGATCTCATATAGAGAGCCCTCTCAGCCTGGTAGGGCTAGCTACTAGGTCAAAATGGTCTATGGTTACCTTTTTCAGTCTCCATTTCAGCCTTCGGAGAACTGGTGGAGTGCCAACATAATATATTGTAAGAAATTAGATCGGGGTACATCCTTTATTGGACATTACACTAAAAAAATTATATGGTTCTTCCAAGCTTCTTTCAAGTTTCCTTTTTTTCACAGGCTATCCAACAATGTATTGTAGGTAACAAAAATATGAAGGCACCCTTGTTTTGGCATACAATTCAACAATTGAAAGGCTTTATAGAGTGTTCCAACCCTACAATGATAATATATCAAAGAAGTATAAGTCACTACATTGGCAGTACAACCTTCAACATGAATTTTACCTAGAAGTTCTTTTATCGTTCTAAAATTATTACTGTCCTTGCATAGTGCATATCTCATTACGTTATAAGAAACTATATCAGGAGAGAAACCTCTATTTGATAGCTCACTAAAGTTTAAATTCCTGCTGCAACTTCCCCTCCTTGCACAAAAAATTTAGTAATATATTGTATGTAACCAAATTAGGGTGGTAACCCTTGCACTCCATATTGTATGTAACCAATATGTTTTATGGGAAGGAAAACTTCTCCTTCTGTCAAAATTCTTTCAAATTCAGAGAATAATAAGGAAGCCTTCCAATTTTAGGGTTTTCTAAGATAATATTTAGAACATGGTTTTGCAGTAACTACAGTTTGCATTCAAAGATTTTTGAAGATAGATTTTCTGATGATTCCTCTTCAAATTCAAGGGATTTTCACATGCTTTTTTGCCTATTTTCAGCAGAAGTGTATAGAGGCTTCCTTATATGAATTCAACAACAATATCAATCAAAACAATAGATTTTATGTTATGATGAATAAAGAAGTTTTGATGTTGCAAATTCATCCAGTTAGGGCACAAGTCGACTTGTCGGCTTTTCCACCCACAACAGACTCAAATGGAGGAGCCTTATAATAACTCCCATCAACCCACACAACATGATGTTCACCTCCATAATTTTTAGTTCTCACACGCAGAAGCAATAAGTTTCATCCAGAGATCAGTGCCACCTCAATATGCATATTCATGAGATCTTGAGGAGACCCTGACCTCCACCCATGAGACCCTTGAAATATTGTCTTTGTCTAGGCACTTTTTACAATCACATAAGACACCCTCCTTCCCACTGATCCATGTCTTTGAAAAGATAATCCTATATGCACAAGATCATATCTTCCAAAACTTCAGATATTCCAATTCATCCAAAGTCCTCCATCAAGGGATTCTTCAATTTAGCTTCAGATGGTAGGAGAGATTCACCTACTAGCAATACAATTTCTGAGGCCAAAAATTCCTCCTAGTCCTCCCTAACTATTAGGTGATAGCTCCTCCAAACATTGATCATTTTCTACAGGCAACCTTAAATCAAGATATTTCTCATAATTCTGAAGTTCTTGAGAGGGACCCTTTCTTCTCTGGTACTCTCGGATTTGTAACATTTTATATCTTAGATGAAGAATTTGATCCTCTAAGTGTTTGATCCAAAAATTTAGATATGCCTTTTATAGGAGCTACACTCATGCTCCCACTACATACTGTTTCTGATGTACCTTGCACTCCATTGGACCTATTTGTGGTCATTTTCTTCTTGAAGCTCTATGTTGCATCCCTCCACCTACAACTCTCTAGGGAGCTTGAGTAGAGGTAACATAGAGCTAGAGGAAAGGCTGGATTCCAACTTGAGCACTAGAATATTGATCACATCTTTACACTCCAGGCCATAATTGAGGAAGCCCAAAATTTCTCCTGGAAAGTTTACAGTTGTTTCGTAGACTTTCAAAAAGGTTTTTGAATCTATCCCCATAGAGGTTTATTCCACATACTCAAAGATATTGGCATCTGAGAAACCCTTTTTTCAGCCATTATGCGTTTTATATGGGTTAATCCTTGGTCATATATGCACCAAAACACGGGCTATCATATTTTATCCTAATTATCATTGGAGTAAAACAAGGTTTCCCCTTGTACCCTACACTATTTGGATCTATAATGAAAAGTTGGAGTCCTTGCATGAGCACATCCAAGATGTCAATGGTTTCCTTCTACACCATGTATTGATTTATATCTTGATGTTTGTAGATGACGTGGCCCTTATAGTCTCATCCCTAGACAAATTTCAAAGACAACTCGATTCCCTGGCCCTTTTCTATGATCTTCATAAGTTTACAGTCAACCTAGGTAAAAACCAAAGTCATCATCTTCAACGTGTTGAAGAAAATCCTCCCTGATCACCATTTATTTCTCAAAGGAGAGGAGATCGAGATCACCAACTCATATACTTATCTAGGGGTACTATTCACAAGACCTTTCTTTAGTTTTTCAACATGCACTTCCGACCTGAATCAACAAGGGCTATGGGCCCTTAGCCCTTCTTGAGAGGCAGTGTTTCTGAAATGTTTTTTAGGACATATCTACCAAGATGTCACTCATGCACAGTCTTTCCCAACCCACAGTTCTAAATGGTTCCAAGGTTTGGGGACTTAGTTTATTAGAGTCTAATTGGTATTCAACAATACAGATCATCCTCCTTCATCACATTGTTTAATGCAAGTAGCCAATTCCTCAACCCATCATCCTTATAGAGTTTGCAGCTCACCCCTTCCTACTTGAGACAATGTTTGGTCTCATCTCTCTTCTACACTATGTTTAAAACTTCACTGGTACAATAAAGGGGCATGACCAATATCCATACTTGGCCTGTTTCTCATGAGAGTCCATTTCAACAACTACTCCTTTGGCTTGATCTCCTTGCTTCAATTAGTAATATGATGGACCAACTTCCTCCATTCAAATATTCCCTATCTACACCCAGACATATCTTACCAACCAAAAAAAAGAACAAAATCATCCAAGAGGATATTATAGGAAATATGTAAAGTTCAATTGGATACAAGGTGGATCACATCTGAAGATGACTTTCTATACTAAGCACTTCATGGTGATGAGAGATGGACTTATTGTTAGGCCCAATTATATGCCTCGCCATTTGATGCACACCATTCGAATCCGTAGGGGAAATTCAAAGTTGGCTCTCATAGACTGCAAATTGAGACTAACCATGAAATTAACCAATCTTGGACCAAATAGTGAGGTTTATCAAGGAAACGTGGGATAATGGAAATATACAAGGGAGAGGCAACCACCACCATCTAGAGCAAGACCGATCTACCAAAAAATTTCTATTAAGAGTTTCTCTTAGCCTCTGGATGGTATTCTGGAATTTCAGTTCAATAGTTATAGTCTCAAGGCATGCTCTGTGCATGAAATTCCTTTGTTCTGGATTGTGTGGTTTTTTGATGTTATTGCATCTTCAGACCAAATTTTGGCTTCAGCCTTAAAGTTCTTATTTATAGTTTCAATTAATTATTGTATGTTGGTGTTCCAAGCACTTTCTTCTTGGGGTATGGTATTTTGGTTTTATCTGGATTTGGTCCTTAAAGTTTATTTGGCTCCAAAAAGCTATGGATCTTAGGCTCCCTGGTAGTGTTTTGTGGTTTGCAGTGTAGTGTGGTTTTTCATATATCTTGAATTCAGGGTACTGAATGGAAGTTCGAACCCCTTAAGAACTCTTGGCTAATTTTTCTTTTCTTTATGCCTATAATATCCATGGATTAGAGAATCACAAGAAGTCCAAGAAGTTATTTGAAGATATAATCCATTCAATTCAAGAGAACTTCCCTCTTCTCTGTAACTTCAAAAGTATATGAAAAATAGCACTAGTGCACTTATCAAAATGCCATAATTGAGAACACTAATCCACTAAAAAAAGAAAATCGATTTCCTAGAGGCAAAATGTAGTATGTTGAGAAATATGGCCCTTAATCTCAAAAAATGATCTCATTCCTCTACTTTAAATCATAGGATATCAACAAATTCAGTTCAAGAAAATACCAGAATTCAAGGAAGACATAGTTCACCAAATGATAGAAGACATGGATCTTGGAAATCAAGACTCTTCCTTCAAACATAAGGCTGCGAGAAGCCAAAAATTGTTTGGAAACTCAAGCCAATAGTATTATATATATGTACTTACCATTTAGCTTTGCTAAAAACTTCATAATAAAACAATTCCTATCTTTTGTTTAAAAAAAAGGAATTGCTTGATATGGTATTGCCTCATTTCTCTAATAGAAAATAAAGTCAACGTTGTCATATTAGCATAACGACAATCCATAATCCTGGCTTGGAAACTAACAAATAATAGTTCACATAAAAATTTTCTCTGCAAATTAGTCGTACTTAAACATTGAAGCCAAAAAAATTCCAGTAAATCTGGCTATTCAAAATTTCAAATACAAATTAAACAAACAATAAAGCAATCAATCATATGGAAAATCTAGTCCCCCAGACAATAGAAAATATCTTTCAAGAACATGCAGTTAGTAGCCTAAATACCTTCCTGATGACAATCGCGAGTTACCATGAGAGCATGCATGGGCTCCTTTCCAACTTAGGTATTTAGTTTCCTTTCAAATTTATATTTATAGTTGTTCCTATAGAGTTCCTGTAGAGTTGATAAAGGACAATTATACATGAACTATTTTGCATATTTTTATTCTTTGGATTGAGATAAAATATTTTCTAAAATGTGCATAAATAGCAAAGCCAAAAATTCTTAGCCTTAGACATTGAAGCTAACCATTCTTGTCAACCCCAAAATTTAAATTTAACAATTCTCATGTTTGAAAAGATTCTTCAATCTTGTAAGTTATTAGCAATTGTAACTCATTACTTACACTTGGTTTTGGGTCAAATATGTTTGATTTCTATAACTTCTTGATTGGGATGTATGATTCAATTTCATAATGAACACAATGAATAAAAAGACATGAAAACCTACATACACATAATGTACACCAATTATGCATGGTTCAAAACAACTTCCAATAATATTATTGTTGTGGATAATATGCAATATCCTTTTATTTTCAATTTTGAAAATATAAAAAAAAAATTAGAAAATTGTTAAAGCATGATAAAGTATTAAAGTTTTTATAATTTAGCATAAAAATATTTCTGTTCATTGCATTAGAGTTAATAGTGTAAATAATTTGAACTTTATGAAAGTGGGTCCTGACTTGAAGATTAAAAGTCGATTATTTTATTGAGCGGGATGCGCTGATTTCTTGAACTTCGATCAAAGGACTCAACCCGCAGGAAAAAATAGTGCACGAATTAAAATGAAGTGTGCCTCCGCAGTTGACTGGGTTGACTGTGGGAGTAACACAGATGAGCGATGGAGATTTAATTCGGGGGCACAAGCCAAAATAATTTTCCGTACTCCGAGACCCCCCACAGTGACGTAAGACGTTGAGTTGTTCACAGTTGTCTTCCACGTCAGATAAAATTAACGGCTCGTTGGCGCGTCATGTTAGAATTTAAGTGTAAAGCCGTGCCACCTGTTTAAATGAAATTCACACTCTTTCTGAAGCCATTTGTGATTTATTTGATATTTTTAATTGGTTCGTGCTGTGTCCTGTTCATTTTTCCATCACCCTATCAAAAATTGGCCACCCTGTAAGTCGTCCATTGTCATAATTTTGAAGCATGGCTAAACACTTATCTCTGTCAGGTTCCACTAGTCATATCCCTCTCATGGATACTGAGAGGGATATCCAAGACACCAATTTTTCTATGGTTCATCTTTCGTTTTACCAGCAAGTTCTCCTGAATGACAAAGCTTCCTCAGTTTATACTGCCATGGAAAAGTCTGGTGTGCTGTCTGCATGTATCCCTAAAACCCATATTTTTCCTGAATTTATATATTGGTTGGTATCAGTTATGTATCCTGGGAAATGTTTTGCGATGAACTGTCAGGGAGAGAATGTTTTGCAGGTGTCTGCCTAGCTAATTCGCCAAGCCCTTTGTTACTCTGAGTCAGAGTCATGTGTTCAGTTCTCCGATGATTCTTTGGTAGTGTGTTATGATAGCCTTGCAGGTCAAGAGTCCAATCAGTTTATTATTTTTCTGAAACCTAACACACAACAATTTCAGCCTGACAACAAAGATTTCCCTATGGAAATTTTTGATACTAAAGTTCAACTAGTACTATGCAACATTGCAAAGATTCTGGGCAAAGATGATGATAGTACAGTGGATAAATCAATCTTGGGGATGTTTTCCATGATGATGAAGCCATGAATGGTGCTGGATATTCTATCCTATTGGCAGGAAGTAGTCAATTCACAACTCATGAGCCTATCATTAACAGGTTCTTTAAGATTTCCTTCATTAATTGTTTACTTGTTCTTATATCAAAATGTGGAGGAATTCATGCATCCGGGTCTGAATATTATGGCTATGAATAAGAAAAGGAAATCAATAGTGTTTTGGACAGATGTAGTAAGAAGAGAACAAAATGAAACTGGACTGTTTGATTTTTCCAGTTATTTCATGTTAATTGCATATAAAGTTTTGAATGGAGTTCCTCCCCCCTGTTTCTTACCCAAAGCTCAGGAATTCTTGCATTTAGGGGAAAACTGCAAATTTGGATATTGGTTTGTTTTTGAGGATAACTCTGAAATTAGGCTGTATGGAGCAAGTGTCAAGCCTTATAAACTTCCAGTGTTTGTACCTATGAGGTTATTTGCTTTGGAGTTTGTTCGAAAAAGTCTAAATGTTGATCAAGTTCACTTTGTGCCCATGAAAAAGGGGCATATGTTAAAACTGCCCATGATTGTAGTTCCTTTCATAATTAATATGAGACAGGACTTTAAAGAGGTTACTAGAATTCTAGATGAGATGCATTTTTTGTTAGGGGAAAGGTGGGCTTATGACCCTCACAATGTATTTTCCAATAGAAGAATTGAGAATGGGTATTCAACTTTCATTCATGAAAGCAGGCGATATTTAGAGAAGGTAGAAAGTAAAGGTATAATGAGTTCAAAAGGTTCAAATATTCAGACTCCTATCATATTAGAAAAGTCAAATAAAAGAGGTAAAGAGACAGTGGTTGATTTAGAGGATGAGGAGCAGGGAGATGAGAAGAGGACAAAGTTTAGTGAAGAACCTGCATATAATCAACCTGGTTTTTCTTTACAGTTGGGAGAGGAACAAAATGTTCCTACTTCTCCCAGGAGACATGAGACCTCTCATGAACAAGTTCCTCTGATCAAATAGATTTTTTCCCAAATTACAGAGAGGAACCAGAAGATGAAGGCCAACATGGAGGCCCAAGCTGAATATCAAATTCCTCCAGATCAAACAAGACTTTTGACTACCATGGATCTTGAGAAAGATCAATTCATAATTTCCCCGTCACATCCTACGGACATGTCAATTGGTTCTTCTAGAAATTTCAATACTGTAAATGTGACTGTAGATGTGAAGAAAATCACACTGTTGGATAAGGTGAACCTACATATCCAAATAGATCAGTTGATTGTAAATGACCTAACAAAGACTAATGCAATGGCAATGAAGGTAGAGAATATTCTTGGAAAAGTAATTAAGCAATTAAAGTTAGAGAAATACAACTATAGGGCTTTAACAATTCAGAATGAGGAGCTGAAGAAAATCATAGTAAAGATTGGAGTGGACCCTAATGATAAGACTGCTGTGCAGAAACTTCAGCAAAGTGTTGAGGCAGAGATATCTATATTGAATAAAAAGTTAAAATTTCCTATAGGAGAGAATTCAATGGTTGTAGAGGTTACAGAGGTAGAGAATGAAAAAGAAAGGCTTCTACAACAGCTTATGCAAAAGGAGGAAGAAATTTCCAAAATAAAGCAAACTGCAATATCACTGCAAAATCATATCGATAATCATAATTGTACTTTTATTTTTCCTTCAGGTAATGAAGATCCACAAGCATAGATTTATTAGTTGAATTCTAAATTACAGATGGTAGAAAGATATCGAAAAAAGTCTCAAGCATATTTAGAGACTGCAACAAAGATTATTCAAGCTGTAGAAAATGAAGCCAGTAAATATAAGTTGGACAGTCAAAATGATAATGCTGAGATCAAAAGTATCAAAGAAAAATTGAAAGGGAACATATCCTTAATTTAGGCAAAAGATATCATTTGGAATGATATCATTTCAAAAATGAAACCAATCTGGAGCTTCTTGATGGTGGTTGCAAAAAAGAAAAGTCTCATCAGGGAATTTGAAGAACAAGTCATGGTAGATAGACAGAAGACAATCAATAGGGCTATTTGGAAAAAAGATTCATTGACTTCATTAATTCCAAAAAAGATCAAGAGTTAAAGGAAAATGAGATTAAATATAGAATCCTATATGCAATGGAGAAGATTAATAAGATGATAGGCAAGAATAATTAGAGGAAGGCCACATAAAAGAAGTTGATAGAAATTAAAGAAGCAGTAAGTCAGTTTGATAAGTCATTGGACAAGGTGACAAGAGCAGGTCTGCCTTCATGTTGGGGAGTTGGAGGAGGTCTGTTGTCATGGGATTATTATGAAAACTTACTAGTATTGATGAAAAGTAAAGTTGAAAATACACATGAAAAGACTCAAGTGCTCAAGGAAGCAACAATGATCAACTTTCTTCAGAGACATTTTCAGCTATTGTGGTTGGTAAAAACCCTATTTGCAGAAATAACATCCTACAACTGAATTACTTCTTTAATATTGGAGTATCAAAATCTCATACATTCACCCAGGACAAGAGTAGAGATATGGAAGAAGTGTAGAGCTTGGATGATAGACTTGCAAAAGATCCCTCGGTTTCGAAGAAAGATAAATCAGCCGATCCAAGAAATGTAGTAGCATCGTCGTCTATTCACATTTAGCATATAGATTAGGATGTTAATTTTTATGTTATTGTAATTTTTCAAAGATGATTTAAATGTAATAAGATGTTTTGAGGGTATGTAATATATAGATTACAAAGTCCTCAGGAGTTGAGGTAGTTAGGATCAGTTGTAGCAGTTTCAAACTGATTTTTATTGTATTTAATGTAATAGTTCAGAAGAAGAAAGGTTTCGAGTTTTGGACCTTCAAGACTGCAATTTTTGTACTTAGAGATTCCAAATGATTAATGAATGAGTAACAAGTTTCTGGCATCTGTTTATGTTGATATGTGTTCAAGTTTACATTTTGTGGTTCCTATCTTTGAATAATATGAAGTAATGAGCTGCAGGTCTCTTTTTACTTATGTAAGCAAGAGTTAAAATCCTTTATTAGCGCTCCTTTGTTTTAACCATTTCCTTCATATAATTCTTCTAGAGTTTGAGGTGATATATTCTGTGTAACAGCATATCAGTTTGAGCTTCTTTCTTTCATTTTCTTCTATTCATTTCTTTCAACATCAACAAATGATAGCATTGTGAGACATTCATTATATTTGATCTTTGAGGGTTTAATGATAAATGATTGAGGGTGATTAAGCAAAGACAAATATTTTTGTGACATAATAATATAAATGTCTTAAGCACTGATTCCTTATCATAGCTAAGGGATTTTCTCTTAAGGTATAACATTTTTTGGCGCCGCTTCCGGGGATGAAGAAGCGAATTTTTTCCCTGGGTTTTGTTTATATTTCCTTTGGTTGTTCAGAGAGGAGGAAATATTAAAAGCTGTATTTTCATTTTTCAATTTTGGCTTATAAGAGGCCACATACGAGGTCAAATACCTCTCAACAGAAAATTCCTACCCTTTCAAATCCAGAAAAGTTGGTTTCTAAAAAGGGTCAAAAATCAAAAACACTTTCTACACTTGATGCCACACTGCCTACACCTGGCAGCAGTTCTCATACTCTTTCATCCAAGGATATTTCTCGGAAACTCACTTTCTCAGAACAGGAATCCTTGTCTCCATACATTCATTTCCAAGAACCAAGGTTAGAAGAGCAGTCTTTTGAATCTGTATCATTCACATTTACAGAAACTCAGCCTAATATAGTTTCTTGTTCTTCTGCTTTAGTTTATCGACGACTTCCCTTATCAGTTGTTTCACCTCATTCATTCACACCTACAATTGGTACACATATTCCCACTACTCAAGGAGCAGTTTATCAGGGCATAAACATGGCAACCCCTACTTTCTTGATGAACAGATATGCATAATTAAATATTCCTCAACCAATGAATGCAATGCCTCCAGAGTATCTTAAGTTGCTTCCTAGATTTACTGGTGAAGATGAAATAACTGCAGAACAACATTTGCCTTTGTTTTGCACTTTTGCTGAAAATTTTAATGTTGAACATCTAGATGTAGTAATGAGACTTTTTGTGCAGTGTCTAAGTGGAGAGGCAAGAAAATGGTTTAAAAGATTACCAAATGGCTCAATTAATGATTGGGATGAGTTAGAAAGAAAATTAATCCAAATATGGGGTGAAAAGAGAGACCATGGTTATTCTTTGACAGAATTTAATGCTATTAAGAAAAAACCAGATGAAAATATGAGTGATTTCATTAAAATATTCAATTAATTGTACAATAGTTTGCCTGTAGAGATGAAACCTCCTCCTATTGGAGCAAGATTTGTTTTTGCTGGAGCATTTGTATCAGATTTTAGTTTTAATTTGAGAGAAAGAAGGTCCCCTACTCTTGAACAAATCCAAATGTATGCTTTGGAGATTGAAGCAAATATGACTGCTGCTCGGAAAGCTCAAGAAAAGCAGTCGATTCAAGATAAAGATAAAGCTAAGGAAGAGTCAATATAAGATCAAAGGATTGATGACATGACTAAGGTCATTAAAAATTTGTCAAAAAAATTAGTAAATATGGAATTGGATAACAAGAAACCTACACAGAAAAACAGAGGGGTTTTTAATCCCCAATTCTAAAATCAGCCCCTATAGATTTTGCAAAGAGAAAGAAGAGATCAGGATCAAGTTCAAGCACCCTTATATATAGAAGCAACACCTTCTCAGTCTGCTGATGATGATCAGAAAGAAGATTAAGAACAAATTTCTGCCATATATATGGAAGATGGTGCAGAAGAAGAATGTAAAGAAGCTGATATTTCATTTGATCAGGAAGAGATGGATGATTACTACAAACAATTTATTGATTTTATACAAGCAGAATTGCATAAAAAGTATGAATTGAGATAAAAAAAGAGGTTGAGAACTCAGAATGATGAAGAGAAAGAATTAGAGCCAGTCCCTTCTCCAATGGCGACTCCACAATAAAAACATTCAATAAAACAATCAGACAAAGGGAAGCAGCCCATAAATCTAGTAAAAGAAAAAGAGAAGCAGTAAGCTGAGGCTTCCCAAAACAAGTCTAATGACTCTAATATTTTGGAGAAGATTGTTACTATACTTGAGCAACATGCAAATCCAAACAAAAATCAAGAAGAACCTGAAAAGTTGATTAAACAAAATAAAACTTTCAGTTTGTCTAAAGAGTTAGAAAAAGTTAAAATTCAAGTACCTCTTCTTGAGTTGGCTAAAACTCCTGGTTATAAGAAATAAATTGCAGAGTTTATTAATTTATCTCAGTCTGATGAGGTGGGTGATATTGTGAATTTGCAAGAAGAGAAACCAGTGGTTACTTTCGGGCCTCATGTTGAAGAGGTAGATTCTTATGTTCCACCTTTTTATATATCAGTTCTTTTGCATGATTCCATTCTACATAATTGTATGCTAGATTCTGTTGCATCACATAATATTATGCCATTATCTGTGATGAAAGAGGTAAATTTACAAATCACTAAGCCATATAGAGACCTCTATTCTTTTGATTCAAAAAGGGTGAAATGTGTAGCTCTTATCAAAGCCATGGTTGTTTCCTTGGCCCAAATTCTAGCCGAGAGTATTATGATGGATGTAGTAGTTGCAAATATTCCAACCATATTTGGTATGCTGTTGTCCAGAAATTGGGGAGCAAAGCTTGGAGGTGTCTTAAAATTGGATTTCACATATGCCATCATTCGTGTTTTCAATGGGGAGGAGAGGAGGTTATTAAGAGAAACCAGATTCATGAAAACTACCACCAAGAAAGATGCAGGTAATTCCCCCATTTATGGTCAAGAGAAGGAGGATCTCTCCTATTTTATGCTGCATGAAGATTCATAATTTGCTGAAGACTCACAAAAGCAACTCTCTTCAACAAGTTTACATAAGGAGTTGCATTTAAATAAAATTTGGAAGTGTTATTTCGATGGTGCATATTCAAAAGAAGGCATAGGAGCTGGGTTCATATTTATATCTCCTGAAGGTAAAATTTTACCTTTTTCTTTCAAACTGGAATTTGAATCAACTAATAATGTGGCCGAGTATGAAGCATTGATTTTGAGCCTGCAAATAGCTAAACAAATGGGAATATAATCTATTTCCATTTTTGGTGATTCTGAATTAGTAATAAGATAGATTAAGAATTGGTGTCAGACTAAGCATCCCAGATTGAGATCCTATAGAAATGAGGTGTGGGATCTAATTGAAAATTATTTTGAAGCCTTTAACCTTCAGTTTATTCCAAGAGAAGAAAATAGAATGGCAGATTCATTGGCAGTTGCAGCCAATAAATTTAAGCCACCAATTAATCCAAGACTGAGATATGAAATTAAGTTGAGACACAGGCCTTCAATCCCTGATAATGTTAAGCATTGGCAAGTTTTCGAGGATGATGAGCAGATCAATCAATTTTTAACAATGATTGGAAATTTTTAAGACAATCAAATTGATCTAGAAAGTGATCAAAGTGATCAAAGTGATGTGCCTAGAAACCTAAAGCAGACAATTGGTGACCAGAAGATAATTCAGTTGAAGGATAATATATTGCCCAGAGGCCTGGTTCCTCTTGAAACATTGTTTGATGCTAATGATGTAGTAGTAAATTAGAAGAAGGTATCTCAGGATGGAGAGATGGAGGACTGTAATTTAGGAACTTAGCAGGAGCCTAAAATAGTCAAGTTGTTTAAAGGAGTTCCTAAAGATTATAAGGAAAGGTATGTAGATATTTTCAGAAAGTTCATGGATGTGTTTTGATGATCATATGAAGATTTAAAGACTTCCGATTTAAATATTATTCAGCATAAAATACCACTGAAAGATGGGGTTAAGCCACACAGGCAGAAACTCAGACAGATTAATCCACTGTTACTTGCCTTGATTGAAAAAGAGGTGAAGAAACTTTTACAAGCAAAAATCATAGTCCCACTCAGGTACTCAGAGTGGGTTTCAAATCTAGTTCCAGTCAGGAAGAAAAATGGAGAGATAATATTTTGTGTAGATTTTAGGAACTTGAATAGAGCCTCCTTGAAGGATAATTATCCTTTGCCAAAGATGGAATATGTCCTGCAGAAAGTGACTGGAGCTTGTAGGTTATCTATGGTTGATGGTTTCTCTAGGTACAACCAAGTAGTTTTTGAAAAAGGAGATCAGAAGAAAACAACCTTCACTACCCCCTGGGGAACATTCATGTATGCCAGGATGCCATTCAGCCTCTTGAATGCAGGAGCTACTTTCCAGAGGGAAATGGATATAGCTTTTGTGGGTGACAAGTTTTTAGTCATATATCTGGATGACGTGACTATTTTTTAAGGTTTTGATGATGAACACTTGGAGCACCTGTAGAAAGCGTTCCTGAAATGCAGAAAGTTTGGGTTATCATTGAATCCTACAAAATCCTTGTTTTCTCTAGAGGAAGGTAAGTGTCTGTGACATATAGTTTCAAACCAAGGTGTGAAAATTGATCCAACAAGAGTTGAGGCTATACAAACAATTCCATTGCCTAGAAGTAAAAATGATATCCAAAGATTTCTAGGGAAAATTATTTTTCTGAGAAGATTTGTTCCAAATTATGCTAAGATTGTCAGAAGAATAATATATATGTTAAAAAATAATGCTGAAGTAAAATGGGACAAAGATGCAAGAGAATCCTTTGCCAGAATTAAAGAGGCCCTCCAAGAAGCTCCAGTTTTGATTAGTCCAGATTACCTGAAACCTTTCCAAATTTTTTCATTTGCATCACCTTCCACTATTGCTGCTATGTTATTACAGAAGAACGAAGGAGGAAAAGAGCAACTGGTAACATTTTTCTGTAAAGTCCTCAGAGATGCAGAACTCAAATATAATATCCTGGAGAAGGAGGTATATGCTTTAGTTAAATCATTGAAAGCTTTTAGGACCTATGTACTTCATTCTCAAATAGTAGCATATGTACCTAATTCTACTGTAAAAGATGTGTTGATTCAGAGTGATGTAGAGGGAAAAAGAGGAAAATAGATTGCCAAAATCCAAGAATATGATTTGGACATTAAGCCTACTAAGTTAGTTAAGAGACAGGGATTAGATAAATTGCTAACAAAATCTAATTTCCAAACTCTGGGAATTAATTTGCTTGCACCATTAGATGAAGTGGTTGAGGAGACTAATCAGATTAAAACAAGGTCAACAATCAAGTACAAATTTCTCTTCTCAGACTGGTATAAGGATATTATACACTATTTTTGTTTTCTCTCTTGCCCTCCCTCAATCAATAGAGAAAAGTATAGAGCCCTAAAACTTAAAGCTCAACCTTATGTTATAATTGATGCTAAGTTATATTGGAAAGATCCTGCTGGTGTCTTGTTACTATGTTTGACAGAAGGAGAATCAATGGAAGTGATCAAGGAGTACCATGAATGTTTGTGTGGAGGCCATTACAGTTGGAAAGTAACTACTCATAATATTCTTAAATTAGGTTTCTACTGGCCCTTTTTATTTGATGATGTGTTCAAAGTTGTTAGAAGTTGTCAGAAATGCCAATTGTTTGTAGAAAAGAAAAGGTTAGCTCCTTTACCTCTTCTCCCTATTTTTATTGAAGAACCCTTCAAAAAATGGGGATTGGATTTTATTGGAGAAATTAATCCACAATCAAGTGGGCAGTTTAAGTGGATTCTGACCACCACTGATTACTTTACAAAATGGGTAGAGGCAATTCCTACCAGAAAAGAAAATGATTTGGTAGTGATGAAGTTTTTGGAGGAGAATGTTTTCAGCAGGTTTGGATGTCCAATGAAAATTGTCATAGACAATGCTTAGGTATTCAACTTAGTCAAGTTTATAAATTTTTGTCAAACTTATAATGTGATTTTGTCTCATTCCACAACATATCATCCTAAAGGGAATGGATTAGCAGAATCATCTAACAAGACATTGGTCAAGATCTTGAAGAAAACAATTAATGAGACCAGAAGAATTGGGACTCAAAGCTGATATTTGCTCTCTGGGCAGTCATAATGACTACTAGAAGATCTAATGGTAAGTCCCCTTATGAGTTAGTATATGGTACTAAAGCTTTGTTTCCCACTCAGTTAGAGAAACCAATAATTTTTTTTCTTCACGAATCACAAGAGGAACCTAATGCATTGATAAGAAGGCTAAATAAAGTAATAGAATTGAGTGAAAACATAAATAAAGTCAGAGACAATTTGGTCACATATTAGGAGAAAATGAAGTCCATTTTTGACAGAAAGGCAAAGGAGATTATGTTCCAAACTGGAGATCTGGTATTAAGATCGGATACCAAAAGAGAAGAGAAGGGAAAGCATGGTAAGTTTGATCCTCTATGGTATGGCCCTTACAAAATCACTGAAGTCAGATCAAATAACACTTTTATGCTGAAAAATCTTGATGGAGAAGTAGTAGGACTACTTGTGAATGAGCAGTATCTGAAACATTATTTCCAACACTGAAAACAACAGGTTCATCATTGTACATATTAGGTTTTCCTCATTGTGTATTTTTCAACAAACAATATTTGACTCCATGCCTGAAGTGAAGGCACTTATCTGCAGGTTCATAGTGTTTCGTGACAAAAAAAACTATCCCCAGGTGGAGCCATATGTTGTGGATCATCTGCAATATCCATTTATTTTCAATTTAAAAAAAAAATAGAAAATAGAAAATTGTTAAAGCATGTTAAAGTATTAAAGTTTTTATACTTTAGCATAACAATATTTCTGTTCATTGCATTAGAGTTAAAAGTGTAAATACTTTGAACTTTATGAAAGTGGGTCCTGACTTGAAGATTAAAAGTCGATTATTTTATTGAGTGGGATGTGCTGATTTCTTGAACTCCGATCAAAGGACTCAACCTGCGGGCACAAATAGCGCACGAATTAAAATGAAGGGTGCCTCCGCAGTTGACTGGGTTGACTGCAGGAGTAACACAGATGAGCGGTGGAGATTGAATGTAGGGGCACAAGCCAAAATAATTTTTCGTACTCCAAGACCCCCCGCAGTGACATAAGACGCTGAGTTGTTCACAATTGTCTTCCATGTCAGGTAAACTTAACGGCTCGTTGGCGTGTCATGTCAGCATTTAAGTGTAAAGCCGCGCCACCTGTTTAAAAAAAATTCACACTCTTTCCAAATCCATTTGTGATTTAGTTGATATTTTTAATTGGTAAGCGCTGCGTCCTATTCAGTTTTTCATCACCCTATCAAAAATTGGCCATCCTGTAAGTCGTCCATTGTCATAATTTTGAAGCATGGATAAAAGCTCATATTTGTCGGGTTCCGCTAGTCATATCCCTCTCATGGATACCAAGAGGGATATCCAAGACACAAATTTTTCTGTGGTTCATCTTCTGTTTTACTATCAAGTTCTCCTGAATGACAAAGCTTCCCCAGTTTATACTGCCATGGCCAAGTTTGGTGTGCTATCTGCATGTATCCCTAAAACCCATCTTTTTCCTGAATTTATATATTGGTTGGTATCAGTTATGTATCCTGGGAAAATTTTTGTGATGAACTGTCAGGGAGACAATGTTTTGCAGGTGTCTACCCAGCTAATTCGCCTAGCCCTTTGTTACCCTGAGTCAGAGTCATGTGTTCATTTCTCTGATGATTCTTTGGTAGCGTTTTATGACAACCTTGCAGGTCAAAAGTTCAATCAGTTTATTCATTTTCTGAAACCTAACACATAGCAATTTCAACCTGACAACAAATATTTTCCTATGGAAATTTTTGATACTGAAGTTCAACCAGTACTAAGCAGCATTGAAAATATTCTGGGAAAAGATGATGATATTACAATGGATAAATCAATCTTGGGGATGTTTTCCATGATAATGAAGCCAGGAATGGTGCTGGATATTCCATCCTATTGGCAGGAAGAAATCAATTCACAACTCACGAGCCTATCATAAACAGGTTCTTTCAGATTTCCTTCATTAATTGTTTACTTGTTCTTATATCAAAATGTGGAGGAATTCATGCATCTGGGTCTGAATATTATGGATATGAATAATAAAAGGCAATCAATAGTGTTCTAGACAGATGTAGTAAGAAAAGAACAAAATGAAACTGGACTGTTTGATTTTGCTAGTTATTTCATGTTAATTGCATATAAATTTTTGAATGGAGTTCCTCCCCCCTGTTTCTTACCCAAAGCTCAGGAATTCTTGCATTTAGGGGCAAACTACAAATTTGGATATTGGTTTTTTTTTTAGGATTACTCTGAAATTAGGCTGTATGAAGCAAGTGTTAAGCCTTATAGACTTCCAGTGTTTGTACCTATGAGGCTATTTTCTTTGGAGTTTGTTTGACAAAGTCTAAATGTTGATCAAGTTCACTTTGTGCCCATGAAAAAGGGGCATATGTTAAAACTGTCCATGACTGTAGGTCCTTTCATAGTTAATGAGACAGGAATTTGAAGAGGTTACTAGACTGCTAGATGAGATGCATTTGCTGTGAGGGGAAAGGTGAGCTTATGACCCTCACAGTGTAAATTCCAATAGAAGAATTGAGAATGGGTATTCAAATTTCATTCATGAAAGTAGGCCAGATTTAGAGAAGGTAGCAAGTAAAGGTATAATGAGTTCAACAGGTTGAAATATTCAGACTTCTATCATATCAGAAAAGTAAAATAAAAGAGGTAAAGAGAGAATGGTTGATTTAGAGGATGAGGAGCAGGGAGCTAAGAAGAGGAAAAAGTTTAGTGAAGAACCTGCATATAATCAACCTAGTTTTTATTTACAATTGGGAGAGGAAAAAAATGTTCCTGCTTCTCCTAGGAGACACGATACCTCTCATGAACAAGTTCCTCTGATCAAACAGATGTTTGCCCAAATTTCGGAGAGGAACCAGAAGATGAAGGCCAGCATGGAGGCCCAAGCTGAATATCAAATTGCTCTAGATCAAACAAGACTTTTGACTGCCATGGATCTTGAGAAAGATCAATTCAAAATTTCCTTGTCACATCCTAAAGACATTGCAATTGGTTCTTCTAGCAATTTTAATACTGTAAATGTGACTGTAGATGTGAAGAAAATCCCACTGTTGGATGAGGTGAAGCTACATATGTAAATAGGTCAACTGATTGTAAATGACCTGAAAAAGAATAATGTAATGGAAATGAAGGCAAAGAATATGCTTGGAAAAGTAATTAAGTAGTTAAAGTTAGAGAAAGATAACTCTAGGGATTTAATAATTTAGAATGAGGAGCTGAAGAAATTCATAGTAAAGATTAGAGTGGACCCTAATGATAGGACTATTGTGTAGAAACTTCTGCAAAGTGCTGAGGCAGAGATATTTGCATTGAAGAAAAAATTAAAATTGCCTACAGGAGAGCATTCAATGGCTGCAGAGGTTTTAGAGGTATAGAACAAAAAAGAAAAGCTTCTACAACAACTTATGCAAAAGGAGGAAGAAATTTACAAAATAAAGCAAACTGCAATATCACTGTAAAATCATATTTATAATCATAATTGTACTTTTATTTTTCCTTCAGGTAATGAAGATCCACACGCATAGATTGCTCAGTTGAATACTAAATTGCAGATGGCAGAAAGAGATCGGAAAAAGGCTCAAGAAGATTTAGAGATTGCAACAAAGATTATTCAAGCTGCAGAAAATGAAGCCAGTAAATATACGCTGGACAGTCAAAATGCTAATGTTGAGATCAAAAGTCTCAAAGAAAATTTGAAAGGGAACATATCCTTAATTGAGGCAAAAGATATCATTTCAGAAATGAAATCAATCTGGAGCTTCTTGATGGTGGTTGCAGAAGAGAAAATTCTCATCAGGGAATTTGAAGAACAAGTCATGGCAGATAGACAGAAGACAATCAATAGGGCTATTTGGGAAAAAATATTCATTGAATTCATTAATTCCAAAACAGATCAAGAGTTAGAGGAAAATGAGATTAAAGATAGAATCCTATATGCAGTGGATATTAATAAGATGATAGTCAAGAATGATTAGAGGAAGGCCACATAAAAGAAGTTGATATAAATTAAAGAAGCAGTAAGTCAATTTGATAATTCATTGGACAAGGTGACAAGAGCAGGTCTGCCTTCATGTTGGGGACTTGGAGGAGGTATTTTGTCATGGGATTCTTATGAAAACTTACTATTATTGACGAAAATTAAAGTTCACAATACACATGAAAATACTCAGGTGCTCAAGGGAGCAACTATGATCAACTTTCTTCAGAGAAATTTTTAGCTGTTATGGTTGGCAAAAACCCTATTTGTAGAAAGACCATCCTACAACCAAATTACTGCTTTCATATTGGAGTATCAGAATCTGATACATTCACCCAAGAAAATATTAGAGATATGGAAGAAGTGTAGAGCTTGGACGATAGACTTGCCAAAAGATCCTTCCGTTTCGAAGAAAGACAAATTAGCTGATCCAGGAAATGTGGCAGCATCGTCATCTATTCACATTCAACATATAGATTAGGATGTTAATTTTTATGTTATTGTAATTTTTCAAAGATGATGTGAATGTAATAAGAAATTTTGAGGGTATGTAATAGATAGCTTACGAAGTCCTTAGGAGTTGCGGTAGTTAGGATCAGTTATAGTAGTTTCAAACTGCTTTTTATTGTATTTAATGTAATATTTCAGAAGAAGAAAGGTTCAGAGTTTTGGACCTTCAAGGCTGAAATTTTTGTACTCAGATATTCCAAATGATTAATGAATCAGTAAAAAGTTTCTGGCATATGTTTATGTTGATATGTGTTCAAGTTTACATTTTGTGTTTCCTATCTTTGAATAAGATGAAGTAATGAGTTGTAGGTCTCTTTTTACTTATGTAAGCAAGAGTTAAAATCCTTAATTAACGCTCCTTTGTTTTAACCATTTCCTTCATATAATTCTTCTAGAGTTTGAGGTGATATATTCTGTGTAACAACATATCAGTTTGAGCTTATTTCTTTCATTTTCTTCTAGTCATTTCATTCAACATCAGCAAATGATAGCATTGTGAGACATTCATTATATTTGATCTTTGAGGGTTTAATGATAAATGGTGGAGGGTGATTAAGAAAAGACAAATATTTCTGTGACATAATAATATAAATGTCTTAAGCATTGATTCCTTATCACAGCTAAGGGATTGTCTCTTAAGGTACAACAATTATTATGACTAGTTACAAAACTCATACATTAAAAATTCAAGGGGTTAGCATTTGCACCATCTTTTTTTGCTACAATAGCTTCCCTTGACAATGATAATGAAAATGGCTCATGGAGAGAGCTCCCAACACTGTTGCTGTGGTGGATTTGACACTCGGGTGTACAAAATCACACGCATTTAGAGAATGTGGTATTTTCTCTAAACCATAAGTAACAGGTAGTATCTGGGGGGAGCTCAGAAGTATAAGACTTAAAATGAAGTAATACACTTAAGTATGCTTCGTTGAAAAAGTAAAACTAAAAACATAAAAAGAAGATAAATAGAGAGTTCCAAACAATAACAAGGTAAACAACGGCTCGATGGCCTTCTTCTCATTGAATGCTTGGAATGAATACAAATCTTACCCACTTGCCGAAGGGCCTAGGCAGAGGCTCTAGGACCCGACGCAAGGATGTTTTTCCTTCAAGTTCTACCCTTTGACGCAGTTCAAATCTCTCTCTATGCTGAAATAGACTTAAATTATTGGGTGGCCAACAATTGAGTCCTCTTATTTAGCTCTTGCTCCTTGGTTCACACAAACAGCTGGTGTTGCTTGGGAAACTTTGGCCAGCATAACCTTGTGCTCACCAATTGTTCATCTCTTTGAGGGTTTATATAGTTGATCTTTCAAACAACCTTCCCTCCCTTGGTACATGGTGGATAGTGACCCAAGGGAGGGGAAATATTCCATTGTGGGCTGAAATATGCTTTTGTGTGCTCACACAAGGCCTAAGGAGGCGTTGGTGCTGTCCTTAGGCAGATTTCAAATAAAGGGAAACTGTCATTTGCCTGCTTGTGGTCCCAGAAAGGGAATTTTTTCCATTTCTAGGAATGTGCGCTTATCAGGCTCCAGTGCATGCAGAAGGTGCACTTATCGAAGGAAAAAGTGCGCACTCAGGCATTTATGACTAGTTTAATCTTGAATTTCTCCAAACCTTAGAGATTCTTAATATTTTTGATTCCATAATGCATCTCTGTCGTGTAAATCCTTGGGCTCGACATTACTTGATGTCGTTTTCTGTTGTACGATTTTCCAGTGTTAACATATGCCCCCTAATGTGTGAGGTTTAGGAAGAACTGTATAGCCGAAATACATTATAGTTTCTTTTCTGTATCATACAGAGAGAGAGAGAGAGAGAGAGAGAGAGAGAGTGAGGCTTGCGTGTAGAAGGACAACATCCTGCACTGGTTCCGAGATAACGACTGCCTAGGGGACCCCCTGCAAGTAGACAAAATATATAACATATTTGCAAAATTTCAACGAGGCAGGCATGTCCCATGCTCGTGATGCTATGGCTAGTTAAACAAAATTGATAGATACATGTGCTGTCTATGTCACTATTGTGGTAGTGATTTTGGTGGTTGTTGACGACGACTGCTGACGCCCTCAGGGGAATTTTTTCTTTGACGATAGGTGGAATGTGGTACCCATATGCGTAATGTTGGTATGGCAGATCACTGCACAATGTACACATATGTACTGGCTGGGACCTTCCCGTGTAAGCATTGTTGTCAGAGACGCATATAAAGGCACGGGTCTTCGACGGATCTTGATCAAAGTGCAATGGCTGTAAGGTACGATACCATCATGACATGAAAGATTTTGTTGTAGTCGAATGTCATGAGGATCGATGGCATCTATGGACAATGATGTCTCCCATAGTGCCACCCCAGGATACCCTTTTACATGGGGAGGGGTCATCCAAGGTACCGCTTGCTTTTTGGAAAAGAGGTGTTGATGTCGACAAAAAGGAAGCCTTAACTGAACCATAGTGGGTTTAACATAGGTATGATGGTGAGCGGTAGCTGAAAATGGATGATGGGGATTCAGTGGCCCGAGATTGAAGTATATTTGAGTAGCTTGGCGACAGTCACAGGTATTTTCTGAAGGGAAAAAAAAATCCCTGGAGTCGGTAGGACTTCCAGGGTGGGTATGAACTGGCTATGATTGTCGTAATGGTGCGTGTATGGGGGGTATGAAATACTTCAACCAAGGGAGATGGGGGACTGCTGCCATGGAAGGAAAAAGTGCAATATGAGGGTGAGGAGGCGAAGGTCGTTGTTTGTGATTTTTGTACAAAAAGAATAAAATAATGGGGTTTGGTTTGTACAAAACACATAGACGGGTACCCCAAAACTTGAAAGAGGGTCGCTCACTTGATGGTGTGAGGATGGTGTTTGGTTGGGGGTAGGGGTCCCATTAGCTGGTCTCATGTATGGGGTTGATGAAGCGGAAGATATTTCAAATGGATTAATGCTGATGGAGGTATGGTGGGAAAAATGCGGTGCGCGGAGGCGCGCTTTCATTTTTCTTGTACAACTTAGTCGTCCGGGAAGGGGGTTGAGTTGGAATGATGAACTTGAACTTATGCATGATATATGGATGGGCATGAGGTGCTTCCCAGACTAAAATGGTATGGCCATGGCGTCACTTTGTGGAGTGATGTATGGTCTACTTGAGATGATGATCGCCATGGAGGGAAGGCTCTACTGACCATCGAGGACGTTTATCATATGCAGGGTTAGGTGATGATAAATGTGGTCGGGTGTGAGGACCCTAGGTTTTATTTCTGATGGAGAAATGATGTCAGGATATGCAAAGCTTCTGGGACTCTATCATGCTGAGGGTAGAATGATACCTACTCCAGAACTTTCAATGGATGGTGCTGTGAACGGTTTGCAGGTTCTTCCTGCAAAAACAACTACCTCAAGTGAAAGCATCTTCTTTTCATTCAATATTATTTGAAAATCATGAATTTTGGAAAGGAAGATGGGAGGGTGCATACCTGCCGGCGCTTGAAAAAATATTTCTTTGGAAAGCGAATGTGGGGCATCGCTTTCATTCTTCATGGTATACTGATCATTAGTGCAACTTACGGTTTGTAGAATGGACCTTCTGATCTCATGTTATGGACCTCCGAAGTTCTAAAAATGGGCGATAAATAAGGGATTATGGCCCTAATCCTATTCATTTGTACTTGCTGAGTTTGGGAGATCAGAGGTGGTAGCGGAGCCTTTCTTGCCATTACAGTCAGCCTGTGTACTGGGGATTAGTGATATTATGTCGAGGTAATTCTCATGATGTCTTGTACTTCAATTTTTTCAGTTTGGTGACACCGGGGGCCGTACAAGTTGGGTTTGTACACCTTTAAAGGGGCTTTTTCCCCTAGATTGCGCAGGCGATCTAGGGAAATGTACGCCCCCCCTTGCGCGTATTTCTCAGGTACAGTCGCGCAATAGCACGTTGTCCTTGCCTCTTTGCATGCAAGGGTGTGCCTGTAAATGAAACAGGCACGCAAGGGCGCGCTTGTGTGAGAGACAGGCACGCAAGGGCAATGTTTTTGAAAAACTTGGGTTTTTTGCTGTCATTGATGATTTTTCTCCTTTGTACTAATGGGTGCTTGTTGCTTGGCAGGTTAGTGTGGAGAGAGTGAGATTGGCCCGAGATCTGGACTGCTCTGGCTGCTGATGCTAGGGCGCGCTGGCAGTTGGCCGCATGGGGCCTCCTGAAATTTGTCGAGAATGAGTGCCTTCGATCACAGGACTGATTGCTACGTTATATTATATGGAATTGGCACCGGAGGTGCAACATGTTTGTCTTGAGGGGGAAAAACTTGATTATTTGTCCGGAGACAGATATTTATTTTGTGACCGGATTACTACCTCAGGGAGAGGTGCTGAGGTACCCACTTCCTGCTGGGCGGGTGAACATGGACAGGTTCTGGCAGCGTGATTGCGGTGGTGTGCCTCTGACTGAGGGGTGCATCAATATCACCTCAGTGACAGATGTGGTTGAGTGGTGTGCTCTGGCAGTTATTGTGCGACTGGCAGGGTCATTTGTGCCTCATTGGGAATCGGGCCCACAGGTGGCGGTTTTACGCCATTTAAGGAACGGGATTTTCTTCGATTTTGCCCATTTCTATTTTGATGGTATGGTGTCACAACTAAACATGGTCCAACATGGATCCAAATTATTTGCATACACTAGCATTTTGTGCAGCATCATGTATGAGAGGGTCATGCTGCTGAGGCCCGTAGTGCCTATGCCTATCGGGGGGCTGAGGGAGCCACGTATGAGGAGGTGGGCTTCGGTGATGCCACACGGTGGTGGTGGAAAAGTGGGTCGTTATTGGAATGACACAATGGAGGCCTGGTTTGAGGCCAATCCACAAATGTATTTGCCATACCCTTATGTAGGGATGGACTTTCAGGGTGATCCAGATATTGGTCTCCCTTTTGGTTGTGTTTGGGGTCCCACAGGTATGTGTTATATTTCTGCATTTATTCAAGTTTTTTGTGTTTTTGAGTGTTTTTTATTGACACTGACATTCTTTTGGTTACTTGTGCATATGTTGGCGAGGTGGGATGCCCAGTGGCTCGGTTGGTGGGTCAAAACCCTCCACCACGACCACCTGGTGGTCGGGGAGGTGGTGTTGTTGGTGGACCGGGTGAGGGTGCCGGTGGACCGGGCGGGGATGGTTCTGGCCCTTCTGGTGAGGGTAGTAGCATAGGTGCAGCTGAGATAGCAGCAGAGAGAGCTCGTGCAGATGCGGCTGAGGCGCGTATCATAACACTTACAGCTCAGGTAGAGACTTTAGAAGACTTCCAGGGTCGAGTGGACCATTTGACCCACAGGATGCCTGCTCGAGGTCGTATGGATGACTTCGAGGAGATCTGGCTAGAGACAGTGATGGCCCACGAGAGGGACTACCGGCCGACTCTGCGACGGGTAGCTATCGCAGTGGCGACAACAGCTCTGGTGGTGGCATCAGGAGCAGTGGTGGGCCCAGGTGCTCCTCCTGAGGGGGCACCCCCCTAGAGTATATTTTGTACACAGGGAAAGCACCCATTATGAGGATGCTTCCCTTATTTTTGACGACCTCTGTATTGTTGGGCTGGCCAATGGGCTAGCAATACTATTTTTTGTACTCTGATACACATATTTTTTGATATATATATATGAGAGATCTTTTTTGCGGCTCTACATGGTGTGATGTCTATTTCGGTTTATGCATTTGTGTTATGCTGATGGATACACATGTTTTTGGTTTTTATGTATGGTTGTTTGCTCACGATGCGTTTTAGTCTAGGATATTTTTAGCTATGCGATCAACTGTTTGGTTTTGATTCCTTGATACATGTGAGAATGTAATATAATCAAATTGTTTGCTTAATATTCTGGCACACAAATATTTTCTAAATAGGTTTGCATCCCTGGTTTCAAAGGTTTGGTTTAACTGCAAGACTACTCACTGGGAATCAAGGTAGACATGCATATGGCGGATGCCCTGGTGGAGGGCCTCGCACATAAGTCCGATAACGACGTCATATTCTGCTTGATTGTTCATTGCTGAATTGATGCACACACTGTTTGAACACATTGGTGATCGGTCAGGGTGATAGATGACCCAGGCGGCTGCAGCTGATTTTTGAGACCATCGCAATGCTCCATTAGCAAATCCAAAATAGGGTTCGAGTTGGTGATCCATGGTGATATTTTGAGAGCATTTAGGTTTTTGGGTCAAAAATATTTTGGTGGTGGATTGTGTGTACTCTAACTCTAGGGGATAAGGGCTTGTAGGGCTCTTATGGGTAGAACTCCTTGAGGTGAAGGCCATTTACGGGGTTAGTGAGGTAGGTCCCGTCCGGTTCCTTCAAGATATATGTGCCCTGCCGGAGGAAATGTTTGATGATATAGGGCCCTTTCCACAGGGTTTCGAACTTTCCTGGCCCTAAGGCTTCTTTTGCGACATCATAGAGAAGGACTAGCTCTCCTTCGGTAAATGAGCGAGGGGTGATGTGGCGGTCGAATGTTGCTTTCACCCTTTTCTTATGGGCCTCATTGTGTTGTAGTGATTGGCGCCTATTTTCATAAACTAGCTCTAGTTGTACCAGGCATTTTTATAGAGGCTGGATGTCATCCAGGAGTTTGATGGCTGCATGCAAGTTTTGGAACTCGTGGAAATCAATACAAGGACGCAAGGCGCCCTGGTTTTTTGCCACAGGAATAAAGCTGGATTCCTGTGATGGAGGGGTTGTTGAAATACTGTCTCAGGCATGCAATGACACAAGTCGTATGTGATTAGTTTTGTTGTTGGCATGCGGCAGGGGAAGTATCTTTGTAATAGAGACCTGAATGGGCCGATAGTTGGCCTTCCCGCTAGGATAGTCAATTCCCGGAAGATGGAAGTTAATTTTATCACAGAGATGTCTGAACGTTTGTAGCAACAGACATCCTTCTGTCGTGTGATTATGAATGGTGCAAACGGTGCAAGGTATCACAGTGCTAACATAGTAGATAGTGTGAGAATCTATGCTACTTGATGTTCTAGATGTGGACGCTCGGAAAGGGTCAGTCGAGGACCAAGTTGGCTTTTGTTTCCATTTTTGCATCGTGGGTTGGAACCTGCCTCCCTTTTTGGTGGGTGGCTGAATTAATGCTGCTCTAGCTGCTCTTAGCTTGGGGAGATGCGTGCACTTAAATGTATGATGAAAGTGTGCGCAGATTCGACAGTAAGTACATGTAATCTTCTCTTGATTAGAGAGAATATTTTGAGGGAGAGACGAGATAATGTGGAAACTATTTGTAAGGGGTTTGAGTTCTCTGCATTGATTGATCCAGTGATTGTTTAGATCACATAGGCCACATGTTATCCTTGGCTGGGCCTGAGGTTTACGTGGTTGGTTTATGGTCTTAGCAGGCGTGACGAACCACCCTGGTGGCGGGGTCGAAGCAGGCTTATAATCCCACCATGGTAGTAGGGGTGTCGTTGGGTCGATAACATATCTTTTATTCCATTCTTGAAGGTCTCTCATCCTATTTTATATGACATTAATCATGTCGATGATGGGATGGAGTCATGAGACATTAGTACAATGCCGGTCGTAATGATTACTGTTGGCCGGATAAATCGTTCTTACGGACAAGACCGATCTCCCTAGTGTTAGAAGACAATCTAGCAAAAAACAAACAACTAAGTTTGTCTTTCTCTAAATATATTCATTTTAAAAATAAATGCTATGAAGGTGTCGATCCTACCTTAGATCCAAATGCTTATTTGCGATCTTAGTGCTTCCATTGCAACAAGAGTTCTTTCGTCACAACAACAATCCTTTCGTCGCAACAAGAGTTCTTTCGTCACAAGAAAGTGTTGTCTTTCGTCGACTTGCAATCACAAACAAGCAAATATTAAATAGCACCTGTATAAAAAATAATTATAAAACATACCTATCATAGTGATCAAGGAATCTATGAAATAAACGATCAAATGACAACTTATTGAAATAAACAATCGAACGACAATTTATTGAGAAAAAAAAAACTTGATTGTATTAATCTTAAAATAACAGAAGAACCTTACAACCTTAGCCTTGATGTTTGAGAGGCCTTCCCGGGGTCCGAAGCAGGAGTCTCCTCTACTTTGATAAGTCTTGCACTCTTCCTCCAGGAGCACAAAGAGGTATGTGATCTTTCCTCTCAAAAGCTCAGTAGAAAGAAGTCTAAATCTCAACAACACTTCAACTCAATCACACCTAAAGCTTGAACTCCAATTCTCAATCTCCAAAATCTAACCCTTTGAGGCTACCCAATGCCTCCTTTTATAGAGCAGATGAGGAGGTTAGGATTCCACTTTTTAAGGGATAGAATCCTCCTTCAAACGGATAGGCTCCTCACATCAAGGGATTAGTTCCTTAAGGTGAGGGATACATGAAACTTATCAAAGCGTACTCATCCCAAACAATTTTCATCTAGAACCTTCTATAATTGACCTCAAACCAACTTTTTAACTTTAATTTCTCGCTCTTTTGAGTTTGGAGGGGGTACGCAAGCATTCCAAAGGAAAAATGCGTTCTAGAACGTAGGTAAGCCATGCATTACCTGCGTACCCAAGCCAGGAACGCAGGCATGCTTCATGTTACATGCGTACCCATTCTTTCAGAGGTTTTTAGGGATTTTCTTCTTGTTTCAGGGCTTGACATGAGGAGTAAAGGTTGTAAGACTTGCAGAGGAGGTATGTATGAGTGTTAATGAGCTCATATAGTTAGCAGAATGTCAAGGTGACAATTTTTAGTGTAACAGATTGCCCCCTAAAGTGTGAAGTCTGAAATAGATGAAGATGAAGTCTGTCATATATGAAGAGTGAAGTACTTTATCATTTCAAGGATCATCCTGTGGACACCCCGGTCGGAACCTGTAAAAACATTCAATGCAAAAAATATATATGTAATCATATCATCGCTGAGGTAGGCATTCCCATACTCAGATCAAAACTAACTAAACTTGTTTTGATACAGAAATGATTTTAATATTACATCAATAGTGTAGACACAACATGGACGCAACCATCTGTTTATGAATAGTCCACTGTATAATAATAAAACTCCTCACAGCCTGGATGGTGGAAACTAGATCCAGGGTCTTGATTTCTGCTTCCCGAACTAGTACGATTCTATCCATGCGATTAAATGTGTTTAAGTCGAACATGGTAGAAACCACTTGATTACTAGTCAATGATGCGAACTGTTAACAAGTGTGAGAGAAACCACCAGTAATGTCAATGGCTCTCAAAGTACTCAGTACAATCCATGAAATGTGAATGAATGAGCTGAAGTCAAACATGTCATGGAATCATTTGATCGAAGGTTAATGATGCAACCTATCGTCGAAGGTGAGAAACTTGCCATTGAGGCATGAAGATTTCAAGGTACTGACGATTTCTGGATCAACTTCCTAGATAAAGAGTTGTCGTCATCAGAAGGAATAATAGTTCTATGGAAGGAACACATGTTAAGGGACTCAAAAGGGATAAGAACATCGCGTTCAAATAATCCCATATATTTTTACATGTCAATTACCGGATTTAAGTCAAAGGAAGATGAGAAAATAGTGAGAGGCTCGCTTACATCGGTAATTGAAAACATGGGACTAGTTTCCACATAATTAACCCATGGCGGGGTAGATACCACTTGCGTATGAGGAACATTCAGGGATGTCGGATCATTGGTAGTCGAATCAAGACTAGGGAATGAAATATGGTCTACAGTCACAATATTGCCATTATGAGGGAAAGACATCACGTGAAAGAGTGTCGATACGACAACTTTCATTGCATAGACATAGTCTCGCCCAAGGAGTAAATTGAAATCCAAGGGGCCTCCAACTACCATAAGATCAATAAAGACAGTTTTACCTTCCAAAGTAATAGAAAACTTAGGAAGGATCCCTAAATGTTCACTAATGGTTCTGTTAAAAGCTTTCAGATTTTGCGTAATAGGCACAAGCTGAGGGGAACCCAAAGCTTTCCAAGTAGTTGAGGATAAAATACCAATAGAAGCACCTTCATCTACCTGTGTGTGGTGTATGTCCCTACCACCAAACTTCACAATGATTTGGAAAGGGATGGAGGAAGGAAGATGAGGTTGTATCAGTCTATTCCAATCAAAGGAAAAGACCTCAGTACTTGGAGGGGGTTTTGTAGAAGCAGGTGAAATGCCCCCTGGCGTAGAAGAATCTGATGTAACAAGAAGAACCTGAGCGGTATGAAGTTCACTCTCTAAAGGGAGAGTGGGATCGACCGAATGTGAAATTGAATCGACCACTTGATCAACTAATGGATCATCAACCTGAGTGATATGAGTTTCACTCTCCAATGGAAAAGTGGGATCGACTGTACTTAAAATTAGATCAATCATGCTGTCAGTTGATGGTAGGTTGGGAGAAAGTTTACGGTAACCAATTGGAAATTATTACTGTGGAACAGTAAGTTTTTCCAATAATTTTGAGGCTTCATCCATGTGAGGGAAAATGTGAGTTTGATGACTCCCTTTGCATAACTTACAAGGAAACCTAACTTTACCCTTTTTCCCAGGAACCTGACTATCACTGATTGATGGATCAACGGAAAGTTAATGAGAATTTTCTGACCATACTTCCAAGACCTTTGGAATACCGGGACAATTGATAAGGAAGTGGTCACCCTTACAAAGCCTTCAAGGGTATTTGGGTTTACGATGCATGTTGGAGGTTTCCTCAACACAACTAACACTTACAACCATGGTTGGTTGGTTGACTTATTTATTATCTTGCTTCTTCTTCTTCTTCTTCTTCCCTTTCTTCTTCTTCTTAGCCACTTGGTTACTAGCGTCAAGGCTTTTACCAAGCAAAGAGGAAGAAATGGAGGAGGAAATATTAGGTGAAGAAGCTAAAGGGTCAACAGAAGGTTGGTGATGTCGAGATGGTGAACTCTGTTGAGGTGAAGCATCCGGTTGAGGTGGAACAATTGGAGTATTCGGGGCCAATGAAGTTGAAAATAACCATATCGGTAAACCTATTGTAAATCTAGGTAATGACAAAGTAGCCATATAAGGAGGAACAACATTTCCAAAGCAAGGAAAATTACTAGGATTCTCATTAAGAGGGGTTCCTTGGTTGGTAAATTCTAGAATAGTTGCCATTATATTCAACTTCAGTGAATTTTATTAACAATTTAAAACTAAACTTAACACTTCACAATTCACACCTAACAATTAAAATTCACAATTCACACCTATGGTCTCTAAAAGTAAAAACAAAAAAATTAACACGTGCTATCAAATCTAGGAGTCAAACCACACACAAACAATAACTTCCTGTACTAAAAACACTAGTTGGTGATGAAATCCAACATCGTATAATTTAATACAGAAAGGGCGGTTGGAACAGTTACCCCGACAACCTACTTAATGAAACAGATTGGCACAAGTTTCTTCACAAAACCATCTCGAGTGAAGAAAACCCCCCAGAGAGTCCAAGTGAGTCTAGTCGACGTCTGCTCCAGGTACAGTGAGATCTTTCCTTCATCGTCACCTTAGGAAATAATCTTAAGATTATGGACACTAAGGTTACCAAAAGTAACAAATACAACTGGGGGAACAGTCTACGGTCCGATTCCACGCGCAAGGGCAGAGTAACAAAGCTCAATCCCCTTGAAGGCTCCTCGACATGTTCAATCCGAGGTTTACCAACAAGTGGCCCCAGGCTCCTCGACAATGGTTAATATAAGGTGTACCATTTTTAATGCGCACAGAATCTTATATCTTTCCCAATGAAATAAAATTTATTGTCTCAAAGGTTCGGACATGATCTCGTGATTGACTTCTTTAAGAGAAGCTTCCCAGATTATACCAATTACAATTGGATTTATTTCCTACCGCAAGATTTATCTACTTGTTTATTTTTGTTGCTTTGGAAAGTTAACTACAACCTATTCCAAAGCACTAATCCTGAGCTAGATTGGTGGAAAGAGCCCTAAAAATGTAAAAATTACTAGATGAATTTTATTAAGCGCTATGTTATTTAGGCTGTTAGTACTCAAAAGGGTAAATGGATATGAAACCAATGGTGTTATGACCCGACCCAAAACCGAATGCAATCGAATATGATAATGTAATATTTTCAATTCGATGAATCCTAACTAAAGTAAGGAGAGAGTTTCCATCCACTTCCAACAATGCGAAAAATTGATCACTAAGAGAAAATATAACAAATTCTCTAATGCACTAATTTCATCAAGAAAAACTAATGCAAATCAATCCCAAAACAATTTTTTTATATTTTTGTGTTTTTAAAACAAGCATAAGAACATCTAAATTCAAATCAAAGAAAAATGATCTAAATCTATGATTGATTTTTCAGAATGTAAACTATGCAGTTGTAATCTATGCACAATTCACATGAAAAGTATGCAAATGTAATCTATGCATATTTTTCATTCATATTCTGAAAATGAGAATTCCAATTACGAAAATGTGATTTATGCAAGAGAATTCTCAAACACAAGATGATTCTAATGTAATCTAAGAACCAATCAAGTGCAAGTCAAGAAAATCGGGTGAGAGTTCCAAAGATCAAAAAACACTCAAAGGCGATTAACACAAATACACAATTGTGAAAAGAATGAAACAAACCTCCAAGTAATGACCAAAGGAAATCAAAATTAAGAATTTCTCAAAAAGAAACTCAAAACACCCAATTAACTTAATGGAAATTGATGAGATGAAAAATTGTTGAAAGAAATTCAGAAACAAGAGATTTTTGACTGAAAAATACAGATTTGGGTAGATGCTAAGAATCCTAAATCAAATCTAAACTAAACTGGAAAAAGAAATCTAAATTTTTTCAAAAAATTTAACAGGGTCCGCAGTCCCCAAAAGTAACAGGTGCAATCCCGCACTGTTTACTTAAGGAAAGTGCGAAACTGCTCGCACTCTGCAAAAGAACAAAGTGCAGTCCCCAGAAAAGTTCAAGAAAAACTTAAAAGATTTCAAAATTTTTAAAAACAGAGAAAACCTAAGCTACCTAGGCAGATATCCATTAATGAAAAACCAGGAAAATTTTTTCCTCAAATCAAAATAAAAGAGAACCAAAAACAAAAAGTTCTTTCCCCAGTGGAGTCGCCAATTTGTTGGCCGGATAAATTGTTCTTGCGGGCAAGATTGATCTCCCTAGTGTCAGAAGAAAATCTAGCAACAAACGAATAACTAAGTTTGTATTTCTCTAAATATATTCGTTTTACAAATAAATGCTATGAAGGTGCCGATCCTACCTTAGATCCAAATGCTTATTTGCGGTCGTAGTGCTTCCGTCGCAACAAGAGTTCTTTTGTCGCAACAATAATCCTTTCGTCGCAACAAGAGTTCTTTCATCACAAGAAAGTGTTGTCTTTCGTCGACTTGCAATCACAAACAACAAAAGATTAAATAGCACTTGTATAAAAAATAATTATAAAACATACCTATCATAGTGATCAAGGAATTTATGAAATAAACGATCAAACGACAACTTATTGAAATAAACAATCGAACAAAAATTTATTGAGAAAAACAAAACTTGATTGTATTAATCTTAAAATAACAGAAGAACCTTACAACATTAGCCTTGATGTTTGAAAGGCCTTCCCGGGGTCCGAAGCAGGAGTCTCCTCTACTTTGATAAGTCTTGCACTCTTCCTCTAGGAGCACAAAGAGGTATGTGATCTTTCCTCTCAAAAGCTCAGTAGAAAGAAGTCTAAATCTCAACAGCACTTCAACTCAATCACACCTAAAGCTTGAACTCCAATTCTCAATCTCCAAAATCTAACCCTTTGAGGCTACCCAATGCCTCCTTTTATAGAGCAGATGAGGAGGTTAGGATTCCACTTTTTAAGGGATAGAATCCTCCTTCAAAGGGATAGGCTCCTCACATCAAGGGATTAGTTCCTTAAGGTGAGGGATACATGCACCTTATCAAAGCGTACTCATCCCCAAAAATTCTCATCAAGAACCTTCTAGAATTGACCTCAAACCAAATTTTTAACTTTACTTTCTCGCTCTTTTGAGTTTGGAGGGGGTATGTAGGAATTCCAAAGGAAAACTGCGTTCTAGAACGCAGGTAAGCCATGCATTACCTACGTACCCAAGCCAGGAATGCAGGTAGGCTTCATGTTACATGCGTACCCATTCTTTCAGAGGTTTTTAGGGTTTTTATTCTTGTTTCAAGGCTTGACATGAGGAGTAAAGGTTGTGAGACTTGCAGAGGAGGTATTTATGAGTGTTAATGAGCTCATACAGTTAGCAGAATGTTAAGGTGACAATTTTTAGTGTAACAATTACCCTGACATACAAGGAAAAAATTCTACGATATGGGTCTCCCATCGTGCATGGTCTGAGGCCTGGCGGGGTACCATCGTCGATATGCTGCTAAGTTGGGGCAGTGGACTACTATATGGTCCGTCTGCTTGCGTAATGTGCATGCGGGTGGCTTTCGTGACGTGTTTGTGACGATAAATATGGGTTGCTTGCTAGGCCATTCTTCGGCTGACAAGAACATGATTGAACCGCTCATCACCTCTACTTGGGTCATGGAGCTGCCGATGGATTCAACATCCATATCGTCTTATTGGGAACGACGAACTATGGCTGAGCGAAGGCTAGCAAGGGCTAGTCAGAAACGAGGTATGTAGTGACAATCCTCCAATAAGTGATTGTCGGCGCATAACGGGCATGTGAATTGAGCTGCCTGTAGCCCCACGTAGTAGACCCTCTCGATTGGATACCATCTATGGATGAGTTCCAATGCGGCGCACTCTTTGAGGTAGTGGCCACGTTCATCGCATAGCGTGCAATGTATAATGGGAATTACTGGGGGGCGCTCTACGATCAGTGCTCCTCTTGTAAGTACAAGATGGTGCGCGACTCATCATTGGTGGACTGGATGGAGGTATCCTCTTGATAGGATCTCTCGATTGCGTGTAAGGCGTCCTGATACCATGGTATTTTTGGACAATGGTGGGTATAGTTCCCATAGGTGTCATAGACGGCGCATGCGTGATTGGTATGCAGCGGTTTGCCTGAATTTTTGGTGGCAAGTTCCTTTTTATGGGAATGCCGTTTTAAGGTCCCTGCCTCGCAGCCGAGGAGTGGTTTTAATTCATCCAACTCTGGGCATATGTGAGTAGGGTGTCCTGTGACATCACATATGGTACAGGCTAATGACTCCCTCTGCATGGTGGGGGTCACCACTTTCTTTCCTTTCTTGGCGATTTTCTTTATTGTGGTCGCCGATTTCACAGTGGGGATTTCCCTTGCGAGGGCGGTTTCGACTACTATTTGGGTAGGTTGGGGCTCCTTGAGACCGGGAGGCTTTAATCCAAACATAGTAACATTGGTAGCTAGCGTTCCTGGAGGGGGAACGAGGTAACACACTGGGAATTCCAGTGATATGTTGGGTAGTACCAATGTTGCCAAGACATGTTGGGAGGTGAAGCTAGGAGGTGGTTATAGGAAAGGAGTTTGGGAGGCGGCATAGACTAAGGAGGCTGCAGTAGCTAATGCCTCGGTGTTGTTACTTCTTGAGTCCATGTCCCGACTAACCTCGGTGCTTGACGTGAACATCATGCATACTGGGGCCACTGTGGTATTGGGTGATACCATAGGGATAATGGGAGGATCTCCTAGGAAGGATCCTAGGACGAATGACGGTTTGAATTGGCCAAGGCCATATTCTTGATACCATGAAAGAACATCAGTGGCTATGTCTACATAAGGTAGAACCATATCTGTATTGGTCAAGGGACGCTTTTCAGTGTGCGTCAGCTGGTCTACTGTAATGATTCGATCCTCGTGGGGGAACATCATGATGCGAAAAATGAAGGATGCTATGGTAGACATGGCATACATGTAACTCCGCCCAAGGAGTATATTGTAATCCAAGTGAGTGTCCAATAATTCGATGTCTATGTGGACCATTTTTCCGGCTAAGCAGATCGATACATTTTGGAGGAGACCGACGGGGGTGGAGGGCCGACCGTCGTATTCCCTGAGTGTGATGATAGAAGGTTTGAGTTCTAGGGCTCCTAACTTCTGCCATACATTATTTGACATGATGCATCTGGATGCACCCTCATATATGACACATTGGTGAATAGTGATATTCTGTACCGATACTAGTATATGAAAGGCAACCATGGAGGGAAGCCTAGGAGTGGCTTTGTCTAAATCAAAAGCCATCATGCGCGTGTCAGCGGGGTCGACGACGGTTAAGGTGGAAAGTAGGGCCTTCCACTACTTTGGGCATGATTGCAATACCTCCAAAGTGGACACAACAGCAGGTGACTGGGCTAAATCGTCTACGATGCTGTAATTGTGGGCTGACTTGGAGTAGTTACCTGCTCGCCTATTAGGCCCTTTAACCATTTTTGGCAATGGTTCCAAAGGAATATTTGGAATGGTTAAAGGTGCAGTCGGTGTGGATGAACTAGCCCCTAACATACCAGTGTCTAGTGGGGTGTCATAGATGTGATTCCAGGTTTGGAAAAACATTTCTTCCTCAGCCATGTAAATTTCATGGCTGTTTTTCTTGGGATCGTTAGGGTTTTGCTATTGAGTGCTGACCGTTCCTTGATGGGGGAAGGGTTCTTGCATAACTGAGATTGGCTGGGAAGATCCTCCTTGTCCTCAGTTACTCTGGAGCTTTTTAAGCTCAGGGAGTTTGGGACAGTGGTGAGCATAGTGCCCGTACTCACCACATATCGAACAAGAATGGTTTGTTCGTAGAGGTGGCCTTTTGCCTTGCTTTTGAGCATTGATTGGATCCTTGTTCTGATTTCGGTTGAAGTTATCTCTAGGACGGGGTCACGGTGGACGCTGTAGACTGTTGCCCTCCTATCCAGGGTTCCCTTTGGGTTTTTTTATTACCTTTCTTTTGACCACGTTAGGAGGGTAATTCTCCTGATCATACTGGTGTGGTTGATCTTGGGACGGCTGCACAAAGTTCACCTATGCATTGTTTTGCGTTGGTGGGTTATGTGCTTGAGACTGAGCATACTGCTATCCCATCTTTACACCTGGCCGTTGGGGGGGAGTTCTTCCGTTAGTTTTTCTTCCTACATACTGGGTCCCCCCGGCCGGAGGGTAAGGTCCTCCTTGTTGATACGCGGGCACCCTATTAGTCAAATTTTGATGCTGCATATGATGAATTTGGAATTCGGGTTGAGACATGTCCTGGGTAGATCCATGTGTATAACCGGGATTTTGATTGCTGCTCCTAAGGTACCCTTGGGTCATCAACCCAATAATTCTGTCTGTAGAGTTTGATGCGCTTGGAAATTCTTGATAAGATTACATGCGTGGGGTGTTAGGTAGGATATTGTATATGTATCTTTATTGTGTATAAATTAGTTCAAGCTGTTGGGCTTTACTAATTGCGTCCTCTTTGGATGTGGGGTTACGTTGCACCACATCCTTTGAAATCTCTGCTGTCAGAGTTTTCAAGAATAAATCTAAAAGGACTCAGTTGTCGAGTTGAGTTTTGCATAAGCTACGACACTGTCTCCACTTGTGGAGGTGTTCAGAAATGTGGGTAGAGGGAGATTGTCTGAAATGAGTCAGTAATTCCATTCCTGAATCATGGTGAATGGGTAGATGAAAATAAGTGAAGAACACAATAGCTAGGATCTAAAGGTTCTGTGTGAAGCAGGGGGTTGCTCGATGTACCATTTCGCGGCCACTCCTGTGAGAGTGCATTGAAAAAACCTCAATCGAATAGTATCATCAATGATGCTATTAGATGAGCACCACTTGTGAAAGGTCATTATATGATTCCCTGGGTCTTCCGTTTGCTTGCCCTCAAACTTTGGTATGTCTAAAGGGAGCTTTGTGGGCATGGGAGGCCAATTGGGGTCGTGTGTGATGGGGTCATTGGTGAGCTTGGTTAAATATAGTAGATTTAACGTCGCTAAGAAGGGTGACTGAGAGGTTGTCGCCATGGCAACTTGTGAAGACATGAAGTTTTGGTTAGAACGGGGGTTAGTCTGTGACGTACCTAGTTGTGAATTCAGCTGGCTTCCCGTATGGGATGCACTCTTTTGCCCCCTAGGGGACGAGGGGGGAGTGATGTGTGGTGTGGTGTTGGGAGACTAGTTAGGGTTCCAAACGAATGTTTCTCCAAGAAAGGAGGAACCAACCACTATGGCAATGTTCCATATTTGACACCTAAACGGCGAAAGACCTGGAACCCCTCCTGTTAATGGGGGGAGGTCCAAAAGACGTTTGGACCGATGAGGTTCTACTGGAACCAATTGAGGGTCATCCAAGTTTGGTTTTGGAAATTTTTTTTTAGGGGATTCAGTTTATGATCATGTCAAATTTATGGCCACATACATAAAAAAAAGCGAAAACGAAATTATTTTTCCTTTAATTTAATCTATGTGATCAATCAAGCAAAAAAATGGTTTCGTCTGTTTGCGTGTGATACTCAAAAAATCCTAGAAGACTTAATGAAATCCTCACACTCTCAAAAGTAGTTGGGCCTTGAGAGGATTTCTTGTGAGTGCTGGCACAACATCCCGAAAGAACTAGCGACGCCCCCAGTCATCCGAAGAGAATCAACCAAGGTAAGGGTAGAGGGTCTGGCACTTGCCTGCACCGTCACCTATAGGGTAAAGGCTGCCCTAGTTTTGGCCACTAAGAACCATTGTCCCATGTGAGTGTTCAAGTATTGGGATTCTTGGTATTCATCTAACAGTACCGAGTATCAGACGGGTCAGGTAGCCCCAACTAATACTGCACGCACTGTGCCTAAGCCTAACCCCCTCTGAATCGGGTCTCTGCCGCGATCAGGTTTTCTTTTCCATGGGCTGATAGGTGGATTTTAAGCTCCCTAAAAATGCAACTTCTATGTTTTGAATGTGAAGTGTGATCAAGGCAGCTTATTGGATGCCTACCCCCTTGATCCTAACTTAAACTATAATTTCTCTTGTGGCCCCTGTGGGGAGAGTTAAGTGAGTTGGTTTAAGTTATTTTTAGGTGGCTTTATTTTATTAGTGGGTGAGTGTGTGTGAGTGTATGGTGAAAAATCTCATAATTTGAACATATGGATATCGATGATCCGTTACAAATGTCCCCCTAGTTAAACTATATGACGTTGTTCCTTGCTCAAATAAAAAGCATTTGCGGATAATGGGCCGCTTCCAAAACCTCCTAATTAGTCCATGTGAGTGACTAAAGGGAGATGGAAAATCACAAATGTAGAGTGTTCATATGCTTGTATAGGGTCACCCAATGGTGCAAATACAACAAAGATTACTTGCTCTAACTTGCGATTCAATCCTAGTCCTGCAGTTTCTTAAATGCAAAAATTGAAATTTAAACTAAATAATTTCTACACTAGCTTATGCATGTGTGGTCATGAGCCACTTACTTGGACTAGTTAAACTAAGTGTGCATACCAGAATTTGCAAAAAACATAAATTGTTCGGAAAGCGATGGTTAATTCGCCCCCTACTTAAACTATGTAAATACTTTTTGCAAAAAATAAAGTTAAATGAAAACTAACTAAATTCCTACAAAAAGCAACAAAAATTAGTATTCAGAAGCTGTGGGGTATCAACACAGGTGTTGGCAGATACATTAGGGGCTGCCCAACACACTTACAAGTAGAAAAATGTAGCAGATATGGAGAAAAAAAATCTCTCTACAAATTGTGCACAAAACCTTCTGATAGGTGCGCCTTCCTGCGCGCAGGTCACTCCTGAATGCGCGCACTGCGCATCTGTGTGTAAAAACAGCGCACGAAATTCCTGCAAGTAAAAAATTAGTAGCTTCCTTCTTCAATCTGTCACTTCAGTGAGTCTAGGGACTAGAATATGGGTCAGAGGACTGTCAGCTCCACTCCAGCATAGACTAAGGGTCTCCTGCAAATAATGGCACAACCACATAAACTTGAAACACGTCAGTGGAGTCACCAATCCTGTTGTGGAGGATTTGACACTTGGGTGTACGAAATCACACGCATTTAGAGAATGTGGTATTTTCTCTAAACCATTAGTAACAGGCAGTATCTGGGGGGAGCTCAGAAGTTTAAGACTTAAAATTAAGTAATACACTTAAGTATGCTCTATTGAAAAAGTAAAACTAAAAACATAAAAAGAAGCTAAATAGAGAGTTCCAAACAATAACAAGGTAAAAAAAGGCTTGATGGCCTTCTTCTCATTGAATGCTTGGAATGAATACAAATCTTACCCACTTGCTGAAGGGCCTAGGCAGAGGCTCTAGGACCCGACGCAAGGATGTTTATCCTTCAAGTTTATCCCTTTGACGCAGTTCAACCCTCTCTCTATGCTGTAATAGACTGAAATTGTTGGGTGGCCAACAATTGAGTCCCCTTCTTCAGCTCTTGCTCCTTGGTTCACAAAAACATCTGGTGTTGCTTGGGCAACTTTGGCCAACATAACCTTGTGCTCACCAATTGTTCATCTCTTTGAGGGTTTATATAGTTGAGCTTTCAAACCACCTTCCCTCCCTTGGTACATGGTGGATAGTGACCCAAGGGAGGGGAAATATTCCATTGTGGGCTGAAATATGCTTTTTTATGCTCACATAAGGCCCAAGGAGGCACTGGTGCTGACCTTAGGCAGCTTTCACATAAGGGGAAACTGTCATTTTCCTGCTTCTTGTCCCGGAAAGGGAATTTTTGTCATTTCCAAGAATGCGCGCTTATTAGGCTCCAGTGCGCGCAGAAGGCACACTTATCGAAGGAAAAAATGTGCAATTAGGCATTTATGACTAGTTTAATCTTGAATTTCTCCAAACCTTAGATATTCTTAATATTTTTGATTCCATAATGTATCTCTGTCCTGTAAATCCTTGGGCTCGACATTACTTGATGTCGTTTTCTGCTGCACGATTTTCCAGTGTTAACAACTGTCTCCAACAAGAGATATATTAGTTGCAATAGCTTCCATTGAGAGAGAGGAGGATGCAGGTGAATCAAAAAGAGAGCTTGATCTATTCATTTTTGAAAAAATAGACATATTTAGGGGCAAAATCCTAGACCCAGACGATGGAAAAGCAAGACGATGTAACTGTTGCTGACAACAATGATTGTGACTAGAACTGAAGGTGGAAAAACCTTCTGTGGGAAAAATTAAAAGAAACACTTTGTGATGCTCCTCCAACCCAGGGTTCATAATGTTGGTGTTCAAAAGAATGGTTTCTAATCTCTCTCTCTCTCTCTAGGTGATCATATTGCTCCTGGATGTTGAGTGTTGTTGTTTCAACTGTTGGGCCAATGCTGTGAAAATTCTCTGGAAATAGTGATTTTCTCTTGCTCATCATTACGTTCTCCTTCTGTTGGTGTCTGTGAGAAAAAACCAAGTTGGTGTGGCACTAATATCCCACAAAAACCAATAAAATTAGCATATATAAATCAGACATACTAAAATATTTAGTAGCAAGGTAGAAAAATATATCTCAAACTATATATAAAACAATAAAATTCTAAGCAACACTTACATTGTTTTAAACTTGACTTGGCGGTCATGGTAGCATTCTTCTTAACTTGTTTTCTATTAAAGTGAGGCGAAAGGAAGTTACTTCATCTTATTCTTTGCCTTTCACGGTGGAAACTCCTACAGCATGGGACACTGAATTTTCTAATGAAGGAGCTTCTTCCTTTGTACAATTTGGTCTAGTATGTTGTAAAACATTATCATGTTTATTTAATGGAATTAGAGAATTTGGACATGATAGATTTATAATTTACATCCATTTTCCAAATATCTATCCTGCAATACCAAACTCAATCAAGTCTTCATACCTTCCGTATTTGATTGAATCTATAACATCCTTCCCAACAGACAGAATCCTGTGGACCTATGTTCTTTTTTTACTTTCTACCAAGCACATTGTCAGAATGAAACTTAGATGAATATGAAGCAAGTTGTGTTGGGGAAGATCACCTAAATCCCTAGTTCAAAACCCTTTGCCAATGCAATACCACCAGTTCCACCTCATGACATTTCTCATTTTCCTTAAAAGGGACATATTCAATCTCACCTCTCAAACTATTTTCGTGGGAATATTCTCGGTGAACATTTCTAAAGTTCAAAAGTTTGTTCATAAAAACACTCGTCCCTCTAGAAAAATGATCTCTTTCCATATTTCTTCTCTTCGATATAATTACTGGTTGCCATATCTGGTCGGCATGCCAACCTTCCATAAGGAATAGAATTGCTGACTAAAATGAACTAGAGAAGACATCCTTGACCTCTGACATTTGCTAATAATGCACCCTGAAAATTCAAAATCGACAGCAAAAAAATTCTAAAGAAGGAAAGATCAATGTACATTGTAAAGTTTCTTTATACAACTAACTTCAACTTTCAGTTTTTCTAATATTATGAGTTATGATGATTATAGTTTTCACAAGTCTGGAGAACTACAAGGCTAACATAGCAAATTCAAAAATGTCTTGTTAATCTCTACATTGCTGACTTGTTTTATCTTCAGTATTTCTCTTCCTCGTTTCTGTTCCTTAACATACAACTTCACATCTCTTCATTCTCTCCCTCTCCCAACACCGTTTGTAAGTGTCTTATTATACATGGATGTTTCAACCACAGAGAAAAATTGAGAATAATGCTGACCATCCTGGAAACATGTTTGTCAAAATAATGCATCAATACATGCAAATAAATAAGACATAGGAAAAAATAATAATCATGCATACACTAATTCCTTGATAAAGGGAATGTGAGCAACAAAAAGATACATAAGGTAAAGAAAAGGTAATTTTATTAATGTCTAGTACATGAACAAAAGAAAGGCCAATGGGACTAGAAGGAACAATCAATGATACCATTTGTAAGGGTACAATCAGTTCCAAATGAGTTATCATTCTTCCATAATAGAAAATCATTTTATATTTTCTCCTCATACAGTCATACTAATTCTACATTGCTCCAAAATTTCTGCTAGTGCAGTGTTGAACTATGACGCCAACAAATCTATTATACATGGAATATAAAAAAAATACATAAATATAATATTTAAAGTGACCAAAAATAAATTGTAACCTACATATTACTTACTGAGAGAATAATTTCAAAGTTCCAAATTTAAATGGCTAACCAAAATTAATAGCAAATTATGCTAACCCTTATGGAATCCAAAATATGTTTTAGACTTGACTGAACACCGTTACATGGTATATGATAATAATGCCACAAAATGCACAATGAATAGCACAATATTCTTTTCTCAGACGTTAGATGAAATTTTAAATAAATGATAAAAAATAAGCAATATATAGAACAAAGATTGGAAACAAATTGCCTCATGTCGTACTTGAGACCATTTAGACATTGAAGTGGAAAATAGCGCTTTGGCCCTGGCTGAACCTGCATGGCATGGTATTCATCATGTGAACTCTTCAATGTTATAAATGTTTTTGATTTGTAAATCACCATTTTTTATAAAGAAATTGAAAAATATACAAATTTGTAAGCATTCAAAAATATCATTATTGGTCTTATCAAAATGTCTGCTGCCAAAAATATTGCTCATAATCTGGGTGCAAAATTACTTGCTTTTGAAGTTGTAATATTCCCACTTTAGCACACAGCTAAATGGAATATTAAATTTTGCTATTTACACCTAGGAGATTGAATAAATGGGTAAGGAGGCCCATGAACAGTAAAATATGAATAAAATACCTCATATTATGAAAAGGGATCATCATTGGAGCTGGATTTCAAACCCACATGTGTGAACAAGATCATTTTCATGTGGATAAGGTCAAGTTTGACCAAGTCAGCAGCGCTGGGATAGGAGGTGGAGAACACTTGGAGAGACAATGCAGTATGAATGGGAGGAAGATTCCTTGGTGGAGGAAACCCTAATGAGTGGGGCCCATGATGAGAGGGCTTCCATTTGTTTAAAAGGAGGGCAAGGCAGCCATGGTTATGTATATTATGTATTATTGATTTCATTGTCTGTTTAGACTTTGTGCATTCTCCTGCTGTTTAGCAGAGTTGCAGTGATGCTTAGCACAAGGAATTCTTGTTTAGGAATCCTTCTCCTTTCAAGAGAGGCCTTTTGAAGGAGCTTGCTCTTCATTTCTCCACATTCAGGCTTCAGGCCAAGCATCCTCCTTCAGCTACAACATAGTTTCTATTTAGAGCTGGGTTGTGTTGCAGGGTGTTGCAGTGAAGGTTACTGAACACCACTTCCGGAGCTTATCTTTCAGAGGAGGGATCTTTATTTCCTTTGGGTGATCAGTTGGGAAGCCCTTGGAGCATATTTCAGATCTTGGCACTTGGCCAACACATTCTCTTGCACCTAAAATGCAATATCCCTTAGTGAATGCGTTATTTTCAGTGAGCATTTGCAGTGAGGGTTTTTCAAATTGTTTGGAGGGTGAGATCTTCAGTGTTAGGATCAGCCTTTCACTTGGAAGATCCATTGGAGGAGGCCTATTTAGCTTGTACATCTTCTATAGCCATCTCCAGATCTATTCTTTGAGTTGCAGCTGCTACCCTGCAACTCCAACATTTTGTAGTTTTGCATATTTTAGCCAATCCTTCCAGGATTGTCTTGAAATAGTGTTTGGGAGCATAGATATTCACTTCCAATGTTGTATGAGCCATCTATATGCAGATGTATGATATTTCCCATTCCCATGTAGCAGTGTACCATCTATGACTGCGCAATACATGTTCATGAGCATTCTACAATAGAGTAGCATTCCACCTTTTTTACACATGTATTCATGAGAGGCTTGTTTTCCTTGATCATTTGAGTTGTGTTGTACATGTTTGCTGCTGATTTAAATAATAAAATGGCTCCTTGGTTTCCATACATTTTGGTATGATGTTGTAACTGCTATTTCCTATTTATGTTTATGTATTGCTGGACCTCCAATTTAGGAATACTATAAGATATTCCTAACATTGTAGATTTTCCCTATTTTGGGATATTACAGTGGTATCAAAGCATAATCTTGGCTCAGCCTATGAGTTTCAGCCATTTTTATATTATAAGAATAAGAATAAAAGAGAGAATAGATCAAGATGATGAAAAGAATGAGCTTGCTCTCATCAATTTTCAGATCCAGGAAGAACCTCTCCGAGGAGGTTAATCAGAAAAAGAAGAAGAATTGCTGTGAAGAAGAGGAAGAGACATGCACTTCCTATTCTCAAAGAGAAGAAGACAAAAAACATGTAGAACACTTGGATCATCAGACTCTAAGTGAGTACCTTGTTGAGTATAAATCTCAAATTAGAGCCTTCAAGGAGACTCTAGCTTTCCTGCAGTTCATTCAGCTGGAGGAAGAGAGGAGACCTTGCAACACAAGAAGAATGAAGGGAAATATATTTCTATTGTCTACTTTTGATGGATCATCTTCAGCAAGGGCTTGGGAAAGGAAACTTGATGCATTCTTCCTACTACATCTAGTGGTAAATAAGGAAGCTATAGAAATTGCAGCGTTGCACCTTGAGGGTGAGGCCAATATTTGGTGGTTCAACCATTTGAGTCATGCAAGAGTGAATAATTTTGCTGAGTTTACTCAAAATTTGATTAGAAAGTTTGGCAAGGAGAAATCAGAGGAGAAGAGACCCTCACCACCATTAGAGGAGACTTGTACTAGCACTGTCACAACCTTGGGAGAGTAGCCTTCCACATCAGCAGTTGGGGGAGCTAACACATTAGAGGAAGAAACTCTTGCAACCATACAATATTATTCCAAAATTTACCAAGGTATGCCTAAGTTTTTATCTCCTATTGTTTCAGAAAATTATATGGAGGATTGTATACCATTGCATGCTAATTATTTTGAGCAAAGGACTTCCACTATGCTGTGCCACCTTGACTTGTTCAAGGAAGGGAGAAACCATCATCCTTATATACCATTGATGAGTTGTATACCACACTTGAGGTTGGGGTTTGAAAACTTGGAGGAAAGGATGAATATTTTTCCAAACAAACTTACACAAAACCATAGTTTCATCCTTGAGTTGGAGCACGAGACAATAGGTACACCATTGGCATGATTAACAATGCTGTCAATTTGCAGCAATAATGAGTTGGGAGCCCAACCATTGTTGGACTATTCCAATGACCTTCCCATATGCATAACAAAGGGGAACAAATAGATGATGGAGGACATATTAGGATGGATAACATCTCTCATTTTTGTGTTGGATACTTCTTGATGAGCCCTACACATCATGATGGGAGGTTTTTGCCTACTACCTATTTGGATCCTTATGGGATCAACTTGGTCATTGAGGAGATTTCATTTCAATATCCCATGAAATGAAAAAATAGAAAACTGATTTGGGAGGATGGTAGTCTTCTTTGGAAGGGTACCAAGATTGAGCATAATGGGAGGCACCCACATTTGGGTGAGTGGATGTGGATGGAGAGAAAGAAGTTGGTGAGCTACTTGCAAATTTATGACACTGGGCAATAGGAGGCATGGTTGCGTTGGCTACTATTAAAAGAGTTTGGCCATCTTGAGACATATCATCTTTCAAAGGGTATGAGGAGGCAACACAATTTTTTGTTGCTTTGGTTGTTCTTGAGAGAGCAAGGGAAAATTTTCTCTCACACTCTGCATGATGTTGCAGGAGTAGGAGATGGCATTATCATGGTGAAAAGGGGCTACTCCTTGGCCTTAGATGATCAAGAGGTACTTCCACTTTGGGAGGGACTTCTTATGTGTAGCATCATTATGGGAGATGTATTTGACAAGATGCATGTCAAAGAATGGAGTTATGAGTTGGCAGGAGCCTACTTGCATAGGCCATCAACGCTGTCACTTGGGAGCTTGGGGTTATTGATGGAGTGTCCCCAGGATAAATTCACACTTGATGCACCTGGTGAAAAAGGAGGAGGTGAGAATGATGAAGTAGTGGATGAAAACATCTATCACATTGATATGATCTTCTTAACTTGGATTTCCAAGCATGACAAGAGTAATCTTCATGCAACTCATGGTTTATTCCTCTTCATGGGAGTGTGTCATACCACTATGGAGGAATTATTCATATACACATGCATCATCTTACTCTAAAAACATGGTAAGAATATTTTTTTTGCATCCATTGATTGTCTAACACAGTATTTGCATATTCTTACCATTCCTATTCAGTGCATTTCTCCACAAGAGGGCAAGCTTTTCATTGAGCTCCATGGTCAACATTGGGTCAAATTATATGATAGAGACACCCATCTCTTATATGGCCATGGGAAAGTGTTGTATTAATTATTGTATGTTCATTTGTTGTACACAACCATTTACTATTCATTAGTAAATGAAATAACATACATAGACAACCATGTATCCAGAAACCACTTTCCTTGTAATTTTCTGAAGCAACAGTTAGAAAAACTGTGCGATAACTTCATGAGAATCTATTGGGACTTTCCTTCACCACATGAAACCTTCAATATTTCCTTCCTCTTGATGCTAATCATGGTTCCAATTTCTGATGTTTTTATTGCTTTTATGGGGAGCATGATTGGAGAGGAAACACATTGGTTAGATGTGTTCTTTTGGGAAGAGGATTCCCACACTTTCTCCATTGCATGTTCTAATGGGAACATGAGAGGAGGTATGGCCACCACAGCAAAAAACTTGTTTCTTTATGAGGTGGGCCATGAGTTTGATGAGATTCCATATGGTGATGATTTTCCATCCATCACATATCGAATGGTTTGGGACAGCTTGATTCACAACGTTGGAGAGGAGATCTTTAGAGATCTAGTCTTCATTTTGCCATTTGAGGGCAATATTATTGCAGCCTAAGATCAACAGTCACTATACACTTATCATAAGTGGAGATGAAGACAACGTGGGGTAGGCTCCTATGTCTACCATTTTTAGATTTTCAGCCCACCTACATTGCATGAGCTCAAGGTGTAGGAGAATTTTCAGGAGTTGCCATGTTGGGAGGTAACTCATTTGTATGGATGATTGCTTGGGGATGGGAGCTTAATATGGGGATGGTAGATCCAAATTCGTATTATACCTCATGCCTCAAGAAGGTCCCTTAGTTTTATATTTTTAGTTTCTTGAGGACAAGCAACATTTGGGAGGGGAGGACTATAATATTCCCACTTTAGCACACAACTAAATGGAATATTAAATTTTTCTGTTTACACCTGGGAGATTGAATAAATGGGTCAGGAGGCCCATGAACAATAAAATATGAATAAAATCCCTCATACTATGAAAAGGGATCATCATTGGAGCTGGATTTCATACCCACATGTGTGAACAGGATCATTTGCATGTGGACAAGGTCAAGTTTGACCAAGTCAACAATGTTGGGATAGGAGGTGGAGAACACTTGAAGAGTCAATGCAGTATGAATGGGAGAAATATTCCTTGCTGTAGGAAACCTTAATGAATGGGACCCATGATGAGAGGGCTTCCATTTTTTTAAAAGGAGGGCAAGGCAGCCATGGTTATGCATATTATGGATTATTGATTTTATTGTTTGTTTAGACTTTGTGCATTCTCCTGCTGTTTAACAGAGTTGCAGTGCTGCTTAGCATAAGACATTCCTGTTTAGGAATCCTTCTCCTTTCAAGAGAGGCCTCTTGAAGGAGATTTCTCTTCATTTCTCCACATTCAGGCTTCAGGCGAAGCATCCTCCTTCAGCTACAACGCAGTTTCCGTTTAGAGCTGGGTTGTGTTGCATGGTGTTGCAGTGGAGGTTACTGATCACCACTTCTAGAGCTTATATTTCAGAGGAGGGAGCTTTATTTCATTTGGGTGATAATTTGGGAAACCCTTCTATAATATTGCAGATCTTGGCACTTGGCCAACACATTCTCTTGCACCTACAGCACAATATCCCTTAGTGACTGCGTTATTTTCAGTGAGCATTTGCAGTGAGGGTTTTGCATATTGTTTGGAGGGTGAGATATTCAGTGTTAGGATCAGCCTTTCACTTGGAAGATCCATTGGAGGAGGCATATTCAGCTTTTACATCATCCACATCCATCTCCAAATCGAGTCTTTGAGTTGTAGCTGCTACCCTGCAACTCCGACATTTTGTAGTTTTGCATATTTCAGCCAATCCTTCCAGGATTGTCTTGAAATAGTGTTTGGGAGCATAGATATTCACTCCCAATGTTTTATGAGCCATCTATATGTAGATGTATGATATTTCCCATTCCCATGTAGAAGTGTACCATCTATGATTACGCAGTACATGTTCATGAGCATTCTGCAATAGAGCAACATTCCACCTTTTTCACACATGTATTCATGAGAGGCTTGTTTGCCTTGATCATTTGAGTTGTGTTGTACTTGTTTTCTGCTGATTTACATAATAAAATGGCTCCTTGGTTTCCATACATTTTGGTATGATGTTGTTCACTTCTATTTCGGGTTTATGTTTATGTATTGTTGGACCTCCAATTTAGGAATAGTATGAGATATTCCTAACATTGTAGATTTTCCCTATTTTGGGATATTACAGAATTACATACACAAACCAAATTAACTTCTCTAAATTTTCTACTATGAGTGATTCAACGTTGATAGGAGACTGGAAATATGGCGGTGTATCCTTTGAGTCTTCACATCCCTTTGTTGGATTTCGAGGTTCCAACTCCTATTTTGTTGCAGGAAGTTAATCATAACATTTAATCTTTCATCAATGCCAATCAAAAGCATTAAAACGTTTTTGATATGTAAGAGAGAAAGAGAGAGAAATTTTAGTACTACTTTTATGAAAAATTTAAGGAGAGTTGCGAAAAAAAATTAGTTGCAATCGTAAAATGAGATTTAGAAAAAAATATATATTCCATACAAAAGAAACCTCAACTTTCAAGTCCTCCATGTCAAAGTTCCAGGAAATTAACCCTCGATTGTACTCATTCTAAATAGTAAATTCATGTCAAAATCGATAAAATTGAACAATTAATTTTAACTATCATCATATCAAGAAGTGACCAATCATTGGACTACTAGTTGATTGGGATCCTAATATATAGAGTGTTTAATCCTTTTGTACTCCAAATTTCAAAATATAATCTTTTGAGCACATAATGTTCCTTAGGCCATTTTCCAAGCTAAATTTAGCACTCATCCCTTACACAAGACGAGAAATATACCCCTAGCCATTTGTTCTTACAAGGGAATTGCCTCCATGGGCCACTCAAGGCACATATAGTGTCGGTTCACAAAGAATTCTTCACTTACTAGTGCATCAACATCTATTGGTCACCTCCCTCCTTCAGGTATTCTCTAGATGCCCCTAGCCACATCCACCCTCGCAAAAAAAGAGATAAATAGTTTAGTTAAAGGTTGCAATAGAAGGTGGAATTGTTCTCTATCTCATTTACATTCAATGTCATTAGTCACATGGCTAATTCCACTTTTCCATTTGAGGGTTTACTCTCACCAGTGAAACATCAATTTTGATTGGCACATCTCATGGATGGAGAAGATTTGACAATTGTGAGGTTTGAAAGAGAGTATGATTGAGGGTAATGATGCACTGATTGAGCTCTCAACTTCAAGATGCATATTAAGAGCCAATTTGCAAGGCATATGTATGGAAAAAAAAGGCTTGAAACATGATTTAAGTTGCACTACTTTAACCACAAACAAGAACACACAATATCATAAAACTTAATGGAAGGAAATGAGAAAGGACCTTTGGTTCCACCAGCATTGGTGGCATGGTTAGCTGTTGGTGAAACCAACATTCTAATATCCTTAGCATTATGATCAACTACCACTGTTCGTCCTCGGTCAATGAACTCAGCTTCGCCTTGGAATCAAAAGTCTAATTTCATAAAAGAAATGCCGATCTCATGCCAATACATCTCCTACGATGAATGCACAGGAACCTAGTACATAGACTGTTTTTCTCTTCACTTAGATACCCAGGGATTATTTCCCTTTACAAATAAAAATAATTCTTTTCCAAGAAAACATATAATAAGAAAAATATTTTACTATATTATAAAAGGTGAAGATGCTGAAATCATGCCACAAAGTGAAAGGAAATAAAATATCTTTCCTCAAACCACCAAATATATAAAGAAAAAAATAATAATTATAATAATAAAATTAGATCTATCGATATATGCATGATATGAGAGCCATAAACATTCAAGGGACTAAACAAATATTTGACCAAAACAAACCAAAAATTTTGAAGTCAACAAAATCCTCAGAATAGAAGTAACAAACAAACCACTAAAATTTTCTAAGATATCAGGGGTAGACATCAACACAATTTCATGTACTTTAATAAGCCCATTTTCGCTTAGTGTTAGAATTATTAAATTAGTTATTTATCATTTAATACTAGGACACTATCTATGTGAAAAGAAATAGGTCCCAAATTCATAAAATCCGACTTTGTTTCCACTCAAGGATCAAAGCCAACTTCATTTCCAATACCAATATAAAATCACACCCTTTATAAATATTAACACCTAACCACTTAGACCCCTCATATAATCCTTTTCATAGCCCAACAAAAAGATATTATTGACAAAAATTGAACTTTAAAAAAATATAACATGATTGTATAAGACACTAAATACTAAATATGAAGACTACTAGATAGGCATCAATTCAATGCCAGTTCAATCAACCTTCATGCAACGAAGAAAAATCACTAACTCCTTTTGGATATTAATTTCCACATTCTTGTAATAAATAATTATGCTGACACTTGAGTTGCTAGTATTGTGTCAAAGTAACCATTTCTCACTACCTACGAATGTTGAACTACATGATGGTGTTAAAGTTAAAGACACAAAATAACAAAAAATAAAGATATGAAAAAAAATAGACCTACAAGACTATATTGGTTGAGTGTGATAGGGACACCAATAATTGAGACTAGAGAGATTTAAAGAATGTGGTAGTTACTAGTGTGTATCTATTATGCGATTAGTGGTATCGTGGAGAGACCTACCAAGAAGGGAAGTTGGTCTCGGGAAAGTATATTAGGGAGATCCATAGAGCATTTATGTAAATGAAGATGAGAAGTGTTGTCTTCAAATTGGGTTATGTTATTGTAGATTTTTTTTGTTGATAAGAAGTGGTAACAAAAGACTTATATCAATAGGTAAACAGTAGATTCAGGGCATGAGTTGTAATGACTCATGTTATCTCATCCCTTAATGGTCCTAAGGACATGTGGGGACCCGAACAACTTAGTACCTAAAAGACTTGAAAGCATGGCCGAAAAATGACTAACAAGACTCTATACAAAATAATGTCGGTCTCATGTCAATAGGTCTCCTACGATGAATGCATGATAACCTAGAACATAAACCATTTTTATCTTCTCTTAGCTACCCATGGTTCATTTCCCTTTCCAAATATCAATAATTATTTTCCAAGAAAATATAAAACTCGAAACTCAACAAAATGCCCCAAACACAAGAAACATATAAAACATTGAAATTTTCCAAGATATTAGAGATAGACATAAGGGTAGTTTCATGTACTTGAATGATCCCATTGATGCTTTGCATTAGTCTTGTTAAATTAGTTATTTATCATTTAATACTAGTTAAACACTATCTATGTGAAAAGAAATAGGTCATAGCCTCATCAAATCTAGCTTCATTTCCTGTCACAAATAAGAAACAAAGAATGTAATGATTAAATATGAAACATAAAACTTAAAATAACGAGGATCAAAGAAATGTAGCTGCAATGTTACAATGAAAAATACAAAATATAGAAGCCATTTTTACCTGAATTTGACATATAGTAATCTTGCATGATCAACATAACATGTATACCAAAATAAGAGTCCTAGGGTATTTCAATTTCCCAGTTATCATCTTGGTCCTCATTTTATACATTATGAACATGATATTCTCCAATTGGAACTGTCATTATGAGCCTCCAAAACATTATGTTCTGTATCAAGTTCATTAGAGAAATTTTTATATTGTTTTCTCCCCTTCTATCACAATATGATCGCCAAAGTGCTAGTGCTCTTTCATATGGAAAATTGTTAATGTCATTATTTTCTACATATAATATTAACCATGTGTCCACATGTGTATCATGCTTGTTCCTCAACTTTAACATCAAGAATGATAGTGCACTAAACATTCTCTCATCCTCCACTGATCCAAAAATCAAGGTTTGACACAAATCTGCTAATTTCTGATATGTTTTCTTGCAGGTATTGGCTAACACTTAAAGTAGTCCATAATATTGTTATAAAACCATTTTTATTAGGATTATCCAAAAAATGATATTACTTCCACATTGTTTCAGCAAAGTGTCCACCTTGTTGATACGATTTTGATGAATCTAAAATGCCTTCAATTTGTTCTCCATGTATCGATACTTTCTTGAAAAAGTGGTCTACTAAACATTTTAATCTCTTTTGAAAATCAACTTTTAAATTTCTTGGACATTGATAGTTGTTCCAATATTGAGGGTATACAACACACATGGCCTCCAACAATTTATATCGAGGAAATCATTCTATTATCTCTGATGATAGTGATCTTGAAATTTATATCAAATTTTGTCTTACTGAAATCACAATATTATCAAATTGGTCTCTAGACACGGGGAAATCTTTGGTGATTCATCCCATATTACTAATATAATGAAAGGGAACCATATACCTATGCAATGCGATACATAGTATCCCTTTTTCATCAAATGCCATTTTTTTTTTAGTATTTTCTATATTGATGATCTTAGTACAACTTGTAAACTCTAGACCAGTAAAAGATTCTAGCATCATATACAAATTATCTAATGCAAGGCATGCTAATTTTCTCACATTTGTGTATTCGGCAATATACATTGTGCGATTATAAGAAATTTTCATGAGGACATTCATTTCATGTAGCATAGGAAGAATTCCAGCCAATGTCAATAATGTCTCTATATCAGTTAGTCGAAAAATAATATCTTGAGATTTGTCTACATTGTAGCGATTTTCATACATCAACCCTACCAGATATTTGAACTAACTAAATAGTCTTTGAGCTAGTCCATTTAATGAGATCCATATTGTATCAACATCTTTCAGTAGTTTTTTTCCATCCATAACACCATCTGCAAATTTTTGAAACTCTAAATATCGTTTGGGACTAAGAGAAAAGTATGCATGAGTCTCATGTACAAGATCTTCAAATTTTGAAACTGATGGAAACTTGCTTACTATTTTAAATGAAAGATTCATCCTATGAGAGATACAATGAATATTAAGCATATATGGAAAAGCTGATAGTTGTAGTCTAACACAAAGGCCATTCCTTTGTCCTAGCATTACCGATGCTCCATCTTCTCCAATGCATACCAACTTTTTTGCAATCATTAAATGATCCATACCACTTTCCTTCAAACTATTAAGAACAAGTTCATAAATATTTTCATCTGTATAAGTATCTATCATATTTTTAATCCCATGTAGATATGAATTCCTAATATGGTCATTAACCATATAAATTATCATGCAGATCCATGAAGTATTATCTACAACCGTAACCTCATCCAAAGACAATGCCAAAAACCTAACATTTACAATCTTCTGTTTCAAATCATCCTTTTCTACTTGAGCTAGATATCTTGCCCATTCCCAACTAGTACTTACAAACCAATGAGAAGATGGAAAGTTTGGCACTTGAAGAAAAGATAGAAATTTCATGTGATCTAGATAATCTGTCATAGGAAGACCTTTACATAATATGTGAAATACAGTGCTCAATTGTATCATCTTGGATAACAAACTTCTTTCCATCGTCTTTTCAAATAGAGATATGATGGTTCCTCCACTTGCATCAAGTTTCCTCTTACTTATTAAATATTTTTTTGCATTCTTCCACACATTGGACATGTCGACATTCCTCAAAATATTTCCATTTGACAATATATTTCTCTTTACCATTTTAAATTTTATTTTCATACAATTTTCCTGCATGCTTTTGTACTGTATCTAGCTTCATCTGAGATTTCACTACCTTGAAAATTTTCCAACTACATGCAATACATTTAACTTCTCATAAAACCTCATTCACATTTGTAGGAGGTATTTTTTCAATAAATGGAAAACTTGAGAACCAATCATCTTGGAATTGTCTCCCTACAATCCACTAGCCTTTTTTCCTTTTTCGTGAATGGTTTGTGTCACCTTCCAAGGAAAAATATTTAACATTTTCATCACCAATTTCTATTGAAAATGCATTTATCTCACCCTGATCACTTGAGGAACCTATTCTTTCATGCATCATATGGATATCAAATTCATTTTCACAAGAGTTAACATCTCTCTCAGTAACATATTGTTCAAAGGAGCTTGAAGCATGAAGCCTAAAGTGTATTATTCGATTGAGGCTTTTGAAAGTATGATAATACATACATTTTACTTGATGGTTTATTTCTAGGATTATATTTTGACATCTCACTGAATATTACCCAAGTAAAATTTCAAATCGATCTAGAAACTTGAATCAGTATTTTCCAAGAGTTGAGAATTACTAGATTTGTAAGTAGCATTCAAAGTAAAACAAGTGTAATGTTCACAAAAACTATTAAGAATTTTTTTATTAAATTTTTTGTGACAAGCCCAAAAGAAAAAATAAATCATTATACACAAAACAATAACATCATGATTCATCATCTATAAAATAAATAACATCATTCAAATGTAAAATGTAAAAAAATTTCCATTAAATTAATTCATATATCCAAATCACCTAATGAACACTTGAAAGCTTTAAACAAAACAACAAAGTATTACAATAACTTTAATCATCCTTTGCATATATATATATATATATATATATATATATATATATATATATATATATATGGTGATAATGTTCTCCAAGGTCAAATATTAATTAGAATAGTTGTTTCTTGGACCTATAGTTTCCACTATACAGTTTTTAAGGTTGATGTATTTATAAACCAAATTATGCATACTCAAGCATAAATAGATATTTAATTCATGTATCCCCACCATAAAGTGACTCAAAAGATGCACATTTCATATATTCATACCTATGGTTTTTGTTTCTGGTGCTAAAATACATGTGGCTTTTGTTTCATGCCTTGTGGGACTTCTTTGGCTTGTGGTTATTATCTATGAGATGGCCATAAGAATAAGAAGTCATTCTACTACAATAGCATACCCCCATACCACTACAATAGCATAGTCGATCAATTTTTTCTATCAACAATAACACACCAGTATGGGTAGTATAACTTCAACATATTCTTAGGAACACACTCCTCACTACTTTATAACAAATTGTATTATATAGTTTAAGAAAATTTTATAGGAAAATGATGATGAAACATTGAGTCTTACTACTACAAGAAGAATAAACTTGTTTACTGCTACCAAGAAATGCTTATGACTCTACTTGTAGATGCCACAAACTTGTAATGTTATGACTATATTATTGAATACATCAACTAATGAAGATGCCTTTAATTTCCTATACACCAAGCTGCAAGTTGTCTAAGATTACTTCAGGACCAAACACTAGCTAAGGTCTGTAGTGTCCCAAATGTTATTAAGTTAAAATGATGATCTATTGTAGCTTCAAATATATAGGTCACAAAATTTTCTAGATATGTGACATGTACTACTTAGTTTCGTGCACACAATTACTTATATAGTTTATCATCATGGATCCAAGCACTAAGATCTCAGGTATACAATATCCCAACCAATTTCTACTGAAAAGACATTGATCTTCAATAGGCACCATTGCTCCAAGTCTTCACCGAAGTCAACTCACATACAATAGGTAAGAAACTATATATGTGTAAGTTGGGACTATCATAGATGTTATAGGAATTCCATTTTGATATATGACATTGATCTATAGGACACTGGTAATGATAAGTATGTCAAGCAATGATGACCTGTAGAGAGTTAGTAAAACTGTTCTGCTTCACGTCATTTAACCTTCTATCCAAATTTTCTTGAAATTGTAATCCATAATTAATATTACTGTTACTACTCATAGATCCATAAGATTTCAATCCTTGTCCTTAAGGAGGGATGAGCACACACTCTAAGGAGGACAAATGAAATTAAAACTTCTCGTTGTTCCACAGAGTTAAATTTACTCCTAAAGATACCAAGTTTATAATGGTATCTATGTCAATTAAAAAATGGCTATAGATCATGCCTGTGTTTGGGTTTATGCTATTCAATTTTCTCAAGGTTTGTAAAATTTTATTTCACCCCTGGCTAAACTCATCCACTACTCGTGTTCCTTACAACTTTGTGTTTCAGTTTATACTGTTCAATTTTCTCAAGTTTATCTTCACTCTTTCTCATGGTTTTTCTATATACTGTCTTGCAAGTTGTAAGAATGGGGATCCATGCACATTTACTGAGCTAATGAGATGCCTTAAAATGAGTGAAGTTTTGGTCAAATAGCCCTGAGTAAAATTATGGAAGGAAATTCCACTTTCTATGGTCATCAGAGTAGGATATTAAGTCTAACAACTCAGAGTCTCCTGTCACACTTTAGAGGTGTTGGGAGAGCTGCAAAGTCAACCGTGCAGATTAAGCACTAGGTAACTATTTGTGCTCAACCTAGTCTCCTAAATTGAGTTCATTTAATTGTCAACCAAGGTTGGTAAACTGCTGAAGTGAAGTGCACTGTATGTGCCTAACTGTTTGTTTCCCAATGCGTTGTGTTTAGTGTTTTATGATGTTTTTGGTCTTTTGATAGTTTTATGTTCACAAGGAAAAAAAGAACTAACTGCTAGTGGAAGGAAGCTACTGGTCAAAAACAGAGTGAAGCCTAATTTATTGATGACAAATGACAAATGCAAATGAAAATACTGAAACAGAATCAAACCTAAACTATGACTAAGCAGAATACAAAGCTTGATAATGACTTCAAGAAAATGAATCAAAACATAAACTTAACTTGTCCAATTCTTTCATTAAAGGTATTTTGGAAGAGCTTAAGAAATGGTCAGCTAAGTATACAAATTCTCCTAACTAAACAATTAAACAATCAGCTTATAATGATACAACATTTTATCCATGATTAAAGATTTGTTGAAACATATTTGGAGAAAAACATTGGTAACATCATAAGATCTCTCCTCTAAGACTAGCTCCTAATTCTATTCTGCAACTTAGTTTAACATCACTAAACCTTACTCAAAAGTTATAGATTTCTTTTTAAAGTAGTCTTTTGAGGAAAGGCTTTGTTTATGAAGTGGTAAAGAAGTTGAAAAAGTACTTCAGGCCTTGGGATGATACTGTCTTCTGTTCAGATGGTTATGAGTCAATTATAGATTTGGAACAAAAGAGATTTTGTAAATAATGAAGGCCGTATTGTTTAAGTTTAACAACTAATGTAATCTAATATGCAATGGATGACAACTAAATGTGGAATGTAAATATAATGAGCTAAGCTAAAACTGAACTAAGTTGTCACTAGTCTACAATAAACAGTGCTGAACTAACAAGCCATTATCAAACTTAAAACAAAATAACAGAGCATGAATTGAATGCAATTTGACTCTGAAGTACCCTAACTAAGTTATCATGCATTAATATATGGGATTCTACAGCCTGTTTTGTCCATCATGAATGGTATTTTGGAAGAGCTTGCTAGGACAATCCCGACTACACAATTCAGTGCAAATGCAAACATAAAGACTGAAAGCAATTTAAAAACTAAGACATCACAACTATCTCCTACCCATTAGTATGATATTTTGGAAGAGAGTTTTAAGAGTAAGATCAGCTATGCTACTTAGTGTAAACAAACAACTGAAACATTCAGTATCACAGTCATGCCTTAGACATCATAAGGATTTTTTGGAAGAGTTTACTAGAATAAGTTCAACTGTGATAATGAACAAAAGAAATTACAAATAAATCCTACAACACTACAGCCATTTCCCATTCATTATCATGATCTTTTGGAAGAGTTTCTTCTTTTGGAAGAGTTTCTTAGAACAAGTATAGTTATAGTGGCTAATGAAATTAACTATGAACTCAAACTTCAAAAACGTGAAAACGACTAAGATACTTATCTAGATTACGAAAGTAAAGCCGTGCAGGAGGCAGGGGCCCTCTACCACCAGACGGAATCTAACTCAAAATCAACTCAACGCGTTCAAAGCAATGCTGTCTTCTTCATTAAAGGAAAATAACTTGAAATAGAGTAGTCTCGGTCTTCAGAAATATAGCAGTTAATACATGAAATCTAAGCAAAATCTAGAGCTTGTCTCTCGGTTTCCCGAGTGCTTTTATAACAAATCTACATAACAGAACTTACAACAATACGGGGATCATTGTCTTTCCTTATCAAAATCATACTAGGACTCTAAAGATGGCAGCGTAAAGGGACAAAGGACGTCTGGACTGTCCTAGTCCTATTAGAATTCTGCCTCCTTGAATGAGTTCCCACGTACCAAAACCATGTCCAGAATTCGGTTCATTCTTCATGGTGAGCAACGAACGATGAGGACATGATGTGGAATATACCCATGTGTGGCTTTTCCTGAGAGGACACCTGGAACATGCTTGAACGTGAAGACAACTGCAGAATTGGCGGTTAGCTATGGAATGTCTGCATTCTGTAGCTAGTTTCAGTTCACAATGCATTACAATGACAAAATCACAAAACTTAGCAAGTTAGCCATGTTAATCATTCTAAAAGTAATTTTAACTAATTTCATTGATCAATTGGGCCTGGGATAAAAATGGACAAAGGAAAATGAGGTAAAGTAAGATGAAAGAAAGAACAATCTTGGGGCTCAACATACCCCCACTGCTGACTTCTTGCATGTCCTCATGCAACTTATTCCATAAACTCAGAGACTTCTGCAAGAACATCCAACCCTCTTCTTCTTCTTTGCCTGGAAGTTAAAGGTCTTCTTGGTTTCCTGATGACTAACTTGAACCTTAAGTTGATAAGTGCCCTGATTAGCTTCTTGTTCCTCTTTTTCAACTTTTCATTAGCCTTTTCCACTTTGTCCATTTGTAGAGATAAGGTTGAGTTCATACTAGTTTTGAGTTTGACTTGTTCCTTCAGAATATCATTCTCAGTTTTGATATTTTTATTAAGTACTTCCAGCTCATACCTATCCCTTCTTAACACATCTATTTCGGACAGTGGAGGACTAGGGGTTCTATCTCTACTCTCTGAAGCTTTCCTTTCCAATGTTTCAACATAGTCATAAACTTCTTGTCGTGCAGGGTCAATTTCAGGGGTTTCTTCATTAAAATCGTCTTCAATAGATGTTTCCTCATCTTCTATATTTATCACCCCTGTTTGTTTGATCTGTGTTTTACTTAGTTTCCCCTTGAGTCTATGGCTTCTTCTTGGCTGGGATGATCCCTCTCCTTTTTCTGTGGCAGATTTTCTGATTACCCTCTCTTTCTTAAGTTGTCTCTTAATCTGAGTCAACTTCTCAGAGATTATTTCTTCACTACTTTCCTGTATTGTTTTGTCAATTTCAATTTTAGAGGCTCTCCATTTTCTGCTTCTCCTTGTAGGCTGATGTTCAGGTGAGGGCTCTTTTGGTTCCTCAAAGTGATTTCTTACCAAGAAATTATCCCAAGTATCTTTTTTTTTGGCTAAATGGTGTTCAATTAAAATCTTAACCAAGCCATGATGGTATAGAGTTTTCTCTAGGAATTGGACTCTCCTTTGAACACCGGAAGCCATCTTTTTTAAGCTTTGAAGCAAGAAATAGGGAAAATTTAGCTCTTCCTCTAGAAAATGCATTATCAACCTAATATGGTAAACATAAAATGTGCCATATCTACCTTCACAAGTGATAAATTTTTGTAGAATAAGCAATATGTTTCTCCATTTATTTTTTAATGAAGAACTTGGAATTCCCTTTTTAAACATAGTGACATCCATACCTGGTGATTTTAGGATTTTCTTCCATGATTCATTATGAAATTCTCTGTTTTTAAACCATCTCTCTCCATGTCTAAGAAATCCTGTTGCTTCTGCAATAAAAACCTCCGTGACAGTGAATTTAACATCTCCAACTTCAACCTCGGCTCCTTTGAATGACCTTGCAAATGTTTTAGTAACTTCTTTGTGGAAGCCATTAAATTTCTCAAGAAATTGTAGCCATCCTACCTATTGCAACATTTCTCTACTTTGAGGGTATCCTTCCAGGTATTTTGTGCCCACTGGTTCAGTTCTTACAATGAGGCCCATAATTCCTTCTTCAATCTTCAGATTAGTACTCTTTCTGCTCACGGAAACAATAACTTCAACCTTCAAATTGATATACCTCTGGTTCACGGTGATAGTGCTTCAATCTTCAAACTGATATATCTCTGCTTCTCGGTGACAATGGCTTCAAATTCCACACTGATATACCTCTGCTTCACGGTGACAATGGCTTCAAATTCCACACTGATATACCTCTACTTCACAGTGACAATGGCTTCAAATTCCACACTGATATACCTCTGCTTCACGGTGATAGTGGTTTGATATTTCAAACTGATATACCTCTGCTCACGGTGATAGAGATATCTCTGTTTTGCAGAATGAAATGATGAAGGGCTGGCTATGGAATGGAGTGATGGAAGTAGTTACGGAACGAGTTAATGAAGTGAGGCGAAGAAAACAAATCAATGAGTGAAAAGACTGGGAGATTTTTACAACGGATTCAAAAATCATCATTAAATGATTTGGCTGGGTGACGTGAGGAAATCAAACACTTCAGCCTTTTTAACCGCTTAAATGATGGTCGGGTATAGAATTTGAAATGAAAGATTTTTATCCAAAGTTTTGCGGAGGGTATATTTGGCATGATCAATAAAAATAATCAAAACAACTTTTCGAATGATTCATAACTAGACTATACTAAAGTTTTTATGAAATGCCATTATAACCAGAACTTTTTACCTTTGCTTTTCATTTTCTTTTTGTGGTCTTTGTATACTTTGTTCTCCTCTGGAAGAGTCTTCATAATCCTTCTTGATTCTTCTTATTCGTGGATATATTGGATCATCTTGTTGCAATTCAAATGTTTGTTGATCAGTGCCTTCAGGATCTGTAGCTGCAGAATGACTGTCTGGCTGCAGAAAGTCTGATTAGCTGCAGAATATCTGTTTAGCTGCAGAATGTACCTGTAGAGAATTTTAATCATGGAATGGAGTGGTTTGGAATATACATAGAATATTTTATGGAATGAGTGAAGATAGGTGATGAAACATGGTATAATGGAATATGTATGAAGTGAATGATGAAATGGGTTGGATTCAATTTATGAAATGGAGTGGAAGAATATAGGAAATGGCCTGCAATCCATGACATGTGTTATTCATTTTGCAGAAAAACATCAAACTTTAAATTTTGATATGGAAATGAGGTGGATGAAGTATGGAATGAGATGAATGAAGTGAAGTATGAATGAATGAATGAAATGGAGTATGGATGGATAAGTGAATGGAATGAAATGAAATGAGATGGATCATAAGTGCAATGGATCTGAACTTATGATTTTGTAACAGCTGCTTGAAAAAACAAAATGGAAAAGTTAGAGTGTCAGAAAGACTCTGATTTTCACCCTATCTTTTCTGTATAAACATGCCAATCAATGATTGGTTTTCATGTTTATACCTTATATATTTTTTAATTTTTTAATTTTTAATTTTTTATATTTTTAATTTTTCAAAAGAAATGCTTCAGAAAATTCAATCAAGTTGATGAAGAAGAAAGATTCTTCTTCATTAACTTCACATCACTGTTTTCCTGGAACTTCTTGAAAAATTCTTCTCTTGAGAGTGGTTTGTGATACAGCTTCAATATATGACCATTCACAAGAAAAGTGACCTCTTCTTCATCTATTGTCTTGATTTTTACTGCTCCATTGTCAAAAATTTCAACAATTTCATATGGCCCTAGCCAATGTGTTTGAAATTTACCTTGAAAATCCTTGAATTTTGAATCAAGCAAGAGAGCCCAGTCACCTTCTTTGAATTTCTTCTCTTTGATGTACTTATCATGCCATCTAGTCCTTTGCTGTTGGACTAGACTTGTTTTTTGAATTGCATCTTGTCTGATCTCGTCCAATTCATTAATTTGCTCCAGTCTATGCTTTTGTGCCTCCGTTAAATCAAGTCCTAGCTGAACTGCCATTTTGAAAGTTTGAATTTGGAACTCTATGGGGAATAAAACTTGCTTTCCATAAACAAGTTCATAAGGAGTATGGCCTGTTGTGTTTCTCCATGTAGTTCTATAGGCCCACAAGGCTTCAATAAGCCTATCTACCCAATCTCTTCTATGTAAATGAATAGTCTTTGTTAGGATTCCTTCAATGACCTTATTAGTAGATTCCACTTGACCATTTGCTTGTGGATGATAAGGAGTAGATTTTCTATGCCTGATTTTGTACCTCTCCATCATTTGTTCCACTAGCCTTGATGTAAATTGAGCTCCTTGATCTGTAACAATTTTCCTTGGGACACCAAAACGAGTAAAAATATCCTCAAAAAGAAAAGTAACTACAGATGCTTCATTAGCAAAAAGTAATGGCTTGGCCTCTACCCATTTGGTAACATAATCGGTGCAAACTAATATATATCTCTTTTGTCTTGATGGAGGACTAATAGGTCCTACAAAATCCAAAGCCCATTTTTCAAAAGGTTCAATATGTACCTGAGGTTGTAATGGCATCTCACCTGAAGGAGAAGGTTTCCCTACCCTTTGGAAACTATCACACCTTTTGACATACTCTTTAGCATCTTTAAACAAGGATGGCCAATAATATCCTAAATGAAGGATCTTATAGGCTGTCCTCTTATCAGCAAAGTGTCTGCCACAAGGTTCATCATGACATGCTTTAAGAATCTCAGGCATCTCATCTTCCCGAACACATCTCCTAATGATCAAATCTGGACCTGTCTTGTACAACTCATTAGCAACCCATGAATATTTTGCACTATCATAAATGATTTTTCTTTTATCTCTTGCATTCATTATTGAAGGAAATTTTCCTAAAACTAAATAATTAGCAATGTCAGCAAACCAAGGAGTTTGGGTAGAAATTGCAAAAAGATATTCATCAGGGAATTGATCTTCAACTGGAGTGTTATCTTTGATGTTTTGGAGTCTAGATACGAAATCAGCTACTGTGTTTTGTTTTCCAAGCCTATCTAGAATGGTAATGTTGAATTCTTGTAAAATCAATAACCATCTTATGACTTTGCCATTAGTAATTGATTTGTTCATTAGATATCTAATTGCAGAGTGATCTGTGTGAACAAAAGTTTCATAGCCTGTTATATAGTGTCTGAATTTGTTTATGGCATGAACAACAGCTAAAAACTCTTTTTCAGTTACAGTATAGTTTAACTCTGAAGGAGTCAAATTTTTACTGGTATAGTAGATAGCATAAGGAATCAGGTCTTTTTGTCCCAATACTGCTCCTAGAGCTGTATCTGAGGCATCTGTTGAAATATGAAAAGGTAACTTCCAGTTAGGTCCCCTTAAAATAGGTGCTTCAGAGATTTTTGTTTTCAGGGTCTCAAAGGCTAACTGGCAATCAGAATTCCACTTGAATTCACAGTCTTTGGTAAGTAATTTGAAGAGTGGAGATGCTATCTTGGTGAAGTTTTCTATAAACCTCCGGTAATATCCTGTAAATCCTAGAAAACTCCTAACATCTTTTTGACAACTTGGAATAGATAAGTTAGAGATGACTTCAACTTTTGACTCATCAACTCTAATCCCATCCCTGAAATGTGATGTCCTAAAACAATTCCTTCAGTAAACATCATAAAACACTTCTCATGACTAAGTGAAAGATTTGCTTCTTTACATCTTTTTAAAACTTTTTCCAAGTTTGCTAAGGCTTCTTCAAATGTGTTTCCATAAAATGTGAAATCATCCATATATACCTCTACACAATCATGTATTAGATCTGAAAAAATTCCTAATACTGCCCTTTGGAATGTTGCAGGTGCATTGCATAATCCAAATGGCAATACTCGGTAAGCATATGTACCCCAAGGACAGGTAAATGTGGTTTTGTATTGATCTTCAAGTGCTACTTGGATTTGGTTGTAACCACTAAACCCATCTAAGAATGAGAAGTACTTTTTGCCAGCTAATGTATCTAACACTTGATCTATGAAAGGTAAGGGAAAATGGTCTTTAAGAGTAGCTTTGTTTAGTTCTCGGTAGTCAACACATACCCTCCATTTTCCATTTTTCTTTGGCACAATTACCAAAGGAGAAACCCACTGACTATCTGAAATAGGATAGATAAAATTAACATTTAACAATTTTTTCAATTCTTCTTTAACAATTTCCCTAAGATTTGGATTCATCCGTCTTTGAGGCTGTCTGATTGGTTTGCAATTTGCCTCTATATAGATGTGATGAGTACAAGTCTTGGGACTTATCCCTTTCATGTCGGTGTATTCCCATGCATATGCAGAAGAATGTCTCTGTAATACTTTGACTAACTCTTCTTGTTGAGATTTTTCTAGGTTTTTGTTTATGTTCAAGGTTTTGCCTGGAAAAATTTCACTTGTAGAGCTGCCAAATTTGTCCATAGAATGAAGAGACATCTGCCTAGATGACAAGAACTCAATATTGGATTCCTCTTGAAATGATTCATGTTTATGTTCTGGAGAGGATTCAAAATTTTCTAGAGTATTCAGAATTTGATTATCTTCACTAATTTTTGAAATTGTGAAGAGAGGTTGTAAATCTTCTTCATCCTCTATCCATTGAGTGTCATCTAGATCTGTAATTGTCCTAGCTGGAGGATATAAAGTGAATTTCTTAGTTGAACTACCATCAGAGATATACATATCACCGGATCTACAACTAGTAAAAGCATCAGCTGTAGCCAACCAAGGTCTTCCTAATATAACAGGATGTCCTCCTAGATTATTCTTAGGAGTTAGGATCATGAAATCCACAAGGTACTCCCAAGAATCTAGGGACACTGGAATGTCTTCTATTACCCCATCAGGTTTGATCACAGATCTGTCTGCTAATTGTAATAATGTGGGTGTAAAGAGAAGATTAGGAAGTTTCATTTTATCCATGATTTGTCTAATCATGATATTGATTGCTGCTCCTAAATCAATGAGTGTGTTTTGGATTTCAATTCCATTGATGTGAATTTTAACAACTGGATTTCCTGGGTCAAGATACTTTGGAATAGCAATCTTGCCCATCATAATGTCTACTATTTTTCCTGCCAGTTGAATTTTCTTTGTTTCTCTTATTCTTTTTCTTGTTTTCTTCATGCTCAACTCCTTTATTGTTTTGGCTAAAATTGGAATTTCCTTGATGGCTTGTAATAATGGAATTTTAATGCAAACATTTCTCAGCTCATCTGGGAAATCATAATTAGGCACCATGATTTGTTTTTCTACACCTCTATCAATTTGTAATCTTTTTGGAAAGGGAGGTATAGAAGTAGATGTGGATGGTTGCTCTAATACAGGAGTTGAAATTATTGGATCTTTTTGCTTTAATTTTTCAGTGTTTGGGTCTTGAAAAGATGTGTCTTCCTCAAGACTTTTATTCACCCGTAGAGAGTCTTCCTCAGAGTTATCTTGTTCTTGTATGATCACGGAAGGTTTCCTCTTTTCAAGTATTCTTCCAGACCTAAGTTGAACATCACTAAGGTCTAGAGGAGTAATTAAATAAGTTGGAAACTGTTGGCCTTCTATCATGTATGTGTTCTGAGGATTTTTATTATTGGGGTTTGGTATGGGTTGAGCAAGCAATTGATTTGATTTTTGAGGAAATGGTAATGGAAGTGGTTGATTTTGATGTGGTGGATTCTGATGATGTTGTTGAGGATTTTGTTGAGGATTTTTAGGATAAAAATGTGGGTATGGTGGATAGGATGGTGGATACTGATAGTACTGAGAGTATCTTCCAAAGGGATTTTGTGCTCCTTGTGCCCAAGCTTGAGATTGATTTTGAAATTGAGGCCAAGGTTGCTTCCAAGAATTCCAAGGTGGATGTTGATTATACATTTGATCATGGAATCCTTGTGTTTGAGGTCCCTGCCAAGGTCTTCTAGAGACAAAATTAAGAGATTCTGTGGAATCTGTAGGAGTTTCCTCCTGAAAGACAACTTTGAGACTAGGAAGAGAAGGACAATTCTTGGTCTCATGTTTTTCAGAAAAAATGACACAGGTCTCTACAACTTTTACATCCAATGGACAATCTCTCAAGGCATGTTTCTTTCTACATTTGGGACAAAAGATTTCCAAGGCATCAGATTCAGCTTTTTTCTTGTTTTGTATCTTAAGGGTGTCTATTTGTTCACTAAGATTGTTTCGGGGAAAATCACCCTAGAGGTTTGTTGGGTTACAACCTCCACAGAGCAGGGCATGCTACTCAAGAAGGACTCACACAACCATACATGTTCATGAAAAACTAAATAGAGAAGATCGAGGAACTTACCCGTAGGTCCTACGGTTGAAGCAAATCCCGCGGGGTCCAAACCCCCAGCAACCCTTCTTCCTTCTTAACCTGAAAGACAAGAAGAAACAAGCACGAAGAACTGGTTGTACATCATATATCTACTCTAAATGTCAAATCCATATGAAACATTAGATAAACCATAATAAATTCTTAAATAACAATATTCTCATATATGCAAACGGACACTAACACGTATATTTCGGGAAAAAGATGGTTCTTCTGTATTATAAATAGCATGTACAGAAATAACGAGTGGAGAGATCACCTGAATCCTTCCATGATCTTCGAGACCGTCGTCCGGATCCGTCCCACCCTTGCCTCGCTAAGATTCCTTCCCAACTGGTGCATACGAGATGACATATATAGAGATGAGCATCTCCAGGAAACAAGGGTTTCCTGTAATGAACTGGGAAGTGCAGGAGGCACGGGAATTCAGACTTGGATAGAGGATTCCAACAAAGTATAATATCAATAATTTCTCTCTCCCTTAGGCCATGCACATGAGGGGCTTTTATACTCCCTCAAAGTAGTTTCAACAGTTAGAAACAGTTGGCCACGTGTTGGGGTGGTTGAACTACCAGAGTAACTATCAACCCAACCCGAAAATAGGGATTTTTTATATATTTTTTAATGATTTTAATGGCATACGTGGAAAAGTACATGTGGACTCGCGTATACACGCGGAAAAGTCTGGGCATAACTGCGTATGGGGATTTTAACACTGTTTTTTAGTGAATTTTGTCCAAGTCTATAGGAATGGGTGACCAAAGCCATAAAAACAATCATGAATCATATGAAGGTGAAAAATGATGCTATAACAAAGACTCCCTAAGATGTCAGATTTAAAATAATCAAGCATATGTCCTATTTCTGATCTACTTACTGTCCCATAAGCAGACTTACTTGCCCTTGCAAGAGCAAGATCTCTTAGACCTTTTACAGTTTTAGATTTCCCTCTTGAAAGGTTGATACATAACTCAGATATTTCAGGTAATGTGAGCTGTGATATATCCCCTTTTCCCATCATGTTAAGGATATCCAACCATTCATCCCTAATTGTTTTCAACAAAAGAGCTTTTAAAGTGTCTTGATCTCGGTTTTTCGTTTTTTCTCTTTTGATGTTGTAATGAAATCTCTCCAACAAATCTTCCAAGTTTTCATCTTCTTTTTGTAACATCTTAAACACTTCTTCCTTATGATTGACCGGCATACAATAATCCAAATACCTCTCTAGAAATACTTGTTTCATGTCTTCCCATGTCCTAATAGAACTGTTGATCAAACTCATAAACCACTTCAATGCTGCTCCTTTCAATTTTGAAGGAAATAGTTTAAGTTTTTGAGCATCTTGTAAGTAGTCATAAGTTCTACACAGGATTTCAAATTCAAATAGGAAGGTTTCATGATCTTCAGTTTTAAGTCCATAGAAGTTTGGAAGGACAGAGGGTGAAATGTTTTTCATGGTTGTATTAGTTTCTTCATCAATTATAGGGAACCCAAAAGAGCTTCCCATTTCTCTTCTACCTCTTCCCCCTTCTGCACCTCTACCTCCTTCTCCTCTACCTCTACCTCTACCTCCAAATAATGTGTGTTCTCCATTAAAGACTCCTCCTCCTACTTCTTCTGCCATTGTTGACTCTCCTGTGGAAGTGGAAAAGTTTGTGTCCCTAACAGGAGTCTTTAGATCTTCTTCTAAGGCAGGTTCAGTGGATGAAGTAAAAGGTTTATCTAATGGAATATCTGATCTTAGGTCTTCTAGAAGCCTAGGATCAGTAAAGGATGGAATGTGGGTCTGAGTTGAAGGTGTACTAGCTCTTGCTCTAGGTGAAACAAGTGGTATTCTAGGAATCAAACTTTTGTTTCTGCTGGTTATGAATCTACCCCTTGAGTCTCTCTCTCTATGCATATAATTGTTTTTGGGAGTTAAGAAACAAAGGTTACCTAGTTTTCACTTCCCCGGCAACGGCGCCAAAATGTTTGTGCTCAACCTAGTCTCCTCAATTGAGTTCATTTAATAGTCAACCAGGGTTGGTAAACTGCTGAAGTGAAGTGCACTGTATGTGCCTAAGTGTTTGTTTCTCAATGCATTGTGTTTAGTGTTTTATGATGTTTTTGGTCTTTTGATAGTTTTATGTTCACAAGGAAAAAAAGAACTAAGTGCTAGTGGAAGGAAGCTACTGGTAAAAAACAGAGTGAAGCCTAATTTATTGATGACAAATGACAAATGCAAATGCAAATACTGAAAAAGAATCAAACCTAAACTATGACTAAGCAGAATACAAAGCTTGATAATGACTTCAAGAAAATGAATCAAAACATAAACTTAACTTGTCCAATTCTTTCATTAAAGGTATTTTGGAAGAGCTTAAGAAATGGTCAGCTAAGTATACAAATTCTCCTAACTAAACAATTAAACAATCAGCTTATAATGATACAACATTTTATCCATGATTAAAGATTTGTTGAAACATATTTGGAGAAAAACATTGGTAACATCATAAGATCTCTCCTCTAAGACTAGCTCCTAATTCTATTCTGCAACTTAGTTTAACATCACTAAACCTTACTCAAAAGTTATAGATTTCTTTTTAAAGTAGTCTTTTGAGGAAAGGCTTTGTTTATGAAGTGGTAAAGAAGTTGAAAAAGTACTTCAGGCCTTGGGATGATACTGTCTTCTGTTCAGATGGTTATGAGTCAATTATAGATTTGGAACAAAAGAGATTTTGTAAATAATGAAGGCCGTATTGTTTAAGTTTAACAACTAATGTAATCTAATATGCAATGGATGACAACTAAATGTGGAATGTAAATATAATGAGATAAGCTAAAATTGAACTAAGTTGTCACTAGTCTACAATAAACAGTGCTGAACTAACAAGCCATTATCAAACTTAAAACAAAATAACAGAGCATTAATTGAATGCAATTTGACTCTGGAGTACCCTAACTAAGTTATCATGCATTAATCTATGGGATTCTACAGCCTGTTTTGTCCATCATGAATGGTATTTTGGAAGAGCTTGCTAGGAAAATACTGGCTGTACAATTCAGTGCAAATGCAAACATAAAGACTGAAAGCAATTTAAAAACTAAGACATCACAACTATCTCCTACCCATTAGTATGATATTTTGGAAGAGCGTTTTAAGAGTAAGATCAGCTATGCTACTTAGTGTAAAAAAACAACTGAAACATTCAGTATCACAGTCATGCCTTAGACATCATAAGGATTTTTTGGAAGAGTTTACTAGAATAAGTTCAACTGTGATAATGAACAAAAGAAATTACAAATAAATCCTACAACACTACAACCATTTCCCATTCATTATCATGATCTTTTGGAAGAGTTTCTTAGAACAAGTATAGCTATAGTGGCTAATGAAATTAACTATGAACTCAAAGTTCAAAAATGTGAAAACAACTAAGATACTTATCTAAATTACGAAAGTAAAGCCGTGCAGGAGGCAGGGGCCCTCTACCACCAGATAGAATCTAACTCAAAATCAACTCAACGCGTTCAAAGCAATGCTATCTTCTTCATTAAAGGAAAATAACTTGAAACAGAGTAGTCTCGGTCTTCAAAAATATAGCAGTCAATACATGAAATCTAAGCAAAATCTAGAGCTTGTCTCTCGGTTTCCCGAGTGCTTTTATAACAAATCTACATAACAGAACTTACAACAATACGGGGATCATTGTATTTCCTTATCAAAATCATACTAGGACTCTAAAGATGGCAGCGTAAAGGGACAAAGGACGTCTGGACTGTCCTAGTCCTATTAGAAGTCTGCCTCCTTGAATGAGTTCCCAAGTACCAAAACCACGTCCAGAATTCGGTTCATTCTTCATGGTGAGAAACGAACGATGAGGACATGATGTGGAATATACCCATGTGTGGCTTTTCCTGAGAGGACACCTGGAACATGCTTGAACTTGAAGACAACTGCAGAATTGGCGGTTAGCTACGGAATGTCTGCATTCTGTAGCTAGTTTCAGTTCACAATGCATTACAATGACAAAATCACAAAACTTAGCAAGTTAGCCATGTTAATCATTCTAAAAGTAATTTTAACTAATTTCATTGATCAATTGGGCCTGGGATAACAATGGACAAAGGAAAATGAGGTAAAGTAAGATGAAAGAAAGAACAATCTTGGGGCTCAACAGTAACACCTATATTTTCCCTTTTGTGTTGCAATAATATTGTTTTGTAGTTACATTATATTATGTAGATCAAGACTTTTCATTTGTTATTAAGACACAATCCATTATATTTGCTGATTGAGGTAATCTCATGCTTCATATAAACTTATTCCATATATGAGGTTAGCAATCTATTTCTGTGGAATGGTGTTGCAGTGTCGAACTTAATAGCAAAAATTCATTTAGTTGGTGATGTTGTTATTGCAAGGTGTCAAAAGTTGCATTTGCTGGTTTGAAAGTTCAATGTTGTTTTGGTGGGAACAAATATTTAGTTTGTTATATGTGCTTAGTAAAGGAGCATGCTGATCCATCTTATTAAATATTCCATTTTTCATTTATTTGAATTGTCACCTCATGCTCTGCAACCCATTTATGGGTAACTGCTAATGCAACTCACATGAAATGCTTTAGTAGGCTTCAATGTGCTAATGTCTGAATGAGGAGGGTCTCCAAAAATCCCCTGGGCTCTCTCAATAGTCAACACCCTATGTTACACAACTTAATATCTCCATTGGGAAGAGACCTGAAGTTAAGATTCCCTTGGAAAATAACTTGTAGTGTTGCAGATAGGTTTCTATTAGTGCCTCAAAATGAAGGGATCTTTGAAAGGATTAAAGTAACATACTTCATACTGGAAAATTTGTATGGGTTTTCGGGGCTTGAGAGATGACAAGTGCTACTTCATTACCAAAAAAATGTACCTATGGCATAAAATATAGTAAGGAATTGCAAAAGGGGAAATAAACATTATCGAAGAGGTCTTAGATCAAACGCAAAATATTAGTTCTAGAAAAATAAATAAAAATATTTATCAATGCAAAAAGAAGTATTTATGTAGAATAGGGTCAATCTTTTCAAAATCTATGCAATATAGATCTATTGCATCTATTCAAGTTTATTGCAATGTTTTTAAAAATCCATATATCATTTATGCACAATATCTTGTAGGTTTCAATTCTCTCTGCTTAATTGTAAACATTTCAACAGATTTTCTCATTCAAAATATTAGTTTCATACATGGTTCAAACATGAGTATATTTGTCCAACCACTTGTCTAATTCACATGAAAAATATGGGATCAATTCATTACCTTAGTGTTAGTGGGGTATGTAAATGGTTCATTATGTTAGCTTATCCCTTCATCATCTGTGAAAAGTACATGTGATCTATTGGAGACAAAAATAGTGCTACAGGTATGCATAAAGAAGAATCTTAAGGCTGCAAGAACTTACAATATAGGACATGAGACTGATAGATTTACTTCTGTACAATGAATTCCATGAAGAAGGTTTTATAAATGATATTTTTCAAGTGTTTACCATAAAATCATATCCCACTGAATCATCACATTACACTGTCAACACCAATGAAAATTGTAATTAAAAATGGGAATCAAAGTCCCAACTCAACTAAGGATCTCTATTTCCAACAATTCCTACTTTTTATTGAACAAAACTTAAAAATACAAGCTCTGAAGAGAAGAATATGGTTTTTATGGAAATCTTTCCACAAGCATTTATTATCATGACCGATGTTTTCAGAAATTATGTTCTACATAAGTTTTTTGAGCATGGATCCACAAAGCAAAGGAGCAATCTGGAAAATCTGCTTACTGGCCATGTTTTAACACTTAGTCTTCAAATGTATGGCTACCAAGTTATCCAGAGGTTAACCATTTGATTGCATATCAAATTTGAAAATGATTTCTTAAACTGTCCTTTATAGGCTTGTTTTTATTGTTTTCATCTTTTAAATTGTATGCCATTTAAATCCTACATGGAAGGGTATAATGAATTTGGATGAATTTACTGTTTTCTATGGAACTAAGATGTTATACCTAAAAAAATTCCTAGAGTAATAAGTTGAATGTTTAAGCACATGTTCACCTGTAATTATGGACAACAATAATTTTTTTCTTTATGTGCCTCATGTTTTCTATAAATATCCACTATTACCAGCTTCACATTTTCCAACTCTATTTTGGGCTCGTATTTGAACTAAGGTTAGAAATTTAGATGTAAATTTTAATCTGTCTATCTCTCATAGCAATGTAGGGGTTATTTGAAGGATTCCTTCTTAATCACACCATCCAGTTCAACATTTTTAATCTTTTATTCATGGGAGTTGAGAACACAGATTGAATGTTGTGTTATGTTTATAGTTCCTTGAATTTTAGGGAAATTATGAATCCTGAGGTATTCATATTTAGCACATTTTTTGGGTTCTTGAAGGTTAATGAAGTTGGTCCTACTAGTGGTTTTCAAATCCAGTTGAGCAAGACTAAGATCTGGAAGAAAGTAAACAATATTTTTCAACACATTGAAATACAAGGTAGCATTTTAGGTTGCAAGGGATTGTGTGTGGGTAGGTGCAAATATCTCTTATCTGTAATACCTGAAATGCATTTTATAAATAGCGAAAATGATACTCCATGAATCAAATGTTCAAGATTAGAAGATAAAATAGTGACTTTCCTTCACTTTTATTTCTTTTATTTCCACTTTTCTGTAATGGAAGAAATTATTTCAAAGCAGTAAACATTTGTGTTGCTTCCCAAGTTCCTCTAGAAGAATATTCACTTTTATGATGAAGAGAATTCAATTCCATACTGACATACTGGGAAATTGACAAATATGAGGATAACAACATGCATCAGGTTTTTCTACTAATGGTCTTACGATATAGTACTTCATGCCCAGAAAACAATGAACAATATACACACAATGAGAGTAGCCTTGAGAGTACAATGTCAAAATCTCCCGCCCTCCCCCACCCCTCCTCCACTTCTCTTCTAAATTTTATTGTCAATTTTTTGTAACCACAACAATGAGTAGCCCCAATCAATTACTACATCCAAATTTGAGAGAAGAAGAAGCATGTAGATAGACTAACATAGTGGATGGAAAATTGTCTCAAGTCATATAAAAGGCAAGGCAAGCAATCCATTGGTATCCAATGATAGATTATGTGAGAAATAATTACCTTCTCAAGATATTTTATAAATTGAAGATTCAAAATCCATGTTGAAAACATATTTTTAGAAGTCTAGAAATCCTTTAAACATATCTAAGATCAAATATAGGAAGAGCCACATGTTTGTCATAGGAAGACCACAGAAGGCTATAGATAAAGTGCCGCTTCATATCAAGATAGAACCTACAAAAAATAAATGAATCCCATACCCAAAAAATTCAAGACAAAATCCAATTGAAACCTGTACGGTCACTCCTCAACGCTACCCATATTTCCTGCAATTAAATTCAACAAAACCCTTTTCGAAGATCCACACTTTCCAAAAATTCATTCTCCATGGAATCTTTTGGAAGAAAATAAAAAAAATACGACATGACCCTTGCTTTGATCTTCATTCAAGTTTTATATCATCAAGCACAATATGCCTTATTACATAAGCTACACAGATCATAATTTTTAGGTATTTAAATCTACTCAAGCCGCAAGGAATTTCATATCGTTTTCACAGAGTGCTCAATGTTAAATAAATATATTAGATCAGTGTTGTTTTATAGAAATCAAACCTACAGATAGATAAGTTTCCCTAAGTGTGGTGGAGGCACTTAGAACAACATATGAAATAAACTTGACCTTTTCCTTAAGATAAATAGATAAGAGAAGAACACCTACTTGTGATCCTTCTCTATTCTTCGTCTCTCTTTTGTCACTCCCGTCACTCCCAATTGAACTGAACTCATTTGGTTGGTATTTGTAACTACTAACAGAAGAAAAAAAATGACATAAAAGAATATGATCTATTCATCTTAATCAAAATGTATCGATTGCATTTGAAAATACATATATAATAGCATGAACACATGTATTGGGAAAATAAAAAATATATTTATTATAAGATAGAAGGAGAAGTTACAACCAGTTGGATCAATTCGATGCCAAATCCCTCCAGCTTAAGTGCATCCTCATCACAACATTAATCTAGTAGAATAACATTACTTGCAAACAATACCTCAAAGAGCTATAATCTTACCAGCATAACACTACAAAAATTCAAGCACTTTCTCTCCTTTTGCACTATGATAAGTGCTCAATTTATAAGAAATGAGGGTAGTTTGACATTAATTAATCATTGAATGGATTTTCCATAAATGAATGATGGAGTTTCCTTATTCAATGGGATAAGAGGATAAGTGATTTAATGGCTCCATGGTGTTCATATTCAAGGTTATCAAATAGCATGATAGTTGGAACCACTTCTAGAAGCCACTAGAAAGTGGGAAGATTCCCATAATCATTTGAACAATTCTTTCAAAGTTGAACAACACACTGTTAAGTGGGCCTAGGTGCTCCGAAACACTGTTTTGCATGGGAGTAAGTTCTTTGCAAATAACTTAATGCAGTCCAGGGGTGCGTTGGTGGCTCAATGGAGAATTTCAGCTAGACTTCAAGCAGTGACACTTTCATGGATAAAAACCAGTAATGGGATGACTTGTTTAAGGCAAGTAGAAACTAATTTAGGGTATGATAGACCCTATTTGCTCTGATCTAAGTTTCGGGAGTGATGCCCAAATTGACCTGTAACAAGTATGGAGTTGGTACTTCAACATGGAGTACATCCACCTGCAAATACATCGAAATATCCTAGCGAGTCCCTTTATCAAAACCAATATATCCTAGAAACATATTGGGTTGCACTTTCATGGCCAGAGGTAAAAAAAAATTAGATGATCTATGGGTATTACAAATATTGGGTGAATAAAGCCTTGCCTAGAGGGATGGAGTCGACCGAATCCACTTGGGCAACGCAGGGAATTCGAAAAGCATTCTCCCACAGAGCATCAACATTGTCAAATTTGGAGCATAGACTCGCACACACTAGCACTTTGAAGCATTCACCTGTGAAATTTAGACACAAAACTCTCACTAATGGGACTGTAGAATTTATAAAACCCGAATTCAACCGTAGGGGGCAATTTCAAACAAAAATGACCAGCAACCCGTAAGGAAATTCAACTTGCAACTCGTAAATCTGGGCTATTCTAACCAAAGTCAAGTTGTAACTAGAAAATCTGGGTGAATGCCATTCGAATCACCCTCCAACTAGTAAATCAGGGGCGAATGCCATTCGAATCACCCTCCAAAGTAGTAAATCGGGGGCGAGTTCCATTCTAATCACCTTCCAAACCAGTAAATTAGGGGCAAAGCAAGCCAATCCAACCTCCAAAGGATGCAAATAAGGGTTTTCATTGTTTATGCGCCATTATTTATTTAGGCTAAAATATAATAATTAATTATTTTTTAAATAATTTTGGGGATAAATATACAAAAGGGGTTTTATATAAAAAATTCTCCCTTCCAAAATCTAAAACCCCTTGAATTTCACCTTTGGGCTAAAATTCGCCCCTAAAATTTTCTATGAAGCCGATATGGGCACCGCTTGACCGGCTTCGTATCGAGCTTCAAAGTGATGTGCATAACTCCTAAATATCCTACAATGCCCTTCATCTCTGAGAATTTCATGGGGAACAGATCCTGGTATTCATGCAACAATTCAATGACCTTTCTCACTGTGTCATCATCCCAATAGTCCCCAATCTTCGCGAACTTGGGCTCCACTTCCAAGCCTATGTTGACTTGTTAAGTCTTGAAAGGTTGTGTTATGTCTGGAATTTCTACTTTATGACCTACAACCTCATGATTTCCTTCTGATTCAAGAATATTAACATTACGCGGATCCTCCTCACCGTATTCTACCATCATATTGTAACCTTATCGAGTTTATTCCAACTACGCAACCCAATCATGTTGTACCAAAGCACTTGGCTCAATGGTAATTCAGAATACTCATGCTTTGACTTGTCAGAGAGAATCATTAATACAATATCCATCGACAAAATTATAATTCAATAAGAACGCTTCTGACATCTCATACCAATCTGTGGTATCGTGGCACAAATTCATTTCACGATACCATTGTTGAGTTATTATATCCAAGGAATGAAACAAGATATGCACGCATTTTGGTTGAGGTTCTTCACCCTAAGTGACGGTCCATCGATATAAATTCTCGCGAGGATCATCCCTACCATTGTACTTCTCCGTGATCTTATTGTCTACATGGCTAATCCTGAGTCTTATTAGACTTCAAAAATCCTTCCATCCTTGTAAGATTACTCTGTGCGCGCCCCACCATCAGGATGGAGTGGACATCAATGCAAAGTCCAAAGCTCCGTATCTTTTTTCCTCAGGTACCTTCTACTCAAATTCATCCAGAAAAAAGACAACATTCCTAGTGCCATCATAAAACGAAAAGTCACACACTTCCGACGTGACACAAAAAAGTGATTTGGTAACTGTTACATTGCTTCATAGACACTTCATGCAAGTGGTTCTGCCATTGCTCCAATTCTTCGTCGGAGTCTAAGCCACACAAACTATTGCGTTCCCAATGTATTTTTCCATTAGTGGTGGGATTAATCTATTCTTCATCCTATGTAGTAATCAGATAGATCTTATCAATGTCACCATATTCATGTTGAACAGGTTCAGTATAGTGTGCACCTTCATAAGGGTCCAAAGGCACCATGACCCAAGTACCATTCTTTTCAAATACCATTTTTCTATTCTTCAAGTTGATTATAGCATCCATGTCATAATCCCAATAAAACCCAAGCAACGCAGGATACAAATTTCTATCATGAACGATTTCAATAAATTCGAAGTAAGACAACACACTTTCTCCATCATCCTTGATATCTACCTTGATGCCATGCAGTCTGATGCCATGCAATAGACCCATATGAATGATCTTCTATTGATATTTGTGATATTCCCAAATGGGAAAAGCAGGAATATAGTGCAAAATGTTGGAACAATAGTGTAATACATCATATAAAATAAAGAGGCCAATATGGAGACCTTGTATTCATTATAATAGCAGTAAAATATGCATAAGAAATGGGCCATAAGATGTGTTGTAGCTCCTAGAGACAACCTAGAGTTGTGATAGACCAGTGACTAGGACATCTTAGCATAGCAAGGAGCATATAGTATAATGTGTGAAGTTGTCAGCTTCAGCTCACATGCTATCTCCTGTAAACAGGGAAATAAACTAGAATGGGACCAAACTCTTAGAAACTGACACAGGAAAAGAGATATTGTGGAGGCAAGATGTAGAGCTCCAATACAAAAGCAACAGACAATTCAGAGACAGTTTACTGCAAAGCGGGCCGATTCAGAAGTACTTCACAGACATAAATTATCAGAAGGTGTATGTAGTGAAAGAAATATTGAGAAGATATTAGTTAACATTGAGCTGATACCCAGATATACAATACCACCATGCATGGGCTTACCAATCTAAGAATCCATACATGATAATAGCATTTTAAAAGCACCCTCCCAAAGCAACTAGTATAGCAGAAGTACGGTTAAGATGAATAATGGAACAGAATATCATGCATGAGCCATATTTAAAGTGCTTGATTGATCCGAGCATGGGCATCAACTAGGATAAATCCTTACCAGAAATCAGTGAGCCACTCGCATTCCAAAACATGATACAAGAAATATGGATGAGATGAAATGATATATTTAAATAACATATAAAAGAGAGTTATAGACTGTGAAATACCAAAGACCAGAATCCTCTTTGACAGACAGAACTCCTCCTCACTGAGACCCTATGGGCTTTGAGCCTTCATACAAGAGTTTTACAAACTGTATACAAAAAGTATTTCACTGCATAATTTTCTGATAAAATATGGAACCTTTACAATGTACTTCTTCATGGTCTTTATAAGAAAAACTAAAACCTAGCGAAAGAGGTAGGTGATGAACATTTAATTGTATCATTAAAACAAAATGGCGGAAACATTTTTGCCCATACTGCTGAATGACTGTGCTGTGCTATTTGTACTCTGTGACCTGAAAACTGAAATAAATGCACTGGGTAGAAATCTCTTCCGAGACACGGTAAGGCAGTAAAATCACACAAATATCCGTCCTTGCCTGGGAAGAAAACTCTGTTGAAATAAAACCTTGAGGACATCATTTTCTTTGTATAAATCTTTCGGATGATGTGCAGGATCTTCAATTTGGTTCTCTACTTCAAAAGGCTAGAACAAGCCCCCCAAAATCTTCAGCTACCTGTATTTAATTCTCTGCTGATCACTGATATTCTTTCTCTGCCCCATTGATATCTTCATCTGAGAAATCGGCGCCTTGAATGCTCTTACAGGGTTTTGACAAATCTGAACCCTACCTCCTTTAATTGAAGTCTTGTCGCTTTGGCTTCCGAGGACTTTCCTCATAATTCTGCTCTGAAATTGGTCCTTTGATGTGTGTTCTATCACAGCAATTAAGACTGTGAGTCATAATAGTTCTCCGTCGCTGCACACCTACATAATCCACAAAGCCGTTACGGAAAACCACGCACGAGAAGGTGAACACAGTGGGGATAATGGCAAGGTTAATGGAAACGATCGTGTAAACTGTGATATGGTGAAACAACGTAGGGTGGCGGAAAGATGCAGCGAAGGAATGGTAGATGAGCTGGCCAGAGAAAAACATTAAAATATAACGTATAAATGAAATATATAAATGGCAGAGGAATAACTGCGATAACACGTCGGAAGATGACATGGAGGAACAGAATCAATGGCAGAGTATGCAGGAGATATGGACCGTTCAATCTCCCGGTGAGATCGACGATTAAAAACACACCGGAGGACAATAAGACAGTGGGCCAGGGGCGCGATAGGCTTGGGTTAATGTTCGTGCAACCTCGGGGTATGACGATCGTCAGATGGAGACCTTCAGATCGGAAAAATGACAGTGATATCGCTGCGCGTCCTGGGTCGAACATTAATGCCCAATGGAGAGTGGTTTCAAGGCCATGCGCTGGGACGTGTGGCGAGTGCTGGGTGGAATCGCTAGCCGAACGGGAATTACCGCCTATAGGCGAAAGGCGGTGCGATGGATACCGGGTAGTTTTTAAACAGAGCACGCGGGGTGGGGACCACAAGGCAGAAGAGATGTGGTACGTTGATCTATGGTTTGATCAGACGGCCCAGAACGCGCCCGATATGCATTCGGTAAGCGCCTTTCGGCCTGACATGTGGTTACAGCCTTTGGTCGCGCGGAGTAAGAAAACAGAGGGGCCAGGGCCGATAGGGCTAAACCTTAAATATTTCAAATATGAAATTTTCAGCCATTTATGAGGTGTTTTGGAGGCGTGAAATGGCAACGATGGGCACAAAAATGATTTTTCAAGTCTGCAAGAGGAAATTCGAAAGATTTTATGCCATATTGCCTATGAAAATCTTATAGGAAGATGATTGTGATCAACATCGGCTCCACCTGGGGACGGCATGTCCGTCCTTGGACATGTCGAGAACTCGTAGACCCTCTAATCATCCCGTATACAGACTCTGCTTCTTCAGCCCCTCCATTTTTCACTTTATAATTCATCACAACACCGACATTATTCAAACAAAACAAAAAGGAAACTATTATACAATATAATACATCATGCTTCCTCAGCCTGAATCAGAACTGAAAGTAGGGTTTAAGAAATTGACCATTCACAGGGGCATCCAGCAAGTCGCCCTGTAAATTTTCCAACCTGAAAGTATTATTGCCCCCCTGTTCCACAATTTTGAAGGGGCCAAACCAGAGGGGGTCGAATTTGCCATGTTTTCCCTTCTCAGCTCTCCGAATATCCCATCTGAGCACCAGATCACCAATCTGCAACTTCCTGTCTTTTGCGTGCTGATCAAAAATGTGTTTCATTTTCTCTTGATATTCTATTAACGTCTGATTCACCTGGCCCCGTGTTTCTTCTAATTCCACCAATTGATTGATTCTCCTGATCATATCATCAGGTTCTTCCTGGCTTTCTTGCATGAAGTAGGCCACTGGTAAAGCCAACTGTACAGGAAAAATTGCTGCTCGTCCATATACCAATTCATAGGGATATTTCCTAGTTTCTCTTTTGCTGGTGATTCTATTAGCCCATAGAGAAAACTTTAATTGGGAATCCCAATTCTTTTGATTTTCATTGATAGTCTTCTTCAAGGCCCTCACTAGAGTTTTATTTGAAGACTCTGCCAAGCCATTCCCTTGTGGATAATAAGCCGTAGAGTGACTCAGTGTGATATTGTATTGCTGGCAGAAATTCACAAATTTTGTAGACTTGAAGGCCTATGCATTATCAGTCACTACCCTAGTAGGGCAGCCAAACCTGGCTATGATGTTTTCCTCCATGAACTTTATGATCACAGTATGTGTAGAATTTCTTGCAGGTATGGCTTCCACCCATTTAGTGAAATAATCTGTGGCTGTCAGTATCCATTTATGTTGTCCACTTGACGGAGGGTGTATTTCACCTATAAAATCAATACCCCATTGTTTGAATGGCTCATCTACATGTACTGGAATCAAGGGAAACGGTGCTGATTTCTGTCTCTCTGCAAATTTCTGAAATTTATCACATGCTCTTACTCTGGCAAAAACATATCCAAAAATCTTTGGCCAATAGAAGCCAACTTTCAGAATTTTATGAGCTGTGGCCCTCCAGCTGTAATGACCTCCACAGATCCCTTCATGAAATTCTGCAATAATTCCCTCTACTTCATTTTCTGTGAGACACATGAGTAAGATACCTGAGGGATCTCACCAGTATAGCCGGCCATTGGCGACTATATACTTCTTTGATTTCAATCTCAGTGCTCTGTATTTAGTTTTGTCACAACTTGGAGGGCAGCTGAGTGTAAGGAGATACTCCACTATCTCTTTGTACCACGGACTGGTGAGATACTTTAGATGTGTTTCTGGAGTAGCTACTCCAATTCCATGTCATTCTTCTTTCTCCTTAGATTCCTCACCTGCTATAATAGACAAATTTATGCCTAGGGCTTGATAGTTTGATTCAGATAGCATTTTTGCAAGCCCCTGTCCTTTGATCAGCTTAGTATGGTGGATGTCTAAGTCATACTCTTGTATTTTGGCAATCCACCTGCCCCTTTTTCCTTCAATATCCCCCTGAATAAGGATATCTTTTAAAGAAGTTGCAGGAACAAATGCAGTGAAGTGGGATTGTAAGATATATACGTGGAATGCTTTGAGGGATTTCACTAGGGTGTATGCTTGCTTTTCCAATATGTTGTATTTTAATTCTGCATCATGGAGCACTTGACTGAAAAAGGCAATAGGCTTCTCATATCCTTCCTCATTCTTCTGCAATAAGACTCCTGCTATTGTATGAGATTATGCAAAAGAGAAGATCATGAAAGGTTTATCATAATCTGGTCCAGCCAGTACAGGGGCTTCTGCAAAAGCACTTTTTATCCTGGTAAATGCCTCCCGTGATTCTTGTGACCACTTTATCTCATTATTCTTCTTCAGCATATCTGTTATATTCCTAACTATCTCAGCATAGTTAGGGATAAACCTTCTCAAGAAATTAATGTGCCCTAGAAATACTTGCACTTCTTTCTTATTTCTGGGAAAAGAAATACCTTTTATAACCTCTACCCTCTTAGGATCTATCTTCACCCCATCTTTAGTCACGATGTGTCCCAAAATCTTTCCCTCTTCTAATGCAAATAAGGAATTTTGAGGATTCAGAGAGAGACCATACCTTCTGCATTTCTCAAAAGTTCTCCGCAGATGTTCAATGTGCTCAGCATCATTCATGGAAAATACTGTGATATCATCGAGGTAGACTACCAAGAACGTTTCTTGCTCTTCGATAAAAGCAATGTCCATGGCCCTCTGAAAAGTGGCCCCTTCATTAATCAATCCAGAAGGCATCCTGGCATACATAAATGTACCGCATGGTGTGGTGAAAGCAGTCTTCTTTTGATCTTCTGGAAGTACAGCCACCTGGTTATAACCAGAAAATCCATCCATCATTGACATTCTGGAAGCTCCAACCACCTTCTGCAGAATGTGATCCATTTTAGGCAGTGGGTAATTATCCTTTAAGGATACTTTGTTTAAATTTTTGAAATCCACACAAAACCTTATTTCTCCATTCTTTTTTCGTATAGGGACAAGGTTTGCCACCCATTCAGAGTACCTCAACGACACAGTTATTTTGGCTTTTAGCAACTTCTTGATTTCTTTTTCAATAGAAGGCAACAACAAGGGATTGATTTGTCTGAGCTTCTACTTGTGGGGCTTTGCATCTGCCTTCAATGGAATTTTGTGCTGCATAATATTGATGTCAAAATCTTTCAAGTCCTGATAGGACAATGCAAACACATCTTTATAAGACTGCAATAATTTCTGATATAGCTTTTTATATTCTTCCGGGATTTTCTTGGACAGTTTAACAATTTTGGGTTCAGCCTCAGTACCCAAATTCAGGTCTTCCACCTGATTTTCTTCTACCACTTTGCTTGGCTACAGTGGGACATCATTCTTATCAAACAATATTTCTAGAGGCACCAGCCCTCTAGGTATAACGTTTCCCTTTAACTGCAACACTTTATTACCTGCCATTTTCTCCTCCCAATTTCTTTTTGGAGTATCTTCAGACTCAGCCTCTTCCGCATCATCAATCTCCATATTGGAGAATTCTCCCACTGTTTCCAGAAATCTCTTCATCTGTTCTTCATCCTCAAATACCTGCTAGTGTTTGATGTTATCTGGGATTGAAGGCTGATAACGCACCTCAACTTCATATCTTAAAAGAGGGTTCTGAGGTGGTCGAAATGTGCTAGCATCCACAGCAAGGGAATCAGCCATCCTATTCTATTCTCGGGGCATGAACTGGATATTGAATGCCAAGAAGAAATTCTCTACCATGTCCCAAATTTCATTCCTATATGCCCTTAGCCTAGGGTGTTTAGTCTGACACTGATTCCTAACTTGCCTGACTACTAGTCCTGAATCTCCCAGAACCTTTAAACTTTGTATACCCATGCTCCTAGTTGTCTGTAATCCCAATAGAAGTGCTTAATATTTAGCCACATTGTTGGTGGCTTCATATTCTAGTTTTAAAGACAGAGGGACCCATATTCCTGCAGGAGAAATCAATAGCACTCCAGCTCCATTTCCTTCTCTTGAATTTTCTCCATCAAAATGTAGGGTCTATATTCCTGCTTCATGGCTCTCTGAGGGCTACTCAGTCTTGATCTGGAAAAAGGATAGTTCATGAGCATAGTATTGATCTTCTTCTAGCATCAAGCATGAAAGATCTCCTTCCTTACTGTAAACTGGTGAATTTACAGAGTTTTCAGCTTTAGTCACCATCTTGACAAATCTGGTCTCCCTGTATAACCTCCTCTCCTGGCCACCAAAAACTGGGATAGTGGCATATGTTAAATCCATCTTGAGTGATCCACCAATTTTTTTATCCCCAGGACCTTGACAGCAACATACCAAAATGAGCTGGAATGTCAGCTACCACTATGTCCATTACCACACTTTTTGCTGGGATTTGGGCCAAATTGACCACCAAATGCTTGATCATCCCCAAGCATTTAACTCTTTTGGAGTCAAATGAATAGAGGTCTTTATATGGACATGTGATTTGTAAACCTAGTTGTTCCATGAATGACAGAGGCATAAGATTATGGGAAGCTCCAGAATCTAACATGCAGTTATGTAATAGTAGGTCATGGATTACTAGCGACACATAGAAGGGAGGGGTAGAGGGATCTATCTCCTCAACATGTGGGCCAAAAACTACCATGGGTCTCTCTTCTTGAAGGTTGAGGCTATCTGGGATGATTGGTGCTTTTGGAGGGAGCATGAAAGATGTGACTTGAGATTGATACGCTGGCTGTTTCAACAGCTCAGTCAAGGGGACTGGGATTTTGACTTTTTCAAGTTCCTTTTGCAGACTGAAAGCAGGAGGGGACTTTTCTATCACAACTTCTTTTGACACTTTATTTTCAACTGGGGGCTTGACTTCTTTAGACACAGACTTAACATTAGGGGGAATGAATTCTTTTGGAGCGGAAGGAATTTGATCATTAGACTGCAAAGGTTTGTTTAGAGGTTTCTTACTTTTGTCTACAACTTTCTGCATTGTATCCTCCTTTTGAGTAGGTGCTTCCTCCTGGGGCAGCTCTTCTTCTTTCTCTTAGGTACGAGTCCTCTTCCTAGAAGATCTGAGATCATATCTTCTATTGAAATGTTCTTGCATGAAATCATCAAATTGTTTACAATAATGATCAAATTCTGCTTCTTCTTCTTGCAATGAGCACCCAGCTTCTTCATTTCCTTGTAAAGGGCATTCTTCTCCATCACTATTTGAAAAGGAAAGATTTGCATCCTCCAGTCTATAGGAAACGTCCTCAGTGGAGTCATCTATTGGACCTTCCAGGTACAATGGGTGTGGTACTTGATCCTGTTGCTCCTTTGCTTCCCTTGGCAATATTTGCAAGGGTGGTTTCCTATATTGAGGATTGTAACCTCTGTTTGGAGCATTCTTGAAATTCTTGAAGGCTGAATTCTTGGCTTCCAATTCAAGCTTGACCATTTTCTTAATCAATTTTTTCATTTCCTCCATTTTGTCTGAGTCTCTGTCTTGGTTAGAGGTAGATGCCTCCTCTTTTCCCTTTCTTTTGCTATCTTGCTCAGCTCTTCCTTTTTATTTTCCAGTGGAGGCGAAGTTTGCTTCCAACTCTAGTGCATCTACCTAGCATCATCCAGAGTAGCAGGCTTTCTTTCTATGAGAGAGAAACCAAACACTGAATCAAAGGATGCTACAAAAACAACTTTAGCAGCAGTTTGATGGGGTTTCATATCAGCAGGGAGGCTCAGATACAACTTATTAAATCTCTTGATAAATTCTGACACTCCTTCATTGTGTCTTTTCTTTAGTGTATTGAACTCAATGAGAGAGTTTCCATGATCTTTCTTCTCTCCCCATTTCCTAAGGAAAGTGTCTTCCATGTTATCCTAGGTGGTAATTGAACGGCTAGCCAATGTTTTAAACCATTTTCAAGCTTCACCATCTAGAGATTGTACAAAAAGTCTTAAAACCACATCTAGATGTTCAACATTAAATTTCTCTGCAAAGGAGCAGAAATTCTCAAGATGTCTTTGAGCATCGATTTCATTTTCTCCATTGAATCTGGGCAAGACCTTCAGATAATCCCGGGGCATATCATTCAGCACTTGGGGTAATGCCAGGGGAGCATATTTATTCATCAAAAATGCTAGAACATTAGCCATTGGAGGAGGTGGAGGTAATGCAATAGTTTGATGAGTTAGAGGAGGAGGAGGAGGTGGAAGTGGAGTATGAATAATAATAGGAATATATTCAACTGCAGCTTGAGGGGTTGAGGGAAACAAAGGTCTATTAACAGCAGATACTTCGGTTACTTCCTTGACCTCTTCAACCTCAGGAGTAGGATGGAAACTACCTTTAAATTGGACACCTCCTTGGGGTGGAATATCTGAATATTAATCTGTATCTCCCATAGTGGAGTCGGGAATTTGCAACTGAGAATCTTGAGAGGAGGAGGAAGGAAAATCTTCTATAGGCACTTCAGGAATTTGGGAACGTGTTGATTTCCTTTCCCTCCAATTTCTTTTATGTATAATCTGGTCAAGGTCAGACACTGAAGGTGTCTTTGGCTTGGAAATATCTGACCTCAGGTGTGGCTTACGAGGAGCCAGGACTGCAAATAGGTATATCAAATAACAAATGTGGAGTCGCCAAGGTGAGGGATCTACAACTCTCAACTCTCTGTGCTCACCTACTTAGAGAGTGAATATGATTTTGTCGAGGCCCAGGGATTCTAATTTTCTTAAATTCGTCCCCGGCAATGGCGCCAGAAAGATGTTGTAGCTCCTAGAGACAGCCTAGAGTTGTGATAGACCAGTGCCTAGGACATCTTAGCATAGCAAGAAGCATATAGTATAATGTGTGAAGTTGTCAGCTTCAGCTCACATGCTATCTCCTGTAAATAGGGAAATAGAATAGAATGCGACCAAACTCTCAGAAAATACCACAGGAAAAGTGATATTGCAGAGGCAAGATGTAGAAATCCAATAAAAAAGCAAGAAACAATTCAGAGACAGTTTATTGCGAAGCGGGCCGATTCAGAAATACTTCACAGACATAAATTACCAGAAGGCGTATGTAGTGAAAGAAACATTGAGAAGATACTAGTGAACATTAAGCTGATACCCAGATATACAATACCACCATCCATGGGCTTACCAATCTAAGAATCCATACATGATAATAGCATTTTAAAAGCACCCTCCCAAAGCAACTAGTATAGCAGAAGTACGGTTAAGATGAATAATGGAACAGAATATCATGCATGAGCCATATTTTAAGCGCTTGACTGATCCGAGCATGGGAATCAACTAGGATGAATCCTTACCAGAAATCAGTGAGCCACTCGCATTCAAAAACATGATACAAGAAATATGGATGAGATGAAATGATATATTTAAATAACATATAAAAGAGAGTTACAGACTGTGAAATACCAAAGACCAGAATCCTCTTTGACAGACAGAACTCCTCCTCACTGACATCCTATGGGCTCTGAGCCTTCATACAAGAGTTTTACAAACTGTATACAAAAAGTATTTCACTGCATAATTTTCTGATAAAATATGGAGCCTTTACAATGTACTTCTTCATGGTCTTTATAGGAAAAACTAAAACTTAGTGAAAGAGGTAGGTGATGAACATTTAATTGTATCATTAAAACAAAATGGCGGAAACATTTGTGCCCATACTGCTGAATGACTGTGTTGTGCTGTTTGTACTCTGTGACCTGCTAACTGAAATAAATGCACTGGGTAGAAATCTCTTCCGGGACATGGTAAGGCAGTAAAATCACACAAATATCCGTCCTTGCCTAGGAAGAAAACTCTGTTGAAATAAAACCTCGAGGACATCGTTTTCTGTGTATAAATCTTCCGGATGATGTGTAAGATCTTCAATTTGGTACTCTGCTTCAAAAGGCTAGAACAAGGCCCCCAAAATCTTCAGCTACCTGTATTTAATTCTCTGCTGATCACTGATATTCTTTCTCTGCCCCATTGATATCTTCACCTGAGAAATCGGTGCCTTGAATGCTCTTACAGGGTTTTGACAAATCTGAACCCTACCTACTTTAATTGAAGTCTTGTCGCTTTGGCTTTCGAGGACTTTCGTCATAATTCTGCTCTGAAATTGGTCCTTTGATGTGTGTTCTATCATAGCAATTAAGATTGTGAGTCATAATAGTTCTCCGTCGCTGCACACCTACAAAATCCACAAAGCCGTTACAGAAAACCACGCACGAGAAGGTGAACACAGTGGGGATAATGGAAAGGTTAATGGAAACGATCGTGTAAACTGTGATATGGTGAAACAACGTAGGGTGGCAGAAAGATGCAACGGAGGAATGGAGGACGAGCTGGCCAGAGAAAAACATTAAAATATAACGTATAAATGAAATATATAAATGGCGGAGGAAGAACTACAATAACACGTGGGAAGATGACGTGGAGGAACATAATCAGTGGCAGAGTATACAAAAGATATGGACCGTTCGATCTCCGGGTGAGATCAACGATTAAAAACACATCGAAGGACAATAAGATAGTGGGCCAGGGGCGGATAGGCTTGGGTTAATGTTCGTGCAACCTCGGGGTATGCCGATCGTCAGATGGAGACCTTTAGATCAGACCGCTGACAGCGATATTGCTGCGCGTTCTGGGTCGAACATTAATGCGCGATGGAGAGCGGTTTCAAGGCCGTACGCTGGGACGCGTGGCGAGCGCTGAGTGGAATCGCTGGCCGAACGGGAATTACCGCCTACCGCCAAAAGGCAGTGCGATGGATACCGGGCAGTTTTTAAACAAAGGACGCGGGGCGGGGACCACAAGGCAGGAGAGATGCGGTACATTGATCTATTGTTTGATCAGATGGCCCAGAATGCGCCCGATATGCATTCGATAAGTGCCTTTCGGCCTGACGCATGGTTACAGCCTTTGGTCGCGCGGAGTAAGAAAACAAAGGGGCCAGGGCCAATAGGGCTAAACCTTAAATATTTCAAATATGAAATTTTCAGCCATTTATGAGGTGTTTTGGAGGCGGGAAATGGCAGCGATGGGCACAAAAAATGATTTTTCAAGTCTGCAAGAGGAAATTCAAAATGTTTTATGCCATATTTCCTGTGAAAATCTTATAGGAAGATAATTATGGTCAACAAGATGTAAAATAAGAAAGAACAAGCCTTTAATGGAAAAAATCCCTCAAAAGAGGTGCTGCTACAATATATAAAGAGCTGGAAGGCTGCTACAACGCTGTTTAAAAGATACTGCTACAGAAAATGAATATAAAACAGATCTAAGGCTGATATGTGCCTCAAAAGATAGATCCAATACATATCTGAGCACTATACAACCTCCAATGAAGAACACCTTAAGGGTTTTCAGAAAAACACCATGAACAAGATCTGAATCTAAGCCCTAGGGCCGAAGATTCACTACAAAATGTAGATATGGAAAGTATGGCTGATATAATATGATAAATAATTTAGCCTGCTCCAATAGATAATCCTAGGTGAAAGGAAGATCCCCTTCACTAGCAAACCTCCTCTCCAAATGGTGTGCCAAACCACCCTAAAACTCCTCCTACAAAAATAACACAAATCTAGAAATAAACTACACTGTAGGGGAAAATATATCAATGGCCTGAAGCCAAGATATGTAAATAAGCACAAGGTCTTTCCTTACTATCCTCCTAATGGAAAGGAAGCCTTCTCCACTGAAAATAAGTAATGAGATGACCCAAATATGGTCTCCACTGCTGTAACCTGCAAAACAACTCAACCTTGAACAGGATCTGTGTTGTAAATGAAAGATGGATCTTGGCCTTAAGCCTGGTAGTAGACAATGTAGTACAAGACTCCTCCAAGAGCTTCTCAATGGAAGAGGTGGGATTCTCAATCAGGAACACCCAGTGCTAAACAACACTCAATCTTAGCTAAACAGCTAGAGAAAGATATATGTCTAAACATACCATATATTCAGAAATATCATATACATCAAGATTATGAATAATCGCTGCCATCCTCTTCCTTATATGATATATGAGCTTCCAAAACCTAAGCTCCATCCAATAATAGCACTACTTCCATGAAAATCACCTCCATCTAAAATTGCTCTATATTTCATTGATGGCCACTCCTCCATGACAACGTTGTTGATTTGGTCAAAGTTGACCTAGTCAAGGTGTTCTAGCCCCTTTTCACACCCAAGGGTGCTCAATTAAGTTGCCAAGAACTATACTTTTCACATTGGCATTGATTTATTCATTATTAAGGAGAGTTATGGACCTCCATTTTCCTCTTATTCATAAAACAAAGCATCAAATCAAAATTTAATATTCCAACTAGCTCATGGCTAATTGGGAATATTACAGTCCTCCCTTCCCAAATGTTGCTTGTCCTCAAGCAATTGACAAGGTGAGTGCTGCAATTATTCTCCTCCACCATTGGTGACACCAACATGTGATAATATTACCACATAAGCTAAGTGTCTACCAATCCATCCCTCCATGAAATGCTCCTCCAAAGTTCTTATGAGATGCAAATAATTCAACCCACAAGGAGAAAATAGTTCCAATGAAACAAACATGGTTTTCCCAATGCTCTCCTTGAAACATGTAGGATAATGAACATGGAGAATCTCTCTCCCATAGGGCACATACATTCCTCCCATCCTCCCTCCAATCATTCCCATAAAAAGAATAAGTACATCATCAATGTATGGGATCAAAACTAAGTACATGCAAACATAAATTTGTACAAATGGAGGTGGGTCATAGTCCCACATGTGGAGCCAGCGCAGTATATCTCCTAATTGCATTAGATAATGGTATGGTAAGTTGTTTCCCCACCACTTACTTGCTTCCCAAGTCTTCTCACAATGGCTGAAAGTGTGAGATATGCTTGGTGCTTTTGGAGTGCACCCACAATGATACAACATCTCCCTATGTCCTCCAAGGGAGTGGCCATGTTCATAAATGTTTATGGCCCAAAGTTGGCCATGAATTTTATATGGAATAATGCTCCTCCTTGGAGCTATGGCTTGCATATATATGGTAAAGGAATGAAAGTAATCATCAAATGAAACATTGTGTACATAAGCATGTTCCTTACCAAAAATTTTGCTCATACAAATGGAGTGGTCCATAGATAGATCCCATCTCATTCCAAAAGAGGAAAGAAGTGGCTGTGATAACTCCTTCATTGAGTCATTTCTCTCTTCCAAATCCACATGGTTCATGTATCTTTGAAAATGCTGATATAGTTCCTCTTCAAAGCCTTCCCAAGTGTAGCTCTCCATGATAGTGTTGTAGGCCTTCATGGAATAAGTATTACTGAAAAGGAATTCCTCATATGCCCTTTGTAGCAACTTCTCCTTGAGCTTGGAGGATCTAGATAAGAAGATCCTACCATGATAATAGATGAATTCTTCTTGGGCTGAGTAGCCCTCTTCATGTGTCTGGTCATCAAGTATCATGCATGTAAAAATATCCTTGGAATAATCCACTAAAAATTGGGATTTCCAATATGGATCAATACTCCATAGTGATAGTGTTGATGATCTATCACAAAGAACATTTGTCATCTGGCTGCCCTTCTCCTTGAAATCTCCCATGCCAAAGGTATATGTTGTAAGGTTGCTATGCTTCCCATGCCTCTCCTCCCACAACGCAGAATCTGAAATGAGAGTGGGTAATGATTATGTTGGGAGAATGTCTCACTCCTCCTTGAGTCTACCCAAGACTCTCAGCTCTGTATCTTGGCCTTCTAATGCTCCCATCCCTCCTGGATCTATGAATGGAGCATCATGATGTGAGAAATCTCTCACCACATCTGGATTAGGTGGCCTCCCAGGTGGTTTTCCATAAAATAATAATGTCCCATGAACCAATCTCATAGACATAATAGATGGGACTGTTAGGTCCTTGCTTCCACTACGCAAATCCATCTCTGATTTCTATGTGGAAGTTGTATGTGAGGGATATGTGTGCATGCATTTAATCATTTTATTTTTTCCACTCTTTCTATCCACCCATTCCATTTGCAAAGTCTCGCAGTATGTGGTGACATTCCCCAAAGTAATCAACCATTGCACACTCGATATCACATTGGTATCATGTATGTCAACCACAAAGAAGTGATCAGTCAATGTATATGGCCCCATGGTGACTGATAAGGATGGAACATAATTTATGCATTTCATAGTTCTATTTCCTGGGACCAAAATAGAAAATCCCTCAAAAGCATAAGTGGGTATTGCCCTCCTCTATACTAGTTGGGCATCAATAAAATTGTGGGTAGCCCTACTGTCAACAAAAACAGAACCCTCTGATCTAAGATGGAACCTCAAACCCTCAAGGTAAAGTACTTAGGTACTCCTCTCAATAATGCAAGAGCCCCTCCAATTGGAGAAAATTCCCCATTCCCATCTCTTGATGGTGTTGGTTCATTTCCTGCTATGTCAGCGCTATGACCTCTTCTTGGTTCATCTTCTTCTTCCTCCTCATCATCTGAGAAGAAATCTATGTAGTGCGCCTTTCCTGCTGCACATCTATGTTCGGGTGCCCAATATTATTGGCATGTGAAGAAAAGCTTCCTCCTCTTCAAATCTCTTTGGACATCATCATCAAGAGGTTTTTTTTATTTTGTCTCTCCTTTGGAAGAGGATCCTTCTCATCTTTTCCCTTTGATGGAAAAGAGGGCTTATGCTGAAATGTCGCCTTTGCTTTGGGCAAGGCATATTGAATATCTCTAGTCCTTTTAATGGAATCTTTAGGGGTAGTGGGCTTGGTATACTTAACCAACCCATGAAGAGGTCCATCTAACCCATCAATGAACATATAGATCCTTCTTTCTACAGATAAATCAGGAACCATAAAAAAAAGTCTTAAAAATTTAGAAATGTAAGTTTCTGGATTACTTGATTGTTTAAGCTTTGCAAACCCCATGAATGGTGCTTCAGGATATATTCTATCAAACCTCTCCACAAACCTCCTTGTGAACTCTGAATATTTAGTCACATTAGCATGACCCAATGTAGACAAGCCATGGAACCACCAATCATGTGCTTCACCCTCAAGGTGCAGCGCTGCTATCTTAATGGACTCCATTTCTAGAAATTTTTTCAACTAGAAGTAGATGTAAAGATTCTCTACCCATGATTTGGTAGTACATTTAGATGACCCATCAAAGTTGGGTAAGAAAAATCTGCCCATAGTGCAGTGTAGATCATGATTATGAATGAATCCACCACTTCTATTGTGATGCCTGGGTCTCCTATTGTCCTTGATTTAAAAAAATTATTGAAAACTCAAGTGGTCTTTGAATATCTGAGTTTGATACTCATACTCCATGAAATATTCTTCAAGGGATTCTTGTTCTTGGAACCCTTCATTTCCCACTGCCAAGAATGTAGATATTGTAGAGCATTGGGAAACTTGTTGCTGCTGCACTGGTTGATCACTCCAGTGATGAGAAATTCCAGAGCCCTCACCATGTTGAAATCCTTTAGGGGATTCATTGTATCTATCCATCCTAATCTCCTTTATTTCTCTAGAAATATCTTGCATAGATTTGAGAATAATCTTAGGAAACTCTTTCTCTTCATCTTCTCCTCCAGATAAAGGGGTTTTACCCTTGTCTTCTTTGTCATTTGTATAATCAAACTTATGGTGTATTATTATTTGATACCTCTTCTCTCTATCAGTAAGAGGATCTCCTTCTTCATATGACATATTTTCTTTTCAAGATGCACAGGCTGTGCTAAGATTATGCTCTGATACCACTGTAATATTCCCAAATGGGAAAAGTAGGAATATAGTGCAAAATACTGGAACAATAGTGTAATACATCATATAAAAGAAAGAGGCCAATATGGAGACCTTCTATTCATTATAAAAACAACAAAATATGCATAAGAAATGGGCCATAAGATGTACAATAAGAAAGAACAAGCCTCTAATGGACAAAATCCCTCAAAAGAGGTGCTGCTATTATATATAAAGAGCTGGAAGGCTGCGACAATGCTATTTAAAAGGCACTGCTACAAAAAATGAATATACAACAGATCTAAGGCTGATATTTGCCTCAAAATATAGATCTAGTACAGATCTAAGCACTATAAAACATCCAATGAAGAACCCTTTAAGGGATTTCAGCAAAATACCATGTACAAGATCTGAATCTAAGCCCTAAGGCTAAAGATTCACTGCAAAATGTAGATATGGAAAGTATGGCTGATCTGATATGATAAATAATGCAGCCTCCTCCAATAGATCATCCTAGGTGAAAGGAATATCCCCTTCACTAGCAAACGTCCTCTCCAAATGGTGTGCTAAACCACCCTGCAACTCCTCCTACAAAAATAATGCAGATTTGGAAATAAACTGCGTTGTAGGGGCAAATAAATCAATGGCCTAAAGCCAAGATATGGAAATAAGCACAAGGGCCTTCCTTAATATCCTCCCAATGGAAAGGAAGCCTTCTCCACTGAAAAAAAGTAATGAGATGACCCAAATATGGTCTCCACTACTGCAACCTGCAAAACAACTCAACCCTCAACAGGATCTGTGCTATAAATGAAAGATGGAACTTGGCCTTAAGCCTGGTAGTGGAAAATGTAGTACAAGAATTCTCCAAGAGATTCTCAATGGAAGAGGTGGGATTCTCGATCAAGAACACCCAGTGCTAAAAAACACCCAATCTCAGCTAAACAACTAGAGAAATATATATGTCTAAACAGACCATATATTCAGAAATATCATATACATCAACATTATGAATAATCGCTGCCATCCTCTTCCTCATATAAGATATGAGATTCCAAACCCTAAGCCCCATCGAATAATAGCACTACTTCCATGCAAAGCATCTCCATCTAAAACTGCACTATCTTTCATTAATGGCCACTCCTCCATGACAACGCTGTTGATTTGGTCAAAGTTGACCTAGTCAAGGTGTTCTAGCCCCTTTTCACACCTAAGGGTGCTCAATTAAGTTGCCAATATCTATCATTTTCACATTGGCATTGCTTTAATCATTATTAAGGATAATTATGGACCTCCATTGTCCTCTTACTCTTAAAACAAAGCAGTAAATCAAAATTTAATATTCCAACTAGCTCATGGCTAATTGGGAATATTACAATTTTTCGTCCTCAGCTGAATCAAAAACCATTGCAGTTTAGGTCTCCCCATCCATTTCCATGTATATTTTGGTAAAACATCTTCATCTGATCCAAGATCAAGGATGACTTGATCCATCTCATAATCTCCTATTTGCACAGTCAACCACATCTCTCTGCCAGTTCTCTTCTTATTTTTATAGACTTTATTTACTGTGCGCTGTTCCAGTCGTGGTTCTTCCTTTCCAGCACAATTATCTATCAACTCCTGCAGTTCTTCCACAAAATTCTAATCCCTGAGTAACTTCATACATGTCTACAAGAAATACTTCAGAATAGAGGGATCAACTTTCTTCGTTTCAGTAGTCTCCTCAGGTTTATGCTTCAGCAGAATCAACTACCTTCGCGTGGTCGATGTTGAAGCTCCAAGGGTCATAAAGTTCTTCTTTGCTTCAATGAATGTTTCTCTCTCATGCTGTACATTGAACCCAACATTCTTGTCTTCAACTTTTCGGACCCATGTGTCCTCCATAGGCCTCTTTCCCTCCCCGTTGTCTTCTCCGGTAGTTGTACCGCTACGTGTTACTATGTTAACACTTGGATCTTCCTCGTGTGGTTTAACCCTCATCATTTATATGTTCTAAGCTAGCTTCTAATTGCAATTTTCTTGCATTCGAGCCCATAAAGTGGGACAATATTTGATTTCATAATCAAATACACGAAAATACTTACAAGATATAACATCAATATTTTGGAAATCCCTGGTAAAATGCCCAGGCTGTCCACAATTGTAACATATTATTTGGCCTCGTCCATGCCTAATGCCTCCTCCTCGGCCATGACCTTGGCCTTGGAAAGCTCCATACGCTCTTGGCAAACCTAGATCTTCAAGACCTTCAGCTTGTACTTGGTATGTTCCAAGACTCCGCATCATTAGATCGTATCTTCGACAATGATTGTCATCATGTCCCACGGAGTTGCAGAAATTATTGTTGAGATTCAACAAGATGATGGGCTTAGTGAAAAGAGTCGCCTTCACTAAGTGGGCCCGCAGGCTATTTTTGGTGCAAGTCTATTTTTAGACATGGTGATCATATTTCAGAAGTTGCAGGATGTTGTTTGTGGATGGGTGATCAAGTTGGAAAAATAGATGGAATTCTATTTTTATAATATTGGGCGAAGTCTATTTATAGATCATCAATCTAAAAATAGATGCATGTCGATTATTATTAGCTCTTAATAATAATCAGATTCTAAACATCAACTTATTCTCTTGGAGCACTTTGTTTCAGTGCACAAATGTGGCACATAAGGGGACTAAGGGAATTACGCAATTCCCAAGGTTTTACTGGAGCTCATGCATGGAGGACTCAGTTAGAACTCAAGTGGCAGAGTTATGACAGAGTTGGAAGAGTAGTTTATGGAGTTGTATTCAATTTAACTCAGTTAGACCCAGTTGAGATAGTTGTATCTTGTCTAACTGAATGATACACTAGTGAGAGTGGAGTGAAATAATTAGTTAATTAATTCACAAATAATAACTCATTAATCAACTGAACAATACAGCAGTTAACTATAGTGCATGGCAGTTCCAGTGGAGACCTAATGGAGAGATAGGTGAAAGGGCAAGATGGACTATCTGTTGTGACTATCGTGATGCATTGATTGCATCACACACACATTGGAGTTGCCAATGATGATTTTGCAGTCAAGGAAAGGGTAATTCGAATTCATTTAGAGCTATTCTTCAGCAGGGATTGCGCAGTGGAGGCAGGCTAGCAGGGGGCAAAGATCGGTGCATAGATTTGCAGATTTTTCCTGATTAGTGTGTGACGATTGATTGTACTGAGAGCTTGATGTACTAAGCTTTGTATGAGGATTGTTACATGATCTCCCTGATACATAATATATGATAGTTGGGGTTTTCAGCTTCAGGTTTCCCGTTAAACAAATGTGTTATGTGTGATTGTTTTTATTTATGCTTCACATGTGTGTGCAATTAATTTTCTGCAAAAGATTAACAGTGGAATGATTTTGTATTTTGAAAGAAGTTAAATATTGTGAGATCAGGGGAATCTAGATGTATGAATGCTAATGTATACAAATTTTTCCATGGTATCAAAGCATTGTTAATTCTTGAAGATTGCAATTGTGAATTATTGGTGAGTTTGTGCTGGTGGACAATTCGAATTTGCTACAGAATATTCTAGTGTAGAAGTTGAGTATACATTGAAATGGCTTTCAATGGGTTGCGATTGGAGAATGCCCTTGGTGGGAGCTTGAATTACATATCCTGGAAGGACAAGATGGAGGTAGTGCTGGAGGATAATGGATTGAAGGAGCTCATCGATAGCGATATTCCTAAGCCGGGATCTAGCGATGCTGCATTACTTAACGCATGGAAAAAGAAGACAACAAAGACGAGAAGAATTCTGTTGGAAGGTGTGAAGGACCATATTGTGTCTAGCCTTCATGAGAAAGCCACTCCATTATTGATGTGAAAGGCTTTGACAGATTTGTTCCAAAGCAGAAGTGACCAGAGGAAGTTGGTGCTTAAAGACAAGCTCAGAAAAATAAAAATGGAGAAGGGCGACAGTATTCCAAAATACCTCGCGAAGTTTGTCCACTGCAAGGATGAACTGGAAAGTGTGGGGGTTATTTTTGATGATGAATAATTGTAGATCTTGGCTCTCCTTGGGCTTCCGAAGAGTTGGCATAGCTACGAAGACTCTATCAATGGATGGGAGAAACTGCCGGGATGGGAGCGACTTTGGTCGAATCTTGTGCAGGGGGAGATAAGGCGGGGTACCAGGGATGGATCTTCATCGAATAATGAAGATGAAGAGAACTGCGCTTTGGTTTCCAAATAAAGGAAAGGGAAAGGGAATATTTTTCCTTCAAAATCTGAAGCCAAAGGCAAGAAGCAGGATTTTTCCAAAGTGAAATGTTTTCATTGTCACGAACATGGGCATTTCTCCACTAACTGTCCACAGAAGAAGAAGAACAAGAAGGCTGCTGGAGTTGCAGTTGGAGAGGCCTTAGCCTCACAATTTCAACTTGATTTCTCTTTGATCACATGCTTGGTTTCAAGCTGTATGGGTTCAGTGTGGTATCTTGATAGTGGTGCGTCTTTCCATATGACGGGAGACAAAGAGTTGTTTAGTGACTTGGAGGAGAAGGACCTCCAGATGCATATAGAGATGGGTGACAATGGTCGGTACATTGAAATTGGCATTGGGAACATTACCTTTGAGAGGGAGTTCAGTAATCCATTCTTGTTGAAGGATTTTATGCATGTTCTAGGTCTGAAGAAGAACTTGGTCTCGGTCGCAATGCTAGAAGACAAAGGTTATGATGTTGTTTTCAGTGAGGGAAAAGCATTCCTTCGACATAAAAAAATGGGTCAAACCAAGAAGATAAGGGTTCGAATTAAAAATCTCTACAAGCTGGAGGTATATGGCTGCGCTGCAATGGTGGGAAAAGTATAACAGGTGGTGAGCCGGGATGAGGGCGAATTATGGCACAAGAGATTGGGCCATCTTCACCATGGTGCTTTGAAGATTTTGCAGCAGATTTCTACTAGACTTCCCAAGGGTACTCTTGCACAGTCAGTTCAGTGCAAGGGATGTACTATGGGTAAGTTTGTGAAGACCACCTTTCATGAGAAGGAGAACCGTGCTTTGGTGATCCTGGAGATAATTCACACAGACGTGTGTGGACCTTTCTCGGTTGCTTCAACAACAAAACACATGTATTATGTTATATTTTTTTATTATTATTCTCGTATATGCTGGATCTTCTTCATGTAGAAGAAGAGTGAAACGTTCTCAAAGTTCTGTGAGTTCAAGGCATTGGTGGAGAAGGAGTCGAGGAAGCAAGTGAAAGCTCTACGGAGCGATAATGGTGGTGAATACATCTTGGGCGAATTCAAAGACTTCTGTAGCAAAGAAGGAATTTGAAGAGAACTCATAGAGCCTCATAACCCACAACAGAATGGGGTCACGGAGAGGAAGAACAGAATGATCGTGGGTGCTGCACGAGCGATGCGGCATGACCAGGGCCTACCGATGCACTTGTGGGCGGAAGCATGCAACACTTCGGTTTATGTGCAAAACCGTTGTCCTCATAGAGTACTTGGCATGAGTACACCTGAAGAAGCTTTTACTGGTAAGAAGTCTGATATTTCTCATTTGAAGATTTTTGGCTCATCTGTTTACATTCATGTGACAAAGGACGCTAGGGAGAAGCTGGAGCCGACTATAGAAGTTGAGATATTTTTGGGGTACACATAAACACCCCATAATTATTGTGTGTATTTTCTAGATAGTCGGATGACTGTGGTGCGATGGGATATAAAATTCAATGAGGTGAAAGCCATGAAGTTGTCGCTTGAGAGGGAGCTACACTTGCATCTAGAGAAGGAACTTCTTGTTCCCAAATATGAGCCTCTAGATGTGGATCAACCACAGGAGGAGATTCATGGAGTGGAGGAGTCCACTCATGCAGAACCAAACATCAAACAAGGTAGAAAGTGTACCACAGAAGCTGAGAGACTGAAGCTTGATGCGGTATAGAATGTAGTAGTCCCTACATCACAGTGCAGACAGAGACAGTCACCTGGATGATTTACTGGATACATGGCTCTTATGAGCAAGTGTATCGTGACAGAGCCATCTTATTTTGAAGAAGCAGTGCAGGAGCCCACATGGGTAGATGCCATAGTGGAGAAGTATGACTCCATTGTTAGAAACAATGCTTGGGAGATTGTTCCAAGGCCAGTGGGAAAATCAGTTGTAGGATCAAGATGGATCTACAAGGTAAAGCAAGCTACTGATGGGAGCGTCGAGAAGTATAAGGCAAGATTTGTTGCTCGGGGCTTCTCATAGATTGTGGGGATTGAATATGAAGAAACCTTTGCACCTGTCGCATGGTATTCTTCCATACGGACCATCCTTGCTCTCTCAGCGTAGATGGGTTGGCACATTCATCAGATGGATGTGAAGACTGCGTTCCTTAATGGGATCATTGAGGAAGAGGTGTACATTGAGCAGACTGAAGGATTTGAGATCTTCAACAGCGAGTCGCATGTGTGCAGGCTCAAAAGAGCGTTGTATGGTTGAAACAAGCACCACGTGTTTGGTACACTTGGATCGACAGCTATTTCACTGGACTTGGCTTCACTAAGAATGAGGCGGATGAAAACCTGTACCAGATTGTGGTGGAGGGTAAGCTTTTAATCATTGTTCTTTATGTTGATGATTTAATACTAATGAGTGATGAGCATTTGATACACTCATGCAAGGCAGATCTTGCAAAGGAGTTTGAGATGAAGGATTTGGGCCTCCTTCATTATTTCCTTGGATTGGAAATATGGCAGCGGGAAGGTGAACTATTTGTGTCGCAAGGCAAGTATGCCCTGGAGATACTGGAGAATTTTCACATGCAAGGCTGCAAGCCTATGACACTCCTCTTCCAGGAAATTGGAAGAAAGAGGATGCTACATCGACAGAGGTAGTGGATGCCACTTTTTATCGATAGTTGGTGGGTTCATTCATGTATTTAGTCAATACAAGGCCAGACATATGCTATGCGGTGAACCAGCTTTCACAAGCGATGGTTAAGCCTACCAAGCTCTTTTGGAAGGCAGGCAAGCATGTCCTGAGATATCTCAGGGGCACATCTGAGTATGGTTTATGGTATAGAAAAATGGATGAGGTGAAGTTTCATGGCTTCACGGATGCAGATTGGGCAGGAAGCCCAACAGACAAAAAGAGTACATCAAGAGGGATTTTTAGTATCGGATCTACGACAGTTTCTTGGTACAACAGGAAACAAAGATCCGTGGCACTCAATTCAGCAGAAGCAGAATACATGGTAGAAAGTCAAGTTGCATGTGAGGCTATCCGGATGAGGAAGATCCTGGTTGGTTGTTCGGTTCACATTTAGATCCCACAGTGATACATTGTGATAATCAGAGTTGCGTTAAACTCTCAGTTAATCCTGTGTTTCATGATATATCTAAACATATTGATATCCGGTATCATCATATTAGAGATTATGTGCAGCGGAAGATCATGTTGCTTCAGTACATTCCTATGAAGGATCAGGATGCAGATATTCCGACGAAGGCACTCACCAGGAGCAAATTCGAATACCATAGAGGCAGGATCGAGGTGAAGGATAATCCCTATCTTGTTGAGAGGGAGTGTTGAGATTCCACAAGATGATGAGCTTAGTGAAAAGAGTCACCTTCACTAAGTGGGCCCGCAGGCTATTTTTGGCGCAAGTCTATTTTTAGACATGGTGATCATATTTCAGAAGTTGCAGGATGCTATTTGTGGATGGGTGATCAAGTTGGAAAAATAGATGGAATTCTATTTTTATAATATTGGGAAAAGTCTATTTATAGATCGTCAATCTAAAAATAGATTCATGTTGATTATTATTAGCTCTTACTAATAATCAAACTCTAAACAACAACTTATTCTCTTGGAGCATTTTGTTTCAGTGCACAGATGTGGCACATCAGTGGAATGAGGGAATTACGCAATTCACAAGGGTTTACTGGAGCTCATGCATGGAGGACTCAGTTAGAACTCAAGTGGCATAGTTATGACAGATTTGGAAGAGTAGTTTAAGGAGTTGTATTCAGTTTAACTCAGTTAGACACAGTTGAGCTAGTTGTATCTAGTCTAACTGAATGATACACTAGTGAGAGTGGAGTGAATTAATTCACAAATAATAACTCATTAATCAACTGAACAATACAACAGTTAACTATAGTGCATGGCAGTTCCAGTGGAGACCTAGTGGAGAGATAGGTCAAAGGGCAAGATGGACTATCTATTGTGACTATAGTGATGCATTGATTGCATCACACACACATTGGAGTTGTCAATGAGGATTACGTAGTCAAGGCAAGGGTAGTTTGAATTCATTCAGAGCTATTCTTCAACAAGGATTGTGCAATGGAGGCAGGCTAGCAGGGGAAAAATATCGGTGCATGGATTTGCAGATTTTTCCTGATTAGTGTGTGACGATTGATTGTATTGAGAGCTTGATGTACAAAGCTTTGTATGAGGATTGTTACATGATCTCCATGATACATAATATATGATAGTTTGGGTTTTCAGCTTCAGGCTTTCCCTTTAAACAACTGTGTTATGTGCGATTGTTTTTATTTTTGCTTCACATATGTGTGCAATTAATTTTTCGCAAAATATTAACAGTGGAATGATTCTGTATTTTGCAAGAAGTTAAATATTATGAGATCAGGGGAATCTAGATGTATGCATGCTAATATATACTAATTTCTACAATTATAGAACAATTGCTTCAATGATATGACATACTTTTGCAGTAGATAATAGTAATCGGTACAGTGTTGGCCTGCAACTTTGAATATGCTACACAAGACATTTGGAACTACACTTGGTTCAGTATTTGGTCCAGGCTTTAGAGGACTCAACATCCTACCACCCAAATAGTCTCGAAAAAAATTTCACTGATCTTTATAGTGATGATCCGCTTTGTAGTTTTTACACAAAAATTATGATCTTATGTTAGGCTGAACCTCCTCCCCCTTCTTTTGGAACAGGGCCTCCCTTACTTTTGGAACAGGGTCTCCCACAAAGCTGCAAAACTGGTCCATTTTGTATATTTCTAATTATATTTAGTATAGCGCAGGGGTTTTGGGTGGGTAAAAGCCCCTAAAGCATTGTAATTGGGTCAAGGGTAGACAAAGAAGCCGCAATCCTCGATTTGTGGACCATTGGATGCATAGGCCAGAATAGTATAAGTAGTTGAACCTTTTTGAGTTGTAAGGAAGGTAAGAATGATAAGAGATTGCTGCTAAGTGCAAATTGATAGATCTGGTCAGGGTTTTCAGGTAAGGACTCCTGTTGCTGTGTGTGCAGAGGGCCTCTGTCCTGCTGTGTGCAGACCTTGCTGCTGTGTGCGAAGGTTGGGTTTTTGGGGCTTTGTACATAGATCTGAAAGATTAATGAATGCGGAAGTATTGTTGCCTATCTGAATCCACTGGAATTGATGTGATATGAATATGTGATGTCTTGATTACTTAGTATATGCTACTTTTTTATTGGTTAAGTTGCAAACATACTTGTGTACTTATTTACGCTAAAATCTGGGTTTGTTCTACTTGCTTCCTACAATAATATCTGAAATAGCTGTGTATTGTTATATGAATTCTTGATCTGTTAAGTTCTGTGAGTAATATTACTATTGCACACGTGGATGTGAAGGGAATCTAGGCTCAATGATACCGGATCAGGTCACGAACAAGGTGAACGTAGCTTCGCTTAACTTAACTACCCTCTCCCAGGATGCAGAAACTTGGTTCTAACACCCACCTATACTACTTCGGGTGAGACTTCGGCCTGCACAAGCAGGTCATTGCCGAAAGGGCCAATAGTATAGGGGTTTGTTGGCAAACCTTGAACATCTGAACTTGGTGTTAGCTCCCTGTAATTAGCAAGATTGGCAAAAGTCCAACTGCAGGGAGAACATTATTTCAACCACTTTGGGATTCTAGGATCTAGCCCTCCTGAATTCGGAGAGGGATCTCTCCAATAAGTGCAAAGATGGATTTGTCTTTGAAGTTTTGGGTAATGATATTAGGCTAGTTATGAAGGCCGAGGGTTTGTTTTTGTTTTTGGATGGTTGAGCATGATTATTGTTTGAGGTGGAAAGTTCTAAGTGCAAAGAGTTTCAAAGGTGTGAAGTTGCAAGCAATCAGAATAAGCTTTGGCCAGAAAGATAGATAATTACAAGTTTTATACCATTGGGCTATGGAGTCATAATAGGGTTTAATTGAAACAATAAGGGGCAAGAGTGGTCCATGGGGCAAGTCATCTATGTCTAAGGATCTCTTTAAAGTTTGATTTATGGAATGAAATGAGACAAAAAGAAGGGGAATTAAACAGATGAAGAACAAAGAGTAGCCTAGGATCTGGTAAGTACTTCGAAACTAGCCAACCTTTGAAAAACACTTAAGAAAGACATAAAAGCAATCCAGGATCTAGTAAGTACTTCGAAACTAGCCAAACTTTGATCCACTTTCAATAGAAAACATAATAAAACAGAGGGAAACTCAAAGGCAACTGTTGGAGAAGAAACTAGCGGGCCGGGCTCACCACAAATCCTCTCCTAGCTCTGATCCACTTGGTTACTTTCAAGACAAACACAAAGATAACACAGAATGGCCTAAGATCTGGTAAGTACTTTTAAACTAGACAAATTTTAACACATTCCAAGGGAAAATTTCAAATAGTCTTTTGGGATAAAACTAGGACCAGGGCACACCATATCTTCCTTAGTTCATATTTAGTTAACATATACTGAAAATAACATTTAAGAATAACAACTAGCTCAGACAGTAGGACGAGGGAACGCCAACATTCCTATACTTGAACTGAATTAGATCATTCTTAAATAACACAATTTGGAAGAAAACATACAGATAAAGATTTTCAGTCAGAGAAGGGTACTGATATACAGTAGGTCCTAACTCTATGCATGCTGTTCCTTATAAAAGAAGATAAACAACGTGAAAATAGAAGTAAAATAACAATTCACAATAAGAAATATCATCACCATCGACATAGACTAGGATCCCATAAATCAGCTTGTATTGATGCTCCAAACTAGTTACAACTTTAAGTCCAATGCTTTAGTTTAGCAATCGTCTACACTTCCCATACTAACTTATCTATCAAAAGTAGAGCTCCAAGAGCCAGTGAAAAATATTTACAGGCAGAAGTCTCAAGCTCAATTACATTTCAAAGTTCATCAACCAACTCAACCAACCCCTCTCTCATCTTCTCTAGTAGTATTTATAGAAGAATGAGGAGGTGAGATCTGATAAAAGATCTCCAAAGATAATTAATACAGACTTAATTCGATGAAGACGCTTACATAGGTGTCCTATGTATTAAATAATTTACATTAAGATTTAAGCTCGGTGGGAGCTCTTTTTGAATTTTGAGGCTCTCTGTTATGTTAAATTATCTCTGCTGATATTTTGTCATTAAGTTTATTTGCAAAATTCACTCTCTGGCTACGCTGATGCAACTATCTGATCTTGATAAAAAACTTCGGCCTCTGTTTGCATGCTTTGAGGCACAGGTGGGACCGTGGTAGCTGGGAGGAATGAATTTGCCTCGAATGTGGCGATGGAGGCCTTCTGTTTGATAAAACACTTTGATTTCCTTTTAACTGTGTATTAATTGGGAGGATTAGGCTTTTGTTAATCAATCTTAGCTGTAATCATCATAAATTTGTCTTCAATCTCCCATTTTGGTGCGTTTTGTATTCGACACTGATACTCTTCGATTTTTTGATTCATTTACTGTGTTCTGTTGGTGTGAAGTGCTGTGCAGGGCCCGTGAGGCATCGGTGCTTTTGGAGTATTAACAGGGTGCAGAAATTTGAACCATAGATGGCTCCTCTTTAATCAATCGAAGGCACGAGAAATTAAACCCCAGCCTTCGGCCCTTTTTAGAATAATGGAAAAAACCATATAAATCACCCGTTTTTACTAAATAATACACCTAGACTTCAAAATCCCGATAAACCAAGCTGCATAACCATTTCGGGTCACAAAAGGGGCCCGCTGACATCAGGGTGTTTGTGACTCGAAATCTTATGAAATCCAGCATATAAAGCTCCCTGGGTCCATTTTGGGGCATGGTGACGTCAGGCCAAGTGTGACCCGAAATTTTTATGAAATCCGCCGTATAAAGCTCCCCGGGTCCAGATTGCGCGATTGTACGAGCAACCAAACAAGGCCTGCTCCAGTCTGCTGCTGCCACGTGGATGTTGACTAGGCGTTGGGTCCACTGGTTCTGTGGGACCGCTGACTGCTGTCGTGGCCATGGGGGCCAGGACGACTGATTTTGGGCTATCGATCTGCAGATCATATCGACGGCGGAGATGTTTTGATAAGTGCGTCGTACCTTAGTTCATCCCCTAAGCTTCTTTTGAGCGTGATCATCGTCTGATGAGCCGGCCTCAGATCAAATGGCACACATCAATATCGCGCTGAGCCCATAATCGACTTTTAATGCGCAATGAGAGTGGATTTTCAAAACTGCTTAAGGCCACGTGTTGGCTTGTGGCATTGATTGCATCCAAACAGGGAATACAACTTTCCTTTCAAAGGCGGTGTGATAAAAACTGTTGGTTTTGTACAGTGATTGAATGCGGGGACGACCGGGGCAATTGATTTGTGGGCCATCGATTTGCAGATTAGATCGACGGTGGGGAGCGAATTATGTTTTGCACTGGCGGAAACCTTTTCAAACCCTACAAAAGACACAAAAAATTAATATAAACAAAGGTTTCATGTGTCGGGACGGTTTTATATATATGAAGAGGATAGGCGCCCGACTGTGGGGCCTTGGTCTATATGAAACACAATATGATCGGGGGCTATAATATACAGGGCTAATCGGCATCAAGGTTTTTGTTTAACGCACAAACAAATGTGCTCCGTGAGTTGCTCTGACGCGATAAATGCTCAGGAACTTAGCACTTGGTTGTAGTGTTGGGGCACATGGAGGGGGAAATGGTTTGGATTTAGCCCAAAGGGGCTTAAACCCACAATCGAAATACTTGTTTTTTAGAAAATTTTCAAGATGTTTAGAAGGATTTTGGGGGTTTTGATATGGTTCAAAACGAGTTTTAAACCATGTAAAAGATGATTATCATGAATGGAAGAAGGGGAATCATGAAAAAAGAGGAGTTTGATGGAGGAAAAAGGGGAGCAAAATGAAGGTTAGTTTTTCAAGTGAGGAAAGGGAAAAAAGGTGATTTTTGCAGCAATTTCTTCTCATGAAATCAATAGAATTCCAGAATGTAAAATGGGCACAGTAGGGAAGATTTTGGACAGAGGCATGAGGCCTTCAAGAGTCTTCAAGAGGTAACACTTTTTGCAATAAAATTTGTTTCTTGAAGGCTCCAAAAAAAATGATTTAGCCAGCATTTGATATAACAAATTTTATGGCTGGCTAACACCTGGGTCAGGACCCCTTGAGCCAAAAAATGGTTCCATTGCTAGGACTTGGAGAATTTTGATAGAGGGATCAGGTAATGCCAAGGCTGTACTGGAAGACGGAGAGGAAGGAAATTGATGAATGGTTTGAACAACAAGTTCAGGAATTTTCCATAAAAGAAAACCGCAGTAAGAGGTTGACCACCGAAGAGTGGAAGAATAAGTACATTTTCACAGAGATCTACGAGATCTTCTTTGTAATGATCACAATCGAGCTCCAGGAGTGGCTTGCAAGGCTGGTCAAGTTTCAGAAGTGTTGGAAGGACGAGCGAATCATAGATTAGAACCCCGAACTAATCCAACAACTCAAAAAAACTGATAACACCATCACTCACATAGTGGACCATTGGGTAGGCAGCGTGTTAGGAGGATTTGTAACAGAATTTTCCATCGATCAATTTGTCTCCTACTCTGAAGCAAAGAAAAGATTCTTCACGGGGTTCCAAGGTAAGTTCCTGAATACTTTGCCATTATTGATCAAGATATTATTGTGTGAAAAGAGTATTCTGTGTAGCCATACCAAGTGAATGACCTCTGATCTAGACGAGAGTAGAACGCAGAGTGGCAAGTACTATAGGGCCAACATAGAAGGAGATTGATTGGCCTATAGTATAGTAAGGGAAGCAGCTGCGAAGAGTCCTCCAGCCACACCACGTTCAAATCAGCCTGGAGGTAAGAACTCACTGACCCCTTTGCCACCAAAAGACGACATGGCTGCGCACATGAAATTATTGACCTTTAAGGGAAGATATGGATCAATTATGGCTTGTTGTAGGATCAATATGGATTGTGCAGAACGTGGCTAGTGATGCGGTGAAAAGGGAACAACTGTCCCTTGCCATCGAAGGAAGAGAGTTGGACTGGTACATGGGATACATTGGCCAAAACACAAATGCAACCATTGAAGAAATTAAGAACGCCCTGAAACAAAAGTTCAAGAAACCTAAGTCCTACTCCAAAATCGTGGTTGATCTAAAGGATTTCAAGAAAGGACCTTCTAAATCTATGTGGGAGGCTGATCAATGACTAAAGAAGGTGACCAGAGAAGGGGGATTCCAATATGATGAAATACATCACATGGAATGGTTTATTGCCATGTTGCTTCCTCACTTGCGTGTACCTATGGGGCACCAAACTTTTGAATCGTAGGAGAAAGCCTTGGAAGGTTCCATAAAGTTAGAAGCTGCACCTTGAGACAAGACTCAGCTGGGCGTCCAATAGATCCAGGGACAACTATAAGTAATGCATGTAGAAATAAAAAACTTGCGAAAGGAACGAGGGGCAGAAGCCAGCCCCGAACGATGGTGCATACGGTTCTGGGTGAATGGCCACACCAAGGATAAATGTCCCCTATTAACAGATTATGTGCAGGCCAGGGTACCAAGCCCATTGCGCCCTAAGGAGGCTGCAGGACCTAATGGGCCAGTGCTCTGGTGCGATGATTGTCGCGTCGCAGGACCACATGATACTAACCACTGTCCCCGCCTTGTTGCATACATCCCATAGGTAAAGCAACAATGGTGTCGGTTTTGTAGATCAGTGGGACATGACGAATAGAAATGCCAGAAATATGATTTGATGATTGATTGAGGAAACTTATACAGGGTATAGTCAGACCCTGTGTCACCAAGGACCCCCATAGGTATAGGTAGCTCCCCATCAAGGGGCAGAGAAGGAGGACGCGGTGGAAGTGCAGGACGGGGATGAGGTTCGCTAATCTGCTATAACTGTGGAGAAGCAGGACACTTTGCAAGGGACTGCCCGAACCCCACTAGGCAATCCTGCCGATATTGCAGACAGCTGGACCATGCAATTGAAGATTTCCAGATCTTGATAGCGAAAATGTAGGAAAAGCAGCCGACACCTACTTAGAATGTGTAGAGAGTTAAGGCTGAGTTGTGAAGCAAGGATCCGAGTGTGAATGTGGTGACGCGTAGCGGGATAACCACCAGGGGACCTGAGGAGGAGGCTGTGATGGAACCTCTGATCCGTCAAGCTGCTATCAAACAAGAAGGCCTGGACCTAAAAAGGGGGAAAGAAACAGTAATCACAGCTCACAAAGACTTTGCTAAGACAGAAGAAACTACCGCTCAGCCACCTGCGACCCTCAAGGCAGATGCAGAGGTTGAGCCCTTTTTGTAGGAATGTATGAAACTGCTGCGTAACCCAAAGGCTATGGAGAACCTTCAGGCATTAATAGATAGTTGCGCTGCACAACCCAATATAATCCCGGAAGTCAAGGATGTGCACAAACTATACAGGTATAAGAAACGCACCGGAAGAGAAATGCAGTTGTTTGCATATATTGGTGACTACAAAATGAGCTAGGTTATTTTGGACCTAGGGTCAGATGCGAACATGTTACCTAAGAAGACTTGGCTACGAATGGGAGAACCTAAGTTGGAATGGTCCACTATTCAACTACACATGGAAAATCAGCAGAAAATCATCCTGCTAGGAAGGTTGCCCCAAGTTACGGTAGACATCGTAGGAGTAAAAGACCACGCTGATTTTTAAGTAACAGAAATTGTAGAAGATGCAGACCCCTACCCTGCTCTCTTGGGATTGGAATGGGCCATAGATCTGGGCGGTATCATCAACCTAAAGAAAAGAATCATGATGTTTGAGAATAATGACACAAGGGTGATAGTACCATTAGATCCCGCGGAAGGTGAATGATATATAGAGCTAGTACGCGATGAAGAGAAGGTGGATCACATTTAAAAGTTGACTGCGTGGGACGAAGATTGGATCAAACCCACAGCGGAAGGAGTCCTCTGCTGGGAAAAGGACATTGAATTATTTTCTAACTCTGACGAGGAGATGGAAAATTGGCAGAACCGGTTGCATGATGTCTCAGCACTACGGTGTCTTCGAGTCACAAGGGAATTCCGCTACATTTCCTCAGAGGTAAGAGACCTACCCTATTTTTATGATTCTAGTAGAATTAAGGAATTTTTGCAAGCATTAGAAGCAGAGGTTCCCAAGAGACGAAGGCTATGGGCCCTTAAGCTAGCCCTGTGTGAAATACTAGCGCGCTAGTTGGAGACACATAAGGAGACATTCCAAGATTTGGAGGCATGTCGGAATATGATGATCCTGTGATTTGAAGCCTCGACTGGCTTGCGAGTCAAGACATTCCTTGGATCGGAAGATCCATGCGAATATCTATCAGCATGGGAAAAAAAAGTGGTGCAGCAAGACGACTAAGGAATGGGTTCACCTACTGATTCATGACTTAGGACCAATTCCATCTGCATGGTACTTAGATGCGGAGCTCCATCGATGCACCTACCACTGGGGGACATTGAAAGAAGAATTATTGGGAACATTTTGGTTAGTAGGCTGGCCCATGGCACTTGATGCAACCCTGCGAAACAATGACACTAGGGAGTGGGGCGAATCACACCTATTCCTCGCACCAGAATTACCCACATGCGAAACACAGACACTAAGCATGGTTAAATACTATGGCCTGGGCCCAAGGAATAATAAGAATGCTATGTGAGTTGCATTTAACTTGGAACTAGAAGGGGTGCGCACGGCTACCGGGCTACCAGGGGATTGCAATGGGATGCACCTTACACTCGAGAGGAATGCAGATCCAATAGGCAGAGTTATCATAAATGCGGCAACTCTCGCAACAAGAGAATAGCTAAGGTCACTCCTCGTCCATGCGGGGTATTACATAATTTTTTTTTGGGAATATGCGCTACTTGTAACACCTCTGAAAGATTTGTTCCCACAAGGGATCTGGTGTGGTTGGGAGGACACCTGGGGGAAACACATGTCTTTGGTTGTAGATTACCTTAGGAACAAGCCGGTGTTGAGGGGGGGATGCAAAATAAGCATGGATGGTTGGTCCAAGATCAGCAGGTACGCAGAATGCACACAAGGAGCGAAAAGTGACAGGGGGAACAGTAAAATCGGGTAACACGCAGAAGTTACCATTAAGCGGAGCGGGCGGTTGGAAATTGATGAAGTGATTCCCTGATATTTTTTACTGTTTACTTGATGGTAAGCTCTGAATGAAACTTACCCTACCGTTGGATGACTGTAGGCACTATAAAGTAGGACAGCTAGCTCGGACAACAGCTCTGTATTATGCCCGTATCCTGTATGTAGTTTTTTTATGCTGTGCGATTTTTTGGCCCTATTGCATCTTGCTCATGGAAAAGCAACCCACTCCCACTGCTGATAGGCCCCCAGGACCAAGAATCCATTCTCCCACTAAGATAATAGCCCCTAGGACTGCAGAAGCCTCGATACCTACAGAGCCCGAACAAGAGGCATTTATCATTGGGTTAGGGGACGAAGAAATCAATAAGTTAATTACACTCTGGCTCCCTGAGTGGAGGAGTGGCCTCAACCCTGGTGGAAAGAGTACTAAAGGGACCTGTGCTACTGAAGTACCCCCTACTATCAACCCCAAGAAAACTCTAGAACCAAGCATGGGGGCGCGGGCATACCCACGTAAAGGACCGCCCAACTGCTACAGGTTGCCAATACGGATGCCGGGGCCAATTCGCAGCTGGCACTAATTGTGCCAGGGAAAAATAGCCCAGCTACCACCTCTCTCTCGAATAAAAATTAGCTAGGAGGGCCTAATATCGGGCCCTGAAAGAAGCAGCGCGCCCAGTGCTTGGAATTTGATGCGATAGTCACACTGAATGATGGTGATCTTGAACAGATCACGGATGCAATTACATTGGCCACAGAGGAAAGCTGGGAAACCATTGAAAAACAACAGAAGGATATAATTGGCACCTTCCAGAGTGAGCTCCATGCCCTCCAGTGGAAGGCAGAAATGTTGCAGACCAATGTCACTCAGAAACGGGCGCCCTTGGCAATCAACAGTACCGTGCTCGCACCAAGAGGAAGCCACCTCTGCTCCTTACCTAGCACTGCTCTTATAAGATCCCAACTCCAAGGCCTCCACACTGTTGTAATCTGGGAGACCCACCGATGAGACTTGGAGGTACATCAACAGCTCGGTATGGCCAAGCGGGCCCTCCAACGGAAAGACGCAGAAAAATACCTTGCTATATCGCATCAGGTGGAGCTTGAAATGGAAATCCACCAGCTTTGCACAGAGGTTTTAGAGGGAGTCCCGGCCACAGCTAGGCCTCAGGCCAAGGTAGAAAGTATGGTTGCAGCCATAAAAGCATCTCGGACAAAAATATAGACTGTAAAGGCACAATTGGAGAAGCAACTCTCTGACTTACAGGCTCCATTGCCACCCGCTACGCCGTCGGAGGTTTGAGCCCAGCGCACTGCGCTGGTGGCCGAAGCAATGAACTCCATCTCTGAACAAGTTTCTTAGGGCATCCAGTCACTTGAATCATCCATGCAGCTCTGGACTATGGTCCAGTTCAACCTGGTCCTCTGAAAAATCAGTCAGGACTTGTGACAACAGGAAGAACCTTTCGCACAGGTCGAGGCTACCTTGCCCACCTTGGCGCCTGCGCAGCGGTTAGCACAGTTTTGGACCAACAACACTCTCCTGGACATGATTGAGAAACTCCAGTGTCAGAAGCACGTCCTAGAGGAGTGATTAAAGCCATGGGCTGCCATAGGCCTCCAGCTCTCACAAGATGTCGATGGCGCGGTCACGCAACTCAACCAGACATTGCAAAACATCACTACGGCCACCAAAGGGCCAACATCCCAGTAGCTCGTGGATATTGCGTAGCATGCTGCTGCTCAGAGTCAAGAAGTGCTACCCTTGATGATTGCTACCATAAACATACTACACACACAGGTGGAGGCCCCACCATCACAGTGACTCGGGACGAGTCACAAGATTGTGTTGGGGGACTGTTAGAACAGGGTCTCCCACAAAGCTGCGAAATTGGTCCATTTTGTATATTTATGATTATATTTAGTATAACGCATGGGTTTGGGGTGGGTCAAAGCCCCTAAAGCATTGTAATTGGGTCAAGGGTAGACCAAGATTCTGCAAACCACAGTTTGCAGACCATTGGATGCATAGGCTAGAATAGTATAAGTAGTTGAACTTTTTTGAGTTGTAAGGAAGGTAAGAATGATAAGAGATTGGTGCTAAGTACAAATTGATAGATATGGTCAGGGTTTTCGGGTAAGGACTCCTGCTGCTGTGTGTACAGAGGGCCTCTGTCCTGCTGTGTGTGGACCCTACTGCTGTGTGCACAGGTTGGGTTTTTGGGGTTTTGTACGTAGATCTGAAAGATTAAAGAATGTGGAAGTATTGTTTCCTATCTGAATCCACTGAAATTGCTGTGATATGAATATGTGACGTCTTGATTACTTAGTATATGCTGCTGTTTTATTGGTTAAGTTGCGAACATACTTGTGTACTTATTTATGCTGCAAACTGGGTTTGTTCTACTTGATTCCTACAAGAATATCTGAAATAACTGTGTATTGTTATATGAATTCTCGATCTGTTAAGTTCTGTGATTAATATTGCTATTGCGCACGTGAATGCGAAGGGAATTTAGGCTCAGTGATACTGGATCGGGTCATGATCAAGGTGAAAGCATCTCCTCTTGACTTACCTACCCTTTCCGAGGGTACAAAACCATGGTTCCAGCACCCACCCATATTACTTCGGGTGAGACTTTGGCTTGCGCAAGCAGGTCATTGCTGAAAGGGCCAGTAGTATAGGGGTTTGTTGGAAAACCTTGAACATCCGAACCTGGGTCAGGACCCCTTGAGCCAACAGCTACCGACAAAGCTTCAAGCTTCATCACAATATCCAATGCTTTAGCTTTGGTCATGATCTTCTGCTGCGATAATGGAAATCTGAGATGAGGCAACAATGCAACAATAAACCATTATTTATGCTGCTCATCAGGGATCTTGAAGCTAATCTGTCTTAGCAAAGTTTTAAAGCATTGATCTACTTCCCACACAGTTTCAGTGAGAAATTGCTTAATTTATTTAATCTCTGTAATTCACTGAGATTGCGACTTAGGTTTCTTGAACTCAACATTCAACGTGACTTTCATCTGGGCTAACGTGACATTTTGGTTTGTCATGGTAAATTTCATGTACCAAGACAATTCTCTATCCTGCAATGCTATGATGAGCTGCACTTTTTTCATATTTTCATTAGTAATATTCTACAATCTCCATATCGCTTCTGCAACAAACTAGAACTGCTCGGGATCATCCGATCCCTTGAAAATAGGCATCTTCGATGCTTTGGAAATGGTGAATGGGGGAGGTGGAGGAAAAAAATGGCGATGAGTTATGATAGGAGTGGAAGGTTGTGGAATTCTAGCAGCACTGTGATGATCTTTAGACTTTATCGACACACTTCTAAGGGTAGTGGGGTTGCTTTCTCTTTCTTCATTCTCAGACCCAAACAATGGACTATATTCAAATTCAATGTAAGTATCTCGATCAGTCCTAAAATTTTTACCTCTTCACATAGTGGTGATTTCTCTTCCTCAAAAAATCAATATAATTACATCCGTAGTACACCCTTTTCAAACAACAGAATTTTAATCCAGAACTTTAGTGAGTTTAAATACTTACCTCAAGGGCCCTTGAAAATTTTTCGCTTTGCTTCGCTATAAGATACAGAAGTATCGCTCACAAACTCAATGATAAAGCCTCTAAGGATATTATCGATCCAATAATTAATAGCCCTCACGATCTCATTATCAATCCCTTTCAGTTTCTTGATCAACTCAGGAGTCCATGTAGTAGGCTTATGGCTGACACTGGCTGTTTGATAATCTAGTCTTGATAGCCACTTGTACAAATCTCTAGCAAATGACGAGAAGAATATATTGTTCTTATCTGTAAATATATACTTTCTTAACCCATCTTCGTTAGATATGCACAGATTTCTATTTTCTTGCGCAACAAACTCACATTCTTTTATATCTACCCAGTCTCGAATCTCTTTTTTAGAAGGATTCGACATCCAAATATCCCTTAGTTAGATATCGGTACTGGCAAAGGAACCATTTGTTGGCTTGGTGGGGCATAGACCCAGGTTTAGATTTGGCTATGCAAAACAACAAAAGCCACTATTACTGGCCCTTTCGGCAACAATCTGTTGCACAAATTGAAGTCTCACCTAAGGCAATATAGGGGGATGCTAAAAATAGGTTTCTACATCCAGAGGGAAAATGGAGTGTGAATTTAGGGTTTTTATTCCTTTTAGTACTTAACAGAACCTCGCATAAAATATATACCAATTATACAATAACTGATAAACACATCTATTGAACTAACTTATAGAATGCGAGATTATACTTTATCATTCATAAAAAAACATACATGATCATGAACAAGTCTTCACGATCAAAAGTATAAGTAACAACCCTTACTTAGTACATATAATCATAAGCAACAAATAAAGCAAAAACATGAAAAAATAACAAAGATCTATCTTCAAAGGTCTTTCATTACTGTTCATATTTGCCCAATAAAACCAGTTCCACCCTACGCAATCAGCTACAGGGGTCTACGTACCTAGCTAAAAACTTCCTAAGGTCTCTGTACACTCAGCTGCAACATCATTTTCTCTAACCTAACCCACATAATACAGACTCAAAACAATGTACATCCAAGTGAATTCTATGATCAAATATCAAACATGATATCTTAGTTCTATCCTAGACTACTTATATATATTTTTCCATTACAATAACATGGTTCAAAAACCATGGGAGGAGCTCAACATTCAATAAATATTCTCATTATTTTAAAAAATATGGGGTTTTTACCTACCAAAAGCCCTTAATAGTAAAAAGGTAGCTTCGTGTTGCACACTCTACTCCTCGATCTACAGAGCCTTTCTCAAAATATTCGATGAGGGGAACCCTATCCAACACATATATCCATGGGACCATTAATACAAAGGCGACAACCAAAAGGAAATGCACAACAAAGAAACCAACCTGGAGAAATGTGGAAGAAAAAGGAAGAATATTTATGAAGTTGTGGCATTATTATTTTCTCACGTAATGAGGATGAAAAAGGGTATATTGATAGTGGATTCTATAATCATATGTCAGGATATAGGAGCAAATTTCACTTCTTGAATAAATTAAAAAGTGGCCATGTTGTTTTTTAAGGAAGTAAACCAACAAGAATATTGGGAAGTGGAAAGTCCAACCTTGGTGAAAAAAGGACCAATGTTGAATATGTATGGATCATTGAGGGTCTTAAACACAATATTCTAAGTGTGAGCCAAATGGTTGATGGAGGTAAGGAAGTGGTCTTCAACTCCAAATGTTACTTCATCAGGAAAGAAGGATCAAAGAGGGTAATTTTTAGAGGATTCAAAACTCCAGATAATTTGTATGTGTAGAAGGGAAGAGTGAACAGTAAGAAAATACCAAGAGAGTAATATTCATCATCATATTCAGAGTAGAAGATATCAACACATATTGCTGTATGCTATTGCAGGATAGATCTTTTAGATTGCAAAATGGATGTGAAGCCTTCATAGGCTCAAGGGGAGTATATGGCACTTTTTGTTTTTGCATGCAGTAGTTTGTATTGATGCTTATCTATTTGATTATGTTTTCTTGATGATGGATGATTGATATTGATGATGTCTTTGCTAAGGTGTGATTAGTAGGAGAGATGACACAAGTTTAGGGGGAGCACTTTATATGCTTCCAATATTTTGATGGCATTATGGCTCCTTGGAGGAGTTGTCTATGCATCTCATGCTATGTGCTCATCTGTTGCAGATGTTTATGTTTTGATTATGCATGGTTCATATGTTGTTTATACGAGTTGACATGCAATTATATTATGTCATGAATCTTGGGTTGATGATTTTATGCATGTGGTTGTGCCATGGATATTATTATGGTGATGATATTTTTGCATGTGATGCTGTTATGAAGTAGTATGCTTGCGGATTATGTTTATTGTTGCTGATGTGATGTTGCTGCTATTATTGCCTCATTGATGCTATCCATTTTTGATTATCTTGTATAGGTTCATGCTCCAAATTATGATTATTGTTTCTTTCATAGAGAGCTAATATATTGGCTTGATTGATGTGATATGTTGCTACTTTATGATGTTGCTGATATATGTAAAAATTGATGAGCCACTTTGTATTATTATGAACTACCGGTTACTGTTGTTAGAATATCAATTCATGGTTAATTATTTGGAGAGACTCTCACATGTTTTCATATGATATGTATTACTATCATCCTATTTTCATATAAGGAATATATTGCTGATAATTTATTTCATGTATCTATTTATGTCATTTATTAGCCGTATATATCATTGATGGAGGCTTCTATTATTCTCATGAATTCATAGATTATTATTGTAAAATATTTTGATATGAGTCACAAAGGCTTGGCCTATGATTGTCATATGTTTCATAGTGCGTCATGAGAGTTGGTTCAACCATATATGGGCTTGTGTTGTCATTGTATAATTATTTTGAAGCCATGTAATAAGATCATGAAGCCCTGTAATTTGTTGCATATCATTGAGTCATATTCATTGGACCATGTGGAGTAGCCTCTTGCATGCGAAAAGGAGGCATTGACAAGTATGTATATCAATGTATATTTAGCCATGGAGATGATTGCATTCAATGGAGTATGGGTGGTCATACTATTGTGACATGTCATCATGGATTTTCTGCTTCCATGTCTACTTCAAAGAGATGTTTCATTATTGTCGGCGATATATGTGTTTCCTGCTGCTAGAGAGTACATTGTGGAGAGGACGTGTGTTTTTTTTTTAAGAGTTGGTTGGATGTTTGTTGCTGTTGCTATGTAGATGATCTAAGTTTTTGTTGCTAGTTGGTCATTCTATGTTGCTGTTGCTATGTGTTGCTGATATGATCTGATACTACTGCTATGACATGGATTATGCTGATGTTTCTTATTGTCTTGTTGCCTTGGGAGTGAGAGAGTTTATTTTTGATGCTGGTAGGAGATGTATTTTGCTGTTCTTATGTGTTGTTGTTTAGGCATATCTTGTTTCCAGGGGGGGTGTTGTTGTATTTTAGTCTTTCACTCCATTTTTTATCACATGTATATGTTTTGAGTGGAGTTTATGCTTTTTCTAATGGATCCCTTTTCATGTAGAGGAGTATTTAGCATTCATCCTTGACATGTTTAGACCTTTTCCATTATTGTAAAAGGGTGATAATGTGAGGATTATGATCATATGATTATCTCATCAAGGGGGTTTACATCAATTCTGTTGTGTAACCAACTCCAAAAATAGAACAAAAGAGATACCAATGCCTTAGAAATAAGCCACTTCGAGGGGGCAACCTCCAATGCATTACATAAATGAACAATTCTTGGATGATACAATTTACAAAACCTCCTTTCTATATATAGGAGTTCATGTGGCCATAATGTAATCCTAGTGGGCCACAATGTAATCCTAGCCGACCTAACAATAATAATTTAAGGGCACAATAATAAAAAAATGGGGGTTACAAGGGTACAATCATAACAATAAGGGGGCTACACTAATAACAATAAGGGACTATACTAGTAATATAGTGACCTAAAATTTCCCTCTCCTTATAAAAAGTGTTGTCCTCAATGCTTGAGTATCTCTGGGTGCTTCTGTATAAAATTCTCATCCTCCCATGTAGAATCTTCAGTGGGTAAGTTCTTCCACTTGATGAGATACTCTGAAATTGATCAATTCCGTAGCTGTCGAGTTCTTGTTTCCATGACCGCTTTAGGTTCCAATATGATTTTTCCTTCCTCATCAAGTTCTGGCAATATTGTTTGAAATGGAAGATTTTCACCTATAACCTTCTTTAAGCATGAAACATGGAAAACTGGATGCACTCGCGAAGAAGCATGAAGCTCCAATTTGTATGCCATAGTACCAATATTTTGCAACACCTTGTAAGGACCATAGTGCTTTGGTGATAATTTATTATCCTTCTTAGCTTGCTTGAGGGACATTTGTTTTTATGTTTGTAGCCGTAAAAATACGCAATCTCCTACATCAAAACTTCTCTCACTGTGATGTTGATCTGCTTGTTGTTTCATTCGATTTTGTGCCAAATTCAGGTTATCCTTTAAGAGTTGGAGAACTTCTTGCTGATGCTCGATGTGATCTTCCACTGCTTGAACCTTCGAATTTTCCCTAAAGATGATGTGATCGATGGTGGATGATATTCATAAAGTGCCATAAATGGGGTCATTTTTGCTGCAGTATGGAAGGAAGTGTTATACCACCATTCAGCGAGAGGTAACCACTTGACCCATTGTGTTTGTTTATCAGATACAAAACAACGAAGATATCCTTCCAAACATTTATTTACTATCTCGGTTTGACCATCGGATTGAGGATGATAAGATGAGCTATGAGCTAATTGAGTACCCAAACAAGAAAATAACTCCGTCCAAAAATTTCCAGTAAAAATGGGATCTCTGTCTCTCACAATAACCCTTGGGTTTCCATGTAGCTTTTGAATTGTGTCCATAAATGTAGTAGCAACTGTACTTGCTTTAAATGGATGAGATAATGCACAAAAGTGTGCATGCTTGGTAAGTCTATCAACTACCACCATGATGACACTCTTTCCTTCGGACTTAGGTAAACCTGTGATAAAATCCATTGAAATCTCCTCCCAACGTTGACTTGGAATGGATAAAGGTTGTAGAAGTCCAGGGGTCTTAATTGTATCAACTTAATTTTGTTGGCAAACTAAACATTCCACCACAAACTTTTGAATATCAGATTTAAGGCCATCCCAAAAAAATTCTTTCTTCACCCTGTGGTAAGTTTTTAAAAATCCTGAGTGTCCTCCTAAAGGAGAAGTGTGCAATTCCGGAAGAATATTTTGTTTTAGTTGGGAATTCTTACAAAGATATAAGCGATCTTTGTACCATAAGGAATCATTTTTCCAACTAAATGTATCAGATGTACTAGGATCTTGCTGCAACTTTTGAATGAGTGTCCATACATCTTTGTCCTTCTTCCATTCATCTCTTGCTTGAGTTATCCAATCTGGTTGGATAATAGAAATGGCACAAAGCAATGCTTCCACCTCTTCATTCTTTCTTGAGAGTGCATCTGCAACAACATTAAGCTTTCCTTTTTTGTAGATTATTTCAAAGTTATAACCCAACATCTTTGTGACCCATTTTTGCTGCTCTTCTGAAGATAGTCTTTGTTCCAAAAAGTGTTTAAGACTATCATGATCAGTTTTTACCTTGAAGTGTCTTCCCATTAGGTAAGTTCACCATTTCTTTAGTGCATATAGTATTGCTAACATTTCCTTCTCATAAATAGGTTTCTGTAAATACTTTCCTTTGATTGGGCGACTTTCAAAAGCAATGGGTCTTCCTTCCTGCATTAAAACTGCACCAATTCCATTTCCTGAGGCATCACATTCCACAATAAAGGTTTTTGTGAAGTCTGGTGTAGCTAAGACTGGTGCTAGGCACATTGCCTCTTTAAGACGTTCAAAGGCCTTAGTTGCTTCACGAGTCCATGAAAATGCATCTTTCTTCAATAATGTTGTTAGAGGTGCTGCTATTCTCCCATAATTCTTAACAAACTTGCGATAATACCCTGTTAACCCGAGAAATCCTCGCAACTGCTTTATGGTTGTGGGGACTTTCCATTCCTTAATAGCTTTAATTTTGTTAGGGTCTACTTTAACACCCTCGTGAGATACAATATGACCCAGATATTCCACCTCTTGTACTCCAAAGAAACATTTGGATGTTTTTTGCATATAATTGTTTCTCCTGCAATAGTTTGAGCACCCTGTCAACATGTTCAACATGATCCTTCCAAGACCTGCTGTAGATTAGTATATCATCAAAAAATACTAGAAAATTTTTTCTAAGGAAGGGTTTGAAAATGGAATTCATCAACCCTTGAAATGTAGAAGGTGCATTGGTAAGGCCAAAAGGCATGACCAAAAATTCATAATGACCCTCATGAGTTCGAAATGCTGTTTTTGGAATATCTTCAGTCTTCATTCTAATTTGATGATATCCTGAACGAAGATCCAACTTGGTTAAATAAATTGCTCCATGTAATTCATCCAATAATTCATCAATCACAGGAATGGGAAATTTTTCTTTAATGGTGAGCTTATTGAGCTCCCTATAATCCAGACACATTCACCATGATCCATCCTTCTTGTATACCAATACTACAGGAGCAGAGAAAGAACTTTGACTAGGTTGAATTATACCCGCCTCTAACATTTCTGCAATCATACGTTCAATTTTGCTCTTTTGGACGTAAGGATATCTATAAGGCCTGATGTTTGGAGGAACACTTCCTGGAATCAAATGAATAGCATTATCATGATCATGAATAGGTGGGAGTCCTTTGGGAGTTTCAAACACCTTGGAATGATTGTCCAAGACTTGTTGGAGATCTGCAGAAATAGATGATTTTGGTGTTGGAACTTCTAGTGAGCATAATTGTGCAATTACGCCTCGTTGTTCTTCCTTTAGAAGATTTTTTATGACATTAGAGCTTATTATCTTTCCCAGCTTCCGCGCAATACCCCGTAATTCAAATTCCTTTCCTTCTGAAAAAAATTTCAAGAAAATTTCTTGAAAATTAAAAGCTACCGTCCCCAAAGATTGTAACCATTGTACTCCTAGTACAACATCAGCACCTCCCATAGGAATGGAAAGCATTGGACTAGTCAATACATATTCCCCATGGTTAGCTTGATATTATGGCATTTTCCAAAGCAATTTATAGTTCCTCCATTTGCAACCATCACTTGACATTCTGGTGCTGGGTATAGGAAACAATTTAATTCATTGGCTACCTTACAATGAATAAAATTATGGGTGCTACCTGAATCAATCAACACTATTACCTTTCTCTTCTTGATTTGTCCTTTTATCTTGAGAGTTTGAGGAGTGGTAATTCCTGCCAGTGCATTACACGATATGGTTGGATTCATTTCTTCCTCTTCTGGGGCTGGTTCCTGGTGTATATCCTCTTCTTGTTCATGTTCTTCTTCCTCTTCACAATCTATGTAAAATAATTTCTTCTCAGCACACTTATGACCTTTAGTGTATTTGCTATCACAACTGTAGCAAAGCCCTTTTGCTCTTTTTTCTTCCAAATTTTGTGGTGTCAACCTTGTAGGTTGTGGAAATCTAGGCGTAGCAACACTTCCTTCTTTATAGAATTGAGTGGTAGGCTTCCTTGTCGCCATAATTTTACATTCAACTTTTCTTGCCAACTTGAATGCCTTCTCCAATGAATCAGGTTCCAGAACGCGAACTTCATGTTGTATGTTATCCTTTAAAGTGCCTATGAAGAGATCAATCCTGTGTTCCTCTGGAATATCAGTTACCCTTATATTCAATTTTTGGAAGTCCTCAATGTGCTCCCCCACTAAACCCTTTTGTTTGAGATTTATCAATTGGCTAAAGAAGGTGTTTCTCTTTGTATCCTCATAATGTGCAATCATTTCCTCCGTAAAAATTGACCAAGTGACAATTTTTTTACGGGAGCAAAGCCATCGATACCATACAAATGTATTTTGTTCTAAATGTAAAGTTGCAATGCGTACCTTTTGTGCGTTTTTCACATTATGGAGATCAAAATATTGCTCCATCTGTAGTATCCATGTTACAGGATCCTTTCCATCAAACTTCCTCATATCCATTTTTGGAATATGGTGGTTCTTCCCGCCAACATTAGAGTTTATGAAATCACATTTAACATTTATTTTTTTCTCATCATGAGGTTCTTCTACTATCTTTTCACCATTAGGAAACATTTCTTGTATCAACTTTGTCAAACCTTCGATGTCTGCTTTTAGATCCTTCTTCATGTTTTCCATGTTTTCTTTCATGTCATCCATCTTATCTTCCATGCCAGCTTCCATGCCATCCATATTAGCTTCCATGCCTTTCTTCAAAACTTCCATTTCATTTTTTGTTGCTCTTTGTGGGAGTGAAATTTGTTGCAGTTGCTCTTGTAATTTTGATAGATCATGTTGCAATTCTTCATCTTCATGAGTCATAGTAGAGCATTCTGAAGGCTTAATGGGTGTTGAATTATTTTTACGGGGCATATTTTAGAACCCAATACTGATATATATTCTACAATATGCCCTTGGAATCAATTCAAATTGATTCTTCAAGACTTATGCAATTTGGAAAAAAATACACACTTTTTTCTTGCTTTTGAGGAGCTCGATATTGAAATTGGATTATCTCTGTGATTTCAGCACTTAAATATTTTAATTTAAGTACCAACGTATCCCTTTGCATTATATTTCAAATGCCACAAGTCTGACCTGATTTGGATTCTCCAAGACAAAGTTCTGTCCAATCTCCCACAATGACCTAATTATGGACTGGTTCGGTAGAGTGAACTTGTACGACTTGCCACATGTCACTTTTTGTCCTTCAGCTCTGAAATTGATAGCCAAGAAACTAAAATCCGTTTACTTGCTACCAATTTTTATGGCACTCCAATCCAATGCTCAGAGAGAGAGTTATGAATATTTTCCCACGATCACCTCTTTGAGATGAAATTCTGGAGCCTGAAAAAGCATTACCTTCCACAGATCATATCTCCAAAAATATTGTGAACCAAGATCTGAAATTTTTTGACGAGTTTCCTCAGGATTTCGTCTTCACACCATAAAAATTTCAGCTTCTGAAGCTTCGCAGAAAAAACGTTATAGCGAAAATGTGACGATGACCTATTTGGTGCAGCGAAACCCTAGAATCCAATGCTCTGATACCAAATGTTGTGTAACCAGCTCCAAAAATAGAAGAAAAGAGATATAAATGCCTTAGAAATAAGCCAATTCGAGGGGGAAAACTCCAATGCATTAAATAAATGAACAATTCTTGGATGATACAATTTACAAAACCTCCTTTCTATATATAGGAGTCCATGTGGCCATAATGTAATCCTAGTGGACCACAATGTAATCCTAGCCGACCTAACAATAATAATTTAAGGGCACAATAATAACAAAATGGGGGTTACAAGGGTACAATAATAACAATAAGGGGGCTACACTAATAACAATAAGGGAATATACTAGTAATATAGGGACCTAACAAATGCCAAAGGGGGATATTGTTAGCATTGATGTGTGCTGTAGTGTTGCAAATGTGTGGTTGATTGTCATTGATGTCAACCTAGTTTCTTGGGTTGCAGATAAATTGGATATGCATATGTATGAGAGGTTGCAGGTGGATTGTGTATGGGTGATTTTATATGGTCCTTGGAATGTCTACTAGCTTGGAGAAGGTCCTTGGAATTTCTACTAACATGGAGCTTGAGGATGGAGAAATGATTGTTGTTGTTGAGTTGGATGATGTTATATTCGTACGTTGCACTTGTTTGGAGACCCTCTCATGATGATGGTGATATGATAGCATGTTGCATTAGCTTGGAGGTTGAATGATGGTGTGTTGCATTAGCTTGGATACCTTCTTATGATGGTGATCTCCTTGATCATGTTGCTAAATACAGATGTTAGTGGCTGCTATAGGAATTAGAGTTTAGGAGCCTTGTTGTTTAGGTCTCTATGTACTAGTTAAGTCTCCACATGTTGATGATGTTATACATAAGGCTTGGATAGGATATACATGTGCTTGTGGATGCTTGAGATGCTTGTGAAAGTGTTGGAGGATGTATGACACGTACCAATGCTGCATACTGATGGCAAGGATGTTGTAGAGAATTTTGATGGCCCAATTGATTAGTGTGGTGTTTGGTTGGCATCCTAGTCAACCTAGTTTACTTGGAATGATGATGGAGTTGTTGTAGTGACTTGATGAAGTGTTTCAAAGATGTCAGAGAATTTTAGAGGTCCTACAGAGGCTAGTTCTGGAAGAAGTTTTGGCAGATTTTGAGCCAAGGAAACATGTTTCTGAGTCTCCTTTGCGATAGTCACATGCAAGATGGGTCAAGGGATAAGTTTTAGGCTCCAATCACATGGAGACACACCTAAGAAAGAGGTTATAGCCCCATTTACATGGATGATAGTGCTAAGGGAGCGAATGGGGTGTTTTCATGAGTTTTTCTCTGCATTAATTAAGCTGATCAACTAATTTTGGTGTTGTGGTGATTTTCTTAGTCATAAATTTTCAGTATATGGTCGGAAAGGTTCGTGGGGCCTCTAGAAGCTGATCAAGGTTGAATATGTCAAAGGGCTAGTGGAGTAAGTGGATTGATTTGGTAAAAAATCCTATCTCAACCAAATCTGAAGCATGTGAATATAATTGTTGAGTGATCCATAACCTGTAGCATTTACTAAGTTACTCAACATAGAAAAATGATAAATAGAAGAAGGTATTGAGTCTATTTGGTTGGTTTCTTGGAGAGTGTGTGAGGATGCTATTGTGAGTGATTAGAGTATGCAAAAAATTCTAATAGATGAAGGTATTGAGTCTATTTGGTTGGTTGCTTGGAGAGTGTCTGAGGATGGTATTGTGAGTGACTAGAGTATGAAACAACTTCTCAAATAGTTTGTGAATAGATATATCAGAGTTTTGTGAGCGTATATAAAAGATAGAGTTGAGTAGAAGATTCAAATTTTGTGTGTAGTTTGTGGCTTAAAATTGGAATCTTGTTGTATGTTTGGGAGAGTATTTTGGTGTGTGTTGTAGTGAATAAATTACATTCTTCGGGTTAGATTATGATTCAGATTTTATGTGCAGAATGATAGAGATGTTTGGTTGCTCATGTTGAGTGAAATGACAACCTAGTTTGAAAACATATGAATTATGGTTCGGATGGAGGAAGTGAAGGCATGGAGGATTCAATATAGACAGTGATTTGGTGAATTCTATAGAAGGAATATTTTTTTCCATCCAATATGAGTTGGAAAGTCAAATGGTGGTTGGACAAGGATTGTTGGTCATGGGAGCTTTGAGCAGATGGTAGTTTGTAGATCAGCGAAACATATTTCTGAATTTATAGTTCCATAATACTATAGAGAAAGCCAATTATTCCAGCTATGGGTATAGCTAATCCATTTACAATTTGTTTAGCTAAATAATAAAACAAATTGAGCAGTGTAATAACGACAAGGTGGTTTTTTCTTGAAAGGGTTTCCACTAGAAATACTTGTGTCCTCATGTGTGCATGCTTGTATTTATATTTATGATGGTTATTATGGTTTATTTTATTGTTGCTTACATGTTTTGATGATCTAATGTTGTGCATGAGCATGGATAATTGAGTTTATGAAAAATATTTATAATTGATGAAAATTGATACAAAGACCATCACTACAGATTCATCCCCCACTAGTGAATATATTTCCAACAATTGGTATTAGAGCTAGTGCTCTTCAATGAAGCTTGACCACTTGGAGAGTAGATCCTAGATTATGGCCAAAAGCAAGAGGAGTATGTATCTAAAGCCAAATAATTTGAAGAAGGAAGAAAATCATTCCATTACAAAAGAAGCTACAAATTCCAAATTACAAGTGTCCCGAGGTAATATTTTGAAGGAATTTTTTAATTATAATTTTGATGATTCTTTTGAGTTTGACGATGAGAAGGATATTTCTGTCATTAAGGCTGAACATGAATCAACAATTGTTGTGATAAAATAATTAGTTTCTCAAGTATATAAAATAACAATTGCATGTAGATATTATAATAAAATGTTGCAGATTTGTGATGAGAAGGAGAAAAACCTCGAGGAGGATCTCACTACCTTGAGAACCCAACTGGCAGACTAAAAAAGAAATGAAGAAATAATGTGCAACAAACATAAGGAAAATAAATATTATGTTGAGGAAATTGAAAATGTAGTTGAAATTTTGAGAAAGAAAATTGAAGAGAAAGACCAACAACTTGAAAAGGTTAAGAGAAACATAGCAGTGAAAAAATCTAGCTTTAACCTTCAAAGAAGAGATGGAATTTTGGATGTAGCAAAGATTAAGAGAATAGATTCAAATAAACCTACAACAAATATTGTGAGGATCCATGATAATATTGGAGAAAAGAGGCAGAAAATTCATCAACAACAAAGAAGGGATTTAAATGGTCTTTCTATGCCAACAAAATTATTCACTCCTAGAGTTGATGATATTAGAATTCAAAAGAGAAATCATAATTCATTTGCTCCTTTGGTGAACGAGATTGAGTGTTTTAATTTCCATCAATTTGGTCATATAGAAACATTTTGTAGAAGACATTTTGATACATCCATGCACCAATTTGGACAAAAAAGAATGAGATGATCCTTCATGTATACAAGTTCATTTAATGGTGTATGTTATTCTTGTAACTTTTTGGGCCATAAGGCCATTGATGGTAGGTATAGTACAAGAAGTTGGAAATCTAGCATGAGGAACTAAATATCAAATCATTTGGATTCTTATCTTGGTCATGTAGAATGTTTTATGTGTCACAACTTTGGACACATGGCCAAGGATTGCTTGATGCCTAGATCCATGGGACCATTAGTACAAAGGAAAAATCCAAAATGACATGCACAACAAAGAAACCAACCAGGAGCAATGTGGGAGAAAAAGGAAGAAAAATTAGGAAGATGTGGTATTTCTCTTTTCTCATGTGATGAGGATGTAAAATGGTATACTAATAGCGGATTATCTCATCATATGTTAGGATATAGGAGGAAATTTCACTTCTTGGAGAATGTCAAAAGTGGCCATGTCTTTTTCAAGGAAATGAACCAACAAGAGTATTGGGAAGTGGCAAGACCAACCTTGGTGAAAAGAGGACCAATGTTGAAGATGTATGGCTCATTGAGTATCTTAAGCACAATATTATAAGTGTAAGCCAAATGGTTGATGGAGCTAAGGAAGTGGTCTTCAACTCCAAAGGTTTCTTCATCAAGAAAGAAGGATCAAAGAGGGTAATTTCTAGAGGAGTCAAACCTCCAGATAATGTGTATGTGTTGAAGGGAAGAGTGAAAAGTAAGAAGAGACTAAGAGAGTAGTCTTACTCATCAGATTCAGAGTAGAAGAGATCAACACATATTTCAATCCTCTCTTGCATGATAGATATTTTAGACTACAAAATGGATGTGAAGCCTTCATAGGCTCAGGGGGAGTATATGTCACTTTTTGTTTTTGCATGCAGTATTTTGTATTGATGCCTATATCTTTGATTATGTTTTCTTGATGATGGATACTTTCTATTGATGATGTATTTTATAAGGTGTGACCAGGAGGAGAGATGACACAAGTTCAAGGGGAGCGCTTTATGTGCTTCCAATATTTTGATTGAATTATGGCTCCTTGGAGGATTTGTATATGTATCTCATGCTATGTGATCATCCCTTGTAGATGCTTATGTTTTGATTATGCATGGTTTATATGTTGTCTATATGATTTGACATGTAGTTGGATTCTGTCATGCATCTTGGGTTGATGATTTTATGCAGGTGGTTGTGCCATGAAAATTATTATGATGCTGATATTTTTTTCATGTGATGCTGCTATGAAGTGGTATGATGGTGGATGATGTTTATAGTTGCTGATGTGATTTTTCTGCTATTATTGCCTCATTTCTGCTTTCATTCTTTTATTATCTTGTAGAGGTTCATGCTCCAAAAGATAATTATTTTTGCTGCCATAAAGAGTTGATATATTGGGCCGATTGATGTGATATGTTGATGTCTTATGATGTTGAGGATATATGCAAATTGATGGGCCACTTTGTATTGTTATGAACTGCCAGTTACTACTGTTGGAATATTGATTCATGGTTGATGATTTGGAGGGACACTCAAATGTTTTCATATGATATGTATTGCTATCATCCCATTCTCATATAAGGCACACATTTTTGATCATTTATGTCATGTACTTATTTATGCAATTTATCAAAAATATATCTCATTGATGGATCCTTGTATTATGCTCATGAGTTCATAGATTCTTATTGTAAAATATTTTGATATGTGTCATAGATTCTTGAGCCATGATTATCATATGTTTCATAGTGAGTCATGAGAGTTGGTTCAACCATATATGGGCTTGTATTGTCATTGTATAATTATTTTGAAGCCATGTAATAGGATCGTGAAGCCCTATATTTTGTTGCATATCATTGAGTCATCGTCATTGGTTCATGTGGAGTAGCCTCTTGTATGTGGCAAGGAGGCATTGAAAAATATGTATATTAGTGTATATTCAACCATGGAGATAATTTCATTCATTGGATTATGGATGGTCATACTATTGTGACATGTCATCATGGATTTTTTTGTTCCATGTCTACTTCAGAGAGAAGCCACATTGTTGCTGGTGATATATGTGTTTCCTGATGTTGGAGAGTGCATTGTGGAGAGGATGTATGGAGTTGTTTCAGAGTTGGTTGGATGTTTACTATTGCTGCTATGGATTTGATCTGAGTTGTTTTTTCTAGTTGTTCATTCTATGCTGCTGCTATGTGTTGGTGATTGGATGTATTGTTGCTACTATGACATGAATTATGTTGTTGATTATTGATGTTGCTTATGTCATGCTGCCTTGGGAGTGAGAGAGTTTATTGTTGCGACTGGTAGGGGATGTTATTTTCTTCTCTAGTGTGTTGTTGTTTGGGCATAGCTTGTGTCCAGGTGGAGTTTAGTGCACATATTTTCCAGGGGGAGTGTTGTTGTATTTCAATATTTCACTCCATTTTTTATCACCTATATATTTCTTTGAGTGGAGTTTATGCTTTTTCTGATGGAGCCCCTTGCATGTAGAGGAGTATATAACATTCGTCCTTGAAATGTTTAACCTTTTGCCATTATTGTCAAAGGGGGAGAATGTGAGGATGATGATCATATGATTATCTCAATTCGGGGGTTGAAATCAATGCCAAAGGGAGAGATTGTTGCCATTAATGTTTGCTTCAGTGTTGCAGATGTGTGGTTGATTGTCATTGATGTAAACCTAGTTTCTTCGGTTGCAGATCAGTTTCATTTGCATATGTATGAGAGGTTTCAGGTGGCTTATGTATGGATGATGTGTAGATGGTCCTTGTCATGTCTTCTAGCTTGTAATAGATTGGAGAAGGCCTTTGGAATATCTACTAGCATGGAGCTTGAGGATGGAGCAATGATTGTTGTTGTTGAGTTGGATGATGGTATGTTGGTATGTTGCAATTGTTTGGAGTGTCTCTCATGATGATGATGATATGATGACATGTTGCATTATCTTGGAGGTTGGAAAACGGCGAGTTGAATTAGCTTGGAGGCCTTCCCATGATGGCGATCTCCTTGATCATGTTGTTACATACAAATGTTATTGGCTGTTACAAGAGTTAGAGTTGAGGAGCCTTGTTGTTTAGGTCTCCATGTCCCAGTTAGGTTTCCACATGTTGATGATGTTATACATTGGGATTCGAGAGGATATACATGTGATTGTGGATGCTTGAGATGGTTATGAAGGTTTTGGAGGATGTCTTATAGGTACCGATGTTGCATACTGATGGAAGGGATGTTACATAGAAGTTTGATGGCCCAATTTCTTAGTATAGTGTTTGGTTAACATCCTAGTCAACCTAGTTTGACTGGATATGATGATGGAGTTTCTGAAGTGACTTGGTGAAGTGTTGCCAAAATTTCAGAGACTTCCAAAGGTCCTGTAGAGGCTGGTAAATCTCTGGAAGAAGTTTGGGAATATTATGAGTTGAGGAAGCATTATTTTGAGTCTCCTCTGCCATAGTTGCATGCATGATGGGTCAAGGGAGCAGTTTTAGGCTCTAATAACATGGAGATAGGACCAAGGGAGTGGTTATAGTCCTATTCACGTGGATGATAGTGCTAAGGGAGCGACGAAGGTGTTTTCATGAGTTTTTCTCTGCATTCCTTGCGATGATTGGCTAATTTTTGTGTTGGTTTTATGGGATGAATTACCCAAGGGTCTGGGTTGAGAACCCCAACAGCGGCAAGAGGCATACAACAACCAAAAGTAATAAAATATACAATCCTAATTCTTAAGCTAGTAAAATTGGGAAAAGAGACCATACCTGTAGGTCCTACATTTGAAGGCGATCCTGCAGGGTTCAAACTCTCTCCTTCTCCAAGTGCTTCAAAACCTGCAACTCATTCAAGAAAATTAGATAGAATAATAATAATTGAAAGAATGTTCTAGATGTCAGGGTTAGATCATATAAGCTTATAAACAAAATAACATGAAATCAACCATAACTGTTTCGGGGAAAAACACCCTAGAGGTTTGTTGGGTCAAAACCTCCACAGATCAAGGCATGCTATTCAGAAGGACTCACAGAAAACCACACTTAAATGCCAAAACATAGATAACAACGATAGTAGAACTCACCCGTAGTCCTACGTTTGATGTAGATCCCGTGGGGTCCAAACCCCCAGCAACCCTTCTTCCTCTTCAACCTGAAAAACAAGAAAGAATGTGCACGAAAACCTAGTTGTACAACATATATTTCTCTTAAACGTTAGTGTAATCCATGTGAAACATTATATAAACCATAATAAATGCTTAAATGATAATCTTTTCACATATACAAATATATATTAACACATAAGTTCAGGAACAAGATGGTTCTTCATTATTACGAACAACATGTACAGAAATACAAAGTGGAGAGATCACCTGAATCCTTCCACGATCTTCGAACAGACCATCGCCCGGATCCGTCCTGCCCTTGCCTCGCTAAGATACTTTCAAGACTTGTGCACTCGAGATGGCATATAAATGGATGAACATCTCCAGAAAACAAGGGTTTCCTGTAAAAATCTGGGAAAGTGCAGGAGGCACGGGAATTCAGACTTGAATTGGGATTCCAACATAGTATAATATCTATAAAATTTCTCTCTCCCTTAGGCCATACACATGAGGGGCTTTTATACTCCCTCAAATTAGTTTCAATCAGTTGGAAACAGTTGGCCACGTACTGGGGTGGTTGAACCACTGGAGTAACCATCAACCCAGCCCAAAAATAGGGAATTTATATATATATTTTTAATTATTTTAATGGAATACGCGGAAAAGTACATGTGGACTCGCGTATACACACAAAAAAGTCTGTGCATACCCTCGTATGGGAATTTTAACACTGTTTTTTATGAATTTTGTTCAAGTCTGTGGGAATGGGTGCCCAAGGCCATAGAGACAATCATGAATCACATGAGGGTGAAAAATGATGCTATAACAGATGCCCCCTAAGATATGAGGTCAGAAGGGGTACATGATGGCTGAAATGTATTATGCACATAGAAAGAACTTTGCAAGGACAAGAGAGGACTTCAATAGATTTCAGCCTGCTAAAAACCAATGAAAGAAAACAGAGAGTCAACTCATGCTGAGGCGGGCATACCCATGCTCAGTCAAAAATACATCATATCGAAAGTACAGAATAGATCCAACATGTATACAAGTATAACTGAACTGAAAGTACACAATGAATCATCTGAGCATGGCCCGGAAGTACAAGTCAGAATCGATGTCTAAGTATCACATATAGAAAGCTGATCAATGATGCTGAAACTGGATGTCTGATCATATAAGTGACTGAATCTCCAAGTACCAAATCATAAAAGGTGGAATAAATGGTACAATCACGCAACCCGGGAGCCAACATATAGAATGCTGCTGTACTGACACTGCAACATATAAGGGTGAACGACATCACTCGCAGAAACTGAATGGACTGTCAAAAGTGAACCGAGAAATGTTGATGCAACCCGAGGTCTTCACCGATCACTATGGCACAATTCTACACAATGGGAATAAATGAGCTGAAGTCGATCATGTGAGAAATCGTTGGATTACCGGTCAATGATGTATACCATTAACCAACGCGAGACAACCCACCAATAATGAAAATGAGTGTCAAGGTGCCCCAGTACAATCTGACAAGTGCGAATGAATGAGTGGAAGTCGAACACTTGAAAGAATCTACCAATCAAGAGGCAATGATGAATCCCCACTGTCGATAGCGAAGAGTCTGCCACTGATGACTGCAAACCCTAAGGTACTGACAAAAAGACTCTAGACCTTATTCCCAGAGCAATGAGTCGGAGTCGATGGGAAAAGATCTGCTGGAAGGAAGGCATTAAGGCATCCCACATCAGTCCAACGCGAGTGTAACCCGCAGGCCAATATTTGGAAGGAATCGGACGAAGTAGAGTGACGGAACCAAACTGAAGTACGTTTCCGACATGCACAAGATGAAGCTAGCACACGGAAGAAACCCTCTGAACCAACCAATAATGAAAGCTGACACAGAGGCGAGATATCCACCGATAGGGTCAAATGGAAATCAAGGTACTGCATGAATCCCAAGTGTGATAATGTGTGCTGACGTCGAACACAGGGGAAACCACTCAGTCAAAGACCCATAATGATGATCAAATGCTGAGCACAAGGTCACCTATCAATGATGGAAATAGGGCCAGGGTACGGCTCTAGGTTTGCTCTCAGAGCAATGTGTCATAGTTGATAAGAGACAAACCCGCCAGTAAGAAGTCGATGGAGACCTTCTCAAACCAGCACGAGCAGAAGACCAAAAAATCTGATGTGATAGGACAAGATAGTGACAAGACTGGGAAGGCCGACTGAATAATGAGTCAAGAGACACCGCAGAATGGCCGACTCTGGTTAGACTTCCCTTGAAAAAGAGCATGACTCGTGATGATCATGGCAGTAAAAAGTGACACTGTAGAAGTCTGTTATGCACGAGGAAAAACAAACTCTCCATATGATTGGAAGAGATAACCAACCGGGGGAGGACTGAATAGTGAAACAAGGCAAAGGTTGAACCTAGGTCAAAAATAAAACCATCCCAAATGAAGGAAATATATAAGTGTATGTGCTTTGTTCAAGGGCGACAAACTGACACTGTACTGCCATCAAATTACGAAGTTACATCCCGTTCCCACTCTTTTTGTTATATTTGATTTTTTTGTCTTTTTCATATAATAAGCTTGAAAAAGAATAAAAGAATGCTATGGTACAATGGATAGAACGAGTATCAAGAAACAAATGCACTAGTTCCTAGGATTGGAACGATCCTATGCTCAATGCAAGGTGGCGGAAACTGGTAAGAAATACTCAGAGGAATGTTCCATCCATGGATAAAAGGGTGTCAAGTCGCGATAGCTAAGTGCATGCAATGGTTAACTTGTACAGATAGTCAAGGTCAAAAGTTGGCTTAAACATTGAGTCCAAATGAAGCCGGCTAAAGGCCAGGATAAACAAGTAGCCAATATGCAATGCAATAATACAACTCAACAACACCAGGGAGCCTCTAGGGTAATAGCCAGAAAAAATGATAGTGAGGAAGAAGAAGAATGAAGCTTCAACACATAATTCATGGCGGGACTAAAGAGGACTCCCGAGCCTACATAAAACACAGCATGGGCAACAAGTGATAGCGAGGAACTAACTAGGAAGCCCATGTAAAGGAAGGCTCTACCACCAAGTCATGATTAAATAATCGGCGAGTGAAATGGGTGTAATACTCATGACCTGATGGGATCGACCCTATGGAAAGTGATCAGAATGGAGGCTAGTATGCAAAATGCAACGGAAAGTGGATTCCCTAACCTATATGCCAGTGAAGATCATATACCTACCATGATGGGTCAGCAGTCATGGATCAAAAACCGGAAAAAATCTCGAGTTCATCAAAATGTACCTGAAAATATACCAATCTGGGCACTTCCAAGCATCCGGGTTATGCAGCTTAAGATAGATTGAAAAAATAAGCATAATAAATTTTTGCAAAAATTTTCAACTTTTTGGGCATAAATAGACAAATTACCTCATATTTGGTTCATTGTTACATTGCTGATTTGGGAAAAAGTGCTCTGGAGAAAAAAGCCTCTTTCGTCAAAACAGGAGCAACCGACCGTCAAACTTCACCGAATTTGTCAGGTAAGCTCATAAACCATCCTTGTTATTCATTTTGTCCGTTCATAAGTTAAAAATTAGGAATTTTCACCGTAGAATCACTTGCTAAAAATCACGAGTTTGCGCATACGCGGGTTTATAATGACCAAGTCGCGTATATACGCGACTGTGCACAAAGAAAGTCGCGTATGCGCAACCCAAAATGAAAAAATGCGTAGCTAATGAACGAATTATTGAAATTTTGCAGGATGACCATATCATGGAGAGAGCGTGAACATAGTGCTATTGATCAAGAATTCATGCGGGACCGAGCATCACTAAATATTCTCCGAAATTGCAGATTGCTCAAGTTTTTCAAAATGCCAAATATGAAGAGTAATGTCTGGTTGCTCGAAATGCTTGTGAACTATTGGGAACCGGAAGAAGACTACTTCATCATAGATCAGATGCCCATACGCATCGAGGTGGAAGATATATATTTTATTACTGGACTCTCCCGGAGGGGGGAGCCAGTAGACTTGCATGGTAAGCCTTTGGGAGGGCTAACCGTGGAAGATTACGTCCACGTCTACTGCGTAGAGGGTTCCAAGAAAGTTGGAGCTCAAATTGCTATCAAATATTTAAGAGACTTGCACATGAAAATCCTCCTTTTTACCATTGGTAGGGTAGCGGGATCTGCTTCCCTACACCAGGCATCCAGGACTCAAATGAGTATAGCAGTGGAATGCTTAACTCATTTATATGATTGGTGCACAGCTCTACTAATGAACATGAAGCAACAATTGACTTCTATCCGAAAAGTAAAGACAAAACATTTTGGATATGGTACAATCTTGATGACATTCTTCTTCGAGAAGATTCCTGGGCTGAGACCCAAAGTGATCTCTTCTATCAGCAGCCCGAGAGATCCAAGAATTGCCCGATGGGCTGACTTGATGAAGAGATTGGGGGGAAGTGAAGTTCCCCGAACCACTTGGGATGATGAGTTCTTCCTTTGGTGGGGAGAACAAATCATCGCTGTGGAAGACTATCCCTATGCCGGGATGGATTTCAGAGGCGATCCAGACCTTGTCCTTCCACCAGGCGCGGCATGGGGCACAGTCGGTAAGTTTGCAATTTTTGACTTATATAAATTTTTTTGAATTTTTTCAATATGTATGAAAAAATGTGAAAAACAAACATGTTTTTGATTGGATTCAAAATGACTTACAATTTTATAATGATCATGAAACAGATATTGGACCAGTTCGACCTAAGGTTTATCCACATCATAAGCGTCGCAGAGGCGAAGCGGATACAGTAGATCCAGACAAAACCCTCCAGGCTGTACAAAGGAACTTGGAGGGATTAACCCGCCAGGTACCTATGGTTGCAGTGGAAGATCTGCCTGAAGCCATCCAGAGACGGGTGGTAGGAGTACCCCGTGACTAGGTACGGTTATTCCGCTGAGTAGCCACCGCGATCGTGTTCTATAGGAACACAACTTCTGGGCAGGGACCTCAGGAGTAGATAGATATGATGTATCAGATGACTGTATATTTTTTGAGACTGAACATGATCGGGCATAAGCCCAAATTTTTGTATGACTTATGGATCCAAATTTTTGTATATTTTTGAACACTCTGATGATATATATACAACGATGTTTGATGTGATGTAACAAATGTATGAAAATGTATGATGTTTTTTATGATTAAATTTTATTGTATGGAATGATTAATATGCCAATCAATTGCTTGATTAGCTAATGAGTCTGCCATCCAATTGTCAGCTCGAGGAATATGAATGAAAGTTAAAAATTGAAATGATATTTGTAACAAACGTACCCTCAAGAACAACTGGAGTAAAAATGGATCTCGAACCCGATAAGTATTGTTCAACTGCGACACCACCAGCTGGGAGTCCAAGAAAACTACCAATGAATCAACACCCAAAGATATTGCCTCCGAGAGTAGATAAATAACTGCAGTGTACTCTGCTATATTATTGGAAGTAGGACCAATGCAGACTCCTCTTGATACTAACAGCTGACTGGATGGATGATGAAGCACCCAAGCCGCGGAAGCCAAGTTCCGGGTGTGTCTACTAGCACCATCGGCGAAACCAAAATGACTCATGACATCCGACACAACCTGCCAAAGCAGATCAAAAACATCACCATCCCATCAAAGATTGAAAAACAAGCAGATATATACAAAGAAAAACTACTATATACAAAAGAAAAATGTCAGGCCGAAGCCTAGGCATAATAATTTTTCAAATAGAGCCCATTTCTAGGCTCCGGCAACTCGTTTCCTTCAAAATCAACCAAGGTATATGCTCCTTTTTTAAGGACTTTTTTAACGATGAAGGGGCCATACCACATAGACTTAAACTTTCCTGCCCCCAGGGCATCTTTTTCTTGGGCATAGACCAAAACAAGGTCACCTTCCGAAAAAACCCTAAGTTTGACCACCTTATAATACTGAACTTTAACTTTGTTTTTATGCGCTTCATTCATCGTGGCGGCATCCCGACGCTTCTCATCGAGATGTTCCAGATGAAGGAGACGTTCTTCAAGACTAGAAGTGTCAGGAAGAAGTTCAACAGCTAACTTAAGAGAAGGAATCTCACATTCAATGGGAAATACGGATTCCAACCTGTGCACTAGCTGAAACGGAGTAAAGCCAGTTGCAGTTTTCACTGACGTCCTGTATGCCCAAAGTGCAAGATATAGCATAATATGCCAGTTGGATCTAGCTTTATCAATTGTCCTTTGAAGAATTGTCTTCAAGGATTTATTCACGGCTTCCACTTGCCCATTGGCTTGAGGATAATATGGAGATGAATGCTCCTGCTGGAAACCCAATTTTAGAGCCAACTCAGCCATCATGCTATTCTGAAAATGACTGCCATGATCAGTGACAATTTCTCTAGGAATACCAAAACGAGCAATAACCTGGTTGAAAAGAAAAAGAGCTGCAGTCTCACCATCATTCCCAAAAGTAGGCATAGCCTCGACCCACTTCGTAAAGTAGTCTACTGCTACAATAATGTACTTGTGACCTTTAGCCGAAGGCGAGTTACAAGTAGTATAATCAATACCCCACTTTGTAAAGGGACCGACAGTAATGACTGGAAAAAGCGGAGCTGGATGAGCGCGCATTTTTCGAGTATAGACTTGACATGGATGACACTTTTTGACCGACTCCATACAATCTTTGAAAATTGAAGGCCAAAAGTATCCAGCACGCAAGATTTTTTGGGCTGTAGCAAGCCCAGATAAATGACCACCACAAGCTCCACTGTGGCAATCATTCAGCACAGCCTCAGCTTCTTCGAGAGTTAAGCAACGTCTCAGGATTGAATCAACCCCTCGACGGTATAAAGCATCACCAATGATCAAGTAATTCTTAGCCAAGTGACACAACTTACGACGCTCGTCTTTCCAAAAAGTAGAGGGGAACTTCGCAGTCTGAAGATACACAATGATATATCCATAGCAAGGATCCTGTGGAGATATAAGAAACAAATGTTCATCCGGGAAGGATTCATCATAGACTATCTCTTCCCCACAGGGAAACTCGGAGATCAATTCCGCGAAAACCAATGATTTCTTGGACTTGGCAGACATAAACTCAAGATCAAATTCCTGCAAAATCACAATCCATATATTATATTTGCCCCCAATCACTCGCCTACTGAGGACAAAATGAAATGGATTGGCTGCTTCCAAAACATAGGTTTTTCGTACAATAATGTAATGCCAGAGTCGCTGTACAACATGAACAACTGCTAAAGCTAACTTTTCTATCGGAATATACTGGAGTTTAGGTCCTACCAAGCCTCGACTAAGATAGTATATAACATGCTCTATAAGAGCATCATCCTCCTGAACCAGAACCATACCAATAGTAGATTTTGCTGTTGCAAGATACAAAAGGAAATCCCTGCTATAATCAGGTGGACTCAATAAAGGAGCAGAGGTCAATGATTTTTTCAAAGCATCGAATGAGCGTTGAGCGAAGTCATCCCAAAGAAATGGAACTCCCTTCTTCAACAATCTCATAAATCCCTTGGTAACTTCAGCATAATTTACGATAAATATCCGAAGAAAATTAGCCTTTCCTTGTAGACTTTGAAGTTGACGAATAGAGGACGGGGGAGGCAACAAAAGTATTGCCTCAACCTTGAAGGGATCTACCCTAATCCCTTCCCTAGACACAATAAATCCCAATAACCGACCGGATGTAACCGCGAAAACGCACTTGTTCGTATTCAACCTAATCTTATAGAAACGACATCATTCAAATATTTGACGGAGGTGAGCAGGATGATCCATCCTCATTCGAGAATGAGTAGCTAAATCATCCAAATATGCCTCGATAATATTTTTGATGTCGTGGAAGGCATATGACATGGCCTGCTGAAACGTAGCCCCAGCATTTTTAAGACCAAAAGGCATCTTCTTGTAAGAAAACGTACCCCAGGGACAAATAAAGGCAGTCTTATGCTGATCTTCAGGACGGATAGAAATCTGATTATATCCGGAGAAACCGTCCATGAAGGAAAAAATTTCGTTACCGGCACACTCATCGATGCTATGATCTATAAATGGTGTGGGGTAATTATCTTTCGGACATGCTTTATTAAGGTCTCTGAAATCGATGCAAACTCGAATTGTTCCTTGCTTTTTATCTACGGGAACAGGATTTGAAACCCATTCAGTCAAAGGAACCGGATAAATAAATCCTGCCTTAAGCAGCTTCTCCACCTCTGCTTTGATAGCTGCAGCCTTCCTAGGATTCACCGGATGAAGTTTCTGCTTCACCGGCCTAGCGTTTTCATAAGTCTTGATCTCATGCTGGACAATAGATGGATCTATACCAGGCATTTACTCATAAGACCAAGCGAATACATCCCTATACTTATTAAAGAGATCGGTATAAATCTGAATTTCTTCAGGGAAACATTCAGCTCCGACGAAGACATTCTCAATAACATTGGGATCCCTGGAGATGTTCACCGGGATAGTTGGATAAATCACAGCCATGTTCCCTTCAGCATATACATGTGTTGGTGCTAAAGGGTTCAGGACTGGGCGAACAGGACCAGGAGACGGAGGACTTGGAAAAATCGTTTCAACTTTGCTCAAATCAAGTAAAAAGTAAGATTGATGATGCAAATCATCCCACGGTCTATCTATACCAGTCATAGCTTCCAGGATGGCCTCTTCAGATGGAAGAGTGGTATCAAGGCAATCCTGGGCAGAAGAAGAACTAAGTGTCTAAGCCGGGGCCACATCTCCATCCAACTCTTCCGGTGAAAGAGGAGCTGGAATGGATTCTGCAGAGTCAACAATAGATTGATAAGCAATCTTAGCTGCAGACATTGGAAATGCCATTCCACCCACTTGACCTTCTGCTAATGTGGTGGTAGGGGAAGGCAAGGTCCAAGGGTCCGAAAAATAATGAGTTCTGAAGAACTCTCTTCGAAGAGGAGCCCTAGAGGATGAAATTGCATTTATATGAACCGTAGGAGGTGGAATATCAAAAGTACCCATCAAGGAAGAATACATTCCAACCCCTAAATTCTCAACAGGCACCTTGGTATTATCCAATTTTGGAATAGTTGAGTCAGTAGATGCATTCGGGTCTACAGGAGGACAGTCCAGTTGGTCCACTGTAACAATCCTCCCTTCGTGAGGGAAACAAATAATTTGAAACAATGAAGATGCAATAGCATCCATCTCATAAATCCAGTTCCTCCCCAACAGAAGGTTGTAGTCCAAGCTTGCATCAACTATCTCAGCCTCTATATTTACAGTTTTTCCCCCAACACAAATAGGCAAAGCTGGGACAATACCATGTGGTATGTGAGAATTACCATCAAACGCAGTCAAAAGAGTAGCAGATGGAATAGCTGCGGGAGATCCAATTCCCTTCTAGCATGTGAGAGACATCACACATGTGGAAGCACCCTCATCAACGACCGTTCGGAAAATATTGCATTTCCGGTACGATGATTTAATATGAAAGGCCATATGATGGGGGAGTCTCTTTTTAAAATTAGTCATATTAAACGTAATCATAAGAGAGTTCTTTGGATCGACAGCCCCAAGAGCAGTGAGCAGAGCACTGCGCTGAGCCGGACAAGATTGGAGCACCTCTAAAGCCAACATGGCATAAGGACTCTGCGCCAGATATTCCACAATAGAGTAGTTCTGGGCAGCCCTAGCATTTGGATTAATCGTCGAACGCTTGGTAGATGCTTTGGGCATCCGAGGTATAGGCTCAACAGTAGGCCTCATAATATGAAGTGGCTCAGTAGCATCAGGAGCACCCTTAGCTTTCAAAGACTCTTCTTCGCCATAATCACGGGATCTCGTAGCAACATCCACGTGAGCACTCATCATGTATATGTTTGATGGAATTTCCCCTTCCTGGGTGCCCCCAGAGGAAGCCCCAATATTTTGATTCGTGCCAACAACTAGTTGTTGCCCTTGGGGAAAAGGGTTTGTCAACACAGCCTGGGAACTGGAAGAACCCTACTGAGCTAACAAGCACTGCGCATCCTGAATTTTAGGGCAAAGGTGAGTAAGATGGTCTCCATTACATAACTTGCATGGAAACTTCACTTTCTTTTTATCCTTTGGACCCTCACCAACATGCTTGTTGGTTTTATTCACATTACCCTTCCCATTCTTGCCCTTTTTCTTATTATTCCGTCCTTTCTTCTTCCATTCGGATTGTTGATTTCCTTTGGGATCAGAATTTTGGACGACATTAACTGATAAAGATTGGGATGGCGATGACTCAGCAGGCACAGCCTGACCAGAAGGAGCAGATTGCATAGACAACTGCTGCAATTGAGTAAGCAGGCTAGCTTCACCACTATTGATCGACCCAATAAGTCCATCACCATGAGGACCAGGCTTATTTTTGGATAAATCTAATTTGGAGCGAGGAGCATTGGGCAAATATTTATGAAGGACCCTAGACTGAGAATATATCAATTCAAGCTGCTGGGCCCTAAAAATAGCCCGTTCCTCAGAAAATACCCCAGACAGGGATACATCCTTAGAAATTTCTGACTGCAGAGATTTCAGAAACCATTCCAAAAGAAATTCTCCTGGAATATGAGCTTTAATAAGCCTATTCCTTCTCCACCATTCCTGAATACGGTCAGAAATGTGGGTTGCGTCATCCTGTTTAAAATTAGCTAGGAGTTCAGTCCCGACATCATAACGGACAGGCAACTGGAAATGATTTAGAAATGTAACAGCCAGCTCTCCAAATGTAGCAAAAATGCCCCCAGTTAACTCAATATACCACTTGGCAGCGTTTCCAGTTAAGGTGCGTTGAAACAATCTCAACCTAATCGAATCATCGATCAAGGAGTTATAAGAGCACCATAAATGGAAGGTGGTGATGTGGTCAGCCGGATCTTCTCCATTCTTACCTTCAAACTTTGGAATGTCTGAAGGAATTTTGGTGGGAACCGGAGGCCACCCCGGACTGTACCGGATCGGATCATTCGTCAATTTCGACAGATCTGGAAAGTTTAACGTTTCTAGAAAAGGTAAACGAGGTGAAGACTGAGGATTCCATCATTGATGGGATGGATTCCCAACATTTTGAAAAGAATACCCTGGATTTTATGAGGCACCAGGTTGCCAAAAAGAACTCGTAGAAAAAGGAGAAGAACCTCCTCCCAACGCAGAGTTACCAAAGATCGGACCAGTTCCCCCTCCTAAAGTATTAAATGAAGAGGAAAGCCCCTGATAGGGGTTCCAGGCATTAGAAAGAGGGGAAAAGGTCTGATAAGCACTCGACGAAGGGAAAGAAGCATTCCCTTGGTGACCAGTGTAAAACTGATTCCCTGCCCTTGCTGTAGTGAATACAGGGTTCCATCCTGTAAAAGTAGTCGAATTCTGACCTCCAGACCAAGGGTTGAAACTCTGAGTCTGAGAAGTAAACAGAAAGAACCCTAAAGAAGGATTCGAACTAGGAATATGCCCAGTTCCGAAAGGGAACCATTGAAAAGAAGCTGATCCACTAGCCATGGAAGAGATGGGTGTAGATGCAGCTGCAGCAGCGGAAAAGGAAAAAGAAGGAATCCCACTAGTGGGCATTCTGAAACAAAAGGGACCAGATTGAGAAGCATGTGCTTGGGTGAAACCAGAGCCAAACACAGCAATACTAGAAGCAATCTAAGATATAGCAATAGTGCCTCCTCCTTCAACAGAAGCAAAAGTCTGAATGCCTGCAACACTCAAAGCAGAAGCCGCGTTCCCAGTCGTGGCCATCGAAAGGTAGGAATAATACGGAGGATCTTTCGGTCTCTCTGACTCCGGTCCGATGTATTCAAAAATGAACGGATAATCAGGAGGAAGAGGAGATGGAAGTGACTCAGAGGGTTGAGACACTTCCTCTACTTGTACTTCTTCTTCCTGTGGAAATAAGACTCGCGAGGTAAGCGGAGCGCTCCTCTCGGAACCAAAACCAGAACCAGCTATGAAACCTTCAATCCCTTGTGGAGGATCTCTCTCCACTGTGTCAGACGCCACAGGGTGATATTCACCTGCTAAATTACTCCTACGCCTTCTCGAAGAAGGCTCTGGACTCTCGGGAGATAACCCCCGGATTCTCCTCGATCGACGAGGTGCTTGATCAGCCACTTTAACAAATTTTTAATTATACTAAAAAAAGTATAAAGCTAGGCAAGCTAGGAGCAAAGAGCACTCACTGCAAAAAATCCCTGAGATACAATCAAGCAAACAGCCTTCAGGTATTTCCGCTTTGGGTGATTAGGACCGGACACTAAGATACAAGAAAGCGAAGAATAGGACCTCCTGAAAGTAGTCTGGGATAATTACGGCCCAGGATTACTAGCGAAGGTAACAGAAACAGTTACGCCGACCTCCTAACAACATCCTTTGCCGGCACAAGTACCCAAGCTTCGCAAGGGCACCCCCCAGAAGTACTGCTAGAAGTGATACGACGTCTGCCTCAGGTACCACGGGTATTCCCCCCCGCAGTCACCTATGTGGAACCTAGGAATGGAAATTATGGGCACCAATCCGTGTCAGAAGCTGGGCAGAACGGTCTTGAGGTCAGATTCAGCAAATCAGAGAGGGGGTATCTCTCTTCTCGGCCTTCACTTCCCCTCGCGCTTGACTCTCTGGAGGAGAGCTTTCCTGGTCCACGTAACGGAGTTGGATTTCACTCAATTAATCAACTTCTATGTTTTTGTTTGAGTGGCCTTGGAGAGTTAACTCTCCACTCACCTAATCCAAGGCCCTACAACCTAGCTAGTTGGTGTATGACACTTAATAAAAACTTGCTAGTTGTTTTTAAATTATAGCGCTTATTTTAATTGGCTGTTATATTAAGTCAAAGGGACACGGAAATGAAACTCGTGGTGTATTGTGATGCAAAAAAGAAATTAATAAAAACCAAACTACATGCAAATGCAGTAATTGCCTTTCGATTAAAAGAAATTTCTACAAAGGTTCTACGAGACTAAAACTTTTTTCTTTTCAGATAACAAACTTCACACTCACAAAAACTATGAAAAAGACTAAATGCTTAAGTGCACCTGATGCAAATAACTAAGAGCATGAAAATTCTAAGATGAAAAATCTACTAAAGCAGAGAGAAATTTCCCAAAGATCCTTCAGTTTTATCACTTTTTGATTATCCACAAAACTAGTTCCCAAAAGAAGAAACTCTCAATATAAAGACACCAAAAAACACTTGAAACAAGAGGAAGAAACCAATGACAATTCCTTTCCAAAATCAAGTCAAAAACCAAAGGCAAGAAATCTCAACAAAGCTTTAAAAGATGTAACAAAACGAAAACAAAAGAAAATGACAAAACAAAATGTTTTTTGAGCTTTTGAATTTTATAAAAAGGAAGAGCTCTAAGAGACCAAGAAAACTATCAAATTCCAAGCCAAACAACTTTGAATTTCAAGCAAAAACTTCAAAAATGCTCCAAATCTTATAGTGCCACTTTAGTAGCAAGATTTGTATGAGAAAAAGAAGACAAGAAACTCAGTAACTCAGCCTAGAAGAATAGTACAACCTTGCAGCAAACAAAAACTTCAAAGAACCAAGAAAGACTCTTCAAAAGTTGCAACAAGACCTAGTCAACTGAACTTAAGAAAACCAACCACAAAATGGGCAAACATCGAAGTGCAAAGCAAGACACAAGGCTAGGAAAGAGTATATGAGCAAAATCTATCTGTCATGATGAAGCAGAACAGCCAAGAATCCCCAGGAAGAGATCTTGGAGAGAAAAGAGCAATGACCACTTTCAACATAATCCAGAGACTCTAAAGACACTGCAGGAACAGGTATCCATAGGCAGACAAGACTAAAAATTCAAGAAATCAAAAATTTCAAAATTCACCCAGGCATACGCTACCTGACAGTTTTGAAACAAGCGTGCATACATGACTGTGTCAAATGAAACCCGCGTATACGCGACTCCCTTTAACAAAAACTACGTGTATACACGTCTGTGTATAGACAAACTCGCGTATGAAAAGGTAAATAATAAAAAATAAAAAAGATCAAGCCTGGATAAGGAACCAGGTCTTCAGTCTGACTGAGAAAAAGTTAACTGGACTGGAAATAAAAGTTAAAATTGTTGGAAACCTTTCAAACAACTGAAACCACCCAACAGGGGAATCACAGGAATGCAATCCCTAGTGGAGTCGCCAGATCTGTTTCGGGGAAAAACACCCTAGAGGTTTGTTGGGTCAAAACCTCCACAGATCAAGGCATGCTATTCAGAAGGACTCGCACACAACCACACTTAAATGCCAAAAAATAGATAACAACGATAGTAGAACTCACCCGTAGTCCTACGTTCGATGTAGATCCCGTGGGGTCCAAACCCCCAGCAACCCTTCTTCCTCTTCAACCTGAAAAACAAGAACGAACGTGCATGGAAACCTAGTTGTACAGCATATATTTCTCTTAAACGTTAGTGTAATCCATGTGAAACATTATATAAACCATAATAAATGCTTAAATGATAATCTTTTCACATATACAAATAGATATTAACACATAAGTTCAGGAATAAGATGGTTCTTCATTATTACGAACAGCATGTACAGAAATACAAAGTGGAGAGATCACTTGAATCCTTCCACGATCTTCGAACAGACCGTCGTCCGGATCCGTCCTGCCCTTGCCTCGCTAAGATACTTTCAAGACTTGTGCACTCGAGATGGAATATAAATGGATGAACATCTCCAGGAAACAAGGGTTTCCTGTAAAAATCTGGGAAAGTGCAGGAGGCACGGGAATTCAGACTTGAATTGGGATTCCAACAGAGTATAATATCTATAAAATTTCTCTCTCCCTTAGGCCATACACATGAGGGGCTTTTATACTCCCTCAAAGTAGTTTTAATCAGTTGGAAACAGTTGGCCACGTACTGGGGTGGTTGAACCACTGGAGTAACCATCAACCCAGCCCGAAAATAGGGAATTTTTATATATATTTTTAATGATTTTAATGGCATATGCGGAAAAGTACATGTGGAATCGCGTATACACGCGGAAAAGTCTAGGCATACCCGTGTATGGGAATTTTAACACTGTTTTTTATGAATTTTGTTCAAGTCTGTGGGAATGGGTGCCCAAGGCCATAGAGACAATCATGAATCACATGAGGGTGAAAAATGATGCTATAACAATAACAAGATCATAACATGTATAAAGCATAAAGATCACGACATCAAGAACATGACAAAGCTTCTTTATTGATGTATGTAAAGATGTGTGGAGGAATAGCACTTGATTTAGCCATGGCTCCAAGCAAAATCATCCTCTGGATCCGTCCAGCCAAAGCCTCAACAATCTCCTTCCATAAGCATACACATGGATGTCACATAAGAGGAGTGAACATCTCCATGAGGGAAACAAGGGTTTCCACAATCTGGGAAGTGTAGGAGGCACATGGATAAATCAGACTTGATCAGGGACTAAATGGCTATAGTATCAATACCTATCTCTCTTTCCTCTTTAGGCCTTTCCATGAGGTGTATTTATATCACCCTAAAACCGTTTTTTCAATTGGGAAATAGTTAGGCCACATGCTTCTATAGGTAGGCTTCTAGTTTAACTCGCAAAACCTGCCCAAAAAATAGGGAATTTTATATATTTTTCATATTTTAAATTATATACGCGGGTTGGGTATAACTAGACTTGTGTGTGCACGCACTTTTGAGAGGGCATAGTCACGTATGGAATTAAAAATAATGTTTTTAGGTAAAGGAAAAATTCTGAAGGGAAAGGGTTTCCCAAGGCCATAACATAGAGCATCAAGTATATAGAGGTGATAAATGATGCTATAACATATGCCCCATAATATATGAGGTCAGAAGGGGTACATGATGGCCAAAATGTATTAAGTGTTTAAGAAGAATCATGTGAGGACTTGGGCAGATTTCACCAGATTTAATCTTGCCAAAAACCAATGGAAGAGATCAAAAAGTAAGCTCATGTCTGAGGCGGGCATACCCATGCTTAGTGAAAGTAAAGCATGTTCGAATATTAAGTATGGAGTGGATCCAATATGTATAAAATAATAAACTACAAAGTACTTAGTGGATCATCTGATCACAACCTCAAAAAGTACATTCAAGTTCATGTCATACTATCGCATATAGACGAATTGATCAATGATGTTGAGAAATATATCTGATCATGGAAGTCACATAACTCAATATCCAAGTACTGAATCATAAAGAGTGGAATAATGGTACTGCATGCAACTCAGGTGCCAACATATAAGATGCTGTTGTGATGAACTGCAACATATAAGGTGGATAGTGTCACTGGAATAAAACTAAAGGAGCTGTCAAATGAACCAAAACATGCTAATGCAAACCCTAGGTATTCACTGATCACCATGGTACATTTCTACACTATGGGAATAAATGAGCTGAAGTCGACCATGTGAGAAATAATTTGATTACCGGTGATTGATGTATACCATTAACAAACGCGAGACAACTCACCGATAATGATGGTGAGAGTGAAGGTAACCCAATACAATCTAACAAGTGCAAATGAATGAGTTGAAGTCGAACACTTTAGAGAATCTATCAATTAGGAGACATTGATGTATTCTCACTATCGATAGCGAAGGAGTCTACCAGTAACGACTGCAAACCCTAAGGTACTGAAAAAGGACTCTAGACCTTGTTCCCAAAGAAATGAGTTGGAGTCGATGGGAAAAGATCTGCTAGAAGGAAGGCATTAAGGAATCCCACATAAATCGAGCGCGAGTGTAACTCGCAGGCCAATAATTTGGAAGGAATCAAATGAAGAAAGATGAAGAAACCAACCCGAAGCACGTTTCTGGTGTACAAAAAATGTAGCTAGCACACAACAAAAACCCTTTGAACCAACTAATAATGAAAGCTGACACAAAGGCGAGGAATCCACCAATAGGGAAAATGGAAACCAAGGTAATGCACGAATCCCAATGTGTGAAGATGAAAGATGATGTCGAACACAAGGGAAACCACTTAGTCAAAGACCCATGATGTTGATAAAATGATGAGCACAAGGTAACCTATCAATGATGGAAATAAGGCTAGGGTGTGACTCTAGGTTTAATCTTAGAGAAATTTGTCGAAGTCGATAAGAGAAAACCTACAAGCTAGAAGTCAATGGAGAACTTCTTAACTATCACAAGCAAAGGACCAAATATCTGATGTGATAGAACATAACTCTGACATACTGGGTATGGCCACTGACTGAAAAATGAGTCAAGAGACACCACAAAAAGGCTAACTTAGGTTTACTTCCCTTGAACAAAATCACGACTCAAATGTGACTATATGGAATCATATGATAACTTTGAATAAGCTTGTCATGCAGGAGGCATGAAAAAACCCTCCATATGATTGCAAGATATAACCAACTGAGGGAGTACTCACTCAATAACAAGGTTATGGCTCTCCTAAGTCAAACTAAAGCCCATCCCAATAGAGAAAATAATTTTCTTTTTGTGCTTTGTTCAAGGGCGACACAACTGAATCTAGCTGCCTTCAAATATGGAAGTAATGTCCCATTCCTGCTCTCTTTTTTTTTGTCTTTTTCATATTAAAAGCCTAAAAAAAAAAAAGAATTCATATAGTACAATGGAAAGAATTAGTGTCGGGAAACAAATGCACTAGTTCCTGGGATTGGAACAATCCTACGCTCAATGCAAGGTGGCGAAATTGGTAAATGTCACTCAGAGGAACGTTCTCTCCATGGGAAAAGGGTGTCAAGTTGCAGATGCTAAGTGATTGCAAGGTTGATTTTGTAGAAAGACATGGTCAAAAAGTGGCTTATACAGGAGTCCAAGTGAAGCCAACTTAAGGCCAAAAGATACAAATAGTCAACATGCAATGCAATAGAACAACTTAACATGAGGGAGTGTCTAGGGTATAAAGCCAGAAAAATAGCGAAGAAGAAGGAGAATGAAGCTTCATCGCAAAGGTCATGGCGTGACTAAAGAGGACTCTCGAGCCTACACAATTTTTGTAGCATGGGAAACATATGCTAGCAAGGATCTGTCTAGGAATCCCATCTAAAGAATGACTCTACCATCATATTATGATTTTATAATTCGACGAGTGAAAATGGTTTCAATAATCATAACATGATGGGGTCGACCCTATGACAAGATATCACAGTATGGAGGCTAGAATGCAAAATGCAATGGAAAATGAATTTCCCTAACCTATATGCCAGTGCTGAATAAAATAATCGAGGCGGTAAAAAATGTTTCAAAATATTCAATTGGTCCTAAAAACAACCTATCCCAGCACTTGAAAGCCAAAAAGGTCATAAAATTTAACAAATTAAAAAAAAACAGACACAAACTTTATAAAAGTGGGTTTTGAATTTTTTTGAAATTTTGGTATAAATAGACCTTTTTTACTTACATTTGTCATTTTTGCATTGGGAATTTGAAGAAAAAATCTCTGGAGCAAAAAACCAACAACTTCAATTTGCCCAATTTCTCAGCCAGATCATCGAGAATCTTCTAGGTAATCCCCTCAAACTCATTCCTAGTGAATTTCTTAATCAGTTCAAGCTATTTTCAAATGATTTGACCATAGAAATATTAATTTAGATTAGCCCTTTGTGTATAGACGGGTTGAATATATTGACAGTCACATGTATACGTGGTTGTGTATAAAATAAACCCACGTATGTGCAACACAATTTTTATCAAAGATTTTAATGGATGAAAACTTTATTGATATAGGATGACTATCAGTTGGAGAGAGAGGTAACATAGTGGCATTGATAATGAGGTGATGGAAGAGCCTTTGTCACTGGATGTCCTTAGAGGATGTGGTTTGTTAAAATTATTCAAAATTCCAAACATGAAGACAAACACAAGATTGCTTAAAATGCTTGTGAATTACTGGGATCCAGCAGAGGAATTATGATTGATCATACGCCTCTACAATTTGAGATAGAAGAGATCCACGCATAGCAAGGTGGGATGACCTGATGAAGAGACTAGTGGGCAACGAGGTCCCTAGGACTACCTTTGATGATGAGTTCTTCCTTTGGTGGGGAGAAAAAGTGATCGCCATTGAGTATTACCTCTAAACAATTATGGACTTTAGAGTAGACCCAGATCTACCACTTCCACCCAGTGCTGTATGGGAAGAAATTGGTGAGATTTCTTATAAGATTTTTGATTTATTTGATTTTTTAGATTTTTCAAAAATATGAAATGAAATTTTTTTTGATAGGAAAAAATACTTACAAAATTATTGATCATGACAGAAATTTTGGACCAGTAAGACCTGAGGGTCTGTCGAGGCACAGGCGCTGCGGAAGAGAGGTGGAAAATGTTGCAGGTGATCCTGAGAGAGTCCTTCACACCATATAGAGGAATCTGGAGGGTTTAACTCGCCAAGTTCCTATGGCTGCATTGGAGGATCTTCCAGAAGCTATACATGGACACGTGGTTGGTGTACCATGGAATTGGGTGTCACTATTTTGATGTGTGGAAACTGCCATAGTATTCTTCTGAGATGCTCATCTAGGGCAGGGCCCTCAGACGTAGATTTTAGTATGAATTGATCTTCTTGCGACCGACACGATTGGGCATAAGCCCTGATTTTGTAGGAAATTTTTGTCCCAATTTTGTATAACATTTTGAACATATGACTCTTATCTATATACATGTGATTTTGTGATGTGACTCTTGCATATATACAATGATTATAGATGATTTTTGATGTTTTTAATGCGATGAATGAATTATATGCCAATCTAATTCTTGATTAGCTAATGAATCATGCTTTTTCTGATCATGGGATATGGATATATGTAATGAAATTAAATGATCTCTGTAATAAACGCACTCTCATAAATTGGCGATATAAATAAGGATCTCTGACACGATAGATGTTATTCCATTGAGGCACCACCAGTTGTGAGTCCAAGTATACTACTAACGAACCAAACCCAAGACATATTGCTTCAGATAGTAGATTGATCACATCAATATATCCTGCAACATTATTCAAAGCAGGACCAATACAATGCCCCTTGAGACTAACAACTAAACAGATGTATAGTAAATTACTCAAGCCGCAGAAGCCAAATTCTAGGTATGTTGACTAGCACCATCGACAAAGCCTAAATAGATCATATCATCTATAGATACCCGCCAAGGAAGATAAAAAATATCAATGTCACAATGAAACCGCTAGACAAATATTCACAAAAAATACAATATGTACAAATCAAGAAAATGCTAGGCACAAGCCTAGGCATAATAATTCTTAAGATAGAGCCCATTTCTGGGCTCCGCCAACTCATTTCCATTAAAATCAACCAAATAACAAGCTCCCTTTTTCAAGACTCTTTTAATGATGTAAGGACCGTACCATATGGATTTAAACTTACCTGCCCCAAGGCATCCTTGTCTTGATCATAGACCAAGATGAGGCCTCCTTCATAGAAAACCCTAGGTCGCACAATATTATCACACTGAACCTTCACCCTTTTCCTATGAGCTTCATTAATCATGGCTGCGTCTCGATGCTTCTCATCAAGCCGTTCCAAATAAACGAGGCGTTCTTCAAGACTAGTAGTGTTTGGAAGAAGTTCAACAACTAGCTTAAGAGAAGGAATTTTACATTCCATAGGGAAGATTGATTCAAATCTATAAACCAATTAAAAAGGTGTGAAACCAGTTGCAGTCTTAACTAAAATACAGTATGCCTAAAGCACATGATACAAAATAACATTCCAATTGGATCGATCTTTATTGATCGTCATTTTTAAGATAACCTTCAAGGATTTATTCGCGGCTTCCACTTCCCCATTAGCCTGAGGATAATAAGGAGATGAATGCTCTTGCCAAAAACCTAACTTGAGAGGAAATTTAGCCATCATGGAGTTCTGAAAATGACTACCATGTTCAATGACAATATCTTTAGGAATACCAAAGAGAGAAATGGCTTGGTTGAAAAGAAACAGGGTTGTTGTTTCACTATCGTTCGAAAAAGTAAGCATTGCCTTGGCCCACTTGGTGAAGTAGTCCACTGCTACAATGATACACCTATGACCCTTTGACGAAGGTGAGTTACAAGTTTTAAAATCTATTCCCCACTTTGTGAAAGGACCGATGGTAATAACAAGAAATAGCAAAGCTAGATGAGCGTGCATTTTCCGAGTATAAACTTGACAAGGATGACATTTCTTAACCGCTTCAACTGAGTATTTGAAAATTGAAGGCCAAAAATATCTGGCACACAGAATTTTTTGTGCTGTAGCAAGCCAAAATAAATGACCACCACAAGCTCCATTGTGGAAATCATTCAGCACTACCTCAGCTTCTTCTAGGGTTAAGCAACATCTAAGGATTGAATCAACCTCATAAAGTGTTACCAATGATAACATAGATTTTCGCCAAGTGATGAAATTTTCAATGCTCATCTTTCGAAAAATTGAGGGGAAACTTTGAAGTCCAAAGATATATAATAATGTCCCCATACCAAGGATCTTGTGAAGAAATAAGGAAAATATGTTCATGAGGGAATAATTCCTCATAAACTATTTCTTCTCCACAAGGCAACTTAGAGATTAATTCTGCAAATATCAATTATTTATTGGATTTAGCAGACAAGAAATCAAGATATAATTCTTGTAAAATAACAATCCATCTATTATAGTTTACCCCAATCACTCGCCTACTCAGAACAAATTGAAATGGATTGATGACTGCCAAAACAAAAGTTTTTCCAAGCAAAATATAATGTCTAAGTCGCTGGACAACATGGACTGCTGCCAAAGATAAATTATCGATGGGAGAATATCAAAATTCAGGACGTATCAAGCCTCAACTTAGATAATAAATCAAATTCTCACATAGAGCTTCATCTTCCTGAACCAGAACCATACCTATGGTTGATTCTACCACGACGATATACAAGAGGAAATCCTTGCTATAATCAGGTGGACTTAGTAAAGGAGCAGAGGTTAATGCCTTTTTCAAAGCATCAAACGAGTGTTGAGCAAAGTTGTCCCACATGAATGGAACTCCTTTTTTCAACAATATCATAAATCCTTTCGTAATCTCAACATAGTTGACGATAAATCTCCTCAAGAAATTGAATTTTCCTTGGAGACTCTGAAGTTGACGAATGGTAGATGGATAAGGAAATTGAAGTATTCCCTCAACCTTGAAAGGATCTACACGATTCCCTTCAGTAGATACAATGAACCTCAATAACCGACCAGATGTGACTATGAAAACACACTTATTCAGATTCAACCAGATTTTATAATGACGACATATTTCGAAAATCAATCAAAGATGATGAGGATGATCAATTCTCTTTCGAGAACGAGAAACTATGTCATCCAAATAAGCTTCGATGATATGTTTGATATCGTGGAAAGAACAAGACATGGCCCGCTCAAAAGTGGCTCTAGAATTTTTAAGACCAAAGGAATCTTCTTATATGCAAAAGTACCCCAGGGGAAAATAAAATAAGACTTATGTTGATCTTCAGGATGGATAGTAATTTATAACCCGAGAAATCGTCCATGCAGGAGAAAATCTCATTCCCCGCACATTCATCGATAATATGATCAATAAAGGGTGTGGGGTAAATATATTTGGGACATGCCTTATTCAAATATCTGAATTCTATGTACACATGGATTGTTCCTTGTTTCCTGTCCACCAGGATTGGATTTGAAACCCATTGATTCAAAGGAATGGGGTATATAAAACCTGCCTTAAGCAACTTCTCAACCTCGGCCTTGATAGCTGCATCTTTCCTAGAATTTACCAGCCAAGGATTTTTCTGTATAGGCTTAGCGTTCTCATAAGTCTTGATCTCATGATGGACGATTGATGGATCAATTCCAGACATTTCCTCATAATACCAGGCGAACACATCATATAATTCTTTAAAAATATTGGTATAGATTTGAATCTCTTCAGGGGAACATTCAGCTCCAATGAAAACATTCTCGATTACATTGGGATCCCTAGAAATGTTCATCGAAATTGTTTCCAAAATTATAGACATATTACCTTCAGCAAAAATATGTGCTAGAGCCAAGGGGTTTAGAATTGGGTGAACATGACCAGTTGACACAGGGCTAGACAAACTTGACTCAACTTCACGCAAATCTTGTAGAAAATATGACTGATGATGCAAATCATCCCACGTTCTTTCCACACATGTCATTGCTTCTAGGATTTCCTCCTCAGATGGTAAAATAATATCAAGGCAATCCAAAGAAGAAGTCGAGTTAAGGGTCCAAGCCAGAGCCACATCTCCATCCAAAGCCTTCGGTGAAAAGGGAATTAGATCAGAATCTGAAGTGTTAACAATATATTGATAAGAAATTTCAGCTGTAGACATAGGATATGCCATTCCACCCACATTCTTCTAATGTGGTCGTAAAAGAGGGTAAGGGCCAAGGATTTGAAAAATAATGAGCTTGAAAGAACTCTCTTCGGGTAGGAACCTTGGAAGACGAAATAACATTTATATGAAAAACAAGAGGTAGAATATCAAAGGTACCCATCAATGAGGCATACATACCGACTCCTATATTCTCCATAGGTTTCTTGGAATTATTCAGCAAGGGAAAAATAGAATCAGAGGATGCATTGTAATATATCGAAGAATAATCCATCTGGTCAACAATAATGATTCTCCCTTTATGGGGAAAACATAGGATGTGAAATGATGGTACAATGGAATCCATCTCATAAATCCAATTTCATCCCAATAGAAGGTTATAGTCCAAATTGGCATCTAATATTTCTACTTTGATATTGACTACCTTACACCCAACATAGATGGGAAAGGTAGGAACAATGCCATGTGGTTTGTGAGAATGACCATCAAATGTAGTCAAGAGAGTAGGTGAAGGAATGGCTTACGGAGATCCAATAGCTTTCCAACATGAGATAGACATGACACATGTGGAAGCTCCTTCATCAACTACAGTTTGAAAAATATTGATCTTTTGATATGCAGATTTAATCTGAAAATGCATATGATGAGGAAGTCTCTTCTCAAGATTTGAAATATCGAATGTAATCATAAGAGAGTTTTTGTGATCTATGACCCTGATCGTAGTGAGCAGCGCACTCCTTTATGACGGGCATGACTGGAGTACCTTCAATGTAGACATAGCACAAGGAATCTGAGCCAGATCTTCTACAATGGAGTAGTTCTGAGCTGCCTTGGCATTAGGTTTAATAGTCGAACATTTGGCAGAACCTTTCGGCATGCGAGGTATAGGATCAACTGCGAGCCTCTCAATATGGAGTGGTTCAGAAGTATCAGGAGAAAACTTAACCTTAGAAGATTGAGATTCACCATAATCACGTGATTTAGTTGCAACATCAACGTGAGCACTCATCATTTATACATTTGAAGAATTTCCCCTTCCTTGTTTACCCCTATGGAAGCTCCAGTATTTTAATTCATGCTTGCAAGTATTTGTTGCCCTTGGGGAAAAGGGTTAGTCAGGAAATCATGGGAACTAGAAGAACCATGCTGAGCCAACAAGCGCTGAGAATCCTGAATATTAGGGCAAATATGAGTGAGATGGTCTCCAGTTCACAATTTGCAAGGAAACTTAAATTTCTTTTCCGACTCTCTCTTATCCTCTCCAACATTATTTTTTGGTTTGTTTGCATTATCCTTCTCATCCTTATCCTTTTTCTTATTACGTCCTTTCTTCTTCCCATCAGATTATTGATTTCCTTTGGGGTTAGAGGATTGAACGTGAAAGGTTGGGAAGGCATAGACACTGACGACATAACCTGAATAGAAGAAGCAGTTTGTAAAGACAATTGCTGCAATTGATTCAAAAGGTTAGCTATATTCACTATCGATCGAACCAACTAGCCCGTCAGCATGGGGACCTGGATTCAGCTTGGATAAATCTATCCTAGAATGAGAAGCATATGAAAAACTATTACTGAGAATCCCAAAATGAGAATATATAAGCTCTAATTGATGGGATCTAAAGATAGCCCACTCTTTAGTAAATACCCCAGAAAGAGATACATCCTTTAAGATTTCTGGCTGTAAGGATTTTAAGAACCATTTGAGAAGGAATTCATTGGGAATATAGGCTTTAATGAGCCTCTTCCTTCTCCTCCATTCTTGAATATGGCCAAAAACATGAGTTGCCTTATCTTGCTGGAAGTTGGCCAAAAGCTTAGTTCCAAAAACATACCGAACGTGAAACTAAAAATGATTCAAGAACATAGTATCCAATTCACCAAACGAAGCATCATACCGAACAGACAACTGAAAATGATTCAATAACATAGTAGCCAATTCTCCAAATGAGGAAAAAGGTTTTCCCAGTAAGCTCTATGTACCATTTAGCAACATTTCTAGTCAATGTGTGCTGAAACTATCTCAACCTAATTGAATCATCAATAAGGGAGTTAGATGAGAACCATAAGTGGAAAGAGGTAACATGGTTAGCTGGATCTTCACCAATCTTCCCTTCAAATTTTGGTATATCCAATGGAATCATGGTAGGAACTGGAGACAAAGCCCAGCTATATCGGATTGGATTGTTACTCAACTTCGAAAGATCTGACAAATTTTGGGTTGCCAGGAATGGTAAGCGCAAAGGAACTTGAGAATTCCATCCACCATGGGAAGGATTCCCAAAATTTTGAAAAGAATAACCTGAATTTTTTGAGGCACCATGCTGTCAAGAATTGTTCATAGAAGATAATGAACCATAAGGAAAACCTTTTGGTATAGAGAAGTTCATAGTAGGACCTCCTCCTACCGAAGGGTTACCATAAACATGAATATTCCCCCCAGTCAAAGTATTAAAAGCAGATGAGACCCCTTGGTAAGGGTTCCATGAATTATCAAAAGGAGAAAAAACCCTGAGAGGTTCCTACAGAGGATAAAGGCACGTTACCCTATTGACCAAACATGAATTTATTCCCAGTTCCTAAACCACGAAAATTAGGGTTTTTTGAGTCTCAATATTGTCTTCCATCTTCATCCATATTTCCATCATTTCAGAATGATTTAGCCCTCATTTCATAACTATGTAGCCTAAAACCCTACACCAAGTAACCATCTTCATGATCATATGGGTTAGAATAATCATTTTCTAAAGTTATTTATTTTATGTATTTAAGGTGAATTTATGATTAAAAACTAGGAAATTAACATGGTTTCATATATATATATATATATATATATATATATATATATATATATATATATATATATATATATTTGTTATGAGTTTTGTGACATGTGTAGGCTTATTTGGAGGTTCTAGAAGGGTCTTACTTGGCCTCCAAAGCACAAATTCAAATTTCAACTCAAGAGGTGGACCATATTCCAAGGAGAAAGATCATGTAGATCTTGATGTGTCATGGAATTTGTATCTAGTATTTATGGATAAGTTGAGACAAGTATGGATCTGGTAGATATTTTAGGGATTTAAATTTATTGAGAAGATATCATTAATTCATGTGTAAATAAGAAGAGCATTCTTCAAAGGAAGCTAACAATGTGTAATTTGGTATTAATATTATTGGAGACTTTGAAATAATTTGAAGAACCAATTCTACTGTTCTATTTTTTGTTCATGTTGTGGATGCTTTATTAAATTTTCTGTAGCTGAAAATTTCTTCAAGTGTGAAAGGCAAGGTTGGAGGCCTTCCACACCAAGCTGTTACACAACATTTTGTCACCGTCCCTGCAATCCCTCGTCTCATACATTGGAGGACTATTCCCATGAATTGTGAACAGTAAAATGTCCAGAAAACACCTTGATGGCATCCTCCTACATAAAGACAAGAATTCTCTTCAAGAACATTTCCTCTAGAAAATGCTAAAAACCCATGTTTTGGCATTGGCGCGGGTAGCTAGTTCATCCCTTGTGCCAATGGGGAAAATGCACACTAGTGGGCGTGCTAGATGGCGCTCTTTCCCTGTGTTGTGCCTGCGCCAAGCCTATTAAGGAATTTTTTTTTAACAATAGAAGGCGGAAGTTTGATTCTAACAACTTCATAATGGATCATCAAAATGAGGTTGGGTTGTTTTCCTCTGGATCTCCCTGATTAGGAAGTGGTTTTCCATTTCTCATGGAACCTTCCTAAGAGATAGGACTCTCCCCCATGATTATAGGGAGCCTAACCTCTCCTTCTCCCTCTATAAAAGCCTGCCCTCTCCATTTTCTAGCTAGCTGAACATTTGGGAAGGATATTATAGCTGAGTGACAATCAAGAGCAGAGCTAAGGAGAACCTTGTGAGAGAGAGAGTTTTGTCAAATCCCTGACGAGATTTGTGAGACACGTCACGCTGGAACCTTGTCGAAGGAAGATCACGACGTCAGAGCACCGGTTGTAATTTTTCTCTCATATATTAATATACAAGACTCTGCTATTGATTCCATGATTGTGTTTTTCCATTATATAATGCAATTTCATTCGTTCCTCTCTGGCTGATAGATAGTTATAAAAGTGTGAAATATTACGTTGCATGTTGTCTCTCTTCTCTGCATGTGTACAAGTATCTAGATGTAGCAAGCTCACGGATTGTGACCTGTCCAGCTAGGAACGGAAGCAACACTTCTTCTTCGACAATAGCAGCGAAGGAATCACAGTAAGCGATCTATCGTGGTTCTATCTTTGTAACTAGGAACCAATAGTCTTGTGTGTTTCGATTGTTGCTAGACCCACTCTAGGGCTAGTGGGATTGCCTCTGTCTGTAGAGGGGATTTACCTCCACAAAAATTTGGCGACTCCTCTGGGGATCAGTGGGAGTTGGTCCTTCCTCCATTGGGTTGTTTTTTGGTTTTTTGTTTGGTTAGTATGCTTTTCTGGTTCACCTTCCTTGGTGTTAAACCCCTGTTCAGCCCCCAGAAGACCAGATCTAGCCTCTATTTGTCCATTTTCATAAATTTCAAGGGTAAACTTGATTGGCGCAGTTATACCTCTGACAGTCGTGCCAACTGGCGCTAGTTTCTAGTTAGGCACCTGCGCCATCCCCTGTTTGGTGAAGATTATAGCTGGATAGGCGCGGCAGCCTTGGTTGGTTTTAGGGTTTGCCTGTTATTGGACTCTTTGAGCTTGAATTTTGATCTCGGTTCATTTTTTATGATTGATTGAGTGCTTTGAAGTCATTTTTGACTATGTTTAGCCCTTGTCCTATGGTTGTTTTCCCTTTTCTGTCAGTTTTGCATTTTAGCCCTAGGGCTTCTAGGTGCTTCAGTGGGTTGAGCCTCTAGTGGGAGTTTTGGGTCTTTTCTTTCCCGATCAACTTTGTTTTTTCTTCTTTACATTCATCTTGCTGAATCCCATTGAATCATTGTGTTTATTGAGTGATTGTTCTCTATTTTGTTCAATTTCGCTTTGTGTTGCTCCAAGCCTAGATCACATGGTTTGTTTCAATCTCTTTCGAGATTCCTCTTCGCTTTGAGGGATTTCGTCATCGGTTTGAGTCTTGATTGTGTTAGTGTGAGTTGAGTGAACTAGTTTTGTTTCAGCTCTCTCTTTATCGTTCTCAAATTGATGTTTTCATTATTTTTTCATTTATTTAGTACATTTTCTCTAATATATTGAAAAATACAAAAAAAAAAAAATTGCATTTTGATTGGCATAGTGAAAATTGAAAACTTCTTTGCATCACTATTATTATATAATTCTAGAGAAAATATTTCTAGTTTCATTAGCTTGCATTGAATACAATAGTGGATTTTTTTGTGTGTTCATTTTGCTGTCATTTGAAAGCTCTCAACTCTCCCGTAGATAGCTCTTCATTGAACAAAATGATATTTTGTGGCATGTAGTTTTCATCTAGAGGTTTTGTGAGATCCAAAATTTGATAGGGCCTTGAAATCGAAACGTAAATTAAAGATCAAATTTAAAATTTACTGAATTAACCTAAGGTAGCATTGAAACTTAATGAAACATCTAGTAGTCTAAGGTAGAGACATGTTCCGGCATCGTTAAGCCTAGCAACTGTCGCTCACCATTTGGCTACAGACAGCACTAGTACGAACTTGTGCTCCTTGTACCGTTGAGTATATAAAGGGAGACCCCATTAGGTTGCAAATCCTTTATCCATAGGAAGCCGAGTCTGCCGCCTTTTACCCATGATACACCAGACACAACATTCAGAGAGATTACCTGCACGTATGTTAAGTCCTTGGTTGATTTCTCTTTCATTTTTACCAAGGTGTATATGGCAGTTCATGGAAATCTGGTACACCCATTTACCTGTGAGCAAATATATTGAAGTTTTTACCGGCTCCCTAAACTTGAAAAAATCATCAACAAAGGTGCTGATCAATGGCTGTCGATGTCAACCTGCTAAACATCTTGGGGGCTAACCCAAAATTGAATGGGAAGTTTTACCTACCAAATTAATATATTCTGTGTCAATAATGATTTTGATGGTTTCTACTTGTCGAGATGTTTCCGTTGATATATGGCACGCCATGTAATTCTTCATGGTTTGAGAGATGTTCATGTTTGAAGTTTGTACCCCAGTTAGTGGGCTAAAACCCCATGGGGTTGGGGCATGGGTCATTGAAAAGTCATAATTAATATTTTTTATGCTCCTAAAATCCCTCCCACGTTCACTTGTTGAAGCCCCTCTCAACTTAAGCATTCATATAAATTGTGATCTTCATTTTCTCCTTATGCAAGGGATTCGGCCATCTGAAACAGGTCATCGTGGAATTTTCGTCAATGTTTTTCTACGTAAGGCTCGAAGAAGAAATATATATGAGGCGAAGCCAAAATCTCGAGGAAGTCATAAAGAAAATTTTAGATCAAGTTGCACAAAATTTTTGGAGATATGATCCGTGGAAGTAAGGGTTTTTTCAGTTCTCGAAATTCATCTCAAATAAGTGACCTTGTAAATCTGTCATAACTCCTCTCTTAGTATCATATTGGAATTATGTAAAATGTGACAGATAGTGCACAATGATAATGTTTTCTTTATCAATTTCGCAGACAAATGAAGAAACTATGCATGGACACTTGGCATGCCGTACAAGTGCGCTCTACCGAAATGGCCCATAATTAGGTATACAGAAATTGGGTATAAATCTCTTGGAGAATCCAAATTGGGTTAGACCTATGCAGTATTGGAAAGAAGACTCAAACGAATACTATAGGACCAAAATCAGATACTAGATATTGAGAATCTCGAAATAATAGAGATACACCAGATTCAATATCGAGCTCTTAGAAGGCAAGAAAAAGCTAGATCATGTGTTGTCAAGGATTGCAAAGGACCAGACTTTCTACTTCAAAAAATAAAAGCAAGGTGCAGTAGAGGGTAGCATGACAAGAGCAGTAACCAAGGTGCATAACAGCAGCAAGAAGTTCATCATATGAAGTCTTCAAGTGGGAAGCACTGCATACAATCATTGTAAAGGTATCATTGTACTTAGTCATTGTAAATACATTATTGTACAAATTGTACTAGTGTCTATCTGCCAAGGGTTGAAGAGGCAGTGTTGGGAGGTCTAGGATCATCATTAGGTGGTTGTGTCAAAGTTGGGGTTATGGTATAATATATCTTCTTCTTCTACATCATTCTATATCATTGTAAAGTGGACCATTTTCCCTGGTACGGGAGTCCATTCTTCTTTTATTCTTCTATAGGGTGGTAGGGTGGTGCTAGGGTGAGTTGTAGCTCAATGGGTGTTGGGGAATCCATTCAGTTGACTACTAAAGAATCTTGGTTGTTGGAGCGTCCATCCAGTGGGAGTTGGAGAAGAATGCTTTTCTAGATTCTAGGAAGTTGAAGCTTTATTTTCAATTGGAGTTGAATATTAAAGAATTATTAGAAAAGCATTAGGTGGTTTTTGTCCCGGAGTGGGTTTCCACCTTAAAAACTGTGTGCATTTGTGTTCCTCTTGTTTACTGCTATCATTGTACAAACAATGATAATAATTGAAGATTAACTAATGCTCTAATTGAAAGGAATACTGATTCACCCCCCCTCTCAGTATTTCCAACAATTGGAATCAGAGCTTGGTTCCTTCAATAGCAGTTTAACAGTTGGAAGGAGGTCATGGAGCATACCAAGAATGGTGTACCTCTATTCAGTGAAAATAATTATGCACTTTGGAAAGGAAGAATGGAGGTCTATCTCTTGGCGCAAGGTTACGAAGTATGGGACACTGTTCAAAATGGATTTACATCAACCACGGATGAACAAGGTAAGAAGAATTTGGTAAATGATGAAAAAGCAAAGAACATTATTATCAGTGGACTTATTGAATCTGCTTATCTTAAGGTGTTGGGTTGCAAAACTACCAAAAATGTATTGGAAAAGCTTGAGAATATATATGCAGGTGACTCAATTGTCAAATAAGCAAAGCTTCAAATCTATAGAGCAAAATTTGAGCAACTCAGAATGAAAGAAGATTGCAACATTGCTGCATACTTTCAATACGTTGATGAAATAACCAATACTCTGGAAGGATTGGGAGAGCCAGTTGACGAGAAGACTATTATACGGAAGATTCTTAGAACGTTACCAGGGAGATTCAACCCAAAGGTATCGGTCTTAAAATACAGTGAAAATCTAGACAAACTCAACAATGAGGAATTACATGGAGTTCTCATAGAATATGAAATGAGACTTGATGAAAAAGAGGGTACTTCGCATCTAGAAACTGCGTTCGTTGCATCTAAGAAAACCAATAAGGATAAACAACCTTCAATTGAAAAGACATGCACCTGCAAGTGTGAAGAAAAGGGAGATGATGAAGAAGGTCTTTCAGATGAATAATATTCTTACTTCATGAGAAAACTACAAATTGGTAAGGGACAATTAAAAGGTAAACTTCCATTGATATGTTTCAGCTATAATGAGGTTGGGAATTTTGTAGCAAAATGTCCAAACAAAAGTAATGGAAACTCAAAGAGAAAGAAAGGATTTAAGAAATTCAACAAGCAAGGATCCAAAAGGAACTTTCTCTCTAAAGAAGATAACTCATCATCCGATGAAGACAATGATAGTGAAGAAGAAGCCAATGAGAGAGTATTGTTTATGGCCAAGCACAATAAACCCAAGAACAATAAGCAAGAGGTATCAAACAACGAAGAAGAAGGATGGACCATAGACGAATTTTATGAGGAAGCAATCAAGCTTATAAAATATCTCAAGGCAGAGAAGATCCGTTCCAAAACTCTTGAAGAACAAGTTCAAGGTCTCAAAATTGAAGTTGAAGAACACAAATGCATTGAAGAGTCACTTCAAATGAAGTTGGAAGAAAGTAACCAAGAAAGGGAATAATTAGAAGCCCAAGTAGTCTCGCTGCGTGAGGAAGTGAAGAAAGGAAAAAATATCCAAAACTATGCCAACAGCTCAAAGGCATTGGAAGAACTCATCAACAATCAACGATATTACAATGAAAAAACTGGCATCGGTTACAAAGAAGAAGAAGCAGGATCTTCTACAACAAAATACAATGAACCTATGAGATCTGACATGCATCAAGACTTCATTGGACAAGATTCACAAGAACAACCTTGGAAGACAATTCCTCGAAGAAAATTTCCATCCAGGTACCAACATATTTTTTATGGCTACTTTTATTCATGTGGAAAATTTGGTCATAAAGCCGTAGAATGTCGCATGTACCCTAGGAACGAATATAATTCTAGGAGATCTGTCAAATATGAACCTCCCAGGGCTCAGCGAAATATCAATAGATTTGAACATTTAATAAATAATATTGAATGTTACAAATGTCGAAACTTTGGACACATAGCCAAAGACTGCAGACTTAAAAATCCTCCAGAAGAATCTTCGAAGCCACATAATGAACGAACATGGAAGAAGAAGAAGAATGATAATTGTACTCTCGCTCTCAAGGCTCAAAAGAACAAATATGTGTGGTATGTTGATAGCGGTTGCTCAACACATATGACTAGAGATAGAAATAAATTTGTATCTCTGAAAGAGAAGAAGGATGGAACCGTGTCCTTTGGAAATGATGGATCTTCAAATGTTATAGGATCAGGTACTGTCACTCTCGGAAGCAAAGATTATCTAGCCAATAATGTTCTACTGGTTGAAAACATGAATCACAATCTGCTCAGTGTTGGACAAATGTGTGATCAAGGACACACAATACTATTCAACTCCACGAAATGTGAAATCAGGAAAGGCGTGTATGGTGAAATTGTGGCTACAGAAAGTCGAGCTTCAAACGATATATATGTTCTGGATGAAGCAACTAAAGCATGTCTAATAGATAAAGAGGATGATACAATAATTGGTAGCAATGATGATCGACTAAGTAAGAATTTTGCTACAAAGGTGCAAAGTGATTTTGAGATGTCTTTACTTGGTTGCAAATTGAGCATAGATGACTCATCTAAGGATGTGGATCAAAGGTTGTATAAATCTATGATTAGTAGTCTTCTATATATAATAGCCTCCCGACCAGATGTTATGCAAGCAGTTGGACAAGTAGCAAGATTCCAAGTAGCACCAAAATAATCACATATTAAATATTCGCCAGCATTGGAATATCTTCGCCAGAAGCTTTGGATTCTCCCAAGTTATCATTAGATTTTCCTTTTTTAGAATATAAAGGGGGAGTGGAAGTGTGTGCAGGTCTGCAGGACGGTTGTGTGTCAGCATGAGTGGAAGTGTGTACAGGTCTGCAGGATGTTTGTGTTTCAAGGGGAGTTACCCTTTGCCATTGATGTCAAAGGGGGAGAGAATGTTGTAGCAAGAGGTGTCATGATCGCAGGGGGAGTACTTGTGTTGCCATCAATGCCAAAGGGGGATATTGTTGATCAGCGGTTGTCATTGATGTCAACCCAAGCAGCACCAAGGGCTAACCCAAAATTGAATGGGAATTTTGACCTACCAAATTAATATATTCTAGGTAAATAATGCTTTTGATGGTTTCTACTTGTCGAGATGTTTCCGTTGATATATGGCACGCCATGTAATTCTTCACGGTTTGAGAGATATTCATGTTTGAAGTTTGTACCCCAGTTAGTGGGCTAAAACCCCATGGGGTTGGGGCATGGGTCATTGAAAAGTCATAATTAATATTTTTTGTGCTCCTAAAATCCCTCTCACGGTCACTTGTTGAAGCCCCTCTCAACTTAATCATTCATATATATTGTGATCTTCATTTCCTCCTTAGGCAAGGGATTCGGCCATCTGAAACAGGCCATCGTGGAATTTTCGCTCTAACTTTTTTTCTACGAAGGCTCAGAAGCTGAAATTTTTATGAGGCAAAGCCGAAATCCTGAGGAAGCTGCAGTAAAAATTTCAGAACAAGTTGCGCAATATTTTTGGAGATATGATCTGTGGAAGTAAGGGTTTTTGCAGGTTCCTGAAATTCATCTCAAATAAGTGACCTTGGTAAATTCGTCATAACTCCCTCTCTCAGTATCGGATTGGAATTCCGTAAAAAGTGATGGATATTTCATAGTCTTTAATTTTCTCTCTATCAATTTCAGAGACAAATGAAGAAACGGTGACACGTGGCACGTCGTACAAGTGCGCTCTACTGAAACAATCCATAATTAGGGTAGTGTGAGAAATTGGGTATAACTCTCTCTTGGAGAATCCAAATTGGGTCAGACCTATGGCATTGGAAATAAGACTCAGAGGAATACTATAGGACTGAAAATTAGATATTGAGGATCTGAAATAATAGAGATACACTAGATTTAATATCGAGCTCCTAGAAGGCAAGAAAAATCTAGATCATGTGTTGTCAAGGGTTGCAAAGGACCAGACTTTCTACGGCAGCAAAGCAAAGAAAGGTGTAGCAGAGAGTAGCATGACAAGAGCAGCAACCAAGGTGCATAATAGCAGCAAGAAGTTCATCATATGAAGTCTTCAAGTGGGCAGCACTGCATACAATCATTGTAAAGGTATCATTGTGCTTAGTCATTGTAAATACATTATTGTACAAATTGTACTAGTGTCTATCTACCAAGGGTTGAAGAGGCAGTGGTTGTGTCAAAGTTGGGGTTATGTTCTAGTATATATTCTTCTTCTACATCATTCTATATCATTGTAAAGTGGACCATTTTATCTGGTACGAGAGTCCATTCTTCTTTTATTCTTCTATAGGGTGGTAGGGTGGTGCTAGGGTGAGTTGTAGCTCATTGGGTGTTGGTGCATCCGTTCAATGACTACTGAAGAATCTCGGGCGTTGGAGCGTCCATCCAGTGGGATCTGGAGAAAAATGCTTTTCTAGATTCTAGGAAGTTGGAGCTTTATTTTCAATTGGAGTTGAAAAGAATTATTAGAAAAGTATTAGGTGGTTTTTTTCCCGGAGTGGGTTTCCACCTTAAAAAATTGTGTGCATTTTTGTTCCTCTTGTTTGCTACTATCATTGTACAAACACTGATAATAATTGAAGATTAACTAATGCTATAATTGAAAGAAATATTGATTCACCCCCCCTCTTAGTATTTCAAACAATCAAGTGCTTGTCCTTTCATGCTTGTTTCCAAACTGGAAGTTATAGAGTCATATTTTAGTCGTTTCTAGACTCTTAAAACATGAAACAGTAAAATTTCCAGTTTCAATGTGGTAAAATTAATCACCTACGGTCACACACCCATTTAGAGATTTATTTTTCGGCTTGTTTTGTTTGCCTTGGTTTTTTCCTGTCCGTCTTTGTTTTTGATCTCTTCCTCTTTTTGATATAGCCACAATGGCAGAACCATCAGCTTCGTCTACTGGTAGTCTTTATACAGACGATTCATCAGAGGTCTCTCAGTCCTCTGCTGAGCATCAGTAGCCTGTTGTATTCGAGTTTCCCAATGGGGGACCGGTTATATCTGAACTTCCCTTTGGAGGACCAGTTGAGTTCAATTGGCCCTTGTCCAACGCTTGGTTTAGGTTTGGAGTTTGGGAACACTTCCCTCCTCTTACATCGGGATCACCATTTTTAGTTGTTATCATACCTCCTAGTCCCCATCATCTTTTAGAAGATCTTACAGCAGGGTCAGATATGGACTCATCCAGTCCTACTCCTGGTGAGGGAATTCCTACTTCTGGTGAAGACTACCAGCTTTTTCCTGAATAATTCCCTAAACCATATGTTCTGTCTTCACCTGGTCCATCGCTCCCAGCTAGATATAGGTATTTAAGTCAGGTCATGGCCACTATTGCCTCTATGGCTCCATCCACGGAACCGAACATTCCCTCGTTAGGGATGTCGCCATCGACACCTCTCACAGCATATCCTTTTATCACATTGGTACCTGTTAAACCTACTGTTTGCGTGGCTACATCTATGCCTGTTTTCATCACTCAGTCGACCAGGACCTCGTCAGTTCCTGAAGATGTTTATATAACTTCTTCCATTCCAGGGAACATTTCTCTCGAGGAGTACCAGATGTCTTTACAGCCGTTGATCTCTGAGGTTGGTTAGTCCTCTCAAGATCTTAATCGTCCTTACTTTTCTCATTATGGAGCGGATGGTGCCCCGATCTACATATTTCCATATCAATATGATGAGCAAGGAAACCCTGTTCGTTTTCCTGCTCTTGAGGCTTATCAGTATATTAATGGTTTTATATCTACCCTGCCTGTGCAACCTTCTAATCAGCAAGGGCAACCCTTTCAGGGAAAGCCTTTGTTTCAGCAAGGATATGCTTCCATCCCATAAGTACAACCGTTCTAGGGACAACCTTTGGCCCAGCCAGGGTATGCATACGACCCACAAGGGCAACCCTTACAGGGACAACCTTCGGTCCAGCAGGGATTATTGTATGGCCTGCAAGGGCAGTCTTACAATCCTCAAGGTCAACCTCTGTAGCCTCACCCTTTGGTCCAACTAGGGAAACCTCAAGGACCGGCAGGGAAACCGAGGTATCAACCTGGACCTCCATACGGTCTTGGGGGGCAAACCCATCCTTCTCAACCTTTGGTGCAACCTCAGAAGCCTCATTTTCCAATTGGGAAAAATGTTGCACAGCCAGGGCCATCTTATGGTCCTATCATAGGTCAACCTGGTTATCAGGCACAACTTGGCCCACTCCCGCCATCAGGCCAACCTACTCAGCGTGGTCAACCTGGTGTCCCTCATCATACAGGTTAACCTGTTCAACTAGGGCAGCTTGCACAGCCTGTTAACCTTGCTTAGCCGTCGATCTGTTCTATGCCACAACCAAATCCACCTGTGCGCTTGAATTATCTGACTCAGTAGGGCCCCACTTACCAGCAGCCCGTTTGACCCCAAGGCGGATATTACCCTCAAGGTCAGTCTCGACCGGTTACAACCCGCCTCAAGGTTCTAGTTATTACCCTCAATAGCCAGGCTATAATTATACTCCACAGAAAAATCCGTACACTGCTCAATCGGGGCCCACGTATAATTAGAATCAGTACCCTGGTTATCAACCCCCGTATCCCGGCTTTCAGCAGCCATATCAACCCAATTATCCAGCTTATACCCCCTATGGTCAGAATCCTCCAGGACAGAACCAATGGGGGCAGAGTTATGCTCAACTAGGATGGAGTGCAGGTACAGGTCCTAATCGGGGACCTGGCATGCGTTTTAATCCTCAATTACCTTTTCTCACCATGTTGGAGTTACCAGACGTGTCCAAATTGACCAATGATCCGATTCTTCATAATCCATATTGGCCTCCGGTTCCGACGAAGGTGCCTAGTGATTGTCCTAAGTTTGAGGGAAAATTTGGAGAAGACCCCTAAGCACACGTCATGACGTACCATTTATGGTGTTCTTCGAATTCTTGGGTGGATGACTCGATTTGTCTGCATCTTTTCTAGCGCACTCTCACCGGCGCTAATTCTAAATGGTATATAGAACTATCCCGTGGTATTTTTCAAGTTTTTAATACTCTAGCTATGGTGTTCCTGACACATTTCGAGTTATTGGTTCGTTACGAAGCCGGGACGCATCTCTTGACATCTCTGAAATAGGACAAAGCTACTCATATTTCAGACCACATTCACGAATGGAGATGTCATCATCGTCTGATCAAGTTTGACATTCGTAATTAGCTTCTAACTCACTGGTTCACTACCTCTTTTGTCAATAAGATTGCACAAGACATTGCTATGGGGGCATGTGTAACCGAGGAACAAGCCATTTCTCGTGCCTAGTACCTCGATTTAGTGTACTCTTAGTTCGGCACATTATACAACATCTTGACTGATGCCCCGCGACTAGGGACCTCTAAAGAACTAGATACTCCATCAGTATACAGTTTTATTGGTTCTGTCTCTCAGACTTCTCGCAAGTCTTCCAATGGGAAGCAGAAATCGAATTCTTCCAACAATTCTGCTCCTTAGGCTACTCCAGATTCTGGTAAGACCGCGGAGGTCAATGCCGTCTAGGCCAATCCTTTGGACAAGACTTCCAATGTGAAAAAGAAGGGCAAAGGCAAAGCCAAATCTGATGCCCCAAAACCAGAATCATCCAAACCACATGTTGATGATGGTTCATAGTGAAAACTGAAGTACCCTTGCCTGATTTGTGATGAAGACCACTACACCAAATATTTTCCTAGATGATCCAAGGTTAGTCAAATTCTTAAGGGCTCTAAGGGAACTCCGATAGTTCTTAAGGAACCTTTTCCATCTCAACAGACCCAGATGGTCGAGCAGTCTTCGCCATTTGCACCATTTGGGTCTCAGGCTTTCATGATGAATGATGCTGCAACTGTTTATATTGCCACTCGGTCAAAGGATTATGCTGGATCACGCCAGGCAGCAGGGAAGGAAATCATTGATGGCCCTCCTCCCCTACTTGCCTCTGGTCCTCTTGAGATTGAAAGGCCCAGTGCTGAACCCATTGTACGACCACCTTCCAAAGGTGTTCTCCGAAAGTCTTCCTATAATCCGAATGCTCGTGCTGCTCAGCATTACAGCATTGTTGAGGACTTAGTATAGGCGCTTTCCGCAATGTACGTGTTGGAAATACTTCAGAGTTGTCCCTCTCAACGGAAAGCTTTTTTATCTGCAATTGGCAGAATTGATCCTGCGGATTCTAGCCTTCTCACCTTCGATCTAGAGAATTTCGTCCCCCGAATTCTGCACCAGATTGCGCTTGTTATACAAGTCGAAATTAATGGCCTCAATATTCACAGAGGCATTGTGGATGAAGGTGTCTCTACCTGCGTTATGCCATCTGCTTGTTGGAAGGCCATTGGCTCTCCAACCCTCACTTCATCTCCCAATGCCCTTGAGGCATTCGATGGAAGGGAATCAAAACCCTTGGGTGTTCTCACAAGTATACTGATTACATTGCAAGGAAAGACAATCAATGTTGAAGTAGAAGTTGTTGATGCCAAAATCAACTACAATATTCTACTCAGTCGCAATTGGACCCACGCCCTGTTGTGAGTTCCGTCCACCCTATTTCGACTTTTGAAATTTCCACATGAGATCAATATTATTACTATCGATTAGTTGTCTTTCTTTACCTCATCTTCCGAGAAAAACGTGCTGTACATGGATCAAATTCCTAATCCCCCCGACAGTATAGGACCAGGTATTTTTACGGACCCCGTTGTCATGGGTATTTTCCCCATTCCACCACCGAACACTGTTCAAGTCAATATGATCTCTAGGTCAGATGACCCGTGGATCATCCCTTCTCCTGAACAGGTTGCCTCTTTTGAAGAATCGATGCCTCTGACCCCGGTTGAAATCAATTATTGTAAGATCATTGCCACATCGGATCCTCCTCATACTGATAATTCTCCTTTGAGCATGGCTCTTGATGTTTATTCTCAATCCCCTTGGCTCGGCGATGCAGATTTGACCGATCCTTTGAGAAACGTTTTTCTATCCGATGAAGCTATCATGGAGACTATGTCTCTCAAAGGTCTACTGTGGAGCGATGGGCATCATCGTTCCTCATTTATGCCTGGCTTGGGGGCAATGTCTAATTGTCTCGAACATTTTGCATCTGGTTCTCCCCCCCCCCCTGAACCTGCTCCTTTGAGCTCATAAGAGCATAGTTCTTTTTCTTGTGTCAAGTTCGTTAAAAAATGAAACAAGGTGTTCCAAGGATAGTTTGTCTTCTGTATCAAACTTGTTAAAAAATGAAACAAGGTGATCTGAGGATAGTTCTTTTAATGTGCCAACCTCATTAAAACAATGAAACACTTTCTTGTTCAATTCGAGTCTTTGATAAGATCTCGTAAAATGCCAGTCGAGTCTTTCTCTTGATCTCGTACTTTGAACCTTCACTCCATCTGCCTTTCATATGGACTGAAGCTTAGGGGGCATGTACCTCAAATTGAGTCACCATGTTGGGGGCATGCAAAAATTTCAAGCATAGTTTGTTTCTGTTTCAAGCTTGTGTAAAAATGAAACCAACTTCAAGCAGAGTTTTCTGATTTCAAGCTTGTGTAAAAACAAAACCATTCCCATTTTACCTCTCGTGATTGCCATTTGATCAACCTGTTTTTCCAGATGAGCCTTGGTTTTCTCATTCCACCATCACTATCTGCTTGGCCGATCATATGCCTTCACTTGGTTGTTTTACCCATTCCTGAGGAACCGCTGTGATGAGTGGTCTTGTTAGCCAACCTATTGACCTTTATCTTGTTCTGATTAGTTCCACCATCACCAGAACTAGTTGCTGCCCTTTATACCACTCGTTCCTCCAGGAGGAGTCACCTTTCAGCTCTTTTCTGACTCTCTAAAATTGAAAATATTTCTGAGACGCTTGTCATTTTGAACTCGTTAAATGGCTGCAAAGAGATATCTACCTAGTATATGTTTACCCATTTTTCGGGCTGCGATAGATTATTTACAAAAAAGGAATACCCTAGCCTATCGTGACTAGGAGGTTCTCTTAGACATAGTTTTCTACCTTTTCGGATCTGTGGGACTACCTACAAAAATGGGTTGTTGGAGTTTTCTTTTTCGTTGTCTTTTCAAACTCTCTAAACACGAAAAAGATGCCAAGTTCTTCCTTTGTTAGACTCGTTAAAAATTGATTACATCAGACTCCGTCGTAATGATGTTACTCGAGTTCCTCCTTCCTAAGGCTCATAAAATGTACTAGGTTGGATTTATCTGAAGGAGAAACTTATATCACAAGCACATGCTATCCCCTTCAAGCTTGTTTCCAAAAATAATTGGGGTAGTCACCAGAAATGGTGGGGGAAAATGGAACCAATATTATAGTCATGTTGGCAGTATGTCACTCTTGAACATGGCACTTGTCTGCATTCATGTCAGGTTGGGGACATCTCATCTCGTTATCTGCTTGCCTCCATGGGTTTCGGTAATATATTTTGACTTCTCATCTGCTCTTTTCCATGTCACCATGACCTTAGATCCCTTGATGTCAAATACTTCCAAATCCAATGTCGTGCCGCCAATATGTTCAAGAGAAGTTGGTCTCTGCAGTTTTCAACCTCCCTCTGATTTTCTATCGGTCTTGATTCACAAACATCATGTTCCTCTGTCTCGTGTCGATGATGTGGGAAACATTATGGCCCACCTTCGATCAAGGTCACTTCCTGTCGACTTCAGCTCGTTATCTAGGAAGTTGGTCTAGAGACTCCCTTCAGGTACCTTGGAGCCTGCATGCCTCAATGGCAGGTTCTTCGCATTTGACGCAAGGTTTTCATTATTGGCCTTCGATCAGATGATTCTACGGGTGTTCGAAGCCAAATCACTGTTCAAATTCCATGGATTGTACCTCTTGTACCTTGAGGGCCATCGTCATTATTGGTGGTTCCTCTCGCATCTGTTAACAACTTTCATTATTGGCTGGTAATCAGACGATGTTCTTGCATGTTCGACTTCAGCTCACATATTTGCATGCTCAAACTTGTACTCTGTTCGGGTCGATATGGAGCACAAGACCCTAGATTTTGTTTGATAACATCCAGGCTACGGGTTCTTTATGGATTTTTATGACTTATTACATGACTCTTTTGATTGGCTGGCTGTGACCATACCTGAGTCTACTTGTTGATCCTTATTTTGCTAGATGGCTGTGTCCATACCTTGGATCTCAGTTTTTGTACACTTTTTTATGGATGGTTGCGCCCATACCACATATCATGTATCAGAGAAATCAATTGTATTTGTATTCGCAGGTCTTCCGACGATAGTGTTTTTAGTTAAACGCGTTCTCATAAAGCATTTCACCCCTCTCTCTCTCTCGGACCTCATGCTTTAGGGGGCATCTGTTACACAACATTTTGTCACCGTCCCTGCAAACCCTTGTCCTGTACATTGGAGGACTATTCCCATGACCTGTGAACAGTAAAATGTCCTGAAAACACCTTGATGGCATCCTCCTACATAAGGAGAAGAATTATCCTCAAGAACATTTCCTCTTGAAAACCCTAAAAACCCATGTTTTGGCATTGGCGCGGGTAGTCAGTTCATCCCTTGCGCCAATGGGGAAAATACACACTAGTGGGTGCACCAGTTGGCACTTTTTCCCTGTGTTGTGCCCGTGCCAAGCCTATTAATGAATGTTTTTTAACAATAGAAGGTGGAAGTTTGATTCTAACAACTTCAGAACGGATCATCAAAATGAGGTTGGGTTGTTTGCCTCAGGATCTCCTTGATTAGGAAGTGGTTTTCCAACTCTCATGGAACCTTCCTAAGATAGGACTCTCCCCCATGATTATAGGGAGCCTAACCTCTCCTTCTCCCTCTATGAAAGCCTGCCCTCTCCATTTTCTAGCTAGTTGAACTTTTGGGAAGGAAATTATAGCTGAGTGACAATCAAGAGCAGAGCTAAGGAGAACCTTGTGAGAGAGAGAGTTCTGTCAAATCCCTGATGAGCTTTGTGAGACACGTCTCACTGGAACCTTGTTGAAGGAAGATCATGCCGTCAAAGCACCGATTGTAATCGTTCTCTCGTATCTTAATATACATGACTCTGCTATTGATTCCATGATTGTGTTTTTCCATTATATAATGCAATTTCATTTGTTCCTCTCTAACTGATCGATAGTTATAAAAGTGTGAAATATTACGTTGCATGTTGTCTCTCTTCTCTGCATGTGTACAGGTATCTAGATGTAGCAAGCCCATGGATCGTGACCTGTCCAGCTAGGAATGGAAGCACCACTTCTTCTTCGACAACAATAGCGAAGGAATCACGGTAAGCAATCTAGCACGGTTATATCTTTTGTAACTAGGAACCAATAGTCTTGTGTGTTTCGATTGTTACTAGACCCACTCTAGGGCTAGTGGGATTGCCTCTATCCGCAGAGTGGATTTACCTCCACAACAAAAGCTAAGTACAATTTTTGGTTAAATTAGCATAATTTCATGAACTAGTTTTGCTTAAGATTTATTCAGTCATTTAGATGTGTGAATATTTCTTATTGTTGCTAGATGATTATTAGTTTAATTCGAATTTTCATATGAAGGGACAAACAAGAATTTAAGTTCAATTCTCCTTCCATTTGATCATGAACAACAACTAAAATTCATCCTCTTTTCCTTGCTTGAGTTATTTCCTGAATTTCTAGTTTTAATGCAATGGTAACAATGATTGAATAGAATTGTAAAGAAGGACAACCTGGACCTCCTAAGTTAGAAGCCTCTTCTCCTACTTTTTATAGATCATAATCTATTGTTAATCAATTATTTAGTTTCTTTTCATGAAGTTAGTACTGTGGGGAAGGACAACCAGGATCTCCTAAGTTAGGAGCCTCTTCCCTCACTTATTACAGATCAAATTATAAACTTTTTAGTTAGATTTTATATTTGTAATATGAATTTCCAATATTTTCATCTAAGGAACTACTTCCTACTCTAGTTTAATCTAATATTCTATATACTTTTGTTCGCTTCTAAGTTTACGAAACCCTCGGGTTGACAATTAAATGACACGGATTTAACATACCATTAAAACACCCAACATTTTGGCGCCATTGCCGGGGAAGCATACATCAAGATAGTAAATTTGGAGGATAGAAAATATATATATATATATAAAATAAAAACGCAACAAAAAAAACAAAAATTAGTTTTTATTTCAGTTATGTTTCTTTATGCCTAGAGAAAGAGATCACAAAGGTATATTTACTAAAAAAATCCCCCCAAAAAATCAACCATCCATAGGAGCAAGACCATCAAGACTAACAACACCAGTTGCTGGGAGACCAACCATAGAGGAATTAGAAGAAAAAAAAAGATTAGGAAAAATATTGACTGTTATTGAAAGACAAACCTTGTTAGCCTGGGAGGTAAAAAGAAAGCAAACACCGAAAGAAACCCCTTTCATAGAGAGACAAAAGGAAACAAAGAAACCAATTGTTAAACAATTAGAGCAACCATTTCTTGAAAAAATCAAGATAGTTGAGGAAACACCAAATCAGCCTCATATTGAAACAACTGAAAAGGAAATGATAAAAGAAGGAGAAGGATATAATATACCACTTATGACTCCAGAACAAAGACTTTAGTATGACAGACAATAGAAGGAATGGCAGAGGAAAAGAGAGGAAGACATGAGAATAGAAGTGAAGAGAAAAAGAGAGGAAGATGCAAAAAGAGAGTATGATAAAAAAAGACAGAATGATATAGAACAAGACAATGATCAGGAAGCTACCTTTGGCTTCCCAATATTAGACACAAGAGAAATACTAGGAGAGGAAGTGAAAATGAAAAACGTTCCACCTTTTGTTTTGCCTAATTTTATGGAATGTCAACAGAAGATCCTGAATCATTTATGTTTGAATTTGATATCTTATGTCGAACTTATGGATACATAGATGACACACATAAACTTCGTCTCTTTCCTTCTACTTTGAAAGCAACAACACTAAAAATGGTTTATGAGTTTAGGAGAACATACCATTACTTCTTCGGATGACATGAAGACAATTTTTCTCAAAAAGTATCAAGCCTATTGCAGGGCTAGAGACTCAAAAGAAGATATTTTCAGAATGACACAATAAGAAGATGAAAGTTTGGAAGAGTACTTAGAAATATTTCTCTAAAATCTACAAAAATCTAAGCAACATTCTTTGAATCTCGATACCATCCGCACAATTTTTCTTAAAGGTATCCAAGATGAATACTTAGATATTCTCAATGTGATGGAAAAAGGAGATATCTCAAATGTTCCATTTGATGAGATTGCTGAACTATGTCAAAAATATTCTAGGGGAAGGGAAAAAAGTGGAAAAAAAGATGTTACATTAAGAGCTTCCAAATCTGCGACAGGATGAGTAACAGGAGAAGAAATAGGAAGTTTGCTGGAAAATTTTAAAACTGATCTTTTGAGCACTTTAGGAACACAAGTTGATGTTTTAAAAGAAAAGAAGAAGAAGGAAGAACACGATCAAATCTTATCAATATTTTTTCCAAAGTGTAGGAAGAAACATCCACTTAGAGAATATCCTTTGGATAGTATGCAGGTGTGTGGACTTTGTACAGAGAATCACGCAACTAAAAACTGTCCAAATATTAAAGAATTGAAAATGGAAGAGGTACAAGGTGTTAGCACAGTTCTCTACTAAGTCACCAGTTCCTCTTTTATTTACTTCTTGTTTTTCATCAGGACATTAGTCAAAATTTTTACTTTTTCAACTATTTTTCAACAATAGTTTTGGTCACCAAAAAATACTAATATGGTGTACTGATCCTTCACTTGATTTCATCATCAACAGTTTCAAGTTCATCATTTCATCATCATCATTTAGAGGTCTAGAGTCAGGTTATTCCATCTCATAAGTTCAATTTTAGGTTCAAACTGCCCATGGGAAAATCTTCAGATTTCCACTAAAATAAGTCAGTTAACCATCAATTTCATTCATAAGAGTTTGGTGAAGGAAGAAAGAAATTTTCTTCAGTCCAAATAAAAAACATCTTTGCTGTTTCATATAGCTCAAGTCTCAGAAATCTCAACACTATCTTACTCTGCATTCAAGTTAAAAAGGAAGGGAAATCATGACTGTCAAAGCAACAAGGAATCAATCTGCCTTCTCAGTTCAGTTGAAAGAAGAAAGTGCTGTTGAAAAATGTACTGGTGATGCAAATTTCATTTTCTACCTTTTCATTTCATTTATTCTCTTTTACCATTCATTTTTCCAAAACCCAAAGTCCATCGCTTCACTTTCTTTCAAAAAATCCTTTTAAACCATTCAAAATCCATATATATATTATGTACCATAGCTCCGCCCGTTCCATAATAAGCCCTTTAAATATATATCATATATTAAATATATGATATCATATGATATAATTTTCCGCACTTAACCTCTTTACCTTCAATCACAATCGGCATTTTGCAAGTTTCAAACTTCACTTATAACATAATTGCTGAATCCTACAGAGCCCCCGAAATGCGATTTGCGAGATTGATGAGACCCATCTTTTCCATTTGGTCCGCTTCATAAACATTATAAATGATTTAAAAATCTTTGTACTATTATTTGGGTGGATTTTTTCATATTACCATTTCTTAACGAAATTTTTTCTTGTCTATTCTTGAAAGCCTTTAATGGGAACCATCAACTTTTCACATTGCTAACTCACTAACTTCACTAACCGCATTTACTTCTGCTTCCTCATTTCCCTGATTGCGATATTGTGTGGGATCTACTTTCCATGCCACATCACCTTCCAATTCGCATATCACAAATCCTGTTGACATACATCCATGTTACCTGCCTAATTCATCGATCCCAAATATGCGATAACCTTCCAGGTCCCCGATTACGATATTTCCAAATCCCCGATTTGCGATGGAAATTTGACCTCCGATATGCGAAAAGTTTGACTTCCCGATTTGCGATATCACAAATCGTAAACCAAAGGTCTATTCGCTCCTCCAAATGCATGTTTACTCCCGATATGAGAATTGCGATTTGACTCCATTTCCCGATTGCGTTATATATATATATATATATATATATATATATATATATATATATATATAGATAGATATGGTTTTTCTCTTTCTGCTCATTATTTCTTGTTTCTTTAATAGTTTTCTCTGCTACTTCACATCCCTGTGTCTCCATCTCATTTCTCTTCACGCTCCTCCATTCATCTCATTCACGTGCCTATTATTTCCTCCAAAACCTATCTGCATGGGTTTATTCATTCAAATCTCTTTCCGCAAAGAAAAACCTATTAGAACAAAGAAGAAGTTGAAAATAATGAAAACAACGACATAATGCTTTCCAGAGCAGTTTTCCAATAAACTAACGCCAACATTACTCTTCAGCACCAGCACATGTTTTAGCAGCAAGGCATCATTTAAGGAACAAATCATAACATTTACAGAAACTTCGGCAGCAGTTACTCAATCTATTTTTTCCAACAAAACCTGTACATGTGACCTACATTTTAGGATAAGAAAATTCCACATCCCCACAAATGTTGGGTTTGATAAGCTTCGGATGAGTGCTCAGTTAATTTTTTCTAACAAATAGAAACAAATTTCCTCCTGTTTTCTTTGAAATGTAATAAGTCCCTGTCCTTGAAAGATTCAAATGGTCTATCCTTTTTGGAGACCATTGTAAATATATAAATAGACATTTGATAGATGTAGAGAGGGTTGGAGGCTGATCTTACTTAAGACTCATTATAATAAAGAAAAACCTTTTCTGAAATTCATGCTGAAGGATTTTGTGTTTCAAGAACATCTAATGCATGGTGTGTTTTTTGTTTTGTGTTATTTCTTCTAATTATAAGTTGTAGTAGCTAGTAAAATATGAGTGAGAGCTGTTAAAATATTTAACAGTAAATTATATTCTTTTCATTTTTCTGCAAATTATATGTATGTTGCATAACATGTTAGTGAAGGTTCCATAAAGGATTTGTGGGATACTTTATGCATGAAATTTGTTTTTTGAGTGTTGTTTACTTTACATAAACAAATTTTGTGTAAAGATTCATAATTATAGCTGTGTGAATAATTTAGGATCTAGTTATTTCCTAGAATAGGTACCAGCTATCCATCTCCTCTCCATTGTTTCACTCTACTCCCTATAGTACTCATTTACCCATAAAATTTGTAATTTCCAAAACTTTCCAAATGAATGAAAGTATTAAAGGATAAAGTAATCATTTCAACCTCATTTGAGAGGCCATCCCACCATCTAAAATCTTTTCAAAACCTTTAAAAACTTGAAATGAACCATGATGTGTAAGGCTTACTCCTTTTGTAGTCAAGGAGTGGCTCCTTGCGCTAACACAAGGGACATATTCTCTTTACTATATGGAACCAAGGAGACCTTGGCAACCAAGGATTCCTCAACAATTCCCTCAAAAAAACCCCCAGAATTACCAGTATCCTCATCAAAATTCATGGAATACTTCGATGCCATGGCAGGCTTGGCATCCACAACAATACCAAAACCAACCTGCACAAGGGAAAGTGGATGATCGATCGGTTCTTCGAGAAATCCCACGAAGCCTCCTATATCGATGAACTGATCGATCAACCACTTTTAATTATTAAGAAAACTTATATAGACTCAAAAAATTATAAAACTATGGCAGTCTAGGAGGAAGGAGCACTCTCTAAAAACTTCCCTAAAATTTTAGCTAATCAAGCAGCTCTCAAGTATTTCCACTATGGGTGATTAGGATCGAAAACCAAAATACAAGAAAGAAAAAATATAAGGACCTTCCAAAAATAGTCTAGGGTATTTACACCCCAGGTATACTAGCGAAGGTAACATAAATAGTTATGCTAACCTCCAGACATAAGCCTTTGCCAGTGCAAGTAGCTAAGCTTCACAAGGGCACCCTACAGAAGTACTAATGAGCGTGATGCAACTACTGCATTAGGTACCATGGGTATTCCCCCTTGCAGTCACCTATGCGATACCTAGGAATGGAAAATAAGGTTACCAGTTCGTATCGACATCCGGGTGAAATAGTCTTTGGTCGGGATCTGGCAAGTAGGAGAGGGGGTATCTCTCTTCCCTAATTTCACTCACCCTTGCACTTGAATCCCTTTATAGGAGAGCTTTCCTAGAAAACTTAATGAGATTGGGTTCCACTATTTTAATTAACTTATAAGTTTAAATTTAGAGTGGCCTTGGAGATTTAACTCTCCACACACCTTTGCTGCGTCATGTGGTTACCCTTCAACTTGTCACCCCATGTTTTACTGTGATGACGACATCATGGAAGCCTTTTTAAACCCTAAATTCATCTTTCTCGCCCATAAGAGGAATGGCACCATCCATGTTTATGATGAATTTCACAACCTGAGCACCAGATGCCCCCAAGGCAGCTCCCACACACCACCTACCCATCGGTGTGCAGGTGGTAGAAATCCTACCCAGGGCACTCCCTCTAGCAGTGTTTGCTTGATTTCTACATTGCATTTGGGTTGCTAGCATTGTTCATCATCCTCTCATTTGTTGTCTTGTGGCACCTTTCAGATGGAACCCCCGTCCACAACTTATATCATTTATGCCGATGGTGCAACTCACTACTCCCAGAATCTAGCCTCGGCAGGTTGGGCCATTTTTACCCCCTTACATTCGCTTGTTCTCTCGAACGGAATATGCATTGGTACTGCCAACAATAACCAGGCTGAATATGATGCAGTGCGAGGTTTATTAGCCGATGCCCTTTCCCATCGCATCCTTCACCTTCATGTTCATTTAGATTCCCTGCTTCTTGTCATGCAATTGAATGGTGTCTATCGTGTGCATAATCCTGCCTTTTTAGACGATATTTACGAGTGAAGATTTTGATGCATGAATTTCAATTCATTACATTCAATCATGTACCTGTTAGGGTCCTATAATAATAGGGTTCATAATTTTTGAATTGACTTTGATAAGTCTTGTAAATATGTACATACCTTGCTTTCTGCAAGTTGTTTTCCTATATTTGAAAATAATAAAAAATGAAAAGAGGGTAAAAAGTCCTAAAAGAAAAATAAAAGGACTTGAAAAGAAAAAAATAAAAAAGAATATAAAAATGGACCCCAAACACAAAAAGAGATAAGAATAAGACATGAAAGTGATGCAAGCCAAAACGCCACTACTAGTTACTTTTTACTGCAAATAAATGATTATGTGCAGCTTGTTCAAAATGCCATAGTCCATGATGAGTTAAATAGTTTAATATTAAATTTTTCTTGTTTTAAATTTCATGTTTATAGATAGAGAATAAAGATTTGTCAAACATTTTAAACTTGAAAAATGAGTAGATATTTAGAGAAGAAATAAGGAGCTCAACAGTATAATTTGAGCCCTCAGATGAAATAAGGTTACAATTAGATAGTTTATGCTTTAAAATAAAAATGGATTTAGGTTTGCCAGCTCAAATGCACCCATGAAAATAAAGGAAAAAATAGTAGAATAAATGATGTGTAGGTACAAACAGTTTTACAAGACATGGATAACCTCATCTGGCAAATTACTAATTTCCCTTCCCTCAAAGTATTCCAGTATTCAAAACCTTCAGCTATAAAGGCTTGGAGCATTTCTCTGACTTTTTTTGGGACTGGACCCAAGGCTTAGTGACTGATTGGCACTAAGTATTGGATTCCCTTCATAAAAACCCTTTTCCCAACATTATGACCCAAATCCTAAGTTAAAACGCCTTTTTTCTTAGGGAAAGTAAAAAAAAAATCCCCCTTAACTAATTTCATTTCATACAAAAATATTAAAAAAACCTACCAAAATTCTTTATCCTAAGTGTTAAATGTGTAAAGTAAAGTATGGGGCTACAACTTGAAAATTGCGCCCAAAACACTTAAAACACACTTTGCATAGGGTATTTTTGTATGTCCGCTCATTCTACCCATTTCATATTAAATTTAATTTAATTTATTAATTCGTTATAAATACCCCACCCCGTAATATATTAAATCCCTTATATTAAATAAAGTCCCAAGCCACATTTTTATGTTATCCTATGGTTCTAATTCCCCGTATGGCATATATTCCGCTCCACCATAGGTTCAAACACATATTTTATTAAAACCCGCCCTAAGGACACATTACACCTGTAAATAAGTTATTTGTCGTGTAAACCATATATCCCGCCTATCCCGTTAATACAAAATATTTTACGTTTAAAATATGTTTTAACGTAATAACATTAACCCCTCCACATAAATCTCCCGGGCCCCACGCCCATCTTCCCATCAACTTCATCAATAGATCTGGACCGTTCGCAATCCTTTTGCCCAATCCAATGAACCATAACCCGTATCACAATTTAAATAGTGCGACGATTAATCATTTTTGGATTTGTGATATGGGCGGTATTGCCCCATTATCTCTCCTCCGTGCTTCTGTTTCTCACTGGATCACATCCCTTTGAGCGGAACCATTTACCAACCTCCAAGCATTGTGATAACCGCTTGGCGGTATTCAATCCCCCCGCGCCAAACCACCTCCATTTGAATTGATTTGCATTTAATGCATTCACTGTGTTAACCAAATTTTCTATAAAACAACATAATGAAGGCGTTTAAATCTTTTCTTCGCGTTCTTTTCTCACAAACTCTTCCCGGTTGAAGAAAAGACATTGCCGCCCTCTGTTCATGCAAAAAAAACCATAATTCATCCCAATTCACTGTTGCAATTGTTCAGACCTTCCAAATTTGCAATTAAAGTCTTCAACAAAGCTTTTGAAGGCTCCTCGACGTCCCAGAAACGCCTTTTCAAGTCAAATACCTACAAAAACAGGTATTTTTCAAGAAAAGTACCTATCTTACACTTGAAAAGTGCTATACTACTGAATTTAAGCCTCGTGAAGTCCGTTTTCCTACATAAATACCTTATTGCCTTCAAAAATTGTATGTGATGCAAAAACCCTGATAAATTTACAGTTTCTGAAAACTGCAAGTTAATTTTAAGCAGAATCTGATTGTTTTAATCATTACAAACCTCCAGAAAACCCTTTGAATGATTCAAACCATTTTATAAATGCTCAAAACCCCTTTTGTGCATGAATTACAATGTTTTTGGTCTGTTTTATCCAAGAAAAGACAGTAAACCCTTGTTAAACCTTCCTTGAATCTATAAAAAGGTTTAAATATTGATTTTGGAGTAGAATTGAAGGTTTGAAGCATAAAAATCTAGAGTTTACTTGTTAAATCTCCAAAGGAAACCTCTGTCATATTAAAAGATCTTTTGTAAATAGTCTAAGCTTACAGAAGAGTATAAAAAAACTAAAAACAGAGTTTCTAATATCCAGAGGTCTAAATTGTCAAGAGAAAATGTAGAAATGGATTCGAAAAACACAATTGTCATAAATCCACTACAACCTCCTGTTTTAGATGTTGAGCATAACCCTTTAGCCGATGTTGATTATAAAATAACTGATCCAGTAATTGAAATCAATCTTCTTGATCTCCACTGCTGGAGTCTAGAAAAATATTTGGATCAAGGAGATGAAGTTCAAATTTGGGAGTCCAATTTTCCCAAATATATAGTTCCCCATACCCATCTGTGTCCAAAGGTCATTACACTGTGTCAAGATCACTATTCCCCTAACATAAGAGCTATTGTTAATGCTGAGAAAGAAGCATTATTCACTATCACTACGGAATCCATAAACCAAATGCTTCAGTTGAAACCAGATCTTAATGTAGTCCCATTATCTATAGAATCTCTTACAAAGCTTTATTTGGATTTAGAATTTCCTAAAAGGTTTCAAATATTTCATATATTCATGCCTTCATATGTTGAAATCCCAAAGATTAACCCTCCATATTCATCCTCCAAATTTCCCGAAGGATCAAGACATTTTATTTCAATATTGTCCTTTATCCTTAGTTACTTTACTGATGAGCACACTGATGAGTCTACACTTGGTTTTCTATCCATTTTTGTGCCTAGTCAACCCCCCACAGTGATTTATAACTATGCTGAGTATATAGCTGATAGTATTCATGATCATCTTGTAAAAATTCCCACTGAAGGTGCTTTCATATATACCTCCTTCCTCTTTCATATGTTCCTTTACTTCCAAGAAGATAAATTCCCAATAACCCTTCATAAATTGGATGTAGAAGGTAATCCACTATCAGTTATTTTCTAGACTTCTTTAATTAGAAAAGAGTCAACTGAATTCACTTATGTGGATTTCACAGATTTTTTTATTCACCCATTGATAAATATGCTTACAAAAAGTGTACAGCCAAGGATAAGTGATGAGAAAAAGAAATTTTTACAACTATCAGAGCAGAGCAGAACTAGTGATTGGTACCTTTACCAAAACCACACAGAGATTAGAGTCTATGGGTCGAACCTCTTGCCCTATAAATTTCCAAAGTAATTGCTAATGAGAGTGTTTGTCTTAGAGTATATAAGACAAATTCTAAACTCATATTCTATAAAATTTTTGGCTGCTAAAAATAAGACTCAGTTCAAATTGAAAAACCAGGTGGGTCCTTTCATATGCAATCACAGGGAAGTAGGTATAGAGGCAGAAAAGCAATTGCTAGAGTATAAGTTTGATGAAAGTTTCTTGTGGAACTATGATCCTTAAGGAATACTCAGTAAGATGAGGGTGAAATGCAAATTAACCCCATATATTCATGATAAAAAGTGTAAAATTAAAATTTTTTCCAACCAAGCTAAATGGTTGGAAAATACATTGATGGAATCTGTCAAGCAAGGTGATACTAGTCACACTTTGCAGACTCCTATTCAGGAGGACAAAACCACAAAGAGAATTAGAGAAGAAGGTACATATACAACTAAAACAACAACATAAAATAGATTCGAGCTCAGATATAATAAGAAACCTAAAATCAATCTAGCAGGTAAAGAGAAGGAAACAAGTGAAGTTTTAGATGAAGAAAACCTAGAGAAGGACACTGTGACTCACATAGTAATTGAAAATGAGCAGGAAACTGCTACTTCTAACACTTAGATGATTGAAAAACAACATAGCATGGAAGCATCTTCATCACAGAAGGAAGAAGATAAAGACTTGGATATCAAAGAAAAATAAAAACAGATCAAAGCCAAAAATGAAGAGATCAAGAATGAGATCTATTCAAAATACTTAAAGCAGAATCCAGGGATTCAAAATAGTTTGCTTTCAACCTTTGATTATACAAATAAAAAGTTTCTAATGATAGTGCTACAACAAATAGTGCCTAAACCTACAACAACATCAGATTACAAGAGAACTGATATTGAAATTCCAATAGAGAACATCCATCCCTTAGATCAGATTGAGTTTCACAAGCAAAGCTCAGAAATGCTTTATTCTACCATGAACATAAAAGCAATGAGTGCCCAGAAACTCTAGAACACTTTGAAAAATATAAGATATCATCTTAGGGTTGAAAAGGCCTCTTCATATGCTAGAGACACTAGAATCAAGTCTTTAGAAGAATTGGTGATTGAAGTAGGGTATGATCCTTCAAATGTGAAAGCAATAGAGGAATTAGTAAATAAGAAAAATTCTAATATTTAAGCACTTAGAAAGCAACTAAAACTACCTCAAACAGAACATCCACAGGCTAAGGAGATTGTGCAAGAGGAAAAAAAAAAGATCAGATGATGAGTCTCATACTACAAATGACAACACAGATCAAGGAGATAGAGATTGAGATGGACAAGATTTTCCAAGAAAAAGAAGTTGAAAAGACTCAAAGTGTTCCTCCTACAATAATTCCCATGGTAACAACAACAGTCCCTTCAACTCTAGCAGAAGAGTTAGCACCAAAAGTTCCATTGGCCACAACAGTGCCGATCACTTCTTCCACTACTTCTGCCATAGAATCATCTACTTTAGCAGTTCAACAGTCATATGAGGCTTGTAAACTCATTAAATCCATGGAAGATATGTCAATACAGAATAATGAGATCAATATATTGAAAGAGAAAATCAATAACTTGGAAGATGCCAAGAAATTAGCACACATAAAAGCTAAAACAGAGGAACAAAAAGCCAAAAGGTTAAGTGATCAACTTAAAAAGATAGAAACATAATTAACCTCAAAAGAGCCTGTTATCACAAAACCAGACCTGATAGGCTGCTCATCAAACCAATCTTGTGCAACTATTTAAAACCAATCTTTTGGTTGAGGCTTAGTCTCCTCAACCTGAGAGGGCTCTCTCAAGGGTTTATGATTTTTGATAAATATGTAGATGGCTAACTCTATATGAGATAAAAATAGATAAATGATGTAAAATAGTTGTAAATAACATTATAAGTGTAAATTGGGCTTATGGAGTCATGTTAGCTTCAATAAAACCATGATAATCTACCTAGCATGGAAGTCAAGGCATATCAGAGTTCAAGTCAAGGAATAAACATGTAGAACAATGAAACACACAATCAGCTTGTCTATGAAGGAAGTCAGAGCGTCATTGATGAATTATGAGTAACATAAGAAAACACCATTGTAATAGAATATTGAAAATATGCCATCAGAACAAGAACATACAAGAACTCCTTATGAATCTTGAGTTGTCTAAGTAGAAATTCTGTATTAGGCTGAAAACAGTCACTTACATAAAACAGAGTCTTTTTTCTAAAAAATGTCCAACCCCTTCTATTTCAACTGCTTGATATTTTATAGATCATTTACATCATAATATAAACTTATCTACAACTAGATACATCGAATTCCTATTCTTTGACACCTATACTAACCATGAACCATGGTATTTATTACAAACACAGCTGTAAAACTGATATAGAGTCCTATTACAAATAGAATTAGAAATCTTTTGATTCCACTCAAAACAACCTTATCTAAACTTAATTACATAATTTTCCACCTGTATTTCCATTAATTTGAATACTAATGATGAGCTCCAACCTGTGATGACCATGATGCTGATGATGTTGATCTGCTGCAATTTAGGAAACTGCTCCCTTGTTTTTAGGCTTAGGATACCTTTAGTTTCTTGAGATATTCTGACCACTTCAAAATGATAATTTCAAGGTTAATTTATGTTAGGAACATGATTGAAATATGTCCCAAGTCATCCCTTCATGCCAGCTGTGCGAAACCATTTTGAACTTCTCAAAATAATGAAAACAGACCTGCGCTATGAAAGCAACACAGTTTCGTAGCGCTTCTCGTAGCGCGGTCTGTTTACCCATTTTCCTTCAAAATTTAACTTTCTTTCCTTCATATTTACCTTGATATTCACTTGATATAACTTCCATATAAATTTCAAATCAAAATACCTGGTCTTCCATCCAAAATTTGATAAGAAAAACGGTGAAAAAGCTGCTACATCAGTTTCGTAGTGCATTTCACCCTTTTTGCACTACAGGCGCTACGAAACTGCTGTGCAAGCAGTTTTAACTAGATTTTGCAAAAATTTAAAACAAAAAGGTACTACAGCTTCAGAATATCATTAGCTTCATCAAAACCATCAGCTATTTGGATTTAAAAAAACATAATTTTCACTAAATTTAATCCTCATTTTCAATTTGAAGTTTGTTTTGAATTTGTCATTTTGTACCTCTGCTCTTTAGTTCATCTTGAGAATGTTTTAATTGTAGCTACAAATATTCTACTTGGCCTCTTAGATTTCTATTACTGGCTCTCAAATGAGTGTAGATCACTCTAACAAACTTTTCTTCTTTAATGGCTGGAACTGTCCATGTAAAGAACTGCTGTGCACTACTTGGGATCTCTGACCTAGCAACTGTTTGACCTTCCCAAACAACATTAAATATATTGAATTCTATATTTTCAATGCTGTGCTATCTTTCCCTCTTTCTCATCATTTCTATCTCTTGATTTTCTAGTTTCAACCTTTCTTCTAGCATTTGACATTTTGACATGTGTTCCTTTCCCTTCTCAATCTTGTTGACTGCATGCTCCACTATAGGTGATGAGAGATCAACCACCTCTTCAGATAATTTGGCTGCTTCAATGGTTACTTGGATATCTTTGCTTCCTTCTTGGAGTCTCTTTTCATGCTAGTTAAAGGTTTCCTAGCTTGAAAAATAAAAGCTGCATTCTCACCTTCAAATTCCAATTTCTTTGTTGATTTCATTTTCCTCTGTTTGGGTTCATTAACTTCAATGAAATCTGCATGCACAATGGGTGATTCTACTATATCAATTGCATGCAGTATATCATCCAATTTTCCTTTCATCATTAGGCTGTCCTCTGTGACTGAAACCCCTGCTTTTCCCTTTGATGTTGATACTTGACTTCTTGTCTTTCTCTGGCTCTCCTGCTTACTGGCCACCTGTTTTTGTTTTGTTTCTTTGATATTTTCTACTTTTTGTTTTGCAGGTGATGGGGTTTTTGCAACAAGCACTGGTGCTTTCTCAATTCTATCTTCAACCTATTTCCTTGGTTTCAACTTCAAAAACCTCTTAGCTTTGGTAACCACTGGTTGAATGGATTCTGCTACTGGTGGTGAAGTATTTCCCTTGATCTTAGGGTTTCTAGCCAGGGTTAGGGCTTCCATTTCAAATCCACTCATAAATAAAAAGGAAGACCAATCTCTATTTATTTTATGTAGCTCATTTAAAACCAGTAACTTAATCAAACCATGATGAAATATAGATGTTTCACAGCCATCATATTTAGCTTGGACTTTGTCATCCATTTTGGAAAGGCTTCTATGCAAGTAAAATAGTAAATCTAATGATATCATTCCTGTGAAATGCAACAACATTTTAAAATGATAAGTGTAGAATTTATGGTACCTGCCTTCACATGTGAAATATCTTTGGATGTTTAATAACATCTTTGCATAGTTATCCTTGATGCAGCTCTTGGGTATTGCATTGTTCAAGTCCATGTCTACAAATTCATGTTTCATAAACTCCTTGCATGGCTCCATGTCAAACCTAAAACCTTTAAATCAAGATTGTTGTCCCCTTGGTATCTATGTCACAACAGTTATGATCTCAAGTTTCACTGACATATTTATCATTCCAACTTTGGTAGTGGTTCCACTGAAATGTACAACAAACTCTTTGGACACCTGAGTGTGGCAACCCTGTAGCTTTTCACAAAATTTGAGACAGCCAACCTTGTTAAAAGCCTCCATTACCATTTAATCCTCCATAACAACATTTGCATTCTCAAGTTCGTATCTTAGACAATGTCCCCATTTGTGGATATTCTTTTCCTCTGCCATGTTTCCTATAGAAAACCTGTAAAGCAGCCTCTCTTTACAAGATGAACAACCTCGCTTGATTGGATGAGAGTTGTCTTTGGATGGAACTTGTTAGCCATCAGTAAAATCTGATGTAGTAGATGATGGCTAAATTTGTTGTGTGAGCCTTCAAGAAATTATTTTCATAGAAAGTTGCTCATTCTTGAAGCCTTTTGGTGTCTTTTGACTTAAGAGTAATCTTCACTACTGTTTTCATCAAAAGAGCATTCCAATAAGCCTTTCTAGTCCCAAGAAAAATTTTCTGAAAGCCTGTTATCCCTCCATCACTCATTTCCATCATTTCACATTAAAACAACCTTTTTCCCTTTTAAATCCATTTTTTCCCCTCTCACAAGGCTTGTCTTCTCCCCTTATTCACTTCCAAATTCATCCAAAATCCATTCTAACACTTGTCTTCCCCTCCAGAAGATTCAAAATCCTCCTTTTCAGCCTACCAGAAGCCTAAATTTGGCCTAAAAATGCATATTTTGGTCTACAAAAGGCACTGTTTACTAAGCAGGGTTTAAGCCCCCGAGGGCTTAAAACTTCAACCCCTATTGTAATATGGCTCTGCTCTGTGCCCGAGCACTTGAGCTCTAGTCCTCTATTTCCATCCCCTTCCACTAAGGCCTGGGCTCTTCGCTTTTTCCACGCAACTGTGCCCTCATCCATAGCATTAACCCTTCGATCAACCTCAGCCATTGATCCCACCCGATCAAATGGCCATCGGTCACCCCTGCACTTCCATTTCTCCGACCCGTCACTCCATAGTGTCAGCTTTGCTTTTACTCCCAACTGTCTGATCAATAGATCCAACGGCTCGAATCTCAGTTCGCCCTAGCCCCACTCCATCCTCTCCCCACGCCTTGGTGTTGTATCGTGCGAAGCGCTGACCGTTGATCTTCACGTCTCCTCGCAGATCGGACAACCATGATCTTATCGCACACCAACTCGTCTACCCCCCCTTCCGTGTGTTTCAAAAGTGAAAAAAGTGGTTTTTTTGGGGTTATATGTCACCTCGGGAGCCATATCACGTTCACTTGGCTCAAAACTGCTTGCCGCCCTTCCACTGTGCGAAAATCGCCTCAGGTTTTCCGCCACCTGCCTCCATTTCACCGCGCCAATGCAAATTTTAAACCTCCGCCTGCATTCCACCTCTCTGCAATGCTCCTCTGCCACCATACTAAGCCTCTGAAGTAGTTTTAGCCCAGTCGCACATTTTATTAACAGTTTGATGGTTTTTGCAAGTATTTAAATGGTGTTTAAGGGGTTTCAAGGCCCTCTCGCAGCCTGTTAAGAAGCTGAGGGTTGAGGATGACGATCCTCGACCTTGCAAACATAGGAAAGGGGCTATCGGGGTTTAAAATCATGACTTTGTCAGCAGATCATGACTGTCGGCCTTCAAGCAAACCCTCTAGGAAAGCCTGAAACACTTTCAAAAAGAAAAATAAAAGCAACAACATAGTAAGATCAAGAAAATTCAAAGAGTGTCAGTTCCAGATGAAGGTTTAAAGCATAATTGAAGATCAGAAGCCCTTAAACCACAAACTAACAGCCTAAATAGTCTGAAAAAGGCCTAAAGGAGATCAATGAGGCCTAATAAGCCTTGAAGGTCGAAGTCCAAGGCCCACAAAAACAAATAAGCAGCCAAGGACAGACAGGTCAAAGGAGGAAAGTTAAATTCCACCTCAGCAACACATTTTACTTCACCAGAAACTTAAATGACACCTATGACCTCTCCTACACTCAAAGGGAATACTTGATTGTTACTCTGCTGACAAACACTCTTTAAAACTATCAGAATAGTTATTAAGCAGACATGGGGGCTGTAAAAACCCAAAAAATTACAGTTTTCTTGTCCCAGAGGTCAAACAGGGTACTTTAGACCAAGATATCTTCAAAGGACAGGCCTCAGAGTTATTACCAGCCTGCTAGTTGGCTTCAAAGTCAACTAAGGCAGCTAAAGTGGTACAAACAATTATTGATATGATTATTAAGCAGAATGGGCATTCGAATACCCTCCCTTCTGCCTTAATTAATATTTATTACCATTTCTGCAGCACTCTTTCTCTTTTCACCTATATGTATACAAATAAAACTCATTGTAAAGGGTTGGGGAAAATTGTTAATTATTGAACGGTTACTGAGTGTGAGTTTCTAAGTAGTTTTTGTATAGTAGGCTGGGAAGAGAATCATCAAACTGTAAAGCTATTGGACTAAATGTATGCGACTGGTTTTGGACATCAATTGCACAAGAAAATTCACTGGATCCTGATCTAAATCATTGGTAATGTTTTTCTTCATTGTTATTGTTTCTTATTATGTCTTTCATGCTGTTCATATTCTCTGATAAAAAACAGGAAATTTAAATTAGGATTTACTTCTAAAGTACCCTAATTCTAGCTGCTATTTTTATCTCTATGTTTTCATCTAATGGTGTGTTTGAGAAAGGACCAATAGAGTATAACCAGTAGGAACGTTGGTAAGCCCATGTTTTCTGAGTATAAATTGAGATTTTGTTCTCGAACGTTTCTTGATAAGTAAGATAAGTAAAGTTAAGCTAGGGAAGTCTATGGTTAGCCCTGTCCTCTGGTCTTTTCTCCAACAATTGCTTTGGAAATATCCCTTGAGTGTATGACGAAAGTAGGATAGGTTCTAAGTCCTTACTTGATCTTAGGCTATTCTCTTTGTTTAGCTAAAATGTTTTCTACTTTCTGAAGGTAGTCAAGAGGATTATTGGATCATTTCTTAAAAACCCGACCTTAGTAGGAGTATTGACCAAAGAGGTATAAGGGTTGCCCTGTCCCTTGGCTCGCTCTAAAATAGTCACTTTGAAGGTTTTCTTTGTGTGGTAGAGTCAGTTTCCTTAATTGGATTTAGCTCTGCTTATTTCACAACATTTCTTAATGTTTCATACCACCAACCCAACCTAAGAAGATCTTATGATATAGATGACTAGCCCTTTGAAAAGCCTTGAGTAGTTGTTGTGTAAGTAAACCCTTTTGTGACTCCATGGCCCAATGGATTGACACTTTTTCTTGACCTACCTTCTCATGCTGAAATATCCTGCAAATCTGCTTCCTCCTTCACACCTCACATGACCTTCTCAGTTAATAATTCCCAACCAAACAATAAACAAACCCTTGAGCTTCATAACTGGCCTAACATCATATCATAAGCCTTCAAGCATATTATTCTAAGACACATATAGAGAGATCCCTCTCTGAATCCAGGAGGGCTAGATCCTAGGATTCTAAAGGGGTTTTGATGTGCGTTCCTGCAACATTTTAATTTTCCATTCTTGCAAACTACAGGGTCCTAACATAGTGGCGAACATACTGGGGAAATTTGAGTGTAAGAAAACTTCAAAAACTCATAAACCCATATTCCTAAATGAATTAATTATCTGCCTGAGAATGGTTATTGATTGTTGACGGTGAACAACAACCAGACTTGGGAAACGAGTACCAATCCTTCACCTGGTGATTCCATTGGTCTTAGTAGGCCTCCTGGCCCCTCTGGTTGTCCTGAGACTCCACTAGGAAACTTATATTATCAGTCAATTTTTTTTTAAACCTAGTTTAGAGAAAATTTGTGGATTGAGTTTCTTGGAGCAGAATCAGTGTGCCTCTAAAGACTTTCATATCCGGCTCAACCTTTCTTAATTTGGGTCTAATATTGGCTACAAGAAGCATTCGTACTATAGATTATCCTAACCCTAACCTCCATGAGATAGTTGATACTCCAGAAAGTATCCTTTGGCGATCTCCTGCATCCAAGTAGCCAACTATTATCAGTTCAATTCACAGAGCTAATTCTGTCCCTGAAAACCTTTCATCTCTTCAAGAAATCCAAGTTGAATTGGATTTTCCAAGTAATTTACCAAGAACTAAGTCACTTAATGGTATAGATCAGATAGAATTTGAGCTCCCAAGTTCACCCCAACATAGTGGTGACGATAGTAGCAATAGAGAAACCACTCCACCTGATCTTCATTTCATTCATAACTTTGGTTTCTCTCACCCCAAATCTGCTCAACGGTCTCTTGCTGGTCCAAGCACTTCAGTTATCCATGCACCCATTGTTCAAACCACTCCACCTCATGACCTTCCTCCACTAGTAAACCCCCCATTTATCCCACAAATTCATACCATGGCAACATGGTATGCTCCCTTAGTCCTTCCTTTGCCTTTACCTAATCTACCACAGGACTATCAGTCCAAGATTGCATTATATGATGCTAGTAGTTCTACTACAACACAACATCATGTGGATAAAATGAATTATTACTTTGACAGACAAGAAATAGATGATGAAACTATTAAACTAAGGATGTTTTCCCAAATTTTAGGGGGAGAAGCAAGAAAATGGTTTAAAGGCTTAACCCCTAATAGTATCCATGACCTCCAAGCTTTCCATAAACTATTCCTAAACAAGTGGGAGATCAAAATGAACCCTCTCCAGACCTTATCTGAATATGAAAACATTAAAATAAATGCAGGAGAAGGTGTGCAAGAGTATTGTGCTAGGTACAACAGTGTTTACAATGCCTTGCCAGCTCAAATGAAACCCCCTCAAAGACTAGCTCTAATGAAGTTCCCTGACGGATTTGACCCTGAAATGGCTTACCAATTAAGGGAAAGGGATTAACACACATTAGAAGACATGCAGAGAGGGACAGTGAGTGTTGAGGCAAATTTGATTGCCAAAAGAGTTAGGATGAGGACTAAAAAAAAAGTGACATATAGGGAAGACACTGCACCTTCCACATCTGATTCAAAATTAGACCATCTAGCCAAGAACATGGATAGGCTAGAAAGAATCATGAAAGGATGGTTGTCCAAACAAATGCTCAGAATAGGAACCAACCTCAAAGTGAAATCCAGAAATTTAGGAGAAACCCCCGTCAGATTAGACAAAGAGATACTAATCAACAAATCAGATCTCCATTTCAAGAAAATTATGTTGATGAAGATGAGGGAATGATAGAAGATCCAGAGGGAACTAATATAAATATGCTAGGAGTAAGTAATGAAGACCCTGCCTTTGTCATAGGAGATGACCAGGCCACATATACATATTATGATGATGAAGGCTTAGAATCTGAAGACTGTAGGCAAGGCTTTGAGAATTCCATCCTGGAATTCCATAAACAATATGACCTCAGGAGCAAAAAGAACCAAGAAACTCCCCAAACAAAGATATTTGAAACTGCTATTAAAAACAGATCTCAAAAGGTGGTTAGAAGGGCTGCTAAAAGCAACAAAACAACAGCTAAAAGTTCTGGTAAAAACAAGGGTAAAAGCACTCAAACCACTGATAAACAGAGTGGTGACCCTAGCAACACTAACAATTTAGCTAGTGCCCCTATAAAAACAATTTTAACTGATTTACATAGTAAAAACCAGCAAGTTGATTTTGCTGCTAAGTTAGTGACTAACAAGACAGATTTGAGCCTTTCAAAGAATCAGTTCCCTTTCAATTTGGAAAGTGAAATTGCCAAAATCAAGATCTCTATGCCCCTCACTGAGTTAGTCACTCAAGATTTATATAAATATCAGGTGTTAAAAGCTTTGAACATAGAGGAAAATAATGACTTTTTCAACCTAAATGATGATCAACCAACCCTTTTTTTTGGTCCTAAAATTGAAGGAAAGTTCCAAGAAGGAGTGGTCCCTCCTTTCTATGTCAGTTTGAATATCCATGACAAGATTTTACACAATGCTATGCATGATTCAGGGGCTTCACATAACCTCATGACCAAAGTAATCATGGAGAGATTAGGCCTTGAGATAGCCAGACCATATAAAGATTTGTATTCTTTTGACTCTAGCAGAGTAAAATGCTTAGGCCCGATCAAAGATCTTTGTGTAAAATTGACCCAAATCCCAGCCAAATGCATAGTGATGGATGTGGTAGTGGCTGATGTGCTCCCCAAATATGGCATGCTTCTTTAAATATCATGGGGTGCTAAGCTTCAAGGTACCATGCAAATGGACATGACATATGACACCATCCCTATTTTCAGCCAACTTAGAAGACTTTATAGGGAATCACACATGAAATTTATGGTGAGTAGTTAAGAAAAATCAGAAAATTCCCCTCTTTACTCTATCCTTGCAGACCTAGACTCATTCATTCTTTACAATGATGAAAGCTTTGATGAGCTAGAGTTGGAAAGTGAGCAATCACCCAACATAACAGAAAAAATAGGAGGAGAGGAAAGGAAGGGAGAGGCTCTCAAACAGTTTGCCAAATCTGGGAATTAAAGCAAACAAAACAGAGAGTATGAACAACCCACTATCCACCAGCTTAGTTCAAGTCATGAGAGTCAAGGAGAAAGGCCTCAACTCCATGAAAACTTTGAGGAACAAGACCAACATAAACATGTTGTAGAACCCATAAAACTACATAATGATAGTCAAAACACACAGGACAAAGGGGACAGGAATGAAAAAAACAACAAATCCAAAACTAGCCCTCTTTGGAGTATGAGTTTTGATGGGTCTTGTAATAGAACAGGTGCAGGAGAAAGTGTGTCGCTTCACAACACAGAGAATAATTACGCTGAAATCCATTCATACAAGTTAAACTTCCAATGCACAAATAACATAGCAGAGTATGAAGCACTCCTCTTAGGAATACATTTACTGAAGAAATTAGGAGCCAGGAGGAAAACTATTCATGGAGATTCTAAACTGATCATTAGGAAAATAAATGGAGTACACTGCCAAACATCCAAGACTAAGAGCCTATAGAAATGATGCCATGGACCTTTTGAAAACTTTTGAGGAATATGAACTTGTTTTTGTCCCTAGAAACCAAAACATTCTTGTCAATGGCTTAGCTTGTGCTGCCAGGTCATGTCAAAGACACTATGACAACAAACAGTTCACAGTCCAAGTGAAATATAGACCAGCTGTCCCAGACAATGAAAAGTATTAGCAGGTATTTGAGGGAGATAAACAGATAGAGGAGTTCTTGTAGTTCAAAAATGAGTTTGAATTGCCAAATTCAGACTCAAAGTATGATAAAGACTGTCTTAATGAGGAACAGCCTGTTGAAAATGAACCTTCTCCCATTGCAGAAATAAATCTGCTAACCAGAGAGTTTGAAAATCAAACAGAAGAGTAAATAAACTAAGGAAGAGAAGACATAGAGATACTACAGTCTAAAGACAAAGGCTTACCCAAAGGAATAGCACCTCTAGAACACTTGTTTGATTTTAATGATGTTGCCAAGAAACCAACAATAGAACCCACTGAATCTGATGTTGAGGAATGCAATATAGGAAGTAAAGACAAGCATAAAATGGTCAAGTTATCTAAAACATTTCCAGCTCACATGAAACTGAAATATATTGAGTTGTTTAAAGAGTTTTCTGATGTATTTGCTTGGAGCTATGGGGATTTAAGGGCATATGACACAGAGACCATTTAGCACAAGATACCACTTAAAGAAAACCATAAACTGTTTAGGAAAAAATTACACATAATAGACCCTGTGCAGTTACCTCTGGTTGAGAAAGAAATTAGGAAAATGTATGAGGCTGGAATTATTGTCCCTGTGAGATACTCAGAGTGGGTATCTAATATTGTAGCTGTAAGAAAGAGAAAAAGAGAAATAAGGCTCTGTATTGACTTTAGGAACTTGAACAGAGCCTCATTAAAGGACAACTATCCCTTGCCTAAAATGGAGCACATATTACAAAGGGTAGTTGGTTCCAAGAGGATTTTGTTGCTAGATGGCTTTTAAAGATATAATCAGATATTGGTACTCCCCGATGATCAACTTAAAACAACATTCACTACTCCTTGGGGCACTTTCATGTATGTGAAAATGCCTTTTGGATTAATGAATGTCGGTGCCACCTTCCAAAGAGCTATGGACATTGCCTTCTCAGAAGTAATAGGCTACTTCATTGTGATTTATTTAGATGACATTATAGTCTATTCCCAAATAGATGAAGAACACCTTATACACCTAAGAAAAGTCTTTGAGAAATGCAGAAAGTATGGGCTATCCTTAAATCCCAAGAAGACATTTTTTGGTCTCCAAGAAGGTAAACTTCTTTGTCACATCATATCTGAAAAAGGGATTAAAATAGACCCAAAAATGGTTGAAGGTATTTTGCGAATCAGCCACCCCAAAAACATCAAAGAACTTCAATATTTCATTGGAATGATCAATTTCTTAATAAGGTTCATACCCAACCTGGGAGAACTCCTTAGGAACATGAAAAACATGCTAAAGAAAGAGATAGGAGTTAAAAGGACCTTAGAAGCATAGAAATCCTTTGAACTCGTCAAACATGCACTTACCCATGCACTAGTTCTTATCAGTCCTGATTTCGCTAAGGACTTCCTCATATTTTCATTTGCATCAGAACATATTGTGGCCGCTGCCCTGTTATAGAAAAATCTAGAAGGATAAGAGCAACCAATTGGATTTTTCAGCAAGGCATTAAGAGATGCACCTCTGAAATATAATATCATGGAAAAACAGGCCTATGCTTTGGTCAAAGCCTTGAAGGATTTCAAAGTTTATATCTTACACTCTCACATCATTGCATTTGTGCCTCATGTAGTGGTAAAAGACATTTTGTCACAAGACCCTGATGGAAAAAGAGGAAAGTGGATTGTTGTGATATTGGAAATTAAACCCACTAAACTCATCAAGGGTTAGGGCCTATCACAATTAATGGTTGAATCTAACTTGCAAGCACTTGATATAAACATGATAGATGAATTAGATGGGCAAGAAGAATTACCAGCCCCACTTATTGAGGATCATTTCCTCAATTCATCTTGGTATGCTGATATTTGTATGTGCTCACTAATCTCAATGCCCCTCCTGGTTTGTCTAAAACAAAGGAAATATTCTTGAAGTTAAAGGTTGTAAATTATTTCATTTTAGATAAATGTTTATATTGGAAGAATTCCAGTGGTTTATTGCTTAAATTTTTGCCTGAGATTGAAGCAGATAGGATCAAGCATGAGTTTCATGAAGGAGAATGTGAAGGCCACCTCTATTGGAAAACCACCGCTAATAAAATCCTTAGAGCTGGTTATTACTGGCCCACCCTCTTTCAAGATGTCCACAAAATGATAGTTTCCTACCACAAATGCCAAATATTTGAAGGCAAGATAAAATTGCTTCCCTTACCCTTGCAATCAATCACTGTTGAAGCTCCTTTTCGACAGTGGGGCCTAGACTTCATTGGGGAAATCCATCCGGCCTCATCTGCCCAACATAGGTGGATACTCACAGCCACTGATTATTTCACCAAATGGATAAAATCCATCCCTTATAGGAATGCCACAGACTCAATTATCATAAAATTCCTTGAAGATCATATCCTGTCTAGATTTGGCTGTCCTAGGAAAATTATCACTGACAATGTTGTTGCATTTGGTTCTAAAAAGATGGTTGATTTCCATCACAGATATCAGATTGTGCTTGGTCATTCCACACCTTATTACCCTCAAGGTAATGGGCTAGCAGAGTCTTCCAATAAGAGCCTGATAAACATAATAAAGAAGCTGCTGGAAGAAAATCAGAGGTCATGGCACAACAATCTGGTACATGCTTTATGGGCAGATAGATTGACAACAAAGAAATCAATTGGAATTTCTCCCTATTAGCTGGTTTATGGAGCAGATGTAGTTTTTCCTACCAGTTTAGGAGTGCCAGTGATGAATTTGGTCCAATAAATAAAATTAGAGGAAGATAACATGATGAGAAGGATAAATCAGACCATACATGTTCAACAAACCAGGGAAGGAGTTTATAAAAGAGCACATAAATTACAAGGGAATATCAAAAATCTGTTTGATAAGAGGACAAAGGAAAGTGATTTCAAAATTGGTGACAAAGTACTCAAATGGGATTCCAGGAGAGAAGATAAGGGGAAACATGGTAATTTTGACAATTTATGGCAAGGCCCTTACATCATTCAATCTGCCATTGGTCATAACGCATTTTTTCTACAAGAGATGGATGGTACAGACCTGTTTGGGGGTCCTGTCAATGGTAGGATGCTCAAGCATTAATTCTGCTGAACTCTCAGTTTAAAGCTTTCATTCTTCATTACAAATATCATTGCCTTGTTTTGTTTTGAAAAAAGAAAAATACAAAAAAATAGAAAAGGAAAAGAGGGTAGATTGAAAACAAAAATGGTATAAGCCCCATACTAAAAAAAAAAAAAGGAATTTGAAAGTGTGCAAGCCGAAATGCCACTGCCTAAAACAAGCATTACTGTCTAGTCATACAGCCTAATCATGAATAGTTAGATTTAAATTTACTGCTAATAGGTTAGTGAATCAGGTTTGCCAGACTATTTAATCCTGGCTTATCGGTAGAGTAGATTAGGATAGAGGTAAATAGTTCTAACTTGCTCAAAATATAAACCAGTGAATCAAGAAGATAATGGCTCTAATCAGACAAAAACCTGAGCCAAAGATTGAAAAAGACTTGGTTTTAATATGCCTAGAACCAGAAACATGAGCTGAAGAAATAAGGGAAGGTGTTCTTAATTCTCGGACCTTAAGCCTTTTAAATTTTGGTTTAAATTTATGCAAATAAAGTCTGTGGCAAGCTGGTTTGTATGCCATAGGTCCCACAGAAAATTTGACAGCTTAAACATGGTTTGTTTGTGTTTCAATTTCTGCTCTAGAATGTAGAGAAAGAAGTCTGTCAAATAGTTTAAACTTGATAGATGGTAGCTTAGGTAGTGAAGTGATGAGTTCAACTGCCTAATCTGAACTCATGGAGTTCTAAGGGTAGACTTAGATTCGTTTTTTTTTATGCTTTCAAAATAATAAATGTTGATGTCTAAGGTTTGTAATTCCAAGTGCACCTTATGAAGAAAAATGTTAGGAAAATAGATGGTGTAGGTAGTTGTTTGGGGAAATAATTGTTTGCTAATGGAAAGTGCTAATCATCTCTTCAAGTAGCTGATTAAAAAGCAGAGAAGGTTGTTAGAGTGAATAGGCACTGGTCTACTATCCAGAGATCATCTCTGAAGTTCTTGATACCTCCAAGGAGCTACCATCCCCAAGTGGAGCCACTGTTAGCCATCAGTAAACTCTGCTGCAGCAGATGATGGCTAAATTTGTTGTGTGAGCCTTCAAGAAATTATTTCCATAGAAAAATTATTATTCTTGAAGCCTTTTGGTTTCTTTTGACTTAAGAGTAATCTTCACTGTTGTTTCCATCAAAAGAACATTCCAAGAAGCCTTGCTAGTCCCAAGAAAGATGTTTTGAAAGCCTATTATCCCTTCATCACTCATTTCCATTATTTCACATTAAAACAACCTTTTTCCCTTTTAAATCCATTTTTTCTCCTCTCAGAAGGCTTGTCTTTTCCCCTTATTCACTTCCAAATTCATCCAAAATCCCTTCTAACACTTTTCCTCCCCTTCATAAGATTCGAAATCCTCCTTTTAAGCCTACCGGAAGCCTAAATTTGGCCTAAAAATGTATATTCTGGTCTAAAAAAGGCATTGTTTACTAAGCAGGGTTTAAGCCCCTGAGGGCTTAAAACTTCATCCCCTATCGTAATATGGCTCCGCTCTGCGCCCAAGAACTTGAGCTCCAATCCTCTGTTTCCAGCCCCTTCCACTAAGCCCCGGGCTCTTCGCTTTTTCCACACAACCGCACCCTCATCCACAGCATTAACCCTTTGTTCAACCTTGGGCATTGATCCCACCCGATCAAATGGCCATCAGTCACCCCTGCACTTCCATTTCTCCGACCCGTCACTCCACAGTGCCATCTCCGCTTTTACTCCCAGCTGTCTGATCAATAGATCCAATGGCTCGGATCTCATTTTCCCCTGGCCCCACTCCATCCTCTCCCCACGCCTTGGTGTTGTATCGTGCGACGCGCTGATCATTGATCTGCACGTTTCCTTGCTGATCGAACAACCAGGATCTTATCACACACCAACTCGTCTACCCCCCCTTCCATGCATTTCGAACGCGAAAAAGGTGGTTTTTCCAGGGTTACGTGTCACCTCCGAAGCCATATCGCGTTCACTTGGCTCAAAACCGCTCGCCGCCCTAACGCTGTGCGAAAATCGCCTCAGGTTTTCCGCCACCCGCCTCCATTTCACCACACCAATGAAAATTTTAAACCTCCGCCCGCATTCCACCTCTCTGCAATGCTCCTCTGCCACCATACTGAGCCTCTGAAGCAGTTTTAGCCCAATTTCAGGTTTTATTAATAGTTTGATGGTTTTTGCAGGTATTTAAATGGTGTTTAAGGGGTTTCAAGGCCCTCCCGCAGCCTGTTAAGAAGCTGAGGGTTGAGGATGAAAATCCTCGACCCTGCAAACATAGTAAAGGGGCCATCAAGTTTTAAAATCGTGATTTTTTCAGCAGATCATGACTGTCAGCCTTCAAGAAAACCCTCTGGGAAAACCTCCAAGCGCTCGAAACACCCGTAGAAAGCAAACGAAAAGCAACAACATAGTAAGATCGAGAAAATTCAAAGAGTATCAGTTCCAGATGAAGGTTTAAAGAATAATTGAAGATTAGAATCCCTTAAACCACAAATTAACAACCTAAACAACCCGAAAAATGCCTAAAGGAGATAAATGAGGCCTAATCAGCCTTGTAGGTCAAAGTCTGAGGCCCACAACAACGAATAAGCAGCCAAGGACAGACAGGTCAAAGGAAGAAATTTAAATGCCACCTCAGCAACACATTTTGCTTCACCAGAAACTTGAATGACACCTATGACCTCTCCTACACTCAAAGGGACAACTTGATAGTTACTCTGCTGAAAAACCCTCTTTAAAACTGTCAGAACAACTATTAAGTAGACATGGGGGCTGCAAAAACCCAAAAAAATGACAGTATGCTTGTCCCAGAGGTCAAACAGGGTACTTCAAACCAAGATAGCTTCAAAGGACAGGCCTCAGAGTTATTACCAGCCTGCTAGTTGGCTTCAAAGTCAACTAAAGTAGCTAAATTGGTACAAATATTTATTGCTATGATTATTAAGCAGAATGGGCATTCGAATACCCTCCCTTCTGCCTTAATTAATATTTATTACCATTTCTGCAGCACTCTTCCTCTTTTCACCTATATGTATTCACAAAAAACTCATTGTAAAGGGTTGGGGAAAATTGTTAATTGCTGAACGGTTACTGAGTGTGAGTTGCTAAGTAGTTGTTTTATAGTAGGTTGGGAAGAGAATCATCAAACTGTAAAGCTATTGAACTAAATTTACGCGACTGGTTTTGGACATCAATTGCACAAGAAAATTCACTGGATCCTGATCTAAATCATTGGTGATGTTTTTCTTCATTTTTATCGTTTCTTCTTATGTCTTTCATGCTGTTCATATTCTCTAATAAAATACAGGAAATTTAAATTAGGATTTACTTCTAAAGTACCCTAATTATAGCTGCTATTTTTATCTCTATGTTTTCATCTAATGGTGTGTTTGAGAAAGAACCAATCGAGTATAACAAGTAGGAATGTTGGTAAGCCCATGTTTGCTGAGTAGAACTTGAGATTTTGTTCTTGAACATTTCTTGATAAGTAAGCTAAGTAAAGTTAAGCTAGGGAAGTCTATGGTTAGCCCTGTCCTCTAGTCTTTTCTCCAACAGTTGCTTTTGAAAGATCCCTTGAGTGTATGCTGAAAGCAGGATAGGTTCTAAGTCCTTACTTGATCTTAGGTTATTCTCTTTGTTTAGCTAAAATGTTTTCTACTTTCTGAAGGTATTCAAGAGGATTACTGGATCATTGCCTAAAAACTTGACCTTAGTAGGAGTATTGACCAAAGAGGTATAAGGGTTGTCCTGTCCCTTGGCTCGCTCTAAAACAGTCACTTTGAAGGTTTTCTTTGTGTGGTAGAGTTAGTTTCTTTAATTGGATTTAGCTCTTCTTATTTCACAACATTCCTTAATGTTTCATACCACCAACCCAACCTAAAAAGATCTTATGATATGGATGAATAGCCCTTTGAAAAGCCTTGAGTAGTTGTTGTGTAAGTAAACCCTTTTGTGACTCCATGGCCCAATGGATTGACACTTTTTCTTGACCTACCTTCCCATGTTGAAATATCCTGCAAATCTGCTTCCTCCTTCACACCTCACATGACCTTCTCAGTTAATAATTCCCAACCAAACAACAAAAAAACCCTTGAGCTTCATAACTGGCCTAACATCATATCATAAGCCTTCAAGCATATTATTCTAAGACACATATAGAGAGACCCCTCTCTGAATCCAGGAGGGCTAGATCCTAGGATTCTAAAGTGGTTCTGATGTGGGTTCCTACAGTGTTTGTATTTTCCATTCTTGCAAACAACAGGGTCCTAACAGAACCACCATATACTTATCCTTATTGTTTCAGAGCTTCGGAAACATATGTGAAGGTGAATGAAACATGAATGACTCAACTAGGCAAAAATTCGAATTAGAGATGTCACCCCATAACAAAATGATGTTTGATTGATACCTTATCATGAATATAATGATTGTAGGACAGGTGGGTACAACGAATCTGGTAATTAACTGACTCACCATACTCCTATCATGTCATTCCCCAACTGAAACTGACAAATCCCGACGTATTTGACATGATAGCTACGAAACCGCGCTTTCGTAGTGCTCATAGTTTAAATTTTTCAATTTGCGCTACGAAAGTAGGAGCTCTTTCATAGCGCAAAAGTCACTTTTTGAACTGACAATGCTACGAAACTGTGGATTTGTGGCTAATTGCAGAAAATCAACCTAAAACCTACTTAAATGACCCTTAAATGAATAATGTGAACTTTTTAACTATGGAATGGACCTAAAAAGACCTTTTTTAAATTTTGATGGTGAACACTAAACCTCCAAAACTATGACATACCCTTAAACATGCTAAAATGACTTTCAAAACTATTTAGATCATGATCAAAACAGAGCTGACATGCCATGTTTGATTTTTTTTTTTTTTTAGTGATAATAGAGCCCATGGCCTACATAAAAAATCAGCTATGGTCCAAGATCATTGAGTCAATTAATGATACTTAGCCATCAATTCAAGTAATTTATGAGCAGAAGTACTTGCTTAAAGTAGCCAAAGAAGAAATATTGAAGACTAAAGAAGAGCTAGGTGCCAAGCCTGAAGAAGCCCAAGAAATAATCAAGTTTCTCAATACTAAAAACAAGCAAGAATTGGATGAGATAGGAATTACTGATAGAACTGAAACAATTCTTGAAGTAATAAAGGTACTTTCAAAGAAAAATTTAATGAAACAGTTGAAAGAGAAGTGTCAAAATATAGAAATGGCCATAACTAGATTCATGGTTAATTTTGACACATTAAGACAAAAGGCTTGCCAAAAATTCTTGTTATAAATGATAAACTGATGAAGCAAGAAGATTACAACAAAAAGATAAGATACTTTGCTAGAGATCAAGTGAACAAGGAAGATTGGCAAGGATTTCCCATAGGTAAAGTGTTGCACAAGAGTGTTGAAAACTTGTTTTATTTACAGCATGAGATAAAACACCTCTTTGTAGTTAAGGCAGCCTTTGTTAGATACACAGAGGCTGATGAGAATTTCAGAAAACTTACAAAGATTAAATTACCAGATGAAGAGTTTTGGAAGAAGCTCACAGATTTACTGTAAAAAGATAGTTTGCAGTAAAAGAAGATGAAAAAATAGAGTTTTTGTTTTACACAGTAAAAACAGATTTTTTAAAGCAGTAACATAGTCAAAACAACAGGTTAAAGAGTATCAAAAGTAAAGTGTATCAGGTGAGAGATAAAACCTTGAAAAAGATTGAAGACCACATGCCAGCGTTAAAGACAACACAACAGCCAGCTACAGCCCTAAACCAACCAAATAGATATTTACTTTAATAAATAGGACATCTTGCAAGTTTGTTATGCAGCTGTCACTATCTTTTTGTAATAAGATATTTTATTTCCAAAAAACATTCCTAGGAGTATTCTAGGATATTTTGTATTACTTTTTGTATAAATACTTCATTAATTGAAGTATTAGTGTGGATTAAATTGCTGAATATTTCTATAGCTGGAACATTCTGAACCTAAGGGTTTTTGTAATCAAGCTCAAGTCAGAAGACTGGATTTCAAGGAATAAAGCATCATATTACTAGATTCATGTGTTGGGCCACTAAAGTGAAGTACTTTCTACTGTTATCTGTCTATTTTATTATGTTTTCCATCCATTCATAAATGTGTTCTAAATTTTAATGTGAAATCAGGAAATGTTATATCAAAATTTGTTAAAAGCACTATGTTATTGATTGGTTTTCATTTTAATGTTTTCTGCTGATATCCAGACTAGGGAACCCTTAATTTCTCTTGAATTTCGATTGAAATCTACCTTCTCTTTCCTTATTTGGATCAAATAATTCTTAATTGCTCTTTATCCCGATTAAAACCACTTCACCAATCAACCTTTGAAGATCTTTAGTGAATTTGCTATCTTGACCTTTAAACATTTGACTTTAGACCTTGATCCCGATTCTTTTGCTTGACACATTGACTCCATCTACCCAATGGATTACAGATTCACAGCTATCCATCTCATTAAGTTATTTTTCTCACCAAACCAATCAAAACCCAAAACCAATTTTCCCTATATAACTAGCCGAAAATCAAACATAAAAAAAAAAGTTAAATCTTATAGAGAGAGCCCTCTCTCAGCATTAGGAAGGCTAGATCCTAAAGCTTAAAAGTAGGTCTGTGGTTAACTCTAATGTTCTTTAAACTATAAAATCAAAATCTCACAACTTTGGGAATTATTAGAGTGATAACAGTACCTAGAGCACAAAATCACCATGTAGATAGCATTGCAAATAATATTCTAGATTGGAATTTATCATAGGCATTTCACACAAGACAATAACAAAAAACCATAAAACAATGCATATCTATTATATGTGTCGATCAAAATGTTTTAGAGTTCATCAACTCTGATACATATGACATGCCCATAACATTTTACAAAAACTCAAAATTGGGAGCACCACATGCCCCTACAGCTAATCACTATTTGGAGGATCCTGGTCCAATGGCTCGGCTTCAGCAGCTCATAGATCGCGCATCCCTTGTCCAGCCATTGCCATGCACCGCATGACCCCTCGCCACTCTGAGGGCAGACAAATACATGGCTCTATGTAATGGTCATCAAGATCTTACCAGCTACACTCTGAAACACCAGTTAGAAGCCTCTAACATCTACAACAGATGTCCTCTAGCAGGGCCGCCAAATCCTCATCTTGCGGCACTCTCGACCCACTAGGTCCTACAAGTCCTGCCACTGCAGACTGTCCCATGTACTCGATCGGTTTCACCTGTGCTGTATCTACATACCAAAAGTGAATGAATCAATACCATATACAATCTTCTAAAACTTTAAAATGCACATAAAATATTAGCAACTTTTCACTCACCATCAGACCCCCAAAATCAACTAGGTGGCAGTGGCAAGTCTGGGTCCCCACGATAACTCATCCCACTATAGGGATAGTCGTCTATGTACAGTGGAATTTGATCCCAATGAGCAAAAAACCCAGGTCAGAACACCCTTTCGACAGCCCCACCTCCCCCTCTGCACAATAGCCACCCCTAGTGGCACATCCTGGGCTCTCTCGGGCCCCCATCCTAGATTTGTATGTGAGGTCGAAGTGTCAGGATCTTCTCAAAGAAGAGCGAGCACAACACTGTGCCATATGCACAGTCATGGTTCACTTTCCGCTTGCATAGCGAAAACTTTTGTTTCAACGACGACAACATAATTTGGGCCCACCCATAGTAGGTCCCACTCAACACACTCTCAACAAGCATCATCTGACCCCTAGTGATGTGGTGGAGTGCCTGGTTGCCCAGGATCTACAACACCACTACAGCCATGGCATGGGTCTCTAGCCTCTCTAGATCCCCGATCGGTATCCGTGTCCCCTTCACATGGAGACCTGGTCGGCAATGGTGCTCTATAAACTCCATGATGTTCTTCCCTCATGGTAACACTGGCTGCATATTCCTCACCATCCCAAGTGGTGAGAGGCTAGTCAGGAAATATATATCTTGGATAATAAACTCGGTCTGGTGCCCTTGTACTATAAATATCTCGTGATTTGGATCCCAATAGCTGACAATCAGGGCCAACAAGGGCTCCTGAGCTCTCATTAAAGGGTTCTCCACAAAAATCAGGACCCCAAACCTGGCCAATGCACTGTGGACACCATGATCCTCTCATATCTCTAAATGTAATGTGTCCAAGTCTCTCTCTCCCCTGTTGATCCTCAATTCTTCCATATCTGCACAAAACATCATATTTGTCAGTGGAAAGAAAGGAAAGAATGCATTCAACCATAAAATTTCAGCTCTCAGCTAAGAAACAACACCAAAACCCCCCTCTCTGATAGGTCGCACCTTTTAGGCAATTCCTGGGATAGGTCGCAGTTTTCTGCCCAAAACTTGTTACTGAGGTCGCAGATATTTCCCCAAAAAGTGCGACCCGGCCGTGAAGAAGAGCAGGGGTTTGTTCCTAAGCTCTAGGTGCCTAGACTGAACTTTCAATCCACTGAAATGAAAGAGTATGGTTAGGCCTCTTACCTGCAACTGATGAATCTCGATTCCAACAGTTGGTTTGTCCGCTACAATCGTTGCAATATTTAGGGCCTTTTCTCCTTTCTACATTCACCACAGCTACACTTGAAAATGAATTAAATAGGTGGGAAAATGCCTTATTAAAAGAAAAACCGCAATTTGTTTTTTCACCAGTTGCGACCAAACCGTCACTCGGTTTGACAAACCGTCAGTACCATTGGAAATTTCTCACTGAGCTCTCAAATGGGTATCCTTTAGTTTTTTGTGATTTGATACTTCACGCGAACAAATTTTTTCCAAGAAGGAACACCTCACCACTCCTCAAAATCGAATTTCTTCACTTGCAACACTTGTACTTGGGGCACCACTTTGCCTTCATACTTTTCCATGCTCGTGTGAATTTTGATCGTGAGTAACCATCTTGTACTCATGTTTTTATGATCCCCAATGGGCCTATTCTGTATGGCAGCATCATCAAGTTTCCCTTGTTTAGAGCATCCGAGTTGAGTCATCATCATATCCATGGATTCTATCTGGAGTCCCTTGGTATCATGCTATAGTCCTCCATCCTTCGTTACTTTGTTCCTCTCTCATGTCACACATTTTGGCCTTCAGTCATATTGTCCCCTATCCCCTCCGGTGTCGAGTTAGTAGCTGTCAGGTCATCCATGACCTTTATGCTCTAACAAGGGAAGTCGTCAACCCGCTACTCAGTACCACCCATTCCACCATTATCCCTGGTGTCAGTATATCAGTCGCTCTACTATTATCTCTCATGCCTTAGTTGAGGACCCCTTATTGCCTCACCTATGGCAGACCTCCTTATGTCGACATCAACTTATTCATTCCAGAAGACAGGTCTAGAGGGTGGTGTACCTTGGTGTATAAATTTTAATACAATTATTTATTGCATGGATTCTCCTGATCTAACAATTATATGCCACTTTTAAATACATAATCCTTCTACTAAAATCTTTGCGGAAATTTAATCGCCAATTGCAAATACATGAAGAAAGATCACACATAACATATATGTTTTTATCAGGAAAGCATAAATCTAAAAACACCACTATCATATATTATGTATATATCATGGATCATGAAACAATATCATACAAAACTCTAATCCAAGAGCTCTCAGTACAATATAAAATTGTCTCACACTGTCATATAAAAATTGGCAAATGCATGTGCCAATTTACTGCCTCCTGACAACCCGCCTCCACTGCACAATCCCTGCTGATCACAATCCCTGAATGAATTCAATCTTGCCTTGCCTTGACTGCGCAATCCTCATTGGCATATCTAATGTGTGTTTGGTTGCAAGAGTGCACCCACTAATGTCACAACTGATAGTCAAACTGTCCCTTTCACCTATCTTTCAACTGGGTCTCCACTGGATCTGACATGCATGTAGTTAACAGTAGTAAATATTTAGTTGCATGTGAGATCATTACATGTGAATTAATTTAATATTTAATTCACTGATCTCTCACTAGTGTTTCTTTAGTTACAACTAGTAAAACTGAGTTTAACTCACTTAAATGAGTTAAACTACTTTACAACTCACATAACTACACATCCAAATCTGTTACAACTTTGTATCACTCAGTTACAATGAATTCCACTTGCATGTCCCACCAACCAACCTTAGAACTCATAATTACTTTAGTCAATTGGTTTTCCACATCAGTTAGCTGAAATCAAGTGCTTCAAGAGAATATATTATTATTTATTGTCTAATTATTATTAAGAGATAATAATAATTGACATGCATTCTATTTTTAGACACGCTATCTATAAATAGACTTCGCCCATGCATATAAAAATAGAACCTCATCTATAAATAGAATTTTCTCAACCATCTTTAAATAGGCTCCCACTATAAATAGAATTTGCTCACCATTCTAAAAATAGACATACACCTAAAAATAGCCTGCGGGCTCCACCTAATGTAGGTGCTTAATCTTCACTAGGATCATCATCTTTTTGAATCTCAACACTCCCTCTCAACAAGAAAGGGATTATCCTTCACCCCGATCCTGTCTCTATGGTATTCGAATTTTCTCCTAGTGAGCGCCTTCGTTAGAATACCTACATCCTGATATTCTGTAGGAATGTATTGAAGTAACATGATATTTCACTGCACACAATATATGATATGATGATACTGGATATCTATATGCTTATACATATCATGAAACAAAGGATTAATCTAGGGTTTAATGCAACTCTGATTATCACAAAGAATCACTATAGGATGTAAATGAGAACCAAACAAACCAACCGGGATCTTCCTCATCCAGATAGCCTCACATGAAGCTTGAGTTGCTGCCATGTATTCCATCGGTCTGTTTGTACCATAACCCATACTGAGATGTGCCCCTAATATATCTTAGGACATGCTTGCCTGCCTTCCAAAAGAGCTTGGTAGGCTTAACCATCGCTTGACTAAGCTGGTTCACCACATAACATATTTCCAGTCTTGTATTTACTAAATACATTAGCGAACCCACTAAATATAGATAGACAATAGCATCCACTACCTCTCCAGATGTAGCATCCTCTTTCCTCCTGTTTCCTAGAAGAGGAGTATCCATGGGTTTGTAGCCCTCCATGTGAAACTTACCCAGTATCTCCCTTGCATACTTGCCTTGAGACACAAAAATTTCACCTTCTCACTGCCATATTTCCAATCCAAGGAAATAATGAAGGAGGCCCATATCCTTCATCTCAAACTCCTTTGCAAGGTCCTCCTTGCATGAGTGTATCAACTTGTCATCACCAGTCAGTATTAAATCATCAACATAAATAAAAGTTATTAAAATATTACCCTCCACCACAATTTGGTATAGGTTTTCATCTGCCTCAATCTTGGTGAAGCCAAGTCCGGTGAAATAGATGTTGATCCGAGTGTACCAAGCATGGGGTGCTTTCTTCAGCCCATACGATGCGATTTTGAGTATGAACACATGCAAATCACTGTTAAAGATATCAAATCCTTCAGGCTACTCAATGTACACTTCTTCCTCAATGATCCCATTAAGGAACATAGTCTTAACATCCATCTGATGAATGTGCCAACCCATCTGCGCTGAGAGAGCAAGGATGGCCCTTATGGAAGAATACCATGCGACAGGTAAAAAGGTTTCTTCATAATCAATCCCCTTGATTTGTGAGAAGCCCCGGGCCACAAATCTGGCCTTGTATTTCTCAACACTTCCACTGGCATCTTGATTTACCTTCTAGATCCACCTTGAACCTATCACTGATTTATCAACCAACCTTGGAACAATTTCCCAAGAACTATTTCTGACAATGGAGTCATACTCCTTCACCATTGCATCTAGCCATGTGGGCTCCTGCACTGCTTCCTGAAAGGAAGATGGCTTAGTCACAATACATTTTCTCATGAGAGCCATGTATCCAGTGAATCAGCTAGGAGACTGTCTCTATTTGCGCTGTGAAGTAGGGACTCCTACATTCTATGCCACATCAAGTTTCAGCCTCTCAGCTTCTGTGGTATGCCTTCTGCCAGTTCTGATGTTTGGCTCCGTGTGAGTGGACTCCTCCACTCCATGAACCTCCTTCTGTGGTTGATCCACATTTAGAGACTCATCTTTGGGAACCAAAAGTTCCTCCTCTGCATGTAATTCTAGCTCCCTCTCAAGCGATAATTTCATGGCTTTATCCTCATTGAATTTTATATCTTGTCGCACCAAAATCATTCGACTGTTTGGAAAATACACACGATAATTATGGGGTGTTTCTTTGTACCACAAAAATATCCCAACTTTAGCAGTCAGCTCCAGCTTCTTCCTGTTGTTCTTGGTCACATGCACATAAACAAATGAGCCAAAAATATTAAAGTGAGAAACATCCAGTTTCTTGCCAGTAAAAGCTTCTTCAGGTGTACTGACGCCAAGTACTCTACGAGGACAATGATTTTTCACATAAATCACAGTTTTGCATGCTTCCGCCCACAAATGCATTGGTAGGCCCTGATCATGCAGCATAGCTCGTGCAACACCCACCATCGTTTTTTCTTCCTCTCCGGAAGCCCATTTTGCTGTGGGTTATGAGGTGCTATGAGTTCTCTCTGAATTTCTTCTTTGCTACTAAAGTATTTGAATTCATTAGAGATGTATTCTCCACCATTATCTCTACGCAAAGCCTTCACTTGCTTCCTCGAATATTTCTAAACCAATTCCTTAAACTCACAGAACTTTGAGAATGTTTGATCCTTCTTCTGCATGAATAAGATCAATAATTTACGAGAAAAGTCATCAAAAAATATAACATAATACCTGTGTTTTGTTGTTGAAGCAACCGAGAATGGTTCACACACGTCTGTGTGAACTCTCTCTAGGATCACTGAAGCACGGTTCTCCTTTTCGTGAAAGGTGGAATTTACAAAATTTCCCATAGTACATCCCTTGCACTGATCTAACTGCGCAAGTGTACCCTTGGGAAGTCCAGTAGAAATCTTCTGCAAAATTTTTAGGGTGCGATGGTGAAGATGGCCCAATCGTCTGTGCGATAATTCTCCCTCATCTCGGCTCACCACTTCTTTTTCTTTTCCCACCATTGCAGCGCAACCATATACCTCTAACTTGTAGATATTCTTAACTCAAATAGCTATTCTCGTGGCTTGACCCGTTGTTTTATGTCATAGGAAAGCTTTTCCATCGCTGAAAACAACGTCATAGCCTCTGTCCTCCAACATTGCGACTGAGACCAAGTTTTTATTTAGACCTGAAACATGCATAACATATCTCAATTGAAATGGTTTACCTGAATCCCTCTCAAAGCTAATGGTAACAATTCCGATCGCACTATATCATCCATCATTTCCCATCTCTATATGCATTTGGAGATATTTCTCCTCCAAGTCACTGAAAAGATCCTTATCTCTCATTATGTGGAAGGAAGCACCACTATCAAGATACCACACCGATTCCATTGTGCTTGAAACCAAGCATGCGATCAAAGAGAAATCAAGTTCAAATTGCAAGGCAAGGGCCTCACTAGCTACAACTGCAACAACCTTCTTGTTCTTCTTCTTCTGTGGGTAGTTAGTGGCGAGATTCCCATGTTCGTGACAGTGAAAACACTTCACCTTGGAAAAATCCAGCTTCTTTCCTTTAGACTCGGATTTTGAATGGGATTTCTTTCCCGTCCCTTTCCTTGCCTTGGAAACCAAATCACAATACTCTTCATCATCATGCTTTGATGAAGAGCCATCTCTGGTGTTCCGCTTGAACTCCTCCTGCATTAGATCCGACCACAGTCGTTCCCAATCCGGTAGTTTTTCTCATTTGTTGATAGAGTCTTGATAGCCGTGCCAACTCTTAGGAAGTCCCAAGAGAGCCAAGCTCACCAAATCATCATTAGCAACTGTGATTCCCACACTCCCCAGTTCATCCCGACATTGGAAAAACTTTGTGAGATACTTAGGAATATTGTCGCCGTTATCCATCTTGATCTTTCTGAGTTTATCCTTCAGCACCAATTTCCTATGGTTGATGCTGCTTTAGAAAAGATCTGTCAAAGACTTCCACATCACAAATGGAGTGGATTTCCCATGAAGGCTTGAGAAAATATGGTCTCGCACACCTTCCAACAAAATCCTTCTCATCTTCAGTACTTTCTTTTGCCAGACGTCAAGTAATGCAGTATCTGTTGAAGTGGGCTTAGGAACATCACTATCGATGAATTCCTTCAAGCCATTCTCTTCAAGAACCGCCTCCATCCTATCCTTCCATGATATGTAGTTCGAGCTGCCCTCAAGTGCATACTCTAACTGTAAACCATTGAAATCCATTTTGATGTTTACTCAACTGTTGCACCAATAAGTTCTTGTAGCAAATTCAAATTGTTTCCACCAACAAACTTAACTACTGCTTCAATATTGCAATATTATTTTATCTGATACCATGTAGAAATTTTAATGCAATTATGTATTTCTTGGATCCTCCTGATCTAAAAATTATAGGCCACTTTTAAATATAGAATCCTTCTTCTAAAATCTTTGTGGAAATTTAATCGCGAATTGCAAACACATGAAGAAAGATCAATCACACATAACACAGATGTTTTTACCGGGAAAGCATAAAGCTAAAAACCCCAATATCATATATTATGTATATATCATGGATCTTGAAACAATATCATACAAAAATATAATATAAGAGCTCTCAGTACAATATACAATACAAAAATTGGAAAATACATGCGCCAATTTACTGCCTCCTAACAACCTGCCTCCATTGCGCAATCCTTGTTGATCACAATCCTTGAATGGATTAGATATTGCCTTGCCTTGAGTGCACAATCCTCGTTGGCATCTCCAATGTGTGTTTGGTTGCAAGAGTGCACCCACTAATGTCACAAATAATAGTCAAACTGTCCCTTTCACCTATCTCTCAACTGGGTCTCCACTGGATCTGACATGCATGTAGTTGACAATTGCAAATCTTCAGTTGCATGTGAGATCACTACATGTGAATTAATTTAATATTTAATTAACTGATCTCTCACTAGTGTATCTTTAGTTACAACTATTTACAACTAGCACAACTGAGTTTAAGTCACTTAATTGAGTTAAACTACTTTACAACTCACATAACTACACATCCAACTTTGTTACAAATTTGTATTACTCAGTTACAATGAAGTCCACTTGCATGTCCCACCAACCAACCTTAGAACTTGTAATTCCTTCAGTCAATTGGTTTTCCACATCAGTTAACTGAAATCAAGTGCTTCAAGAGAATAGATTATTATTTATTGTCTAATTATTATTAAGAGATAATAATAATCGACATGCATTCTATTTTTAGACATGATATCTATAAATAGACTTCGCCCATGCATCTAAAAATAGAACCTCATCTATAAATATAATTTTCTCAACCATATATAAATATACTCCCACTATAAATAGAATTTTCTCACCATTCTAAAAATAGACATACACCTAAAAATAGCCTGCGGGCCCCACCTAGTGTAGGTGCTTAATTTTCACTAGGATCATCATCTTGTTGAATCTCAACACTTGGTTCCAGCTTCCACTCTTATTTGGTGACTCGGATCAGGAAAAGGGACCCTCTATTTCCCTTTGACTTGATTTTTTCTTAGCTCTAGCTCCTTATAACATTGTACCAGAGATTTCTCGGGTGTGTGTGAGATGTTTCAGACCTCATGAGGGGGTGGCCCTTTAGGTAGCTCCCCACATGCCCGGATGACCTCTCTATTACAGCCTTGAATGCAACTCCATAGATTTGATATTTTTGACCTCAAAAACTTGCAACTCCTTTTAGTTTTCATGTATTATTCGGATTTTCAAAGCCCTTTCCTATTTTACATGGCTTCTTTGGTTGTACTTATATCTCATGTACTCAGATATTATTGTATAAGTCCTGGGTGTTGTCCTAGGCACAATATGTATGTGGGATCCATTATCATGTTTTTATATGGCCATTTTTATGCCAACGTGTACTATATATTTCAGTCCCTTGTTTTACTGGACGCATTATTCTTTGTACTTTGTTATCTCGGCGGGCATAGGTATGCCTCCCCCACCTCATGTAGAATAGGTACTCACTCATAAAAGAGACTTGTCACACTTGTAAGTCTCACCTCCTCAGGTTATTTGCCTCTAGCACTTTAGTCTACCTTATATTTCTCTCTCTCTGACTCCCCCTTCGGTGTCTAGTGATTGAGTTATTACAATGTACTTTGGTCATACGATTAGATCCTAATGCTCGCACGTTGAGGGGAAATCTGTTACACCAATTTTTGGTCATCTAACCTATTACTATTAGATGGACCAAAGTACACCATGTAAGACCAATTTTACCCTAAGTAAAATTGCTTTCACTATGAAAAATAACTTAGTAATCCTTAATTTATTAATTTGTTTATGGTCTAAACAAGAAACTCCATGAGGAATAATTGAATAAATCGTTATTCGTTTGATTTTCCTCAAGGGATAATTAGTTAAACAATAGTTTAATTAATATTTCTGGTCATATTTAACCCAAAATAGGAAACTTAATTAGATAAATCATTATTTATCTTATTATTTTCTAGGAATAATTATTTAAAACATTATTTAAATAATATTTCTTGTTAAATTTGACTAAATCATTTATAAATAATTGAATAAATCACTATTTATTTAATTATTACTCAACCACATTCTTAAAATAATAAATAAATCATTTATTTATTTATTATTTACAAATAAAGGGATTTGACCAAATTCAAATTCTTTTTCCCTCCAACAAATATAATAAAATATTCCACAAAAGTTGGATCTAGATTTAGTTAATAATATTTTAATTATGCACCAATATCTAGACAAACTAAATATTTTGTTATAAATAGAAGGGTTTTTCCATTTACTCACTACCTTTTGTTGCCTAAAGATCACTCTGGATCTATACTTTTGGTCTGACTTTGATCCTCCATCATTGTCACATTTTTCTACCTTTTTGTTTGTGAACTCCCCTTGAGTTCCATTTTTGTCTGGGTTTTCTACACCATCAAGAGAGAGATATATTAGATCTGAAGCGCCAAGGACATACAAAAACCCATCCCATTGAGGGGGACTAGTAACATCTTTCTATGAACCCTTCCCAGGTGTCATAAATACAAAATTCTTTAAATATTATTGTCTTGTCTATTGGATGCATGGAGCAAATCTTGCTTTTATCTGTTGTTTAATGTATTTAAATGCATAGATCTGTATTTTGTAGCATTTATATTGGATAAATAACTACATATCTAAGGAAATTGGCATCCATCTTTGATTTTAGGGTTGTTTTTTATGCACAACTAAAGTGAGCTGTTTTCGTATGCTTGCGATTAGAGTTCACACTAATAGTTGACGACTCCACAAGGGTTTATAATTATGACCATAAGATCCCTACATGAATAACTGCTTCAACCCCTAGGGTTTTTCTTGATCTTCTTGCTTTTCTTTTCTTGATGTTGTTTTTAAACTTTACAACTCTAAAACAGTAAAAATTCTAACTTCCAGGTGTTTCCGGGCCTATTGCGCAGGTGACAAGTATCAACCACAGCTGAGACAATAATTTTTTCTGAAACCTGCTCCCGAGAGTGTCGAAAGTGCAGGTCACACTTTTTGGGCCAAAAAATGCGACGTCAACCTTCAGGGTGTAGAAAAAAGCCAGGAAACTACAACCTCTGCTAAAAATAGGTCAGAAACTGTGACCTGTACTTTTTGAGGGAATTTTTCTGTGATTTTTTTGGGTTTGTCTGGGCTACTGTTCAGGGTTGTCTAACCTCCGTCTCCACTCGTCTTGGACCTGTAATTGCTCTGTTTCACTCGTCGAAGTAGGAACCTAGCCCCTTATCACTTCAGTACACTTCCACCTTTTTAGGAGGAGTTTAGCTGAAGTAGGTCATCTGAGATTTCAGTGTGTTCAACCATTTTTCATATCTGATCCTGTACCTTCAGATCCATTTCAAATTGGTTATTCATATATCCAAAACACCTCTTTTCAGTTTTTTTTGATCCTCCTCTAGGGTACCCTCCGTTTCCCTTCAGGTTGTAGCCTTCTGCCACCTCATTTACAACACTTTTCCTTCTGGTTTTTTGTTCTTATCTGCACCTATTTCCAGTAGATATGAACTTTAGATCCCTATCCCTCCTGAATTTAGATCCATTGGTCATCTTGTGTGTTTTCACTAGATTTTTCCCACCCATAGACTAGTTGTTGGGAAGCCCTCCTCCTAGGGTTAAATTGTTGCATCTTTAGCTGTTTATTTTTTGTCATATTTCAGTTTACTTCACTGTTATTTTCATATTTATTTACAGTTATATAACACCTTTTTTATTTTTTCTCTACACATGTCTGTGTTTAAATTAAAATTAACACACTTATCACATACACGTACACCCTAAGTGAAGAGCACCTAGTTTACATTGCCAGGCCAAGAATATAACATTGTAATCAATTGATACTGCATCTCCCCACCCTTGTTTTGACATTGTAATCATTTAATCCTACACCTCCTTTCCCTTTGGTCTCTCTTCCTTTTGGATCCGTGTCTGTGTTTCCATCATTGCACCCCTAAGGTGTTTATCACGGAGAATTCTTGGCCTTCATCCTCAATTTCCCTTAGGAAGACTTACTCCTTTGTATAGGGTTTGAGTTCTTCCTCCACCGAGTCCTCATTCTGAATCTGCTTCTGGTTCATCAGATTCCCCTTCTGGTTCATCAGGTTCCCCTTATGGTTCTATCCCCGGTTCTCCTCCTATCACCTTCACCATGTCTGGTCTAGGACCTAACGTTGGTGGTAGCCCCAATCCTAATGTTGGGAATACTACTAGTGGGACCACAATAGGAACTATCTCAGCTCCTCCCTTGCTCCCTTATATAGCAGGCCTCAGTTTTCTCAATTTTAACCAGTTGATCAATGACCCCATACACCATGATCTTGGTTGGCCTAATATGCCAACCAAGCTCCCTTCAGACATCCCCAAGTTTGAAGGTGTTTCTGGAGAACATCCTACAAACCATGTTCAATCTTTCCACATGTGGTGTTCATCTAAATCCATCACCAATGACTCTATCTATCTTCGGTTGTTTCAGCGTACGCTTACTAGAGAAGCTTCTAAGTGGTATGTTGACCAGGCCTCCTCCTCTCATACTACTTTTGCGACTCTTGCTAGGGATTTTTTGTCTTACTTCCAACTTTCCCTTTGTTATGACACTATTACCAAAATTTTGACCTCTTTCTATCAATCGTTTGCGACCCGCCTATCCAATCATGTCTAGGAATGGCAGAGAAGAAAGAGCCTATGTCGAGCCCCTAACTTCGAAGACCGTGTTTACATGGACTGGTTTCTCAGATCCATTTTTCCTACTATTGGAAAAGATGTCGCATCTCATTTCCCTCAGACCAAAGAATCTACCCTCCTAATTGCGTTGAAATATGACCTGATCTACGCACAGTCTGGTTATGTTTATACCGTCTTACCTGATCTCCCTAGACCTGGTGGTGCCAACGCATCGGGGGCATCCCATGTCGCGAAAGGTATTGTTGGAGCTCTTTCTCATCCGTACACTCATCCTCCCATGGGTTATGGTTTCCTACAGGAATAGGCCAGCTCCTCCAACAATTTCCCCCCTCCTCCTTTTGCCCAACCTGTTTACCACAATGTTGCCCAACCTCCTTATTATCCGTATCCGCATCCCGGTGCTCCAGCTCCTCCAACACTTTTCCCCCTCCCGGTAGCATGTATTCGGGATACGACATGCCTCCTCCTTTTGCCCAACCTATTTACCACAATGTTGCCCAAACTCCTTATTATTCATATTTGAAGCTTGATGCTCCAACTCCTCCAGCATTAGCACCTCAGCTTCCCTTTCCTTCTCAACCCCCGCAACAACAGCCACCACCCACACAGGGGCAGGTGTATGCACAACAGGGTGTGACTAATCCTCCTACTTCTAAAAGAAGAGGAAAGGCAACCAAAACCAATCTGTCCGAGGTAATCCAGGACCCAATCCCCAAGGAAATACACCTAACACTACTAACCAACAACAGGGCACTCAGCCCAAGTAGGACAAGCCTATTCGCACAAACAACCCTTGTTCTTGTTGTGGTTTCTATGGTCATTATACCCACGATTTTCCTGTTTTACCTCAGATGCGGCAGATGTGGGAATCTCAAGCAACATCCTGAGGAAAACAAGCCTCCCCTTCGATTCCTCCCCATACTACACCTATCCAGTCGGATGTGTTTACCAATCCTTTCCCCCAACAAGGATTTGTGGCTACCCAACCCCCTGAAGGTCAGGTTGCCACTCAACCTCTGCCATCTGGTACCTTTGATTACCAGATTCTCATGATGAACTCTGATCAACCCAATATCGCTGATCTCAACCTTCAAACTCAGTCTCATCAGTATAATAAGCCCCATGCTATGTCTACCCCCAAACCCCCCTCTTCAGGTCCCACAGAGCCTCTTTCAACACCCAATGTTCCTTTACAGATCCCTCAGCCTAAGGTAGAGGTTCATACCAATATACCTAAGGGACTATTATGCCAAAATGATGCTTCTAGTAAAGCTTCCCATTCATATAATATAGAAGATTATTTGGCGCAATCCCCTGTTGCCATATCAACACTATAAATTCTCCTGTCGTGCCTTTCACAATGAAAATATCTACTAATTTCCATGGGCACTATGGATCCTTTCGATGATCATTTTATTGTATTCGATGTTGACCAGTCAGAACATCCCCCCCTTCCTGCTTTCGTCGCCTTCCAAATCCCTGTCAAGATTCAGAATGCCAATGTCTCCCGTTGTATCATTGATGAGGGGGAATCCACCCGTGTGATGTATGCTTCAGTTTGGAAGAAACTCAAATCTCATAATCTAGCCCCTTCCACTATCACCCTTCGAGAGTGGGATGGCCACTCTTCCCAGCCTATAGGACTGTTTCACAATTGTCCTATTACTCTTGCGGGCAAGGTTGTTTGTGTTGACGTAGAAGTCATTGATGCCCCCTTAGATTACAACATTATATTGGGTTGTAGCTACACTTATGCGATGTCTACTGTCCCATCTACAGTTCACCATAAGATGTTCTTTCCTCATAATGGAAAGATTTTCACCATTGACTAGTTGACGTATTACGAACCAAAATCTCAGACCTCCCCTGAGTCCATCACCTCTTCGGTGACCAATAAAAAAATAGTCAAACCTTTGACCAGTGTTTCAACCAGATTCTACAAAGAATCCTCTTTTCTTGGTTCATTCCCTGGTCCTTCTCCTCCTATCTCTGATCCTAGCTCATCAAAAATTTACATGATGCAATCATCTTGGTCTGACCTCAAATGGACTGGTTCGACTAGTTAGAAACCCTTCCCTTCGATGCCTGCTCCTAGCACCTTGAATCAACCTTCAAGACCCCCTCCTCAAAACCCCTCACTTGCATCTGTTATCCATGAGCCTATCTACCCTCCTGGAATGGTTCCTCCTGGCCTTAATCATCTCGGAGTTGTCCCACCTGGCCATTACCCCTCCTGTCAGATACCATTTCTAGCTCCCCCTCCTGGAGTATTTTCGGTACCTGTTATGGCTACCTTATCTCTTCCTAACATGACCCTGGGGATCCCAGTCTGGTACATTGATCCCCCAACCACTATTCTACTTGGTCTGCCCAAACCTTATACTGCTTTGACCCCAGTTCAATCGGTCCCCATGACCCCTCCCTTTGCTTCTATGCCTCAGCCACCTCAACAGGAACCTACTCCTATTGTGAAAGCTTCAAGTGAGGGGGAAAAACTTGCAAGAAGGCACCTAAGGACAAGGCTTCCAAAACAACCATTGCTCCTTCTTAGCCTCCAAAGCGTACCCCTCTGTGTGATTTGTGTGATGTTGTTGGTCATGCCACCCATCATTGTCCTGAAATGCCTCATATCAAGCCCATGGTTAATGTCATGTTTCCTGAGTCTAAGGTCCTTGAAGCCTATGTTTCTTCCTCGAATGCAACCAAGAACCCCAATATTGTTCACACCAACCACCCTTGTGCTCTGTGTGATCTCCATGGCCATTATACCCACCTTTTTCCCCACCTCCAGCATTACCATGCCTCTTTGGAGGTAGTTTGGGAGTATGAGATTGAATAGAACCAGTCTGCATCTCCCGTCCTTACACAAAATGCTTCAGGCCAACCTGAGGATACCTTTTCTCTCATTGAAATTCCTCCCCTTGATGTCGATATGACAAAGTCTTTGGCCACTATCCTCTACCTGTCATCATCCATGAGATCCATGGTGGAAGCTCCCTCTAGGACTTCCCCTTCTGTTTCACTTGACTTCCCTTCAGCGATCAACCTGGGCTCAACATCAGTGGATCCCTTATCTGCTTGTTCTTCCTTTACCCCCCATGATGATGCGCATGTGAACCTTTCTTCTCATGATGATGATTCAGGTAGCTTTGCTGCGTCATGTGGTTACCCTTCCAGCTGTCACCCCATCTTTTAATGTGATGACGACATCATGGAAGCCTTTTCCACCCCTGACTTCATCTTTCCCACCCATAAGAGGAATGGAACCATCTGTTTCTATGATGATTTTCATGACCTAAGCACAAGATGCCCCCAAGGCAACTCCCACACACCACCTACCCGTTAGTGTGCGGGTGGTAGAAATCCTACCCAAAACACTCCCTCTAGCAGTGTTTGTTTGATTTCTACCTTGCGTTTGGGTTGCCAAAATTGTTCATCATCCTCTCAATTGTTGTCTTGTGGAACCTTTCATATGGACCCCCCGTCCACACCTTATATCGGTTATGCTGATGGTGCAAGTCACTACTCCCAGAATTTAGCCTCGGTAAGTTGGGCCATTTTTACCCCCTTACATTCTCTTGTTCTCTAGAACGATGTATACATTGGTATTTACACCAATAACAAGGCCGAATATGATGCAGTGCGAGGTTTATTAGTCGATGCCCTTTCCCATCGCATCCTTCACCTTCAAGTTCGTGTAGATTCCCTGCTTCTTGTCATGCAATTGAATGGTGTCTATCGTGTGCATAATCCTATCCTTTTTAGATGATATTTACGAGTGAAGCTTTTGATGCATGAATTTGAATTCATTACATTTAGTCATGTACCTAGAGCACAAAATCACTATGTATATATCATTGCGAATAATATTCTAGATTGGAATTTATCACACACATTTCACACAAGACAATAATAAAAAACCATAAAACGATGCATATCCATTATATGTGTCGATCAAAATGTTTTAGAGTCCATATACGACGGATGTCCTCCAGGAGGGCTGCCGCATCCTCATCGTGAGATGCTCTCGACCCACTAGGTCCTGTAGCTTCTGCTACTGCAGGCCATCCCATGTACTCGGTGGGTTTCACTAGTGATGTATATGCATACCAAAAGTGAATGAATAAGTACCATTTACAATCTTCTGAAACTTTAAAATGCACATAAAAGATTAGGAACTTTTCACTCACCATCGGGCCCCCATACTCGACCAGGTGGTAGTGTCAAGTCTGGGTCCCCACGATAACTCATCCCACTATAGGGATATCCATCTATGTACAATGGCATCTGATCCCAATGAGCAAAAAACTCGGTTCGAAACACCCTTCCGACTGCCCCACCTCCCCCTATGCATAGTAGCCACCCCTAACGGTGCATCCTGGGCTCTCTCGGGCCCCCATCATGGATCTATATGTGAGGTCAAAGTGTCGGGATATTCTCAAAGAAGAGCGAGCACAACACTATGCCATATGCACAATCATGGTTCACTTTCCTCTTGCACAGTGAAAAATGTAATTTCAATGATGACAACATCATTTGGGCCCACCCATAGCAGGTCCCACTCAACACACTCTCAACAAGAATCATCTGACCCCCAGTGATGTGGTGGAGTGCCTGGTTTCCTAGGATCCGCAACATCGCTACAACCACAGCAGGGGTCTCTAGCCTCTCTAGATCCGCGATCGGTATCCGTGTCCCCTTCACATGGAGACCTAGTCGGAAATGGTGCTCTACAAACTCCATGATGTTCCACCCCCGTGGTAACATTGGATGCATATTCCCCACCATCCCAAGTGGTGGAAGACCAATCAGGAAATATATATCCTAGACAGTCAATTCGATCCAGTGCCCCTGCACTATAAATATCTCGTGATACGGATCCCAATAGCTGACAATCCAGGCCAAAAAGGGCTCCCCAGCTCTCATCAAATGGTTCTCCACAAACTTCAAGACCCCAAACCTGGCTAATGCACTGTGAACACCATGATCCTCTCATATCTCCGACCACAATGTGTCTAGGTCTCTCTCTCTCTAGTTGATCCTCAATTCTGCCATATCTGCACAAAACCATCATATTTTTCAGTGGAAAGAAAGGAAAGAATGCATTCAACCATAAAAACCTAGCTCTCAACCAAGAAATAGCACCAAAATCCCCCTCTCTGACAGGTCGCACTTTTTTAGGTAATTCCTAGGATAGGTCACAATTTTCTACCCAAAACCTGCTACCCAGGTCACAGATATTACCCCAAAAAGTGCAACCCAGACGTAAAGAAGAGCAGGGGTCTGTTCCTGAGCTCTTGGTGCATAAACTGAACTTTCAATCCAATGAAATGAAAGAGTAGGGTTAGGCCTCTTACCTGCAACTGACGGATCTCGATCCCAACGGTCTGTTTTTCCTCTACAATCGCCGCAAGATTTAGGGCCTTTTCTCCTCTTTAAATTCACCACAACTACACTTGCAAATGAATCAAATTGGAGGGAAAATGCCTTATTAAAAGAGAAACCCTAGATTTTTATTTTTCCAGTTGTGACCAAACCATAGCTTGGTTTGACAAACCGTCAGTACCGTTGGAAATCTCTCACTGAGCTCTCAAATGGGTATCCTTTAGTTTTTTGTGATTTGATACTTCACTCGGACACATTTTTTCGAAGAAGGGTCACTTCACCACTCCTCAAAATAGAATTTTTTCACTTGCAACACTTGTACTTGGGGAAACACTTTGCCTTCATACTTGTCCATGTTCGTGTTTATTTTTGTCGTGAGTAACCATCTTGTAATCATGTTTTTATGGTCCCCACTAAGCCTATTCTGTGTGGCAGCATCATTGAGTCGCCCTTGTTTAGAGCATCCGAGTTGAGTCATCATCGCATCCATGGAGTCTATCCCGAGTCCCTTGGTATCCCACTATAGTCCTCCATCCTTCATTTATTTTTTCCTCTCTCCTGTCACACATTTTGACCTTCAGTCATACTATCCCCTATCCCCTCCGGTGTCGAGTCAATAGCTATCAGGTCATCCATGCCCTTTATTCTCTAACAAGGGAAGTCGTCAACTCGCTACTCAGTACCCCCCATTCCACCATTATCCTTAGTGTTAGTCTATCAGTCACCCTACTATTATCTCTCATGCCTTAGTTGAGGACCCCTTATTGCCTCACCTATGGCGGACCTCCTTGTGTCGACATCAGCTTATTCATTCTAGAAGACAGGTCTAGAGGGCGATGTACCTTGGTTCCAGCTTCCACTCTTATTTGGTGCCTCAGATCATGAAAAGGGACCCTCTATTTCCCTTTGACTTGATTGTTTCTCAGCTCCAACTCCTTATAAAATGGTCAAGATTCGTATACTCGATGGTTCAGTGATGCAACATATTGTACCAGTGATTTCTCGGGTGTGTGTAAGATGTTTCAGATCTCATGAGGGGGTGGCCCTTTAGGTAGCCCCCCACATGCCTGGATGACCTCTCTATTATAGCCTTGAATGCAATTCCATAGATTTGATAGTTCTGACCTCAACAACTTGCAACTCCTTTTAGTTTGCATGTATCTTTCGGATTTTCAAAGCCCTTTCCTGTTTTACAGGGCTTCTTTTGTTGTACTTATATCTCATGTACTCAGATATTATTGTATAAGTCCTAGCTGTTATCCCAGGCACAATATGTATATGGGATCCATTATCATTTTTTTATTTGGCCCATGTTTATGCCAACATGTACTATATAGTTCAGTCCCTTGTTTTACTGGACGCATTATTCTTTGTACTTTATTATCTCGGAGAGCATAGGTATGCCTCCCCCGCCTCATGTAGAACAGGTACTCACTCATAAAAGAGACTTGTCACACCTGTAAGTCTCGCCTCCACAAGGTCTTGGCATCTAGCGCTTTAGTCTACCTTATATTTCTCTCTCTCTCTGACTCCCCCCTTCGGTGTCTAGTGATTGAGTTATTACAACGTAGTTCGGTTATATGATTAGCTCCTAACACTCGCACGCTGAGGGGAAATCTGTTACACCAATTTTTGGTCATATAAACTATTACTATTAGATGGACCAAAGTACACCATGTAAGACCAATTTTACCCTAAGTAAAATTGCTTTCACTATGAAAAATAACTTAGTAACCCTTAATTTATTAAGTTGTTTATGGTCTAAACAAGAAACCCCATGAGGAATAATTGAATAAATTGTTATTTGTCTGATTTTCCTCAAGGGATAATTAGTTAAACAACAATTTAATTAATATTCTTGGTCATATTTAACCCAAAACAGGAAAATTAATTAGATAAATAATTATTTATCTTATTATTTTCTAGGAATAATCATTTAAAACATTATTTAAATAGTATTCCTTGTTAAATTTGACTAAATCATTTATAAATAATTGAATAAATCACTATTTATTTAATTATTACTCAACCACATTCTTAAAATAATAAATAAATCATTTATTTATTTATTATTTACAAATAAATGGATTTGACCAAATTCAAATTATTTTTCCCTCCAACAAATATAATAAAAGATTCCACAAAAGTTGGATCTAGATTTGGTTAATAATATTTTAATTATGCACCAATATCTAGACAAACTCAATATTTTGTTATAAATAGAAGGTTTTTTCCATTCACTCACTACCTTTTGTTGCCTAAATATCACTATGGATCTATACTTTTGGTTTGACTTTGATCCTCCATCATTGTCACATTTTTCTACCTTTTTTCTTGTGAACTCCTCTTGAGTTCCATTTTTGTCTAGGTTTTTTACACCATCAAGAGAGAGAGATATTATATATGAAGCGCTGAGGACATACAAGAACCCATCCCATTGAGGGGGACTGGTAACATCTTTCTATGTTCCCTTCCCAGGTGTCATAAATACAAAATTATTTAAAAATATTCTTGTCTTGTCTATTGGATGCATGGAGCAACTCTTGCTTTTATTTGCTGTTTAATGTCTTTAACTGCATAGATATGGATTTTGTACTACAAATCTAAGGAAATTGGCAGCCATATTTGATGTTAGGGATGTTTTTTATGCACAACTAAAGTGAGCTTTTTTCATACGCTTGTGATTAGAATTCACACTAATAGGACCAAGTCTAAATGGAAAGGGCTATCCAAGGCCATAACATAGAGCATCAAGTTTATAGAGGTGAGAAATTATGCTATACTAGTTGGGGCAATGTTCTTAGTCAAAACTTTTCAACATATGGTTGGAAATGTTTTTGGGTCATCTAGAAGCTAACAAAGGTTAAAGATATCAAAGGGCTAGTGGATAAAGTGGCTTGATTTGATAAAATAACATATCTCAACCAAATTTGAAGCATGTGAATAGAATTGTTGGGTGATCCATAACCTCTAGCATTTACTAAGATACTCAACATAGAAAAATGATAAATAGAAGAAGGATTGAGTCTATTTGGTTGCCTTCTTGGAGAGTGTGTGAGGATGCTATTGCGAGCGAATTTTGAGTGAGTAGAGTACACATTAGATGCTCATACAGTTTGTGCAAATATATATCAGAGTTTTGTGAGAATAAATCAAAGATAGAGTTGAGTAGAAGATTCCGGATTTTGAGTGTAGTTTGTGGAAAAAAATTGGTAGCTTGTTCTATGTTTGGGCGAGTATTTTGGTGAGAGTTGTAGTGAATTAATTTCCTTCTCCGGGTCAGATTACGATTCATAATTTATGTGAAAAATGCTAGATCTCTTAGGTTGTTCATATTGAGTGAATTGAGAACCAAATTTGAAAATATATAAAACATGGTTCACTTGGAGGAAGTGAATGCATGGAGGCTTCAATGTAGACAATGATTTGGAAAATTTTGTAGTAAGAATAGTTTTCTCCATCCAATAGGAGTTGGAAAATCTAATGGTGGTTGGGTGAGGATCGTTGGTCTTGGGAGCTTCCAGCGGATGGTAGTTCGTAGATCCGTGAGAGAAACATATTTCCAAATTGATAGTGCCATCATACTGTAGAGAAAGCTAATTCTTCCAGATATGGGTGTAGCTAATCCATGTAAAATTTGTTCAGTATAATAATAAAAAGAATTGAGTAGCGCAACAACAATGGGGTGGTTTTCTCTCGAAAGGGTTTCCAATAGAAATACCCATGTCTTGATGTGTTCACGCTTGTGTTGATATTTCTCATGGTTATTATGGTTTAATTTTATTTTTTCTTATATGATTTTATGATCTAATGTTGTGCGTGCACATTAATAATTGAGTTTCGGAAAAATATTCATAATTGGTTAAAATTGATATAAAGGCCATTACTACTGATTCACCCGCCCTCTCGGCAGTGAACATGTTTCAAAAAATTTGTATCAGAGCTAGTGCTCTTCAATGAAGCTTGACCGCTTGGAGAATATATCATGGATTATGGAAAAAAAGAGAAGAGAATGTCTCAAAAGCCAAAGAATTTGAAGAAGGAATAAAATCAATCCATTGCAAAAGAATCTGGAAATTTTGAATCAGATGTGTCATGAGGTAATATTTTGAAGGAGTTTTTTATTTATAATTCTGTGATTCTTTTGAGGTTGATGATGATGAGAAGGATATTGCTGTCATTAAGGCTGACCATGAATCAACAATTTTTGTGATAAAACAATTATTTTCTCAAGTAGATAAACCAACAACTGCATGTGGAGATTATAAGAAAATGTTGTAGATTTGTGATGAGGAGGAGAAAAAACCCAAGGAGGAGCTCACTACCTTAAGAACCTAGCTAGAAGATTGAAAAAGAAATGATGAAATAATTTTCAACAAACAAAAGGAAAATAAAGATTATATTGAGGCACTTGAAAATGTAGTAGAAAAATTGAGAAGGAAAATTGAAGAGAAATAACAATAGCTTGAAAGGGTTAAGAGCAACATAGCAGTGAGAAAAAATAGATCTGATCTTCAAAGAAATACAAGTTTGGATGTAGGAAATATTAAGAGAATAGATTCAAATAAACCTACAACGAATATTGTGAGTAGCCATGAGAATGTTGGAGAAAACGAGAAACAAATTTATCAGCAACAAAGAAGGGATTCGAAAGGAATTTCTATTCCAGGAAAATTATTCACTCCTAGAGTTGATGATAACATAATTCAAAGGAGAAATTAGAATTCATTTACTCCTTTGGTGAACGATATTGAGTGTTTTAATTTCCATAAGTTTGTTCATATAGCAGCATTTTGTAGGAGCAATTTTGACACATCCATGCAGTAGTTTGGACAACAAAGAATGGGATCATCCTTCAAAGATACAAGTTAATTTAATGGTTTATGTTATGCTTATAACATTTTTGGCTTCTTATCTCTTTCATGTAGAATTTTTTATGTGTCACAACATTGGACACATGTCCAAGGATTTCTTGATGCCTAGATCCATGAGACCAATCAGTACAAAGGAAACAACCAAAAGGAAATGTACAACAAAGAAACCAACCAGGAGAAATGTGGAAGAAAAAATAGGAAGATGTGGTATGGCTATTTTATCATGTGATGAGGATGAAAAATGGTATATTGATAGTTGATTCTCACATCACATGTGAGTAGATAGAAAAAAATTTTACTTCTTGAAGAAAGTCAAAAGTGGCCATGTTGTTTTTGAAGAAAGTGAACGAACAAGAGTATTGGGAAGTGGCAAGCACAACCTTGGTGAAAAGAGGACCAGTGCTGAAGATATATGGCTCATGGAGGGTATTAAGTACAATATTCTAAGTGTGATTCAAATGGTAGATGGAGGTAAGGCAACGGTATTCAAATCGAAAGGTTGTTGCATTAGGAAAGAAGGATCAAAGAGAGTACTTACTAGAGGAGTCAAAACTCCAGATAATGTCTATGTTGAAGGGAAGAGTGAAAAGTAAGAAGATACCAAGAGATTACTATTCCTCATCAGATTCGAAGTAGAAGATATCAACACATATTGTGCTCCTATCTTGTATGATATATATTTTAGACTGTAAAATGGATGTGATGTCTTCATATGATGAGGGGGAGTATGTTACACCATTTTTTTGGTCATCTAACCTATTATCATTAGATGAACCCAAGTACACCATGTAAGACCAATTTTACCCTAAGTAAAATTGCTTTCACCATGTGAAATAACATTTGTCTATATTTCCTGGTCATATTTAACCTAAAACAAGGAAATTAATTAAATAAATCATTATTTATTTAATTATTTCCTAGGAATAAGTTATTTAAATCACTATTTAAATAATATTCCTAGTTAAATTTGACTAAATCATTTAAATAATTAAATAAACCATTATTTATTTAATTATATTCCCATCATTTCCCTAAAATAATAAATAAATCATTTATTTATTTATTGTTTATAAATAAAGGAATTGACCCAAGTCAAAAGACATTTTCCCTCCAACAAATATAATAAAATATTCCTAAAAGGTGGTTCTAGAATTTTATTAATAATATTTTATTCATGCAACAAGTTCTAGATAACCCTAATATTTTGTTATAAATAGGAGGGTTTTCCCCATTCACGAGTCACCTCCATTGCATTAGATCACTCTAGATCTATACTAGGTCACATTCTCCATTTTTGCCTTGTGAGCTCCCATTGAGTTCTATGCTTGTTTGGGTTTTCTACAACAACAAGAGAAAGGAATTTTAGATCTGAAACGCTGAGGACTTTCAAGAACCCATCCCATTGAGGAGAACTGGAAAACACCTTTCTTGTTTTCCTCTCAGGTGCCCCCTTTTTAATATAATATAAAAATTCTTTCAAATACATTGTTCTTTTCTTGTCTATTGGATGCATGGAGCCACATTTTACTTTATCTACTTAATGTCTTTTATGCTTAGATATGGATTTGTGCAGCATTATTTGGATCACATAATTGCAGATTTAAAGATATTTGGCATCCATAATCGATGTTAGGGCTATTTTTTATGCGTAGCTAAAGTGATCTTTTACGACGAAAGATTCATACTAACAGAGTATATGACACCTTTTTTTTTGCATGCAATAGTTTGTATTGATGCTTATCTCTTTGATTATGCTTTCTTGATGATGGATTATTGCTATTGATGATGTCTTTGCTAAGGTGTGATCAGGAGGAGAGATGGAAGAAGTTTAAGGGGAGCACTTTATATGCTTCCAATAGCTTGATGGAATTATGGCTCCTTGGAGAAGTTTTCTATGCATCTCATGCTATGTGCTAATCCATTGCATATGCTTATGTTTCGATAATGCATGGTTAGATGTTGTATATATGAGTTGACATGAAATTGTCTTGTTTCATTCATCATGGGTTGATGATTTTATGCATGTGGTTGTGCCATGGAGATTAATATGATGATGATATTTTTGCATGTGACGTTGCTATGAAGTAGTATGATGGTAGATGGTGTTTATAGTTGCTTATGTGATGTTGCTTCTATTCTTGCCTCATTGTTGCTACCAATTTTTTCTTATATTTTATAGGTTCATGATTCAAATGATGATTATTGTTGTTTTCCATAGAGAGCTGATATATTGGGATGATTGGTGTGATATTTTGTTGCTGAAATATGCAAATTGATGGGCCACTTTGCATTGTTATGAGCTGTCATTTATTGCTGCTGAAATATTGATTCATGGTTGATAATTTGGAGAGACTCTCACATGTTTTAATATGATATATATTTCTATCATCCTATTGTCATATAAGGAACATATTGCTGATCATTTATGTCATGTAATTATTTATGTAATTTATCAAGGATATATCTCATTGATGGATCCTTGTATTATTCTCATGAGTTCATAGATTCTTATTGTAAAATATTTTGATATGAGTCATAGAGTCTTGAGCCATGATTGGCATAAGTTTCATAGTGATTCATGAGAGTTGGTTCATCCATATACGGGTTTTTTTTGTCATTATATAATAATTTTGAAGCCATGTAATAGGATCATGAAGCCCTATAATTTGTTTCATATCATTGACTCATAGTCATTGGTCCATGTGGAGTAGCCTCTTACATCTAGAAAGGAGGCATTTAAAACTATGTATATCAGTGTATATTAAGCCATGGAGATGATTGCATCTAATGGAGTATGGATGATTATACGATTATGACCTATAATCATGGATTTTCTGCTTCCATGTCTACTTCAAAGAGATGGTCATTCTAGTTTGAGTGTAAAATTGTTGCATGAAGTCAGGAGATCAATCATTAGGTAATGGGAAAGTAAATAGGAGGAAAGTCCTATCTTTTAGGAGCTAATTTACTCAAGGATTTTATAAGGAAATAAGAGGCTATATGTGTAGATAATTGGCTAAGTGTTGGCCAGAGTCTCTTATTTAGCAGAGAGAATGACTATTCTTTTTCATCTTGTGCTTAGAGTTGGAACAATAAATTGTAATAGTTTCTCTACTCAAATGATTAATGAAAAGAGTCTTGAGGGGATTTTCTCAGTTGGGCTCCCCTAGAAATCATTTTATACTTATGGTTTTATTATTTAATGTCTATGCATGTTGTTCTAAATTTTGATTTCCATTTCGCATATTAGTAGAGTAGAATTTGTGTATTGGTTTCAGTTTGAAATCTTGAGTAGTTGCAATTTTTATCAAATTTTACATGGTGTCAAAGCCTTGAAATGAAATTAGAACAATTATTTCAAACAAGTTTGTATGTAAAAGTTATTCATCCTACAATCTAACCTACTATATTGATCACCATGATACAAGGGGATGTGATGACTTCCCCTATTATTCATGCATATGCGGAAAGAGACGTGTGGAACTTCAAGAGGACTCTAAAACACAAAAAATAATAAATGTATTAAGTGTTGTGGGAGTCAAATCTTAGCTATTTTTTTATGTTAAATATTGGGTCTCTAGAGGAGTAGGGGTTCCATTCTATGATATGGTTTCTTATTCGAAAGTTGATAAGAGAAACTAGTAGTGGAGGTTAGATATTAGAACAAAGGGGGTTAAGGTTTTTTAACAACCTTATAGGCCACAGGTATCAAGTAACTCCATAGATAATATCTATTCTTTTTCATTTTCATATTTCCATACTATAGAAAAGATAGTAGAGTGGTCTCACATTCTATCTAGGTTTCCTAGGGAAATAGCCATGTCATTGTGCATGCGTGTGTATATTTCTTTCTATTATCTATTTCTCAAATTTCATATATTTCATTAATTTAAAGTAGAAAATTAACTATTAAAGAATACAATACCTAAAGAGAAATTAACGTAACATAGTATAGAATTCAGTAATTTTATCAAATATGTTGTGATAAACTATTCCAATGGAATATCCACAACAATTAATCAAGGGGATCTAGAAAATGCTCAAAAATAAAAGTGCTCAAATTCTCTGGAAACTAGTGCCAAATCATATAGCTCTTCATTATAATTCCAGTGATGCTTGAATTGCCTCAATTTGAAATTGTATAAGTAAGTTATTGCATTTTGAAGTTTTGAGCAAATAGGAAAAAAGTCAACTTGCAGGGTTGACTATCCAGGTATGGATGCTAACATGAAAAACCACGTGGAAGTCTGCACGCTGATGTGGTAAGGTTGATTAGGCTATATGGATGACAAGTAGACCAATTGTGTGAGGGCATGTGGAAGTTGAGTTGGTGGTACATATTAATGAGGTGGTCTAATCATAGGCCACCGTGTGGGAAAATCAGAGGGTGCCACGTGGGCCTATGAGAGGCCGCTAAGTGACTTCTGTTTTGTCACCAAAAATTTGTTAGGTCGACTGACTAGCCTCTGTGGGAATCAAATGCATGACCTCCAACTCACGAAACGACTGCACGAGGAATGGGCCACAAGTTTTTCTTGTTATACATAGTGGAGCAATCCTGTTTATGGTTGACCGGTTTGATAGTTAGCGAGATGACCAAGCTGGCGGGCGTGCCCGACCAACCCATTCATTGGATTTTTGTGTTTAATATGACCGAACCCCAAAGAAATGGGCACATTCAACGAGCAAGCCGTGGTTATATTTTGTTAAAATGGAACTGACGGTGGAGGAGAGAAGGGGGATGGGGAACATGGAACACTACCTATGCCTATGGCCCAAGGCCTTGTGGTTAGCACAAGAACTAGGTGCGGGGATGTTGGTGAGGCCAATGACATGTTAATAATTTTTTTTGTTATATATTAAAAATAACACTAAAATGTATGTTAACTCTGATAGTTTGAACCCACGACCTGCGGGAAAAAAATACAACGTGCCAACATTGGCCCAAAGACTCATTTTGTTGAAATTTTTGCAGAGCCAGAGGAGTACAATGTACAAAAATTATGCAATCAAAAATTTGGAGGGGCATATTTTGCTCAAATTTTAACCTTTTTGAGCTAAAAAATAACCTAGATGGGGGTTTTTGAGTGTTCTGAGCAACATGGAAGTGTCATATTTTTAGTTTTAAGCTTGTAAAATGGTGTAATGAAAATTTTATAATTTTAATGAAGCAATCACCATTGGAAGTTGGACCCAAAGAAGTAGCCCAAGATGGGTGAAATCCTTATCAATTTTCTCTTTTTTTATGTGGCATTTTGTCCTCTTATTAATGTAAAATTTCTAAAAATTAAGTTATGTTTATGTACTTTTCAAATTTTGATCCGTTTCCTAAAAGGACATAGAGAAGCATGAAAATTAAACAATGAAGCCTTCTCTTTCATTTTTAGATCATTTTGGTATCAGAGTATGGTTTTTGTGAAGTTTTAACAAAATTTGCAAGGTTTTTGAATGCTTACAAGGTCTAGATTCTAAGAACAGGAGAAGGAGTAGTTGAAGAACCTAACTCTTAAATTGGATCAAGAAGACCAAATACTCCACAAGTCAAGGCTCATGAAGAAGTACAAGGAAAATAATTGATGACTCGGGATGAAAGAGCTTTCAGAAATGCTTTCTTTGATATGAATGAGATGGTGAAAATGTTGTATAATGAAAGAACAACATATTTACAAGGAGAAAGTTCTAATCAACCAAAAGGTGATGGTGGTGATGGGAGCAAGCCTCCACCTACTCCTCCTCCTTCACCTCCTCCTTCACCTCCTCCTTCACCTCCTTATTCACATAGACCAACTCCTCTAACATATCTAAGTTGACATACTAATTCTCCTTTGGTTAAGCTTGATGCCAAGTTTGAATTGCCACTATATGATGGAGAAGTAAATATTGAAAAGATGGATAATTGGTTTCATCAAATTAAATTTTATTGCAAGATCCAAGAGATTGATGATGATGTCATAAATATCCAACTTGCTTCTCTTTGTTTGGGAGGTGCAACTCTTATTTGTTGGGAAGCCAAAACTCAAGAAGATTTGAATAAAAACAGTAAAATTATCTCTTCTTGGAATAATTTTATAACTGCATCAATGAAGAAATTTTATCCATTAGCTTACATGCAAGAAGAAATAATGGATTGGAAAAATTTTAGACAAGCTAAAGGTCAGAGTGTCCAATTTACACACAAGAATTTAGAAAAAGAGAATTAATATTTGGTGTTGATTGGACCTCACAAGATACTCTTCTTAAAAATATAGGTGGTTTGCATAGTTTTTTGAGACATATTATACTCATTTTTAATCCCACTAATCTAGATGAATTATGTGTTTAGGCTACTCATTTAGAATCAATATGCAATAATATTCCTTAAGATTCCAACAAGAAACCCTTTAAATCTGGAGAAAAAGGAAAGGGGAAAGATAAAGGTAAAGGAAAGAAGAGTGCTAAGTCAAGAAAGAGGGACATATACGTACTTGCAAAAATTGTTCAAAGTATGGCCATGATGAATACTGTTCTTGGAAATTACATGTGGAATTGAGACCAAAGAAGTTTAATAACAAGGGGAAACAAAGACTGATGTTACAAATCAACAAGATATAATACCTAATTCAGGTGATGAAACTAAAATCACAACCATGGGAATGAAAGGTATAGATTCTACCGCAAGTAATAGTTCCTCTAACAAGTCTGTTTAATCTCAAAATGATAAAGAAAGAAGTGGAAATTTTCATATCAAGGTCATTACAAAACATACAAAGGTTGATACAATATTTGATAGTGGATCTCAAGTCAATCTTATTTCTGAAGAAATTTTCATGAAACTTAATTTAGAGACTACACCTCATGTAAAACCATACCCTTTGGGTTGGGTATGTGATGATGCCAAATTGTAAGTGACAAGAAAATGTAAACTCAAATTTTCCATCACTCCTAATTTTATAGATGAGGTTGAGCTTAATGTTGTACCACTTGACATTTATGGTATTGTTTTAGGGAGTCCATATTTATATGACCGAAAATCTATATTTTATTGTCATCAGAACAAGTATTACATGTTCTGTTGGCTCCTTGTGATTTTCAATATTGGCAAGAACAAGTAGTAGGGAACCACATCAAACCACTTTGGAGTCCAAGGACCTAGCTTTCCTGGGCTCAGAGAGGGCTCTCTCTATGTTTATGTTAAATTGATTTATCTTTACGCTTATTATTTCTGATTTTAGGCTAGTTATGAAGTTCTGGGATTGTTTTGTTTTGATTGATTGATTTACTGATTGATTGTAGGTTGAACAGATAGACTGTGAGAAACTTAATCCAATGGGATATGGAGTCATAAAATATTTTGATTGTACATCAACTCTGCAAGGGTTTCCATAGGGCAAGCTAACTATATCAAGTGGATCTTTTTAGTTTAGATGAAATATGAAATGACATCAAGTTGTGAATTGAGTAAAACTAAAGGGAAATTAAGAATCCTTTAACTATACTTCAACAAGAAAAGCCTTTGAGATAACTGTTTAAGAGAAACTAAAGAGTAGGACACCCCTGAATTCTTTGGCTAAACTTTACTAAGAATACCTTAAGACAATGATCCAGCAATCCTAAAGAGGACACCCTTGAATTCTTTAGATATTACTTCCAGACAAAGAAAACATTCAAGATGATAGTTCAGTGAAATTAAAGAGTAGGACACCCCTGAATTCTTTAATCAAACTTCGAAGAAGGCCTTTAAGATAGCATTTTAAGAGAAACTAAAGAGCACAACACCCCTGAATTATTTAGCTAAGATTTACTCAGGAAACCTTTAAGGCAACAAGCTAGGTGGAACTAAAGAGTAGGACACCCCTGAATTATTTAATTAGAACTTGTAGAAGAAAACATAAAGATAATGGAAACAGACAGAGTTAAGGTGCCCAAATAGCATGCCTCAATCTAAAATTTATGTTCTATTATCAAAGAAATTAATGTACAATATGGAAAACCGAGGAGAAACAATGAAAAAGAGGGATAACATCACCATTAACATACCTCAATAATCTTGTGAACATGCTTGTATTACTGATGTCCAAAAAAATTACAATGCTTTAGTGCAATGATCTTTGCAACTCAGAGACTGCTCAAAATCCAGTCTAGCAATCAACCAACTAACCAACCAACCAACCAACAATAATAATGAACAATGCATGCAATATTTAACTGCAATTGAGGAGGTGATCCTAATCTAGGGTTTCAGGCTATAGTTATTATAGAGTAAATGTAATCTTGACCTTTGAGACCATGCAAGGTCCAAGGCAAAGTATATCTAATTGTCTCACTGTAATAATAACTTTTGACTTAACTGCTGAGCTAAATTTTTAGATATTTTTGACTTTTTGGTTTTAAATTTAAATTTTACGATAATTATTGAGCTGTTTAAAATATCTCTGATTGAAAACATTAACTGAGGTAGCTTCCTTTAGAAAAATTAGGTTGTAGGTGGCACATGTGATTTGAGGAAGTAAATTCTGATGTGGCCTTGTCATTCGGATCTGCCTTCTTCGTTTGATTTGCTTTTGATTTGTCATTAAACCTTTAATTTTTCTTTTAAACTCTGATTTGTCCTTTCCTTAATTATGTTTTCTCACTCTGTCCTTTAATATTTTCTTTCTCTTCACTGCCTATGTTGTATTTGTAATTTATTCCTCTCTAACCTTCCCTTATCTGCTTCCTTTGTCTTAACCCTGTCTTTTCACCTTTTATTTCATATTTTAACATTTGAATGTTTTATTTTTGATATTTCTGTGATTTCCTTTCCTCTATATTTTATCTATGTTTTTTATTGGTTTTTGTCTTTCTGTCTTTATCTCTACGCACGGAATACAAAAATCCTTTATTTTTTTTACCCCATCCTTTGATGAAACCTTGTTGTCGTGGGAGTAATTGCATGATTTTTATTGATCACGATCCATTGTTTCCTTTTTATTAATCTTGTGCTCCTAATCCTTTTAAATGAATAATGATTTCTAGATCGTCACCCAAAGAAACTTGATTTTTTAATTCTTGGTCGTTAGAAATGTAAATTATGCATTTTCTTATGCATCGGTCAGCTGCATAATTAAAAATAATTTTTTAATTAAAAACTGGATCTCACAGGGTGGGAGGCAATGGTGGAATGCAGGCCGTCAGGAAAAATCTAGATAGAGTCCGGAAAAATGAAGGTTTTTGGTTTAGCATTTGGCTATGGCCCTCCAAGCCTTTAGAAATGTCGCATGGTTTGACACAGAGATTCGGGGTTTATCGCAGAGCCGCGGGGTTTTGGCATGTTCAAACGGGTTCAACGGTTTTGTTGTAGGTGGGTTGTGGTTTTCACATGCGGCGTAGGCAGTAAGGTGGTTTCTTTTGCGGGGATGCGATAAGAGGTGTGGGCGATGTGTGGTGAGACAGGAAAATGGTAAAACCACCCATATCGCAAACCTCGAAGGTATTATCTCTCGGGCTGTTTCAATTGCAACATGGACGAGGGGCTGTCAGATCTAGTGATGGCAGATCTGAAGGTGATCGGTCTTTAAAAATGGAGTGGCGGGGTAAATGCAGTGGGGCCTGTTGGGGTTCCCATGTTTTGGCCAGATTGGCAAGACCAAAAGATGATACAACTTCAAAACCACTTCAAACCTCAGGATCTATCCCTCCTGGGTCCAGAGAGGGATCTCTCTGTATGAGCAAAGGTTTATGTCTATGAAGCTCAAAGTTTAAGATGTTAGGCTAGTTATAGGCACGGGTTGGTTTGTTTGATTGTTTGTTTTGGTTGTTGGTTATCAGGAAAGAAGGGTTCAATGTAAGACCAGGATGAGAAAAAAGGGATAAGGCAGAGGTGAAACATTCCATGAAATATTCAAAACCATTGGGCAATGGAGTCAGGAAAAGATTTACTTGCTAATCAATAGGCAGGATTTCAATTGGGCTAGTCATATGAAACTTAGGATCTTTCAAGATGATTATGATGTGGAGAGTAAGAGGAGAAGGGATAACACAGATTCAGAGCACAAATTTACAGATCAGGAGGTCGTATAAGGATCCTAGTGGACAGGGCTAACACTAATCCCCAGTGTTCCCAAATCTTTTAACTAAATATATAACAAGAAGTATCTAAGAACTGAATTCATTTAATCCATACATCAGAGAGTAGGAAATATCATCCACTACACTGTTTAAACCAAGTGAAAACATTCCTTAGATAATACATTCAGAAGAGAAACATAAATGGCAAGGAGAGCAGAAACATAGGGTACCTAACAAGGGTAAATCCTATGCCAATATTCTGATGCAAGCCAGTAGAAATGAAATGAAGTGAATGTAAACATAGAGATAGGAAAACATCACCGCTGCTTCAGATTAGGATCCAAAGAAATGTGCTTGTCATGTTAAGTAACAATACCAATCAAGTACAATATTGCCAATAGCTGAATACTCAGTCTGAAAACATATCCTTCAACCTATCTTACAATCTTTACACAGAGACTGTGTCTCAAAAGAAACTACTTGCAGTTCTCTGATAAATATCCACAACCATTACAATGAGTTCTTCATAAATTTATAGCTCCAGAGGAGCAGAGGAGGTAGGTGGAGAACTAAATGCAGTATTAAAATTTTGAAAAGAAAGAGGGCCGAAGCCCATTTTGTACAGATCGTGTGCATTAATCTCTGGTGTTCTCTGGGTGAACGAATGATCCTTTTCAGACTGTGGATTACTCTGATATGACCTCTAATGTGTTCTGGCTGCAGTACTGTGTGGTGCTATTGGGGAATAAACAAAAGATAAAGAAACAATAAAGAAATCTGCCATACTGATGAAGTAAATGCTCTGAAAGTACTGGGGCTATTTCGAGGTAGTAAATATCTCCAGAACACGGCATAGATTGAATACCGCATGGGCAATCTGTCCTTCATGGAGGGAAAAACATTTTGCTGTTGTATAAACCCTTGATATGCATTGATTTCTATGTGTTGTACCTTTGCATGATCTGTGGGATCATTGATCTGGTGCTTTGCCTCCAAACTGCTGTATTAAAACTTAAAACACTCAATGTCGAATGCTGAAATCCTTGATCGTAAGTTGGTTTTCTTCCACATCTTCATAAATGTATCGATTATGCAAGATTCTGGGCTTTAATGGCACGGGATAGAGTCTGTGAAGTTTCAAACTGCGTCCTTCGATGGAATTTATACTGCCGCCACCTTTATTGGCATTTCCCTGCAGTACCAGCTTCAGTTTTGATTATGTCTACTCAATGCGCCGCTTAAAATGATTCCTATGAATCATGGCGGCTTTCCGCCTCTCTGGAAACCCTGCAAAAACATGCAACTTGTTAATAAAACCATGGGGGTGGCTAGACTGATGATGCGGACTGGTTTGATGGCGAAACTATCGTGGATGACCTGAAGTGAGGTGGAAACGATGAAGACTACATTTATAAGGTGGTGCAGAGGAAATGAACGAAAAACCTTCGAATCTCCGACCTTTGAGTGAATATGTAAGACCGGGGGGGGGGGGGGCGACAGTACGGTGAGGCACGTGGAGGTGACGTGGTGGAACCGGTTGACAGCGGAATAGTCAACAGTGGGGAGAAGACCAATCTGGACCATCAGATCCCAAAGGAGATCGACAGTGGGAAACACAGCGAAGGACGACGAACAGTGGGCCAGGGGAACGGTGGTCGTGGGTTAAATCACGAGCATCTCGGTGGAGCGATAGTCGTTAGATGGGCTGCTCTAGATCCAACGACTCTCAATGATATCGCACGGCGTCCTGAGTCAAAAATTAATGCGCGATGGAGGGCAGTTTTAGGGCCGTACGCGGGGACATGCGACAGAAGGTATATGGAATCACTGGGCAATGAGGAAAAACAGCCCGACCCCCATTAGCGGTGCAATGAAAACCAGGTTGTTTCTGAATAGTGCGCGTGAGCGGGGTCCACAGGTAGATAAAATCCGAACCATTAGATCTATGGGGAACAGACCGTCAAGATGCAAGGATCGATGATGGATGGTTTTAATGGTGGTTGCTGTGGGGGCGGTGATCGTCATCCGTCCCGCTCACATCAACAGTTATAACTACTCCTGATAACTCGTTGAGATAAGCACCTTTGTGGACTGGTAGGTGGTTCTAGCGCTATGATCACGTGGATGGAAAGGTGTGGGGGACAGCAGAAGAGGGGCTAGGCTTGATATAACGTCCGAAAGTGGTTTTTTTAACCCTTTTTAGTGCATTTGAGAGCCCAAGGAGGGTAACGGTAGGGTAAAAGAGGGGGATTTAGGAATGATCAAGGGAGTAGGGATGTTTTAGAGGGGATTTCTGAGATAGAAAGGGGAACTAGGGGAATTAGGGGGAAGAAAGGGGACTTCGAGGAGAGGAAAAATGGGGTGAAAATGAAGAAATTTGCAAGGGATAAAAAGCAGGATAAAATCTTTAGGAGCCTGATTTTTGGTTAGAAAGGCATAAAACTTGGAAAGGCTGCAAGGATGATGTGTTTACAAAGGAAATCCATTCCTTACAGGCTTATGAAACAAATTAGCCCCTTGCTTTCTTGTCAAGAAATTTATAAGGGGCTAACAGTGGCTCCACATGGGGATGGCTTCTTCTTGAAGGAGTCAAGAATTCAAAAATTGAACTTTGGAGTAGGCCAGATGCCTGCTGCTTGGCACATCCATTTGTTTCTTTGATTAGCTGCCACAATATGTAGACATTACATCAGCAGAAAAACTTTCCTCAACAATCTACCTACCCATACTACAATCCTAGCATTTTTTCTTCTTCTAGGGTGAATTTGAGCTAGCGGACCCTTTACATCATTTATTTTTATAAAAAAGAAAATAAACCTATTCTAAATCTACACTTTTTACTCCATGAGACCATATTACGCAGTTGGTCTCATATGTTTCTCTACCTAGTCTAATGTCTGCTGGGATTAAACTGTCTAGCATATTTCTTCTCTACATTCTAAGACAGGAAATTGAAAAACAGTCAAGCCAGGATTAGACTGTCTGACTTGTTGTGGGTCCAAGGCATAAAGACAGTTGCACCTGGAAAAAATTCGTAGAAAAATGAAAACAAAACTGTGAAGGCTTGGGATCTGAAACTTGAAACATCCTTCTTTCCCTTTGTGACTCAAGATTTGAGCATGTTAGAGCTGATTCTTCTTTCTTCTTTGCTGGTCCAGATTTTGGGCATGTTAGGACCAGCTGCTTTACTTGCTTTGGCTCAGGTTTTGAGCTTATTAGAGCCAATCTTTTGCACATCAGAGGTTCATGTTTTAAGGATGTTTGAACCTTTTCCTTTCCTCCATTTTTTGAAACATTTCATCCCTTTCTTTGAAAATAAAAACTGCAATGGTATGTACAATGGAAATGGAGACTGGAAATTAAATTAGCAGAAATAATGTTTGAGCATCTTGCCATTGACAGGACCCCCAAACTGCTCAGTGCCATCTAATTAGGAAGAAAGCATTGGGACCTACAGTGGCCTGGATGAGATATGGACCTTGCCACAAACTGTCAAATTTGTTGTGCTTTCCTTTATCCTCTCTTCTCGAATCCCACTTCAAAACCTTATCTCCAACTTTGAAATCGACAGCTTTGGTTCTTTTGTTAAACAATCTCTTTATATTTTCCTGAACCTTTACTGCTCTATTGTAAACCTCTTCCCTTGTTTGCTGGAGATGGATTGTTTTGTTTATCCTCCTCACCATGCTATCTTCTTTTGTTTGGATTTCCTGGATCAGTTTGATCACTGGTATTCCAAGGATGGTAGGGAATACTGCTTCTGCTCCATAGACAAGCTGAAATGGTGACATGCCAATGGAATTTTTTGTTGTAAGCCTGTCAGCCCATAAAGCATGTAGTAACTTGTTATGCCATGATTTTTTGTTCTCTTCCAACAGCTTTTTGATGATGATCACCAGGCTCTTGTTTTATGATTCAGCTAATCCATTGCCTTGAGGGTAATAGGCAGTTGAATGACCGAGTGCTATTTGGTACCTGTGACAAAAATCAACCATCTTTTTGGATCCGAAAGCAGTAGAATTATCAGTGATTATTTTCCTTGGGCAGCCAAAACAAGAGAGGATGTGACTTTCTAAGAAAATAATGAAGACTGAGTCTGTGGCATTCGTAGTGGGCACGGCCTCTATCCACTTAGTGAAATAATCTGTGGCTGTTAGGATCCATTTGTGTTGAGCAGAAGAAGTAGGGTGAATCTCCCCTATGAAATTTAGGCCCCACTGCAGAAAGGGACCTTCAACAAGATGGGTTGTACGGGTAAAGGGAGGATTTTTCTCTTGCCCTCAAAGATCTGACATTTGTGGCAGGCAACTATCAATTTATGAACATCATTGAAGAGTGTGGGCCAATAATAGCCAGCTCTGAGTATTTTTTTAGCAGTGGCTTTCCAACTCAGGTGGCCTCCACATTCTCCAGCGTGTAATTCTTGTTTAACACTCTCTGCCTCATTTTCAGGCAAACATTTAAGCAATAGGCCATTAGGATTCTTCCAGTATAAGTTTTCATTTAAAATGCATTCCTGGCTTTTAGCTTTAGAAATCTGGCCTTGGTCTTTGATAATCCGGGAGGGGCATTGAGGTGTGTAAGCACATACAGAATGTCGGAATACCAAGGAGAGCTCTGAAATTTTTCCTCAACAGTGAGATCAGGCAATTCTTGTTGCTCATCCAAGGTATTTATCATGCTAATTTCTAGGGCTTGTAGGTTGGATTCAGCCATTAACTTAGCTAAGCCCTGAACTTTAATGAGTTTGGTGGGTTTTATCTCAAGGTCATACTCTAAGATCACGACTATCCATTTGCCCCTTTTCCCATCTGGGTCTTGGGACAATATATCTTTGACTATGCTATTGGGCACATAAGCTACAGTGTGGGAATGCAATATGTACACCCTGAAGTCTTTCAAGGCCTTAATCAGAGCATAGGCCTGTTTCTCCATGATATTGTATTTCAAGGGTGCATCTCTGAGTGCTTTGCTAAAGAAGGCAATTGGTGTTCCATTCCCTCTGTGTTTTTCTGCAGCAAGACTGCAGTCGCTGTATGCTCAGAGGCGAACGAAAAGATCAAGAAATATTTGGAGAAATATGGGCTGAATAGGATGGGAGCTTGGGTAAGTGCAAGCTTCACTGATTCAAAAGATTGTATAGCTCCCACAGTCCATTTAACTCCTGCACCTTTCTTCAGCATGTTAGTGATGTTCCTAAGGTGTTCAGCCAGATTTGGAATAAACCTCCTAAGGAAGTTAATCTTCCCAATGAACGACTGTAATTCCTTGATGTTTCTGGGGTGTGTGATCTGTAGTATTCCCTCAACTCGCTGTGGGTCTATCCTGATTCCCTCCTCGGATATAATGTGGCCAAGAAGTTTACCTTCTTGTAGCCCAAAGACAGTATTTTTAGGGTTCAGGGACAGACCAAACCTTCTACATTTTTCAAATACTTTTCTCAGATGTTTCAGGTGTTCTTCTTCGGTCTTGGAAAAGACTGTTATGTCATCTAAATAGATAACAATGAAGTGCCCTATCTCATTTGAAAAGGCTATGTCCATTGCTCTTTGGAAGGTGGCTCCAGCGTTCATCAATCCGAAAGGCATATTCACATACATGAAGGTACCCCATGGAGTGGTAAAAGCTGTTTTGAGTTGGTCTTCTGGGATTACCAAGACTTGGTTATATCCGGAGAAACCATATAGCAGGGAAATCCTCTTAGAACCTACTACCTTCTAAAGAATATGTTCCATTTTAGGCAAAGGGTAATTGTCCTTGAGTGAGGCTCTATTAAGATTCCTAAAGTCTATACACAATTTGATTTCCCCTGTTTTCTTCCTCACAGCCACTAAGTTTTATACCCAATCAGAGAACCTTACAGGCACAATTATACCTGCTTCATACATTTTCTTAATCTCCTTCTCTACTGCAGGCAATTATTTAGGATTGATTCTGCGAAGTTTTTTCCTAAACGGCTTCTGATTTTCTTTCAAGGGTATCTTATGCTGAATGATATTTGTGTCATAGGCCTTGAAGTCCTCATAGCTCCATGCAAACACATCAATGAATTCCTTGAAAAGGTCAATGTATTTCTTCTTCATGTCTACAGGTAAAGACTTAGCCAGTTTAATCATTTTGGGTTTATCTTTAGTGCCTATGTCGCATTCTTCCACATTAGAGTCTGCATGCTCTATAGTGGGCTTCTTTGCCACATCATCAAAGTCAAAGAGTTCCTCTAAGGGCGCCAGGCCTTTGAGTATATTCTTATCCTTGGCCTGCAGCATCTCTACCTCTTTACTATCTGCATTTTCACATTTGTAGTTTGAGTTTCCAGTTTGTTCATCTAAAGAATTTAGTTCTATGTTACAAGGTGTTTCTTCCTCATTCGAGGATTCATCACTTAGGAAACTACTGTCAGGTTGGGAGTCTGAATCAGAAAATTCAAACTCGTTTCTGCCTACCAGAAAATCTTCGATCTGTTTATCACCTTCAAAAACCTGCCAGTATTTTTCGTTGTCTGGCACAACAGGTTTGAATTTGGTCTGAATGATGATCTGTTGGTCACTGGGAGTCTTGGGGTAGGAACTGGCTAGCCAAGCTAATCTGTTTGCAATGACATTTTGAATCCTAGGGACGAACACCAGTTTATATTCAACAAATTTTTTCAATATGTCCTCAGCGTCGTTCCTATACGCCCTCAACCTAGGATGCTTGGCTGTGTATTCTCCGTTCACCTTTTTAATAACTAACTCTGAGTCTCCCCTTACGGTTATCCTACGGGCTCCCTTTTTCTTCAACATATTTAGACCCAGGATTAGAGCCTCGTATTCAGCGACATTATTTGTGCATTTGAAATATAGACTACAGGCGTGGCTCTCAGCGTAGTCAATTTTTGTATTGTGTAACCATACCCCTGCCCCTGCAGTCCTTTTAGTACAGGACCTGTCAAATCTAATTTCCCATAAGGGGTTATCCTCATGACTATCATTGTTTTCTCCCTTACAGCTGGGTTCGCCATTGTGTTGTGTTGTAGGGTCTTTACTAGGTTGTGGATCGCTTTGTTCTTCGTGGAATGTATGAGGCTCCAGGATCTGGCTCGATGGATTTTCACGTGCTGTCTCTTGTTCACTCGGGGTTAGGTATCCACCACATATCCTACAGGTTTCATTGTGGTTTTCTTCTTCGTTGTCCTCTAAATCCAGAGTAGCCATTATGTTAAAATCCATGGCCTCTGCCTCTCCGCTTGTATCTCTGTTTTGGGACTCTGACCATTCTAAAGATTCATCATTACAGAAGATGAAGGAGTCAAGGTCTATATGAACATAATAAATAGGTGAATTTTCTGGTTTATCGGGGCTACTGACTAGGAATTTCATCTGTGTCTCCCTATACAGTTTTTTAAGTTGGCCAAAGATTGGGATTGTGGCATATGAGCCATCCATCTACATTGTACCCTGCAGCTTGGCTCCCCATGATCTTGATAGTAGCATGCCATACTTGGGTGGCACATCTGCCACCACAACGTCCATGACCATGCATTTAGCCGGGATTTGAGTTAAGCTCACACACAAGTCTTTGATCAGGCCTAGGCATTTTACCCTACTAGAGTTGAAAGAGTATAAGTCTTTGTAGGGTCTGGTTATTTCTAGACCTAGTATTTCCATAACTACCTTAGGCATTAGGTTGTGAGATGCTCCAGAATCATGCATCGCATTATGCAGGATCTTATCATGAATGTTAAGACTGATATAGAAAGGTGGAACTACCCCTTCCTGAAACTTCCCCTCTATCTTAGGTAAAAATAGGAGGGCAGGTTGATCATCATTCAAATTAACAGAGTCACCATTCTCGCTAAGGTTCAAAGCCTTCAAAATTTGGCCTTTGTATACATCCTGAGTGGCTAGCACAGAAAGTGGGACAGAGATTTTAATTCTCGCAATCTCACTTTCCAAATTGAAAGAGGACTGACTCTTTGGCATACTCATATCTGTTCTATTTGCCACTGCTTTAGCGACTGAATTAGTGGGCTGATTCTCATTATGTACAGTTTTTGTGACAGTTTTATCAGGAGCACTAACTGCAGTGCTAGTGCTGCTAGTTGGTTTACCTTGTGTATTAGTGTTTTGGTTGTCTTTTTCTCTATTTTTTCCAGAACTCTTAGCTGCTGATTTGTTGGTTTCAGCAGTTGCTTCAGAATTTTTCTCAGGCCTCTTTTTTATGGTAGTCTCAGAAGCTCTGGGTTTGGCAGTTTCTTGACTCTTTTTGCTTCTAAGTTCATACTGTTCTCTGACCTGCATCATGGCATTTTCAAATCCTAATCTGTAATCTTCAGATTCCAACCACTCCTCCTCCCAACCAGAGGGTGAAGGCTGGTCTTCTTCTGAGTAACAGTTATGGATTGAATCTTCTGTTTCAAACATATTAATTGTGTTTTCCTTAGAATCTTCTATGATTCCCTCATCTTAATCAAGAAAATTCTCTTGGAATGGGGGAATAACTTGTTGATCTGATTCTTTTTTTCTGTTGGGAGCGTTATTGTTTCTTCTAAAGTTTTGGTTCTGGTTCTTGTTCTGATTGCTAACGGTGACAACCATCCTTTCCATCATTTGTTGTAACCTTTCCACATTTTTAGACAGCTTATCATAATTTTGGTCAGATGTGGAGGCTACGTTGTCATCTCTGTATGTTACCCTTCTCTCAGATTTCAGTCTTACTCTTTTTTCAATCAGATTGGCTTCTATATTCACTGCTCCTTTTTGCATGTCCTCGAATGTGTTGTATTCCTTATCCCTAAGCTCATAGGCCATGTCAGCATCAAAGCCTTCAGGATATTTTTCTAGGGCCATGCCTTGTGGAGGTTTCATATGTGGAGGGAGGGCATTATAAATGCTGTTGAACCTCATTGTGTAATCGTGGACACTCTCTCCTACGTTTCTCTTAAGGGTCATGTATTTTGCTAGGAGTTGGCAAGGATTTGCCCTAGTTTCCAATTTGTGTATGAAAGTCTGGTATAAACCCGGAAGATCATTGATGCTACCTAGAGGTAGACCGTTAAACCATTTCTTCACATCACCCCCTAAGCTTTGGGCAAAGATTCTCATTTTGACTGTATCATCATCAATTTCTATGTAGTCAAAAGAATCCTCCATATTATCTACATGATGCTGGGCTGTGATGGACTCTTTCGCAGTGAAGTGAGGGATCTTTGACTGATAATCATTCGGTAAGGGTACTAGAGGTTGAGGTAAAACCAGAGGTGCATACCAGGCTACCATGATGATGTTTTGATGGGCCAAAGGGGCTTGGACAGCAGGTATATGGATGACCAGGATGTTATGACTAGCAGAGGATTGATGAGCAGACCTAGGGTGACTGAGCCCCAATTTTTGTATGAAATGCGAATTAGGAGGTGTAGATGGAGGGGTCTGTCTTTTCCCAAGGTGTCTACCACCTTGTTGTGGTGAATCAGGAAACTCAGGGTCTGGCTGGTCTAAGCTACTGAATGACCTAGTTCTGGATAAGCTGTTAGGTAGGTCTAGGTCAAGGCGAAAGTGTGATAGAGTTGTAAGATATTTTGGTGAAGAATTAGCTCTATAGATGTGACCGGAAACGGTTGATATTTTAAGTGTAGGAGCTCCCTTGAGGATGCTCTTGAGGTTATCAACTATTTCAGGTGGGTCTGGGTTAGGGTAAGCTCTTGTATGAATGGTTCTAGAAGCCAGAATGTTGTCTCTGACCAAGCAGCTTAACCCTACTTGTTACTTCTGTTGTGGTTGATGTTGTTATGGGGGTTGGTCTCCCAATGGAGTCTAATGTGAACCAAGATAATCAGCAGGCCTACTGATCACCAGTGGAGTCTTTGAAACGTTTATGGAATATTGGAGTCACCAGGTGGGGGATTAGGAAGTTTTTGGAGGGTACACTGTCCACCACAGTGCTCTTGAGATGTCCCTTTTCGAGGATACCTTCAAAACACAGCAAACTCTAACCAGAGATTGACCTGGAGGGAATTTACCAGATATCTCACCCCTGAAAGAGTGTGAGATCCAGAGGCTACCTGGCCCTTTCCAGACTCTGTCCAAGAGTATGGGAAAACAAAACAAATGGTGTAGAGGTTGATGTAAGGATAAGACTGTTTAACTGCCAACCTGACCAGAGATTTTAGTTCTTATGAATTCTTAAGAATGTTTAAGGTGTAATGCACTCAGTTCCCCAGCGGAGTCGCCATTATGTTGGGGTTCCCATGTTTTGGCTAGATTGGCAAGACCAAAAGATAAGACAACATCAAAACCACTTCAAACCTCAGGATCTAGCCCTCCTGGGTCCAGAGAGGGATCTCTCTATATGAGCAAAGTTTTATGTCTATGAAGCTCAAAGTTTAAGATGTTAGGCTAGTTATAGGTACGGGTTGGTTTTTTTGATTGTTTGTTTTGGTTGTTGGTTATCAGGAAAGAAGGGTTCAATGTAAGACCAGGATGAGAAAAAAGGGATAAGGCAGAGGTGATACATTCCAGGAAATATTCAAAACCATTGGGCAATGGAGTCAGGAAAATATTTACTTGTTAATCAATAGGCAAGCTTTCAATTGGGCTAGTCATCTGAAACTTAGGATCTTTCAAGATGATTATGATGTGGAGAGTAAGAGGAGAAGAGATAACACAGATTCAGAGCAGAAAGTTACAGATCAGCAGGTCGTACAAGGATCCTAGTGGACAGGGCTAGCACTAATCCCTAGTGTTCCCAAATCTTCCAACTAAATCTATAACAAGAAGTATCTAAGAATTGAATTCATTTAATCCATACATCAGAGAGCATGAAATATCATCCACTACACTGGTTAAACCAAGTGAAAAAATTCCTTAGATAATACATTCATAAGAGAAACATAAATGGCAAGGAGAGAAGAAACATAAGGTACCTAACAAGGGTAAATCCTATGCCAATATTCTGATGCAGGCCAGTAGAAATGAAATGAAGTGAATGTAAACATAGAGATAGGAAAACATCACCGCTGCTTCAGATTAGGATCCAAAGAAATGTGCTTGTCATATTAAGTAACAATACCAATCAAGTACAATATTGCCAATAGCTGAATACTCAGTCTGAAAACATATCCTTCAACCTATCTTACAATCTTTACAAAGAGACTGTGTCTCAAAATAAACTACTTGCAGTTCTCTGATAACTAATCAAAAAACATTACAATTAGTTCTTCATGAATTTATAGCTCCGGAGGAGCAGAGGAGGTAGGTGGAGAACTAAATGTAGTATTAAACTTCTGAAAAGAAAGAGGGCCGAAGCCCATTCTGTACAGATCCTGTGCATTAATCTCTGGTGTTCTCTGGGTGAACGAATGATCCTTTTCAAACTGCGGATTACTCTGATATGACCTCTGATGTGTTCTGTCTGCAGTACTGTGTGGTGCTATTGGGGAATAAACAAAAGATAAAGAAACGATAAAGAAATCTACCATATTGATGAAGTAAATGCTCTGAAAGTATTGGGGTTGTTTCGGGGTAGGAAATATCTCCAGAACACGGCATAGATTGAATACTGCATGGGCACTCTATCCTTCATGGAGTGAAAAAAATTATGCTGCTGCATAAACCCCTGATATGCATTGATTTCTGCGTGCTGTACCTTTGCATGTTCTGTGGGATCATTGATCTAGTGCTTTGCCTCCAAAATGTTGCATTAAAACTTAAAACACTCAATTCTGAATGCTGAAATCCTTGATCGTAAGTTGGTTTTCCTCCACGGCTTCATAAATGTCTCGATTCTGAAAGATTTTGGGCTTTAATGGTGCGGGATAGAGTCTGCGAAGTTTCAAACTTCGTCCTTCGATGGAATTTATACTGCCGCCACCTTTCTTGAAATTTCCCTGCAATACCAGCTTCAGTTTTAATTCTGCCTGCTCAATGCGCCGCTTACAATGATTCCTATGAATCATGGCGGCTTTCTGCCTCTCTGGAAACCCTGCAAAAACACGCAACTTTTTAAGAAAACCATGGGGGTGGCTAGACTGATGATGCAGACTGGTTTGATGGCGAAACTATCGTGGATGACCTGAAGTGAGGTGGAAATGATGAAGACTACAGTCAGAAGGTGGTGCGGAGGAAATGAATGAAAAACCTTCGAATCATTATTTGTTAAATATGTGTAATGAGGGGGGAGCGACGGTGCACGGTGAGGCACGTGGAGGTGACGTGGTGGAACCGGTTGACAACGGAATAGTCAATAGTGGGGAGAAGACCAATCTGGACCGTCAGATCTCACGGGAGATTGACGGTGGGAAACACAGCAGAGGACGAAGAACAGTGGGCCAGGGGTACGGTGGCCGTGGGTAAATCACGAGCATCTCGGTGGAGCGACAGCCGTTAGATGGGCTGCTCCAGATCCAATGGTTCTCAACGATATCGCGCGGCGTCCTGAGTCGAAAATTAATGCGCGATGGAGGGCGGTTTTGGGGCCGTACGCGGGGACACGCAGCAGAAGGTATATTGAATTGCTGGGCAATGAGGAAAAATCGCTCGACCCCAATTAGCGGTGCGATGAAAACTAGGTTGTTTCTGAATAGTGCGCGCGGGTGGGGTCCACAGGCGGATAAAATCCGAACCGTTAGATTTGCGGGGAACGGACGGTCAAGATGCGAGGATCAGTGATGGATGGTTTTAACGGTGGTTGCTGTGGGGGCATCGATCGCCATCCGTCCCGCTCAGATCAACGGTTATAACTACTCCCGATAACCCGCTGAGATAAGCGCATTTGTGGACTGGTAGGTGGTTCCAGTGCTATGATCACGTGGAAGGAAAGGTGTGGGGGCTAGCAGAAGAAGGGCTAGGCTTGATATAACGTCCGAAAGTGGTTTTTTTAACCCTTTTTAGTGCATTTGAGAGCCCAAGGAGGGTAACGGTAGGGGAAAAGACGGGGATTTAGGAATGATCAAGGGAGTAGGGATGTTTTAGAGGGGATTTCTGAGATAGAAAGGGGACTTCGAGGAGAGGAAAAATGGGGTGAAAATGAAGAAATTTGCAAGGGTATAAAAAGCAGAATAAAATCTTTAGGAACCTGATTTTTGGTCAGCAAGGCATAAAACTTGGAAAGGCTGCAAGGATGATGTGTTTACAAAGGAAATACATTCCTTACAGGCTTATGAAACAAATTAGCCCCTTGCTTGCTTGTCAAGAAATTTATAAGGGGCTAACAGGGCCGATGTTTGAACGAAGTGGGGGGGGGGGGGTTAAAATAACAAAGTGGGGTGTTTGTACTGTGGGACCCGGGGAAGTTTTAAAGAAAAGGCGCTTTAATCATAAGGCAATGCCATGGTTATATGGGTGCGGGGATAAAGGTGTAGAGCGGGGGTTTTAAACATATAAGGGGTGTCAGGGGGTTTAATATAACAAATTTGGGTCTTTTTAAATAAACAGAGCTTATTCACAAAGAATGGGTCCCAAATGAAATTAAGTTTATTTTAACAATGTAAAAAATGGGTTTTTTACAATGTTTTGATGGCAGAAGGGGAATGAATGAAGGGGAGAGGATTTTATCAATGCGAGTGGGGTTTTGGGTAGGGAAAGAGGTGAGAATGAGGGTTTTAGAGTCAAACATGGAATTCCAGAGTAAGGGAGTGATCTGAATAGGTAAAATGGTTAAATGGAAAATAACGAAGGCAATGAAATTTTTGAAAATAAATGATAGTCAGGGAATGTTATTTTTAGCAGACAATAGAAAATCCATAGTCATTTAGTCATATTGTAGAATACAGGAGACTAACATGTTCAAATATGGAGTTGAGTATATTGTTAGAGCACATGGAAAAAAGATGATCTTATCTCTTTTTAGTGTAAGACAAATGAAAAGGCTTGTGAATGCTAGTAAGAATTTTGTTTTGTTAACGATAAAATCTAAAGATACTGTTGAAACTAAAGATTTCTAGGGATGTGATTCTAAACTCAAGTATGAATTGGTTGAAGTTGTTAATATTTATGACAAGATGTTTCAAGAACCTAAAGGGTTACCTCCAAAAAGAGGAATCCAACATGAGATACAATTGCAGCAGGATGCACCACTTTCGAATATTGGCATGTAGATAATATCAACCATGGAGAACATAGAGATCAAGAAGAAAATCCAATAGCTGCTTGACAAAGGGGTCATGAGACCTAGTAAATCTGCTTGTGGGTCTCCTATTGTTTTGGTTCCAAAAAAATATGGTACATGGAACATGTGTGTGGATTTTTTAGATTTTAACAAGATCATGGTAAATAATAGTTATCCTCTTCCTTGCATTGATGATTTTCTAGATCAATTAAAGGATCTTGTTTATTTTACTAAGTTAGAATTGAGAATCAATTATCATTAGATAAGGATTGCTGAAGATGATTTTTGGAAAACTAATTTTAAGACAAAACAAGGATTGTTTAAATGGTTAGTTATTCTGTTTGAGCTTTGCAATGCACCTGCTACATTCATGAGAGTTATTAATGATATATTGGGACCATTCCTTGATGAATTTGTCATAGGCTACTTAGATGATATTTTTTTTTTAGTAAGACTTGTGAAGAGCATGTCAAACATGTAAAGCAAGTTTTAGATGCCTTGAAAAAGGAAAATTTTTATTTGAAGATGTCTAAATGTTAATTTGGGAAAACCTTTTTGGTTTATTTATGTCATATTGTAGGAGGTGGGGAATTGAAAATTGATCCCTCCAATGTTGAAGTCATTGTGAATTGGCCTAAACCAAATAATGTAGTAGAAGTTAAGATATTTTTGGGAGAAACCCAATATTGGAGAAAATTTATTGCTAACTTCTCATCTATTGCAACACCATTACATGCTTTGATAAGTGTGAAGTAGCCATTTGAAATTCAAGCAGCTATTTGAAATTCAAACCGATGAAAGAGAATATGATATGGGTGCAGTGCTGATGCAACATGGTAAGCGAATATGTTATCATTCAAAGACCTTTTCTAGTGTATTAATTAACTATCTAACCTATGATAAAGAGTTATATGCTTTGGTACAAAATGTGAATAAATGGAAACATTATTTTATGGGTAAAGAAACGATTATTACCATCAACCTTTACAATATCTTCAATCACAAACCAAGGTACAACAAACTAGGAATTTCAGATGGATGGGATTTCTACAACAGTTTCATTTGGTCATCAGGTATAAGAAAGATATTTACAACAAAGTTGTAGATATGTTATCAAGGCTTATTGTTAATGCATTTGTCATTCTTAAGCATAAATCAATCATGCATGGAAGTTATAATGAACAATATGCTAAAGATGAAAAATTTAAAGATGTTTATGCAACTTTGAGTCAAGGAAATCATGTTGAAGAGTTGGATTATCATGTCCATAACAAGTTGTATGATTTTGGAAAGTTGTGTATTCTACATGGTGAAGGAGTTAATGTCATAAGGGAAGTCCATACTTATCTTATTGCTTGTCACTTTGGTGTAGGAAAAACAATTACTCAACTGCATAGGTATTATTATTGGTCTCATATGAATGAAACTATATCAAGATATGTAAAAGGATGTTCTATGTTTGCTACTAGTAAGCCAAGTAATAGGAAATCGAGTTTGTACACTCCACTTCCTATCCCTTCTCGTCCTTGGGAAATTGTTTCTATGGATTTTGTAGGGGGATTGCTTATGTATAGAAGAGGTCATGATTATTTGTATGTTTTAGTGGATCGTTTCAACATAATGTGTGCATTGATGCCTTATAAGTCACAGATCACAACTGAAAAAACTGAACATATGTTCTTCCAAAATTTTTGGGTTCACTTTGGATTACTTGTATTGTTTCTGATCAAGATCCTTGATTTATCGGGAAGTTTTGATTAAGTTTATGGGAACTCATGGAAATAAATTTAAAGAAGAGCACAACATTTCATCCACAAACCAACGATCAGACTAAGGTAGTGAAAAAAATAGTAGTGCATCTCCTTCGTGGATATTGTGGCAAGCATCCCAAACTTTGGGATAACCATTTGCATTACACCCAACATTTGGGTTATTTTCTAAAGTCTCCTTTGCATTTTATCTTTCACAATGATATTGCACTAGATGGACATAGTGATGTGGACAAAGCCAAACATTTCATTGAAAAAATCCAATTAGTGTATAAAAGGGTAAAAGACCAATTGGAGAAAGGCCAAGCCAAGTACAAGGAAAGACACGATAAGCATAGGTTTGATCATGATTTCTAAATGGGAGATCAAGTTTGGTTATACATCAGCAAAAAAAAATTACAAGGTGAATGTAAAAATCTCAAACTAATAAGATATGGTCCTTTCAAAATCTTGGAGAAAAATGGGAACAACACTTTCCAATTAGATTTTCCATCCTATGACATTCAACTAATTAAACAATGTTGGAGTTATCACAACGGAAAACATTAAACAACTAACACACACAACAGAAAACCAAACATAAAGACAAAATATATTTTAACGTGTTCACCCAACCAATCCTCTGGCTACGTCCATCTAACAGTATCGTGCAATCCCATTAATCAATCATATAACACACACAGAAGCTTTCTCATCAGCTCAGCCTTCCTCACTACACATTCCTCCTTATGCACACTTGCCTCTACGGGCTTACATTTTATAGCTGGAAATGGCAACAAACTCATAAATTCTCTCACAACAAATATAGGATGCATTAACTCCTCATCAGAAATTGATGGAGTCAATTCAGCAACAAATCCTATTGTTGTCACCTACATGATATTTTCCTCCAGATTTAATTAAAAATAAGAAATAAAATCTCAACAATCTCCACCTTGACAACAATTAGCCTGATACCCTGTTTCATTATTATTTTTATCTTTTCTGCAAGCCAAGAGAAGCCAGACACCATCGTAGCTTCTCTAACAAAACCGGTTTCGTGAACATGTCTGCACAGTTTTCCTTTGTATGCACCTTTTCAAGAGAGACTCCCCTTTCAGTGATAACCTATCTTACAAAATGGTACTTGATAGGTATATGCTTTGATTTACTATGATAGGCCGGATTCTTAGCCAAATGAATTGCACTTTGAATATCACAAAATAACTTAATGTTGTCCTGTAACCTACCAAACTCACCAAACAAACCTTTCAACCAAACTGCTTCTTTGCAAGCATGTGAAGCAGCTATGTATTCTGCTTCTGTAGTGGATAAAGCAACAATGTTCAGTAGCTTTGACATCCAGCTAATAGCTCCACCTGCAAGAGTAAAGACATACCCTGAAGTTGACCTTCTCTTATCCAAATCACCTGCAAAATCGGAATCAACATATCCACAAACATATTCACTGCTACTGTTATAAGTGATACAATAATCACTTGTGCCTCTCAGATACCGAAGCACCCATTTCACTGCTGACCAGTGCTCTTTTCCTGAATTTTCCATATACCTGCTGACAACCCCAACTGCATGTGAAATATCTGGTCGAGTACAAACCATCGCATACATCAAACAACCTACTACATTGGCATATGGAATTCGAGACATATATTCCTTTTCGTCATTAGTGTTAGGACATAAACTTGAAGAAAGCTTAAAATGGGAAGCAAAAGGGACTGAAACAGGCTTCACATTGTTCATACCAAACCTCAAGAGTATCTTCTCAATATACTTTTGTTGTGATAGCCACAGCTTACCATTGCTCCTGTCTCTGAAAATCTCCATGCCCAAAATCTGTCTTGCTGCTCCTAGATCTTTCATATCAAACGCCCTAGCCATCTGAGCCTTTAACTTGTTGATCTATGTTATGCTTTTGCTTGCTAAAATCATATCGTCAACATACAACACTAAGATAATGAACATGCCATTACTTAAATTCTTAAAGTAAACACAATGATCATATTCACTTCTTATATAATTTTGACTCATCATGAAAGAATCAAATTTCTTGTACCATTGTCGAGGCGACTGCTTCAGACCATGCAATGATTTCTTGAGCCTGCAGACAAATTTCTTGTTGCGATTTTGAACAAACCCTTCCGGTTGTTCCATGTAAATCTCCTCATCTAAATCTCCATGTAAAAATGCAGTTTTAACATCTAGTTGTTGTAATTCTAAATCAAGTAAAGAAACTAATGCTAACACAATCCGAATTGAAACAATTTTCACAACTGGTGAAAAAATCTCATGAAAGTCAACGCCTGCTTTCTGAGAAAAACCTTTTGCGACCAGCCTCGCTTTGTACCTGTCTTTTGTATCATCAATACCCTTCTTCAATTTGTAAACCCACTTACATCCCACAGTTTTTCTGTCTTTAGGAAGTTCTGCCAGATCCCATGTGGCATTATTCGCTAACGCCTTCATCTCGTCCTTCATAGCCTCTTTCCACTTACCACTGTTTGAACCTTCTATAGCTTCCTGATAGCACAAAGGTTCATCATCGTTAGCAGTTAAAGAAACTGAAGTAACATAATCATCATACCTTTTAGGAAGTCGTCTGATTCTCGTAGACCTCCTTAAAGATGTTTCTGGTACTTCCACAATTTGCTGATTATTATCTGTAGGAACTTCTTCATGATCAACATCTGAAACACGTTCATGATCTGCATCTGAAACTTGTTCATGATCTGAATCTGAAACTTGTTCATCTAGACTATCATCAGTATTTGAACTGGTTTCAAACTGAATGTGTTGAAGCTGAGGTACATTATCCTGTTTCAATTTATCATCTACATCTAGATTTTCAAGTGAGGATTCATTAAATTTAACATCTCTATTAATGATGATCTTGTGAGTAGTAGGATCCCACAACCTGTATCCCTTAGTTCCATCACCATATCCAACAAAGATATATCTTTTTTATTTAGGATCTAATTTAGAACGCTGATGTTTCGGAACTAGAGCATATGCATCACAACCAAAAACTTTCAGTTTAGAATAATCACATGGATAACCTTTCCATACCTCTTGAGGAATTTTGCATCCTATCGCAGTTGATGGTGATCGATTTACCAAGTAACAAGTTGTAGAAACCGCTTCTGTCCACAATTCCTTCTGCAAATTGGCATTACTAAGCATACTCCTTGCTCTCTCTAAAAGAGTCATGTTCATGCGTTCAACAACTCCGTTTTGCTGAGGAGTATATACAGTGGTTTTATGTCTTTCGATCCCAGCGTCCTTGCAATAATTATCAAATTCCTTTGAAGTGAACTCACCACCATTGTCAGTTCTTAAACATTTAATGGTTCTTCCAGTGATGTTTTCAACTAATGCTCTAAACTGTTTGAAAACTGTGAACACATCAGACTTCTTCTTTAACATGTAGACCCACACTTTTCTAGAGGAATCATCAATAAAAGATACAAAATATGACGATCCTCCATATGAGGTTGTAGGAGATGGACCCCAAACATCAGAATGGATATAATCAAGAATTCCCTTACTAGTATGTTTTCCAGTTTTAAACTTCTGCTTGCTTTGTTTCCCAAACAAACAATGTTTGCAGAAATCTAACTTAGAATATTTTAAACTAGGAAGTAACTTACGATCAGACAAAATTTTTAATCCTCTTTCGCTCATATGGCCCAACCTTTGATGCCATAAACGAATAGAATTACTGTCGTTTTCAGATACTGTAGAAGCATGATCTGACTCTGTTCTTCCTTCTAACTGAAAAAGATTTCCAACCTTCTTTGCTTTCATTACTAGTAAAATTCCTTTATAAACTTTCATTACTCCACCTTGAATAAAGGTTTTATATCCATTAGTGTCTAGTACTCCTAGTGAAATGAGGTTTTTTCTTAGTTCAGGTACGTGTCTTACATCGGTTAGAATTTTATTTGTCCCATCAAACATTTTAATATGGACGCTTCCAATTCCCACAATATTACATGAGGCATCATTTCCCATATAAACCACCCCATCATTGATTGATTTATAAGTTTTAAACCACTCTCTATGAATGCACATGTGATTTGACGCACTAGAATCTAACAGCCAATGTTGATCATGATTAGACAAACCAACTGATAACACTTCATCACTCATACCTGAAATCGATGCCGAACCTGTATCTGTCGTGTTTTCTTCTTTCTTCTCTATCGAAGAGTCTCCTTTGGATGTTTGCTGTCTCTTCCAACAGTCCTTCTTCAAATGTCCTGATTTGCCACAAAACCAGCACTTTACCTTACTCTTCTTCCCTTTCGATTTTGAACGCGAGTTGTTGTGCTTACTGAAGCGTCTTTCTTTGGAACGACCTCTAACCATCATTGCTTCTGATGTAGAGGTTTCTGAATTTGACCTCTTCCTTGTTTCTTCGGACAACAAAGCTCCAACAACATCATCAAATTCAAGGGTTTCTGATGAACTAAGACTTATAGAAGTAACAAAATGATCCCATGACTCGGGAAACGAGCATAATAAAGTTACAGCTTTATCTTCTGATTCAAATTTTACTTCTATACTTTCTAACTGCACCAGGAGAGTATTAAAGGTATTCAGATGATCAGCTATTGTCGTACCTTCTTTCATGCGCAAGCTGTACAACTGTCGCTTCAGAAGAATCCTATTGGTTAAGGATTTTGTCATGTACAGCTTTTCAAGCTTTGACCACAAATCAACAGCAGTTTTCTCTGACACGATGTTAAACAAAACATCATCCGCCAAACATAGTCGAATGCCGCTCAGTGCTCTTTCATCCAAGTCCATCCATTCATTATCGTTCATGGTGTAAGTCTATTTGGATTTTCCCAACAGCGCCTTCGCCACGCCTTGTTGCACAAGTAGATCATACATCTTCACCTTCCAGATCTCGAAGTTGTTTTTGCCATTAAACTTCTCGATCTCAAAACGGGCACTTTGTGTTTTTGCCATTTTTAGTAGCTCGTGTCACAAACTCCAATTTCAGAAAGAATTAGTTTTGATAAAAAAAAAAACCTTTGCCTTAAAAAAAAATGTCCTTCTTCCTTATAGAACGTCTTTCCTCCCTTAATACCATGTGCAAATGGTAATTAATACAAATTACCAATCATTTTTTTTTTTAAAACCCCATACCATATGCAAATGGCATTAATATTACAAATCGATTTAAAACACTTTTACAAAAAACCAATAAAGTTCACCTTATAAATCGATATATATAAATCGATTTAAAAACATTTAAATATTGTATATCGATTTTGTTTTTAATATAATCGATTTGTTTTTTTGTTTTTTGTTTTAAAACTTCAAATCGATAGAAAATATTACATATCGATTCTTGAAATAATTCAAATCGATATAACAGAAATACAAATCGATATATAAAAAATAAAACAACTCGATCTATGTTTTAAATATAAAGTGAAACAAACCGCCATTCCGTGTCATCGATGCCTCTCCAATACACCATCCACTTGTCAAAGCCGCCATGCTCCGTCAAGTCAAATTCCCACGCGGACAGGCCGATACAGGTTGTATGAATTAACTTGCATAAGACGAAGTTCTCTGCGCTCATCAAGAACTGGCCTTACGGCCTCTCAACAGGCCACGGCGCACGGCGTCGGCTTCACCACGGTGCACGGCCTCTCAACAGGCCACGGCGCACGACGTCGGCTTCACCAGTCCAAAAAACAAATAACAGTTCAACGCTGTAACAATTCAACGCTATAGGCTCACGACCTCATGGCTTTTTACGCAGCAGACCCAACGCAGTTACCAGCTCAACAACATAAGCTCCGATACCAAGTGTTGGAGTTATCACAGCGGAAATTATATATTATAAAAATTCTTAATTTATAAATAAACTCCGTTTCAATACCATAATTTATCAATATTACATATCAAAAAAATTAATTTATTTTATCGATATTACAACCTCAAATCTACCTAAATGATAATGAAATCAAAACTGAAATCCTACCATCCACATTCACATAGCTAATAATTAATAATTGTAAAATCCAGTTATAAAATACACATACCTCCACATAATTAAATTAAGACATAATTATGGAGCAAACTTTTATATTACCCAAAAAGAACTTTACAAATTCGTGTTTAACGACTCACAAGTCAACTGAGTGTTCCTTAATGACGAATACGGGAATAGCCGCATCACGAGACTGAGTGTTTTTTAATAACGAATACGGGCATCACCACTACTACTATCGCATGAGGATGATGACAGCTGCCTTCACTCTAACTGAAGTGCCTTGTGACAAATCTCAACTATATTGACATCGTTAACCATGTTTTGCAGCGAGAGCTTAACAAGTGGATCATACTCATCTACCATGTCGCTTCCAAGAAAATCTCCAAAAACCTCAACACCATCGTTTCTTCTAATTCCACGGCCGCATTCTTTAAATAGTGTCGCTGCAATGTTTATACCCAATTCCAAATGAGATGACCACATGTATTTAAAACCCGCAAGGACAAGTTTTACCATTCGGACAATTACTCCTCTCGTATCCGAATTTTGTAGCTTCTGCTTGCAGTCTGCGACAAAATCTTCTCCCTCATAACACGTAGCTGAAGTGAGTATGGAATTAGTTAACCAGAGCCCTCGGTTAAGTGCTATGCTTATCAGATTTATACTTTTCTCCTCTTCATCATCTTCATGGCGGCTGGCAGTGATACATGCAGAAATGGGCTTTGCACGATTACCTATAGCTGCAGCATGCATGTCTTGGAAACGGGAAACGCAAATATTTACTACCGTGCCAATAACGTCAACGTAATCGGACTCGTCGACGCAAATTTTCTTGTTTCTGATCCACGCACATTTAAGGATTGCCATTCCGTTGTAAAGGTCTTCATTCGATATATCCCTAACATTCTCGCGCCCCAACATATAGAGAGAAATTTGAACTACACAAGAGCAGAGAATCTCTTTGCAATCAATGCCGCAGTCGTAAAACATCCGTCGATAAATTCTGAGAACCATACTGTGAATTTTCAGATGATCGCATCCATTAACAAGATCAGTCAGAATGTGTACTAACGCCCATACACATCCTTTAGGGAATATCGGCAATTCGCTCCCTCTGAGACCGAGGACATCCACAATCCGGGCCACTTCTTTGCACACTTCCTTGGCATCATCACACAAATAGTAGTACTCACGGCAGAGATGAAATAGCCGCTCTTCTAGTACTTGTGAAAAGTATGAGTACCCTCTTATAAAAAAAAACAGCTCCCTATTTTCTTTACTGTACTGGCAATATAGACGCACAAGATTAAATCTCTGCCACAAGACCTTCCAATATGGGTGGAGAGTTCCCTTGATATGATGCTCGTTTACTAGACATTGATAATCTAAAATCAATTGATTCAACAGATTTTTCATCTCTATTTCGCTCAGGATTTTAGTATAATCGGGAATGACCTCTAGCCTCTCTAGCGTTTGCGTTGGGGTTGTGTTGTGGACTATGTATTGTTGCATCCGTTGCCTCAGCTCAGACTGAGGAATTGCATGGGTAATATGGAAGGGCTGACGGGTGAATGGGTTAACGGCATCGTGCTTGGCATCCCAAATAGTCTCCAACGTCCTGCGGTTGTAAAGCACCTGAGCATGGTCATCCGTAAGGGGTAGACGAAGTGGATCATAAGCAAATTCTTGAACCAATACATCAACGTACTCCTCGGGGATACTATTACTCTCGGAACCCATTTTGGAACTTGCTCGAGTGATATTTGTTTGTGATTTTTCCTCCTTAAAGCTATCTTAAATACGCAATATATGGCGCCGTAGTTCAGTAAAGTCGGCTTGCAGACGGGATACCTCGAACTTACCAATGAACAACAAAATTGTCATGGGTGTTATAATAAGGAATGGTCAATCCGAAAGCTCTTTCGAACAACTGAAAGTCTAATTACAGTCCCTCCATAGAACCAGATGGACCCAAATAAATTTAGGAGGATGGGTAGAATTCAAAAGGAGCATCGAGTTTGCTAAAAACAAAATATTTATTCACGTACCTGTTATGAAACTGATAAAACTTATAGGCAGATACACTATTGAAGCAACTGGAAACACTTATGGGTATCACAACTTCTAGTGATTAAATAGATTCTATAATAGATTAATAATATTTTGGAATGATTAAAAATTAACTATTTTTACAAGAATTTTCTAAAAATATCCATATTATATTAAAAATATAGAAAAAACAAAATATGTTTATTTATAATTTATATGAATTTTTAAAATATTTAGATCAATGCTGTCTAAAATATTAATAATTATAATATTATTCTTCGATGGGGATGAGAAACATAGTAATCAACCCAATGCATGGATGATAATGCTAGACACTTGTCCGACGATGCGGGACAGACATCCTCGTTCTCAGGACTTCGAGTCTGAGTCGTGCGACCGAGTCATAGCGGGCGCGTCCATGTGCGACGGGTGCCCGTGTTGAGGCGATTCGGGTGGAGTGCGCATGGTTGGGGCGACTTGGAGTGGCATTTGGTTAAGTGCGACGGGTGGGCACACACATAACTGGCGCGTTGTGTTGGGCAGGCGTCCACCCCTTGTGATAACGAACACGATGGGTGAGTGCAGGCGAGTCATTAGGCGAGGGCGTGCTAGGCGACCTGATTTGGGCGCCCAGGGAGGAGAAGCACCTGTTGGGTGATTTAATGTTGAGTTAAATCCCTGTCATTTAATTTGTCAACCCAAGGTTTTGTATACTGGCGAGGTATACCTGTACTATATGTACTAGTGGTTATTTATTAGAATAGATTAATATAATGCAATTAAAACTAACTACAAAGTTAATTAAATCAATCCATTCCAAACCAAACACAAAGAAATTGAAATCACACTTGCATAAAGAAAATCACACTTGCGTGAAAATTGAAATCACACTTGCATAAATGAAAATCATACCATACTTGCATAATTGAAAGCACACCACACTTATATAAATGAAATGCTGAATTGAAATCACGCTTGCATAAATGAAAACCAATGTTGCTCACACTGAAAGTTGTACTCCTTAGATAGAGTTGGATGCACAGACGATTGGGCCATCTTCATCATGAAGCCTTGAAATTCATGCAACAAATATCTACTGGACTTCCAATGGGAACAATTGCTCAGTTAGATCAGTGCAAGGGTTGCACCATGGGGAAGTATGTAAAGTCCACCTTTCATGAAAAGGAGAACTGTGCTCCGGTGATCCTAGAGAAAGTTCACACAGACGTGTGTGGACCATTTTTGCTTGTTTCAACAAAAAAACACAGGTATTATGTTATTTTTGTTGATGAATTTTCTCGTCAATGTTGGATCTTCTTCATGCAGAAGAAGGATCAAACATTCTCAAAGTTCTGTGAGTTTAAGGCATTGGTTGAGAAAGAGTCAGGGAAGCAAGTGAAGGCTCTACAGAGCGATAATGGTGGAGAATACATCTCGAACGAATTCAAATACTTCTGTAGCAAAGAAGGAATTCGAAGAGAACTCATAGCGCCTCATAACCCACTATAAAATTGGGGTCGCGGAGAGGAAGAACAGAACGATCATTAGTGATGCACGAGCAACGCTGCATGATCAGGGCCTACCAATGAATTTGTGGGTGGAAGCATGCAACACTGCAGTTTACGTACAAAACCATTGTCCTCATAGAGTACTTTGCATGAGTACACCTGAAGAAGCTTTTACTGGTAAGAAACGAGATGTTTCTCACTTTAAGATTTTTGGCTCATCTGTTTATGTGCATGTGACCAAGAACGCCAAGAAGAAGCTGGAGCTGACTGTTGAAGTTGGGATATTTGTGGGGTACATAGAAACAACTCATAATTATCATGTGTATTTTCCAAACAGTCGAATGACTATGGTGCGACGGGATATAAAATTCAATGAGGAGAAAGTCATGAAGTTGTCGCTTGAGAAGGAGCTAGAATTACATGTAGAGGAGGAACTTTTGGTTCCCAAAGATGAGTCTCTAGATGTGGATCAGCTACAGGAGGAGGTTCATGGAGTGGAGGATTCCACTCACGCAGAGCCAAACATTAGAACTGGCAGAAGGCGTACCATAGAAGCTGAGAGGTTGAAACTTGATGCGGCACAGAATGTAGGAGTCTCTACTTCACAGCGCAGACATAGACAGTCTCCTAACCGATTCACTAGATACATGGATCTCATGAGAAAATGTATTGTGACTGAGCCATCTTCCTTTCAGGAAGTAGTACAGGATCCCACATGAGTAGATGCAATGGTGGAGGAGTATGACTCCATTGTCAGAAACAGTGCTTGGGAAATTGTTCCAAGGCTGATTGATAAATCAGTGGTAGGTTCGAGATGGATCTACAAGGTAAAGCAAGTTGCTGATGGGAGTGTTCAGAAATACAAGGCTAGATTTGTGGCCCGGGGCTTCTCATAGATAGAGGGGATTGATGATGAAGAAACCTTTGCACCTTGTTAAGGACCTATAAATATAGGATTCATAATTTTGAATTGACTAATGATAGTATTGTAAATATGTACATACTTTGCCTTCTGCAAGTTGTATTCCCATAATTGTAAAAAAAATAAAAATAAAAAAAAAAAGCAAAATTAAAGAGGGTAAAAGTCCTAAAAGAAAGATCAAAGGACTTAGAAAAAATAAGATACCCCAAAGAAAAAAGATGAATAAAACATGAAAGTGTGCAAGTCTAAATGCCACTACTTTTTACTTTTGCAGTTGATTATGGCAGAGTGTCAATAAATTCCATAATCTATGATGAGTTGAACTGTTCAATCTTGACATATCATGTTTCAATTTATTTGTTTTAGATAGAAAATAAAGGATTGTCAGATAGTTTAATCTGGGTCCTTGGATGAAATAAGTTAGAATTAGATAGTTTTACTGCTTTCAAAATAATTTTTTTTTTAAAGGTTGCTAGCTCAAATGCACCTGCATAAATGGAAGAAAAAATGTTAGATTAAAGAATGGGTAGGTAGAAGAAGGTGGGAAAAGCATTGTAAATATCTTTCACCAGGCTACAATAACTAATTTCTCTTTCCCTATAGATATTGGACATTCTAAACTATCAGCCAAAGAGGCTCAGAGCATTTCTCTGATTTCTGTTGGGACCAGACCCAAGGCTTAATGACTGGCTAGTTGAAGGTGTTAAATTTCTATATTAATCCCAAATTTTCATCATCTACCACTCATACATTCATCACCCTGCAATTTCATAAGTAAAGACTCCATTTTTACTTAATGATGCTTAAACCCCATTTGATTAACTTCCTACATCTCATGAAGCATAAAAACCCTCAAAAAACATTATATACTAAGCAAAAGTGATTAAGTTATGATAATGAAGCTTTGCTTTAAATTTTTCACTTGCCTTAGTTATGTTTATGTGTTTTGAGTATTCATTTTCCCTTTAGTCATATTAACACCTAAATTATTTATTAAATCCTTATAAAAAGTCCTAGTCCTATTAATATAATTCCTTTTCTATTAATTATCCCAAAAACCCCTTATTATAAGCTTTTTATGTCAAAGTTATTACACACATGTTTAAACTAAAACCCGAAAATATCCCTTTGACATAAAAACTATCAATAATGAAATATCCCGATCCCCCTATAGTTATTTAGCCTAATTGGTTTAAGATAACTATATAATAAAATACAAAGGAAAAGTCTTCGGAATGTGATGTATCAAATGAAAAATAAATAAATAAACCTTTACCGATGCTTTATGTATTTTGTTTTTTAACCAAAGTTTAAATATATCACACCTTTGCGTAATACATTAACCCTCCCCCATACATTCTACCCTATATATAAACTCTTTATATATATATAAATCCAGCTCCCTCACATTCATCCGCAACCATCTAATCACCCTAATCCTCCTAATCCAACTCTCTTAATTCAATGCGATGAAAAGGCCTCATGCCCCACCATTTCCCGTCGCATTAAAATATGACCGTAGATCTTCACTTATTAGATCAACGACTTACAATGAATCTCGGGTCCCACCTTTCCCATCCCTGCAGCTTAAAGGCTAATCTGGATTGTTCGCATCATCTGAATAGATCTAACGATGCGCGTTCCATATCGCGCTCCGTAAGTAATCGGACGATGTTTGTCAAAAATCACACGATAAAAGTAGTTTTCCTAAACCACCGATTGCTACGTTTCTAAATTTTATTCGATTGCATTCCAAATGCTCAAAACTACTTACCGTCCCAAATCAACGTGAAAACCACTAGTTGTTTTCCCATTCAAAGATAATTCTGCCTCCCGCCATTGATTGAGACCTGAAATAAATGATACACATAATGATAAACAATGAAGGTTTAAACCTTAGTTTTTCACCATTTTATGTATTATTTTCTCCTTTCCTGTTAAGAAATACGCCTAGACTCTATGAACAAAATTTAAACCTTTGCTAGCCAATTTCTCCCCTTGAAGCATAATTTCACCACAGTGATTGCATTTAAAGGACTCTTGACGCTTTCATCTGAACCAACAGATCCAATATAAAGCTGAAGTCACCAAGAACCCTTCTCGACTGTTAGAACACCTATAAATCAGGTATTTTCCTAAATTGAACCAACAAATTTCACCAATTGACTATTAAAACAGATCAATTAAGCTACAGAGACCTGAATTTCCAGTTTAGTATGCCCAAACCTTGAAAAAACAGGGCAAACCCTTGCAAATTTTTCTCAGAATTTTCCATTTACATAAACTCTGTTTTAAAGTAATTCCGGTCCTTAAAAGACATTTTCCTTGGTTCAAAAGAGTTAAAAGTGCACAAAAATCCAAAAATCCTTTTGTTCAGTCCTTTGCACCCAGGAAACCTGTGTTTTCTACCTTAAAACCCTTGCTCCGATTCTTAGGTTCCAAAATTTGTCCCGGATTTTCTCAATTACCCTCTGAGTCAAAATTAACTATAGAAAACAGTTTAATCTTGCTTAGTTATCACCAGAAATGACAAAGAATCAAGTTACACCCAAATCTGGAGGTCCCAAAGCCCAAAAATATGTCTCAGCCAAGCTTCCAAAGCCAGAATCATCAAAGATTAATAAGCCTACTCCTTCTTTAACAACTGATTCAACTGAAGTTGTCAGACCTCTTCAACCACCTGTTTCTACTAAAGAAAGTAGTCCTTTAACATATTCGGATTACAATATTGCTGATGCAGCAGTAGAATTTAATTTGCTTGATATTCGTAACTGGAGTTATGACAAATTTCTGGATAAAAACAAAAATGATATACCTATTTGGGAGTCTAATTTGCCCAAGTATGTTGTACCTATTACTCATCCAGCTCAAGGCCTAGTCAGATTGTGTCAATTACATTATGTTCCCGACCAGAGGTCTATTATGAACAAAGATAGAGAAATTTTGTTTTCCATCACAGCAAAATCCATTAACGAAATGCTTCAGTTGAATTTTGATCCAAGAGTAGTGCCCCTATCCATTGAAGATTTGACTCGGTTGTACCTAGATTTGGATTACCCTAGGAGGTTTATGATTCTTCAAAACTTCATGCCTACTCATGTTGATTTCCCAAAAGTGAATCCATCCTATTCCACCTCTGATTTTCCTGAATCTTCCAGACAAGTAATTTCAATGCTATCCTTTATCTTAGGATATTTAATGATGAGTTCACTGATGTCTCTATACTAGGATTCCTTTCTACATTGTCCCCTGGGCAACCTCCTGCGATGGTATTTGATTTTGCTAGATTCATTGCTGACAGTATACATTATCAGTTGACCAAATTGCCTAGTGAGGGAGTGTTTAGATATTCATCATATCTATTCCATCTTTTTCTACTTTTCCAAGCAGAACAGTTCCCAGTGGCTTTAAAAAAGATGAATGTAGAGGGCCAGCCTCTGTCAGTAATATTCTGGACATCATTACTCAGTAAAATAAGAAATGAATTCAATTACAAAGATTTCACAGATTCGTTTGTCAGGCCAGCCATGAATTTACTATATAAAACAGAACAACCCAGGGTCAGTGATGAAATGAAAAGGATATTATAGTTGTATGAAAAAAGCCAAGTAGGGGATTAGTACTTATATAAAGGACATACAAAATTAAGGATATTTGGAGCAAATTATCTCCCATATAAGTTGCCCAAATTTCTAACTATCAGAATCTTTGCATGGAATATCTAAGGCAAGTATTAAATGTAGATGTGGTAAACTTCATGGCTTCTAAGAAAAAGACCCAATTCAAGCTGAAGAACCAAATTGGCCCATTCATAGTCAATAATAGGGATGCATTAAAGGAGATAGCAAATAAATTGTCAGAGTATAAGTTCCAAGAAATTTTTTACTGGAATTATGATCCTAAAGGCATTTTGAATAGTATAAGGCTTAAATGTAAATTGACTCCTTTCATCCATGAGCCTAAACCCCAAATTGAGAAATCTGAAAATCAAATAGAGTGGGTGGAAAATACATTGGTGACCCTACTTCTGATGCAGCAACAGTGATAAACACAGATAATTCACAGTCTATAGTGGTCAACCAACAGGTAGAAACTTCAAACAAAAGTACTAGGAATGAAGAAGGCTATTTAGCAGAGACCATTGCAGAAAACAAATTCAAGATTATTTACAACAAAAGGGCAAAAATTACTGTTGTTGAGAAAGAAAATACTATTGAAATAAATGATACAGATGATTAGCAGATAGATAATGATGAAGCCACTGTAATTGTAAATGAGACTCTAGTAGAAATTCAGAAGGAGTAGGTTTCAACATAGGAAAAGGGCAGAGAAATGGTTGAAAAATAGGTAAATATAGAAGTTCCCTCCTCCTCCAAAACAGTAGAGGGAAAAGATATTGATATCCAGGAGAAATACAAACAGATTAAGGAAAGAAATGAAGAGATCAAAAGAGAAGTTTATTCTCAATTTTTGAAAGAAAAACCAGGAGACAAAGACATACTTTTGATAGCTTTTGACTATTCAACAAATAAAATGATTATGTCTTTTCTCTAGACAATGGTTACAGACCCAAAATCAGTTGCAGATTACAGGAAAACATAGCTTGAAGTAGATGCAGACACCATACATGAACTTGATCAAATAGAGTTTCATAGAAGTACTTCAGAAATTCTCTATTCTAAGGTGGTAAACAAAATTGTAAGTGCAACTAGATTGCAAAACACTTTGTTAAACTTGCAGGATCAAATGAAGTTAGATAAAGCCTCATTACATGCGAAGGATCTAAGGATCAAATCCTTAGAAGACTTGGTGCTACAAATTGGAGTGGATCCTTCAAACATTCAGGTTGCTCAAGCATTAATAAAACAAAAGAATGAAGACATTGCTGCCCTGAGGAAGCAATTAAAACTCCCACCAAATGAACATCCTCAAGCAAAGGAAATCCTACAAGAGAAAACAGAAAAGGATGAGATGATGCAGTCAGTGCTAAAAATGATTGCTCAAGTTAAAGAAATGGAGAATCAAATAGAGACCCTTATGAAAGAAAATGAAGCCTTAAGAAAAGAAGATGTGCAGTCTACTCCCACTGTTATTCCTATAGTTGGCACAAATGTCCCTTCCACAGTGGTAGAGAATTTAGACCCAAAATTTCCACTCGCAACTGCAGTTTCAATGCAATCTATAGACACTTCTGCCACAGGATCATCCACCACTCAGGTACATCAAACAGGTGAAGCAGATGACATAGTAAAGGCCATGGAGGAGATTTCCCTAAAGAATAATGAGATAATCAATTTGAAAAGCACCATTCAAACTCTTGAGACATCAAATAGAAATGCATTGATTGCATTTAAGGGACATGAACAAAGAGAAAACAGACTTCAAGAGCAGGTAAAGGTTTTGTAGCAAGAGGTCAATCTCAGTGAATAGGTATCCTTCATCAAGAACTAACTTTGGAATAACATAATCCAAGGCATACATTTACAGTGGCCTTCAATTAAAATCATTTATGAGCAAAGAGATCTACTTAAGGCAGCACAGGTGGAAATTCAGAAAAAAAGAAGAAGAACTGGCTAACAAACCATCTCAAGCTTTGAATCTTATTACATTTTAAACAGCAAAAACAAAGAAGAGATTGAATAATTGAGAATCCAAGACAGGACCGAAACAATTCTACAAATCAAAAAGGTCCTAAATAAAAGGAATATAATGAAAAATTTGGAGGAAAAGTGCAAAACCATGGAGTTGTGAATAACAAAGTTTTTGGCACAATACACAATATTGAAAAAATCAGGCCTCCCAGACATTCACGGATTTGATGAAAACTAATGGTTTAGACATATTATGACAAGAAGATCAGAGCATATGCTAAACAACAGGTAAATAAGCCTCTGCCACAAGGTTCCCCAACTGAAAAAGTTATATTAGAGTACTTTGAGAACTTATTTTTTCTATAGAATGAAATCAAAAATATTTTCATTATCAAACCAAATTTCTCAAAGTATACTGATGCTGATGAAAGTTTCCGAAAGTTGAAAAGTATAAAAATACCAAGTGATCAGCAATGGCAGGAATTCACAGATTTATTATAACAACATTGGAGCAGAACAACAGAAAATTGATAGTTTTACCACAGTGAAAATTTCCTTTTTATAGCTGTTAAAAGGGTAAATATTGCAGTGAAAGTGTATCAGATTAATAAGCAGAGTCAAAAGTATCCGAGAAGAAAATCAATCAGAAATTTTTACTATTGTAATTTTTCTATCTTACAGTAGTGAAAGTAATAAAGAAGCAACGTAAGAAAGTATCAAGAGGAAAAACTGAGTTAAAGAATGAAAAGTGAAAGAGTATCAGTTAAGCAATCCATGAACAAATATCTTCCAAATATGCCAGCAAGCATAAACAACAATGAAACAATAATTTTTTTTAGATAGATTAGTTCTATTTTTTCTAGATAAGAGGACAACTTGCTAAGTTGTTAAGCAGCTAGCCCTCTTAGTGTGTTAAGATATTTTATTTTCCTAGAGTTATTCCTAGACTTCTCTAGGATATTTTGTAATAAACATATTTTATAAATACTTCAGTTTATGAAGTGTTTAGTGTGGAATAAAATTGTTGAGATTATTATAGATATTTTTGCTGGTACTTTGGAGGCTCATGTGTTGATTTCATAGCAGCAGACTAGACAAACAGCCAACTCGACTTCATAACTCAGGATTATTGTGATAAGATAATGAGTAAAGTGATTTATTACTGTCATTGTTTCCTCTTCTGAAGTTCCATTCAATTTCATATATGTTATTCTATCCAAATGATTAATTAGGAATATTATTTCAGGATAAGTGTGAAAAACTCCCTGTCTTAACTATTTGGTCATTTCAGTATTTTCTGCTGATTTCAGGACTTAGGAATTCTTAATTGCTCCTAGTCCCGTTTGACCTCTGCCTCCTTCCCCTTATTTCTGGATCAAAGGATCCTTTACTGCGCTTTATCCTGAAAGCAAGCCATCTCATCAAATCAAACTATTCAAATCTCTGAGGGTTATCTACCTTGCCCTGAGTACATTAGCATCCCTTTGGCCTTGCCTTCTAGTTTTTCTTGCTAAAACTTGACTCCATAGCCCAATGGACTAGTAGATCCCTCTTTAATTTATCTCCAAGTAATCTTATTTCCCACCAAACTTTCAAACAAAAACCAATCGCCCAATCATACCTAGCCTGAAATACCAAACAAAACAAAGTTAAATCTTAAAGAGAGAGCCCTCTCTGGAATTTAGGAAGGCTAGATCCTAGATTTCCAAAGTCTGTTTGTGGTTACCCCTAGTTTTCTTAAAATTGAAAAAATCCAAAAGAGCCCACAATCTTTAGAAATTAATAGGGTGATAACATACTTGTGACCATACTAGGGAACTAACCAATTTCCAGTTTTAAATTTAAACTTGAAGGAATATTTTTAAATCTATCTTCTCTACTTTAAGATTAACTTTAAAAGGTTGTGGGTATTTCATAAATAGATAGTCTAGCTTCTAGTAAAACCTACTATACCAGGTCCAACCCAGATCCTAAGCCTGTAGTAATAGTAGATAACCCAGAACAGATTGGAAAAAAATAAAAAGAAAAAACAGATTGTTAGTTTAGAAACTGAAGTGCCCTTTAGAAAAGCTAATTCCTTACCCAAAGAATTAGTGAGCTTATCTGATATTGATTTTGATTTCAAGTTTGAAAATTCATTGTTTAGAAATAAATCTGAAACTGATTTAAAGGAAACTGTCATAGATCCTGTTTTTACTTCTTTTGTGAATGAAAAACATAACCTTATTTCAACATCAATAAAATCAGAAAAATCTGAAATTCAAAGTCCAGTAGAAAGGGTTAATGTTACATGAATTAAATATGTCGATGAAGCTATTAAATTAGCCAATTTTTTTGTCTCAATTTAAGCCTCCAGTTTCTCAATTATACACCACAGTTTTTCCAGTAGCTGATTCAACTCTGTACGCTGCCACTTCAGTTTTAGACTCCACTGTCAGTTCACCCACAAAACCTTTCAGTCTTGAGTTGCCTTTGCAGCCTAGGATCATATATTCATCATACCCTCAAGCCACTGCAAGTTCATCCACATAACCATTTATTCCTAAGTTGCCTTTGCCACCTAGGATAGTTTTTCCATCATTCATTTAGCCCATTGCATCCACCAATTTTATAAGCACTACATTTTTTCCATCTAGTTCCATACATATATCAACATATTTTCCAAGTTCTTCAAATCCAGCTTTCAGCACATCAGCTGTCATATCCAGCACTGCTCCTATAGTCACTGTTATACCTCCTAGTTCAGGAAAACTTCAAATCATGGATGCAAGATATGCCCCTCTGGTCTTACCCCAAAACCTCCATGATATGCCCCAAAATTACCAAAAGGATATCTAATTATTTGATAATTTTTCACAAATTACTGCACAACAACATATCACCAGAATGATTGATTTTTGTGAAATTTATGAGATAGATGAATCTGATGTCCGAATGAGGTTGTTTGCTCAAAGTTTAACTGGAGAAGTAAAAACATGGTTTAGAAATTTAGGTGCTGGTAGCATAGCAGATTTAGCTGCATTTCATAGAGAATTTCTTAATAAATGGGAAAAGAAAAAGAATCCCCTACAAATTTTATCTGAGTTTGATGCTGTAAAAAGAGTTCCCAATGAGTCTGTTCATGATTACTGCACCAAATATAATAGTGTTTATAATGCCATCCCTGTTGATCTTAAACCTACCCCCTATTCAGTGCTTCTTAAATTTCCTGATGGATTTGATCTAGATATGACATACCAATTAAGAGAAAGAAATGCTGAAACATTAGAACAGATGCAACTAGATGTTGTTGGTGTAGAAATTATCCTAGCCAAAAAAGCTAGACTTAGAAATGAAAGGAGAGTCACAATTAAAGAAGAGACTTCAAAATTAGATGGTAAATTTGATTATTTTGCTAAAACTTTAGAAAGAGTAGTTGAGAGATTAGACAACATTGAGAAAAAACCATAATGGGATAGCCAACCCCAAATCAGAAATCCCAACTACAGAAAAAACAACAATCCTGGAAAGGGTAAAGAACCTTCTCCAGATCAAAACATTAGGCCCCCATTCTAAGAGAACTATGATGAAAGTTCTCAAAACAATGTTGAGGATGTGGAAGACATCAACATTGTAATGGGGATAGATGAAGAAAACACTATTTTCCTCACTCAGGAGGATCAAGAACTCTTTGAGCTTCAACAGTTCAAAGTAGAATCTGGTGAATCTTTTGACTATAAGCAAGGTTATGACTTTGCAATCAATTAAATTCGCAGCCATTATAACCTTAGGAGCAAGAAAAAAAATGAGCCTTCTACAAAAAACAATGCTCCACTTCAATAAAATCAGAACAAAAAGAATGTAGAGGCTCCCAAAACAAATTTTTTACAGATTATTCCAAGAGAAAACAAACAAAATTCAAACCCACCTAGTCCTAAAAAACAGCCTAGTCCAAATATTTTTGATATCACTGATGAGGTGGCTCAATCCTCCAAAGATGCCCAAAAGGCTAATAGTGCAAAGACCACTAATTCAGCAAAAACAACAGTTTCTGATCCAAAGAAAAATCCAGCTGACTCTAGACCATCAAATCCTAAATCTTCTGCTAAAAATTCCAGATCTGATAAAGCCTCTGCTACCACTCAAACTGTTCATGAAAAAATAACTAAAGATAACAGAAATCAAGAAACTCAAACAGAAGATAAAAGAACAAATCAAGCTATAAAATTAAAAATGCTGACTCTCAAGAAAAATCCACTCAGTTAACAATCACAAAAGATGAACTTCTGCAGATTAGTAAATCTCAACCAGCATTCAACATTCAAGCTGAAATATCCAAGTTACAAATACTAATTCCTTTAACAGAATTGGTAAAGAATTACTTGTATAAATCAACAATCAATGAAACTTTAAACATGCATGATGGTGAGGATTCAATTAATCTAAATGATGATCGGCTTGAATTAATTTTTGGTCCTGATGTGAATGGTACACATGATGATGGATCAATCCCTCATTTTTACATTAGTCTTACTATTCACGATCAGATATTAGACAATGCAATGTTAGACTCAGGAGCTTCCCACAACTTAATGCCAAAAGCTATTATGGAAACTCTGAATCTATAAATAACTAGGCCATATAAAGACTTGTTCTCATTTGATTCCTCTAAAGTTAAATGCATTGGATTAATAAAAGATTTTTGTGTCAATTTAGTTCAATACCCAGGTAAAAGTATGATCATGGATATTGTAGTAGCTGATATCCCACCAAAGTATGGTATGCTTCTTTCTCGCTCATGGGGAGAAAAGTTGCAGGGATCTTTACAACTAGACATGATTTTTGCTACTATCACAATATTTGGACAACCCAAGAAACTTTACAGAGAAACTCTAATGAAATACATGATCAGTAATCCAGAAAGATCCATAAATTATCCCATCTATTCAACCCCAACTGACCTTGACTCTTTCATTCTATGCAACTCTGATAATGATGATATCCAAACTGAATTGATTAACAAAAAACCTGAACGAAACAATGACAATATCTTTGATGAAGCCCTTTGGAATTTAGATTTTGATGGCTCAGTGAACAAGACAGGGGTTGGAGCTGGAGTATGGATCACCAACATGGAAACCAGTCATTCGGAAGCACATGCCTTCAGACTCAATTTTAAATGCACTAACAATATGGCAGAGTATGAAGCATTGATCTTAGGCCTCCAAATCATCAGAAAATTAGGAGGTAAAAGAATTTTAATCATGGGTGATTCAGATTTAGTCATTAAGCAAATAAATGCCGAATATTATGTTCATAATCCTAGATCAGCCAGATATAGAGATGCAGCAATTGACTTGGTTGATGATTTACTAGAATCTAAGTTTTCTATAATTCCCAGAAATCAAAATTTGCAAGCACATTGCCTAGCAACTTTTGCTAGTACTTGTAAATTACCTTTTCAACCAACAAATAGATATACTGCTGAAGTAAAATACATACCCATTGTTCCTGGCAATGTTAAATACTGGCAGATTTTTTCCGAAGATGAACAGATTTTCAATTTTTTGAATAGCAAGGAAGAATTCCAAAACTGTAAGATAGACACTCATGATAATTTAGATTCAGAAAGTAATGTAGATGATAATTTTAACTGTGAAATAAATAGTGTAGATGTACATAAATATAAAAATCCAACTGTATTTACTCAATCAGATATAGATAACTTAGAAAAAGTAGACATAGAGGAAATAATTGAAGAAGAAATAGACATGCTAGAATTGAAAGATAATCTTTTACCTAAAGGTCTAACTCCTTTAGAAGAGTTGTTTGATTCCAATGATGTTCCCAAAAAGCCTAAAATGGAACCAGTCAAATCTAATATTGAGGAGTGAAATATAGGAACAGAATTACATCCTAAAATGATAAAGTTGTCTAAATCTTTACCTCAAGAGGAAAAAGCCAAATACATTGATCTGTTGAAATAATATCAAGATGTATTTGCATGGAGTTATGAAGATTTAAAGGCTTATGACACAAGTATAATTCAACATAAGATTCCTGTGAAGGATGACCAGAAGCCTTTTAGACAAAAATTGAGAATGATTAATCCTGTCTTGTTACCTTTGATAGAGAAAGAAGTCAAATGAATGTATGAGGCACAAATAATTGCACCAATCAGATATTCTGATTGGATTTCTAACTTAGTACCTAGTAGGAAGAAAACTGGAGAAATAAGATTATGTGTAGATTTCAGAAATCTCAATAAATCTTTGAAAGATAATTACCCTTTGCCAAAGATGGATCACATCTTGTAGAGAGTAGTTGGATCTTCAAGAATTTCTTTATTGGATGGTTTCTCAGGTTATAACCAGATACTTGTTCAGAAAGAAGACCAACACAAAACAACCTTTACTACTCCTTGGGGCACTTTCATGTATGTGAAAATGCCTTTTGGATTAATGAATGATGGAGCTACCTTTCAAAGGGCTATGGACATAGACTTTACTAAAGAAATCCATGAATTTTTGGTTATTTACTTAGATGATATTACTGTGTTTTCTAAATCTAATGATGAACATTCGTATCACTTGAGACAGGTATTCATTAAATGTAGAAAATATGGCATATCCTTAAATCCCAAAAAGACTCTTTTTGGACTTGAAGAAGGTAAATTATTAGGACACATAATTTCCAAAGAAGGTATTAGGATAGATCCAGCGAGAATTGAAGCCATACTAAACATTCACCCACCTAGGAACATCAAAGAGTTACAAACATTTTTAGGAAAAATAAATTTTTTAAGAAGATTTATTTCTAATCTCGCTGAAATCATAAAAGAACTTAATAACATGTTGAAGAAAGACTCAGTATTAAAATGGACAGTTGAAGCAAAACAATATTTTGAATCTATAAAACATGCTTTAACCAAAACACCAGTTTTAATTAGCCCAGACTTCAAAAAATATTTTATTATCTTTTCATTTGCCTCTGAACATACCATAGCTACAATCCTTTTGCAGAAAAATGACCAAGGTTTTGAACAGCCTATAGAATTTTTCAGTAAAACACTTAGAGATGCACCTTTGAGACACAATATCATGGAGAAACAAGCTTTATCCTTGGTTAAAGCTATAAAAGATTTCAGAGTGTACATTCTTTACTCCCACATTATTGCCTATGTTCCCAATTCTGTAGTCAAAGATATTCTTACACAAGATGGACTAGATGGTAGAAGAGGAAAGTGGATTGCCACTATCCTTGAGTATGATATTGAAATCAAACCAACTAAGCTCATAAAAGGACAAGGGTTAGCCATATTAATGGTTGAATCCAACTGTAATGCCTTAGATATAAATTTCATTGCACAAATTGATGACCAAGAAGAGATGGTGACTCCATTAATCAGTGAAGCCTTTCTAGACTCACCATGGTACTTTGATATTATCTTTGTACTCACACATTTACAAGCTCCTCTTGGTTTAACTAGAACCAAAGCTAGATTTGTCAAACTAAAAGAAATTAGATATTGTATTCTTGATACAATGCTTTATTGGAAAGAACAAAGTGGGTTTTTACTTAATTGTTTATTGAAATCAGAGGCTGACAATATTCTTGAGGAATTTCATGCAGGTGACTGCGGAGGCCACTTATACTGGAAGAGTACAACAGATAAAATTCTTAGAGCTGGTTTCTACTGGCCAACATTGTTTGCTGATGTTAAAAAATATGTTACCTCCTGTCACCAATGTTAGATTTTTGAAGGGAGAAAGAAATTGTTACCCTTGCCCCTAAAACCTATTTCTACTGAGATGCCTTTTCAAAAATGGGGTTTAGACTTCATTGGAGAAATTCTTCCTCCATCTTCCGAACAGTATAAATGGATTTTGACTGCCACAGATTATTTTACTAAGTGGATAGAAGCCATTCCTACCAGGAAAGCCATAGACTCAGTCATAATCTCTTTTATTGAAAACAATCTTTTATCTAGATTTGGATGGCCACAAAAAAATATTACTAATAATTTAGCTGCATTTAAATCCAAGAAAATGATTTCCCTTTGCCATAAGTATCACATTACCCTAGGCCAATCTACTGATTATTACCCTCAAGGTAATGGCTTAACAGAATCCTCTAATAAAAGCTTGGTAAACATCATCAAAAAATTACTTCAAGAAAGCAAAAAGACTTGGAACAAAAAGCTGATCTATGCCCTATGGGCAGATAGACTTACCATCAAGAACTTAATTGGTACTTTACCTTACCAGCTAGTTTATGGAATGGATGTAGTTTTTCCTTCATCATTGGGAGCTCCAGTAATGAAGATTATTCAGGAATCATAAGTTGAGATTAATGATATTCAATGGAGAATAAATCAAACCATTCATTTACAGCGGACAAGGGAGGAAGTATATGAAAAATCTCAAGTAATTCATGATAATATCAAAAATATTTTTGATAAAAGGAGTAAGGAAGATGGTTTTTACATAGGAGATAAAGTATTAAAGTGGGATTCCAAGAGAGAGGAAAAGGGAAAACATGGGAAATTTGATTTTTTATGGAAGGGACCTTATGAAATTTATGGGTACAGGGGTAACAATGCATTTTTTATCCAAAATTTGGATGGAACAGATCTTCTAGATGGACCAGTGAATGGTAGGATGCTTAAACACTACTATTATTCTAAGTTAAATAACAGTTAGTTCCAGATTGATTCCTTTTTTACATCATTGTAAATATTTATTGCAAGTGAGTAGATTGGATTGGGTGTTTTCTTTTCAAAAGTTGAAGCACAGGGTGGAGGCCCTAAGCTTTTAAAAGTAAAATATCATAAGTATAAGTTATTGCAGAAATCAAAATATAGTTACAAGATCATCAAGGTTAAAAAATTCAAGGCTACAGATCTTAGAGTTCTTGACATTTCACCAGGAAATTCCATCCCCATGTGAAGCTGCTGTTAGGGACCTATAAATATAGGATTCATAATTTTGAATTGAATAATGATAGTCTTGTAAATATGTACATAATTTTCCTTCTGTAAGTTGTATTCCCATATTTTTAAAAATAAAAAAAATAGAAAAAAGCAAAAAGAGGGTAAAAGTCCTAAAAGAAAGATCAAAGGACTTAGAAAAAAATAAGATACCCCAAAGAAAAAAGATGAATAAAACATGAAAGTGTGCAAGTCTAAATGCCACTACTTTTTACTTTTGCAGTTGATTATGGAAGAGTGTCAATAAATGCCATAATCTATGATGAGTTGAACTATTCAATCTTGACTTATCATGTTTCAATTTACTTGCTTTAGATAGAGAATAAAGGATTGTCAGACAATTTAATCCTGACAATTCAGTAGTTAGGTAGAGAATAAAAGGAATCCAACAGTTTAATCTGGGTCCTTGGATGAAATAAGTTAGAATTAGATAGTTTTATTGCTTTCAAAATAAAAAATGTTTTAAAGGTTGCTAGCTCAAATGCACCTGCATAAATGGAAGAAAAAATGTTAGATTAAAGAATGGGTAGGTAGAATAAGGTGGGAAAAGAATTGTAAATATCTTTCACCAGGCTAAAATAACTAATTTCCCTTTCCCTATAGATATTGGACATTCTAAACTATCAGTCAAAGAGGCTCAGATCATTTCTCTGACTTCTGTTGGGACCAGACCCAAGGCTTAATGACTGGCTAGTTGAAGGTGTTAAATTTCTATGTTAATCCCAAATTTTCATCATCTACCACTCATACATTTATCACCCTGCAATTTCATAAGTAAAGACCCCATTTTTACTTAATGATTCTTAAACCCCATTTGATTAACTTCCTACATCTCATGAAGCATAAAAACCCTCAAAAAACATTACATACTAAGAAAAAGTGATTAAGCTATGATAATGAAGCTTTGCTTTAAATTTTTCACTTGCCTTAGTTATATTTATGTGTTTTGAGTATTCATTTTCAATTTAGTCATATTAACACTTAACTTACTTATTAAATACTTATAAAAAGTTATATTCCTATTAATATAACTCCTTTTCTATTAATTATCCCAAAAACCCCTTATTATAAGCTTTTTATGTCAAAGTTATTACGCACATGTTTAAATTAAAACCCGAAAATATCCCTTTGACATAAAAACTATCAATAATGAAATATCCCGATCCCCCTATAGTTATTTAGCCTAATTGGTTTAAAATAACTATATAATAAAATACAAAGGAAAAGTCTTCGGTATGTGATGTATCAAATGAAAAAAAAAAAAAAAGCTTTACCAATGCTTTATGTATTTTGTTTTTTAACCAAAGTTTAAATACATCACACCTTTGTGTAATACATTAACCCTCCCCCATACATTCTACCCTATATATAAAATCCTTATATATATATAAATCTAGCGCCCTCAAAATCATCCACAACCATCCGATCACCCTAATCCTCCTAATCCAATGGTCCTAATTCAATGCGATGAAAAGGCCTCATGCCCCACCATTTCCCGTCGCATTCAACTATGACCGTAGATATTCACTTATCAGATCAATGGCTTACAATGAATCCCGGGTCCCACCTTTACCATCCTCGCAGCTTAAAGGCTAATCTGGACCGTTCGCATCATCCGACCAGATCTAACGGTGCGCGTTCCATATCGCACTCCGAAAGTAATCAGATGATGTTTGTCAAAAATAACGCGATAAAAGTAGTTTTCCTAAACCGCCCATTGCTATGTGTATAAATTCTATTCGATCACATTCCAAATGCTCAAAACTACTTACCGTTCCAAATCAACGCGAAAACCACTAGTTTTTTGTCGCATTCAAAGATAATTCCGCCTCTCGCCATTGATTGAGACTTGCAATAAATGATACACATAATGATAAACATTGAAGGTTTAAACCTTAGTTTTTCACCATTTTATGTATTATTTTCTCCTCACCTGTTAAGAAATACGCCCAGAGTCCATGAACGAAATTTAAACCTTTGCTAGCTAATTTATCCCCTTGAAGCAGAATTTCACCACAGTGATTGCATTTAAAGGACTCTTGATGCTTTCAGCTGAACCAACAGATCGAATATAAAGCCAAAGTCACCAAGAGACCTTCTTGAATGTTAGAACACCTATAAATTAGGTATTTTCCTAAATTGAACCAGCAACTTTCACCATTTGACTATTAAAACAGATCAATTAAGCTACAGAGACCTGAATTACTAGTTTAGTATGCCCAAACCTTGAAAAAACAGGGCAAACCCTTGCAAATTTTTCTCAGAATTTTCCATTGATCTAAAATCTGTTTTAAAGTAATTCTGGTCCTTAAAAGACAATTTCTTTGGTTGAAAAGAGTTAAAAGTGCACAGAAAGCCAAAAATCCTTTTGTTCAGTCCTCTGCACCTAGAAAACCTGTGTTTTCTACCTTAAAACCCTTGCTCCGATTCCCAGGTTCCCAAATTTTTCTCGAATTTTCTCAACTACCCTCTAGGTCAAAATTAACTATAGAAAATAGTTTAATCTTGCTTAGTTATCCCCAAAAATGAAAAAGAATCAAGTTACACCCATGTTTGGAGGTCCCAAAGCCCCAAAATCTGTCTCAGCCAAGCTTCCAAAGCCAGAATCATCAAAGATCAATAAGCCTACTTGTTGTGGAGGTAAATCCCCTCTGCGGATAGAGGCGATCCCTACTAGCCCAGATCGGGTCTAGCAAAAATCGTTCACGCTATAGTGCAGGTTCCTAATTGCAAATAAACCAACTAGCGATGAAGGTTTACCTGGAATCCAACGCTGTCGCTCGTAGAGGTAGTGCTCCCATTCCTTAGCTCTGGCAGATCACAATCCTCACAATCTCCATGATCAGACACCTGCACACGCAAGAAACAAAAAAAACGCAAGCATATAATCCAGTGGATACAACTATATGTCAGTCAGAGAAGACATAACTCATGATCATCATCAAGAACAAGAGTGGAACCATAACCAATAGTCGCTTATCATTAATTAATCAAAAGAAGAATACAACCATAGCTCTGACACTGAATTCTCCTTCAGAGGGTCGTCAACAGAATGTGTCTCGATAAAGCCTGTCAGGGATGGGACAAGCCTCTCTCTTCGGATGTCTCGACAGTGATCTCCTTGCTTGGATTTGGCCTTAAGGGAATGGATCAAAGCTCTTGTAGCATTAGGCTCTTGGGAACTTGGAGACTAGCTTGCAAATGAGATGAGCAAGCTTTTATAGATGGAGGAAGGGGAGTTGGGATCCCTATAATCATGGGATTGGCCCTATCCTCAAGGAAGCTTCCATGAGAGGTGGCAAACCACTTCCTCTACATGAAGATCCGGAGCCAAACCTCCCAACTCAAATTAGATACCAATTTCTGGATCAGTTAGGACGAAAATTCTGCCGTTTATTTTTAAAAAACACTCCTTAAAATGGCTGGCGCGAGTGTGACTCTGGGACAGAGCGTCAATTGGTGCGCCCTCTTTGAAGGATTTCCCCCATTGGTGCGGGTACTGAACTGGCTACCTGCGCCAATGCAAAAAGGGGTGTTTTTAGGGTTTTTCACAAGGAGTTGTCTTCAGGGCAATGAAATTACATGTTCAGGGGAATTCCATGAAAGTGTTTTTCAAGTTATGTCATTGCTCACAGGTCACGGAATGAGCCCTCCAATTGTGCGGGATGGGGAATTGCAGGGACAATGACAAATTGCTGTGTAACACTACTCTTGATTTAACAATTGATTCAACTGAAGTTGTTAAACCTCTTCAACCACCTGTTTCTACGGAAGAAAGCAGTCCTTTAACAGATTTGGATTACAAGATTTCTGATGCAGCAGTAGAGTTTAATTTTCTTGATATTCATAACTGGAGTTATGACAAATTTCTGGATAAAAAAAAAATGATATACCTATTTGGGAGTCTAATTTTCCCAAGTATGTTGTACCTATTACTCATCCAGCTCAAGACCTAGTTAGATTGTGTCAATTACATTATGTTCCTGACCAGAGGTCTATTATGAACAAAGATAGAGAAATTATATTTTCCATCACAGCAGAATCCATTAATGAAATGCTTCAGTTGAATTTTGATCCAAGAGTAGTGCCCCTATCCATTGAAGATTTGACTTAGTTGTAACTAGATTTGGATTACCCTAGGAGATTTATGATTCTTCAAAACTTCATGCCTACTCATGTTGATTTCCCAAAAGTGAATCCACCCTATTCCACCTCTGATTTTCCTGAATCTCCCAGAAAAATAATTTCAATGCAGCAACAATGATAAACACAGATTGACTCCTTTCATCCATGAGCCTAAACCCCAGATTGAGAAATTTGAAAATCAAATAGAGTGGGTGGAAAATACATTGGTTGACCCTACTTCTGATGCAGCAACAGTGATAAACACAGATAATTCACAGTCTATAGTGGTCAACCAACAGGTAGAAAATTCAAACAAAAGGACCAAGAATGAAGAAGGCTATTTAGCAGAGACCATTGCAGAAAACAAATTCAAGACTATTTACAACAAAAGGGAAAAAATGACTACTGCTAAGAAAGAAAAGACTATTGAAATAAATGATACAAATGATCAGCGGATAGATAATGATGAAGCCACTGTAATTTTAAATGAGACTCTAGTAGAAATTCATAAGGAGCAGGTTTCAACACAGGAATAGGGAAGAGAAATGGTTGAAAAATAGGAAAATATAGAAGTTCCCTCCTCCTCCAAAACAGCAGAGGGAAATGATATTGATATCCAGGAGAAATACAAACAGATTAAGGAAAGAAATGAAGAGATCAAAAGAGAAGTTTATTCTCAATTTTTGAAAGAAAAACCAGGAGACAAAGATAGACTTTTGACAGCTTTTTACTATTCAACAAATAAAATATTTTCTCCATCCATTGGTTACAGATCCAAAATCAGTTGCAGATTACAGGAAAATAGAGCTTGAAGTAGATGCAGACACCATACATGAACTTGATAAAATAGAGTTTCATAGAAGTACTTCAGAAATACTCTATTCTAAGGTGGTAAACAAAACTGTGAGTGCAACTAGATTGCAAAACACTATGTTCAACTTGCAGGATCAAATGAAGTTAGATAAAGCCTCATTAAATGCGAAGGATCTAAGGATCAAATCCTTAGAAGACCTGGTGCTACAAATTGGAGTGGATCCTTCAAACATTCAGGTTGCTCAAGCATTGATAAAACAAAAGAATGAAGACATTGTTGCCTTGAGGAAGCAATTAAAACTCCCACCAAATGAACATCCTCAAGCAAAGGAAATCCTACAAGAGAAAACAGAAAAGGATGAGCTGATGTAGTTAGTGCTAAAAATGACTGCTCAATTTAAAGACATGGAGAATCAAATAGAGACCCTTATGAAAGAAAATGAAGCCTTAAGAAAAGCAGATGTGCAATCTACTCCCACTATTATTCCTATAGTTGGCACAGCTGCCCATTCCACATTGGCAGAGCATTTAGACCCAAAAGTTCCATTGGCAACTGTAGTGTCAGTTCAATCTATAGACACTTCTGCCACAGGATCATCCACCACTCAGGTACATCAAACAGGGGAAGCAGCAGACATAGTAAAGGCCATGGAGGAGATGTCCCTAAAGAATAATGAGATAATCAATTTGAAAAGCACCATTCAAACTCTTGAAACATCAAATAGAAATGCATTGATTGCATCTAACAGACATGAACAAAGAACAAACAGACTTCAAGAGCAGGTAAATATTTTGAAGCAATAGGTCATTCTCAGTGAACATGTGTCCTTCATCAAGAACTATCTTTGGAATAACATAATCCAAGGCATACATCTACAGTGGCCTTCAATTCAAATCATTTATGAGCAATGAGATCTACTTAAGGCAGCACAGGTGGAAATTCAGAAAATAAAAGAAGAACTGGCTAACAAACCATCTCAAGCTTTGAATATTATTACATTTTTAAACAGCAAAAACAAAGAAGAGCTTGAAGAATTGAAAATCCAAGACAGGACCGAAACAATTCTGCAAATCAAAAAGGTCCTAAATAAAAGGAATATAATGAACAATTTGGAGGAAAAGTGCAAAACCATGGAGTTGTGAACAACAAAGTTTTTGGCACAATACACGATATTGAAAAAAGCAGGCCTCCTAGACATTCATGGCTTTAATGAAAACTAATGGTTCAGATAGATTATGACAAGAAGATCATAGCATATGCTAAAGAACAATTAAATAAGCCTCTGCCACAAGGTTCCCCAACTGGAAAAGTTATATTGGAGTACTTTGATAACTTATTTTTTCTATAGAATGAAATCAAACATATTTTCATTATCAAACCAAATTTCTCAAAGTGTACTGATGCTGATGAAAGTTACCGAAAGTTGAAAAGTATAAAAATACCAAGTGATTAGCAATGGCAGGAATTCACAGATTTGTTATAACAACATTGGAGCAGAACAACAGAAAATTGATTATATTTCCATAGTGAAAATTTCCTTTTTACAGCTGTTAAAAGGGTAAATATTGCAGTGAAAGTGTATCAAATTAATAAGTAGAGTCATAGAGTATCCGAGAAGAAAATCAATCAGAAATTTTTACTATTGTAATTTTTTTATCTTACAGTAGTGAAAGTAATAAAGAAGCAACGTAAGAGAGTATCAAGAGGAAAAAACGAGTTAAAGAATGAAAAGTGAAAGAGTATCAGTCAAGAAATCCATGAAAAAATATCTTCCAAATATGCCAGAAAGCATAAAAAGCAATGCAACAATCAATTTTTTTTAGATAGATTAGTTCTATTTTTTCTAGATAAGAGGACAACTTGCTAAGTTGTTAAGCAGCTGGCCCTCTTAGTGTGTTAAGATATTTTATTTTCCTAGAGTTATTCCTAGACTTCACTAGGATATTTTGTAATAAACATATTGTATAAATACTTCAGTTTATGAAGTGTTTAGTGTGGAATAAAATTGCTAAGATTATTATAGATATTTTTGCTGGTACTTTGGAGGCTCATGTGTTGATTTCATAGCATCAGATTGGAAAAACAACCAAACGGACTTCATAACTCAGGATTCTTACGATAAGCTAATGAGTAAAGTGATTTCTTACTGTCATTATTTCCTCTTCTGAAGTTCCATTCAATTTCATATATTCTATTCTATCCAAATGATTAATTAGGAATATTATTTTAGGATAAGTGTAAAAAACTCCCTGTCTTAACTATTTGGTCATTTCAATATTTTTTGCTGATTTCTAGACTTAGGAATTCTTAATTGCTCCTAGTCCCGTTTGACCTCTGCCTCCTTCCCCTTATTTCCAGATCAAAGGATCCTTTACTGCTCTTTATTCTGAAAGCAAGCCATCTCATCAAATCAAACTATTCAAATCTCTGAGGGTTATCTACCTTGCCCTGAGTACATTAGCATCCCTTTGGCCTTTCCTTCCAGTTTTTCTTCCTACAACTTGACTCCATAGCCCAATGGACTAGTAGATCCCTCTTTAATTTATCTCCACGTAATCTTATTTCCCACCAAACTTTCAAACAAAAACCAATTTCCCAATCATACCTAGCCTGAAATACCAAAAAAAACAAATTTAAATCTTAAAGAGAGATCCCTCTCTGTAATTTAGGGAGGCTAGATCCTAGATTTCCAAAGTAGGTTTGTGGTTACCCCTTGTTTTATTAAAAATAAAAAAATCCAAAAGAGCCCACAATCTTTAGAAATTACTAGGGTGATAACACACCTGTCCCACGGTATTCTTTCATAGGGACCATCCTTGCTCTCTTAGCGCAGATGGGTTGGCACATTCATCAGATGGATTTGAAGACTACATTCTTTAATGGGATCATTGAGGAAGAAGTGTACATTGAGTAGCCTGAAGGGTTTGAGATCTTCAGCAGTGAGTCTCATGTGTGCAGACTCAAAAGAGTGATGTATGGGCTGAAGCAAGCACCCCATCCTTGGTACACTCAGATCGACAACTATTTCACCAGACTTGGCTTCACCAAGAGTGAGGCGTATGAAAACCTATACCAAATTGTGGTGGAGGGTAAGATTTTAATCATTGTTCTTTATGTTGATGATTTAATATTGACTGGTGATGAGCAGCTAATACACTCATGCAAGGAAGACCTTGCAAAGGAGTTTGAGATGAAGGATATGCGCCCCCTTCATTATTTCCTTGGATTGGAAATATGGCAGCGAGATGGAAAATTTTTTGTGTCTCAAGGCAAGTATGCCAGGGAGATACTGGGTAAGTTTCACATGGAGGGTTGCAAACCCAAGGATACTCCTCTTCCAGGAAATTGGAGGAAAGAGGACCCTACATCTAGAGAGGTAGTGGATGCTACTGTCTATAGACAATTAATGGTTTATCTATTGTATTTAGTAAATACAATACCAAACATATGCTATGCGGTGAACCAACTTAGTCAAGCAATGTTTAAGCCTACCAAGCTCTTTTGGAAGGCAGACAAGCATGTCTTCAGATATCTCAAGGGAACATATGAGGTTGAATTATGGTAAAGAAAGATGGATGAGGTGAAGTAGCATGGCTTCACAGATGCAGATTGGGCGGGCAGCCCAACGGACAGAAAGAGCACATTAGGAGGGGTCTTCAGTATCAAATCTACAACTGTTTCTTGATACAACAGGAAACAGAGGTCCGTGGCACTCAGTTCAGTGGAAGAGAAATACATGGCGGTAAGTCAAGCAACATGTGAAGCTATATGGATGAGAAAGATCCTGGTTGGTTTGTTTGTCTCTCATTTAGATCCTATAATGATTCATTGTGATAATCAGAGTTGCATTAAAATCTCGATTAATCCTGTGTTCCATGATAGATCTAAGCATATAGATATTCGGTATCATCATATCAGAGATTTTGTGCATCAAAATATCATGTTGCGTCAGTACATTCCTATGGAAGACCAGGATGCAGATATCTTGACGAAGGCACTCACCAGGAGAAAATTCAAATACCATAGAGACAGGATCGGGGTGAAGGATGATCCTTTTCTTGTTGAGAGGGAGTGTTGAGATTCAACAAGATGATGATCCTAGTGAAAATTAAGCACCTACACTAGGTGGGGCCCACAGGCTACTTTTAGGTGTATGTCTATTTTTAGAATGGTGAGAAAATTATATTTATAGTGGGAGTCTATTTTTAGAATGGTGAGAAAATTCCATTTATAGATGAGGTTCTATTTTTAGATGCATGTGTGAAGTATATTTATAGATCGCATGTCTAAATATAGAATGCATGTCCATTATTATTATATCTTAATAATAATTGGACAATAAATATTAATCTATTCTCTTGAAGCACTTGATTTTAGTTAACTGAAGTGGAAAACCAGCTAGCTGGAGGAATTTCGAGTTCTAAGGTTGGTTGGCAGGACATGCAAGTGGAATTAGTTGTAACTGAGTGATTTGAAGTTGTAACAGAGTTGGATGTGTAGTTATGTGAGTCGTAAAGTAGTTTAACTCAGTTGTGCTAGTTGTAACTAGTTGTAACTAAAGATACACTAGTGAGAGATCAGTGAATTAAATATTAAATTAATTCACATGGAGTGATCTCACATGCAACTGAATATTTACTATTGTTAACTACATGCATGTCAGATGCAGTGGAGACCCAGTTGAGAGATAGGTGAAAGGGACAATTTGACTATCAGTTGTGACATTAGTGGGTGCACTCATGCAACCACACACACATTGGAGATGCCAATGACGATTGCACAGTCAAGGTAAGGAAAGATCTCATTCATTCATGGATTGTGATTAGCATGGATTGTGCAGTGGAGGTAGGCTGTCAGGAGGTAGTAAATTGGCGCATGTATTTGCCAATTTTTGCATGACAGTGTGAGACGATTGTATATTGTAATGAGAGCTCTTGGATTAGAGTTTTGTATGAGATTGTTTCATGATCCATGATATATATACATAATATATGATATTGGGGTTTTAGCTTTATGTTTTCCTGACAAAAACATCTGTGTTATGTGTGATTTATCTTTCTTCATGTGTTTGCAATTGGCGATCTTGTTTTAAATTTCTGCAAAGATTTTTGTAGAAGCGATTCTGTATTCCAAAGTGGCATACAATTTTTAGATCAAGAGAATCCAGGAAATACATAATTGTATTAAAATTTCTACACATGATGTGCATGGCAGTTTAGAAGAACATGCAAGGAGTGCATGACAACACGAAAATATTGTGTTGGTTTTCACGGTGATTCGGAAGGGGTGCAAAACAGGTGCACAAATTTGAAAATAAGTGTGATATCCCAAAAGGGAGAATGCAGTAATACTTAAACACAATATAAGAACTGCAACAAGATAAACAATAAATCTTAAGACAACATCATAATTTACAAAGAAGATGAGCCATTTTATTATATTGGAGAAGATTCAGTTACACCATGTAAAAAATATGAGTAGATCTAGCCAAAAAGATGGTCTAGAGTCACCTAGAAAACATGCTACAATAGGTACCGCGTAACTGGAGAGCCACTGAAGCAAATACTACGTTGTCTCTTTAGAAGAATATGAACATATGTTTGTAGGCTTAAAATGAAAATGCATATCTACTCAAATCTGGAGCTCAGATGATGCCAAGATTCAAGATCTAGCCAATGTGATGGATTCCCAAGATAACCCAGAAAGGATTTTCCAGATCTACAACTTTGGAAAATCACCTCCCTAGGATTTGATCCTTGATTTGTTAGGAAATACAGATCTGAAGCTAGATCTGTCAAATAGATGGCTAAAATATGTTGCAAGATCAAATCTAAGCTTGAAGGGCTGGTCCCTTCTTCAGATCTACAAGCTAGAAGCTCTAGATCTAGCTTCTCAATCCTCCAATAATGATTGCAGATGCTGCAACACAACTGCCAATAGAAACTGCATTGTGAGGGAAAGAGAGGCCTTATGCCTGCTGAAAAATGTTGCAATAAACTTCAGGCTGATGGAAATACTGATGGCAATGTGAGGGGATGATCCCTCACAAGATTACTAGCTGGAATGCTAGTAACTTCCTTCCTCCTTTTTGGATCTGCAAATTGGACAACGTAATTCCTGAAGGAAATACTGCTGCTAGGAGGTCAATAAATTTTGGCCTGATTCCAGATCTAAAATGAAGCTCTGGGAATGCTGATCTATAATCCCAAGGTGATTGGAATAAACCCTCACCAGTTCTCCAACTGAAGTACTGAAGACAACTTCCACCTTCCAAACTGATCTTAAGAAATCTGCAATTTATGAATATGAATGTTCTGCAGAAAGTAGGAAAAAAGATGTGGCACCAATTCCTGATGTAGAATGAAGTACAATAATATTTCCAGAGCTACTCAAAGGAATAGGTGGGATTCTCTACCAGGAACACCCTGTGCTAAATATCACTTGCAATCTCTGCTAAACAGCTTGAGAAAGCAATGGAATGTCACATGACAATTCCAGATCTGAAAAGATCCTTACATCAAGAATAACCAGCATGCCTTCATCCTTGCCTTCATCTTCTTTATATAATGTTTGAGCCTTCCCAAGCCTTGGCCCTCATTTAGACTGCCTTGTGCATGTGGACAAGATCCTCCAAGTTTGACTGCACTGTTTGACCAAATCAACCATCATATCTAGGTGCAATGTACACCCTCTCCATCATGTTGTGATTTAATTGCACAACATCCTCCATCACTTTATCATGAATGTTCCATGATATTCTATTTGACATCTTCAATATCTTGGTTGACTGTATCAACCTCCATGATCTATCTCAATTAATGAGACACAATCTCCAATTCCATTCTCATTAGTAGTTGCTCAACTACCTCATTATGTAGATCTAGGCTTAATTAATCCACATTCACACACAAAAAGTGGATACTTATTCATATTGATGATTGTGGGTCCCTCCACCCTTTTATTTACTTAATTTATTAAGAAAATCAAGGACTCTAATATTCCAAATATGATGTGAAAATTTGGGAATATTACAGCCCCCCCCGGAAAAATTTTGCTTGTCCTCAAGCAACTCCAAATGTAGATGCAAAGCCATCTATTCCCCTCCAAATTTCATCCACATAAGGAAGGCTTCCTCCATTTGCTGCAATGTTTTATGCATGTTTGGTTCCAAAGTTGTCTTTCATCATTACATAGAATGACCTCTAACTGTATGGTTAGATGTCCTACTTCCACCATGAAGTACCAAGTGAAAACCATATTATTTCCAACATCATCATTAATACATGAGATACATAAATTAAAGTGGCTCTTTCCACAAAGGAAAAGATTGATCTCACAATACATCTCTTCATCCCATGTTTTATGAATTTGATTGAGCATTGATATGCTCTCATCCTTAGCCCTGTTGTCCTTGTTGGATCCAAGCATCATTCCAAAGTTATGCAAAAGAAGAAGGGAAGGAGTTATATGGGTAGAAAAAGATGTCAAACCATATTCTCCTAATAGTAACCACCAGAGTAAGGCCCTTTGCTGCCATCCTCCATCTCCTCTATGCAAGATGGACAAGCAAAACTCCCCCAAAAGCAACCAAAGCATCAAGAGATCTTGCTGCTTTCTCTCCTCCTCATGTGCATCATGAAGAAAAAACATACTAATGGACATATGGAATGTCACATCACCCCAATACCAAGAAACATCATCAATGCACATCATGAGAGCATCATGCCAAGCTTTACCCAATACAAAACACATAGACATAGGAGATGTCATGTGGTGGCCAATCTCTCTCAAGTGAAACCAAAATGAACATGCCTTCTTTTGCTGCATTCTATCATTGATACACAAGGAATGAATCAGAAAAATATGAGCTATTGGGTGGTAACCATAATTACCCAAGAGCAGCCAGCGCAGCCATGCCTCCTTCTTCATTTCATAAGTGTTCTTTAAGCCATGGATCAAAGAAATAGGAGCCTTTGGGTAGTGACAAAAATATCCCAAGGGAAACCAATGTAACCAAGCTTGTTGGCCCATGTCATAGATCTGCAAGTGGTCATACAACCTCTTGCTTATCATCCTCACCAACTCACCCCAATATGGATGTTGAGTGATGTGCTGCATAATCATGGTATCCTCCCTTTATAGAATACCATCTTCCCCAAACTGATGAATAAATTTTCACTTCATGAAATGTTGAAGTGCACCTCCAATGAGATCTCTCAATGAGATTCTCTTTTCACCAAAGGCTCTCCGAAACCAATAAAGTTTTGGATCTTTTTATCACTATAAAAATTTTCTGAAACTTGGTCAGTTACACTTGTTTCTAAGTCATAATGCTAGATAGGGTTAGAGTCATTTTTATATTTTTAAAAGTCTAGATCATGGGTTAAAATTCTCATTCCATCACCAAACAATGTTCATTAACCTTGTTTCATTCTTCAAAGATCTTATGCCACATTTTGAAACCCATTTTTAAAGTTTTTTTTCAAAAATTTGATGAATAAGCCACGAAACCACGTTTTCATAGTGCGCTTAGTGTAAAAAGTTGATTTTGCACTATGAAAACGCTGGTGATTTCGTAGCGCAAAAACCCGAATTTTCAAATCATGCGCTACGAAATCAGAGATTCTCAGTTTTGCGTTTGAGCTATCACATCTGTCAAATATAGTTAAATTCCTCATCATTAGGTGTCATCCACGAGTTCTCCTTCACGCATGCAACCATTCATTGTAATTATTAGGGGTCATTTTTCATCGATTAGGGGTTAGTTGTCATTGGTCCTTTCAAATTTGAAAACAGTTGGCCGTTTTCGACCTCATTTGTGTCATGCAAGACAATAGTGCATGCATGCTTATGTTTTGAAGAAAAAATTAGTAGTGAAAGACCTGAGTTTACTAAAACTAATTCAAGCGAGGCTGTAAAGTTTTCAAGCGAGGCTGTAAAAATATATTTCAAGTGAGGCAGAACTGAAACAAATTCAAGCGAGGCTGCTCATTCAAATTCAAGCTATATCAGTATTTTCAAAACTTGCTATCAAGTGAGTTTGTAATTCATTACTGGTGGAAGCAGAATTGTTATCAAGCGAGGCAGAATTGTTATCAAGAGAGGCTGAACTCATTTAACAAGCGAGCCAGTTCATTCAACAAGAAGCTCTGATTGCTAATTTGCTAATTTTCTGAAGACACAGGGTTTTCAGAGGGATTATCACATATTTATGAAGATACAAGGTTTTCAAGAAGAAAATGGTTGAAGAAAGAAGGAGTCATAGGTCTGGTCATTGCCTAAGAACATAACCTGAAGGTGTAGAAGCCCTTACAAAAGACAAGTCTGTTGAAGAAGCCTTTAAGAAAGTAGGTTGCTAGAGGTTTTGTGAAAAACTTCAAGGAGGGCACACTCAAGTTACCAAAGAATTTGCCATAAACTTCACAGGATCAAACTCAAAGATTGGATTCCTCAATTTACCAATTTCCCTTGAAGTGATATCAGCAGTTACAAAAATTCCAATAGGAGAAGACAGGTGGTTTAAAAACTTCAAGTTTGACATGGTACCCTACAAAATCTTTCTAAAACCAGAGTTTAGAGAGGTTGACTTGAACAAAGATGTGCCAAGAAATTATGTCAAAGACACATTTTCCAATCTTCTCTACAATATTCAGAGGTACTTCACTTGCGAAGGGAGATACCACAAGGTGTATACCTATCACTTTGAACTCTTGCTTCATTTCACAGTGATGATATCTCTTGATTTACCTTTTTATCTTTTCAGAAGTTTGGCTAAGATGTCTGATAAGGTACAAATGAAAGTTGAGTCATGTGAAACCTCATTATTTCACCATGGCTTATTCAAGTTAATAGTCTTACATGAGCTACAGAAAGCAAACAGAGATTGGGCTGAATTCCTCTTTTTGAGTATAATTGGGATTGAAGGAACAGGTGTTAGTCCTCAAGCTAAAGAAAAAACTCCATCAAATATTACTGCCCCTATAGAAACAAATTCAAGAAGATTTTTTAAGCTCAAGCCTCGGAAACAAGTTAAAGAACCAATGATAAGAACAACATTGAATATCCAAGATACTCCTAAATCCACACAGAAGAAGAAAACTCTGGTTAAGGAGACAATTCTAGAACAGTCAACTAGTAAAACAGATCAAAAGAAGTTGACTAGGAGTCAAAGGTTAAAGGAAAAGGGTAAGGCTGTAGTTATAGAGGGGTCAAGAGGTAATTTAAATGATATAATTCAAGCTATTGACATTGAGGAGTCTCCCCTAGTACAAGCAGACTTCATCAAACTGGATACAGGTGGTAGAAAATTAAAGAAATTGAAGACATCCAAAGCGTTAGATTTTTAGGATGAAGTGGCAGAGTTTATCTTTAAGCCCAAAAAACCCTCAACTAGGTACTCCAAGAATTTGAAATAGTTAGACATAGATAGATCAAATAGGAGGTGAAAGTGCTAATGTTTTTGAAGAAACCACAAATACATCATTTTCAATGCCTGAAGAAGACAGAAACAGGGTTTTCAATATTCAGAAGGAAAAGAGCAGTTATGAAGATGTCAAAGACAAACTCAGACTTGCAAATAATGAGATTGATAAGTTGAAGAAAAAGGTGAGAGTGCATACAGAATAAAGGGAAAAATTTGAAAGGATGAAAGGACTGTGGGAGTTAGAGAAAAATCCAAACCCTGAATTAATTGATAGTCAAGCTCAATTCTTCATATGGATGCTACCTGCAATCAAAGAAGAAAAAATCATTAGGATGGTCAATACCAAGCTAACGGAAAACAATAGAAGGCTTAAGAGGAGAGTAGAAGACCTGGAAATACAGCTAGCACAGTTTGAAGATTAGCCATAGCTAAAATAAGTGCAAACAGTAAATGTCATACTTTAACAATTTTTTTAGGTTATGTGGTAATATGTCATTTTTGGAGCTGTTTAAAGTTGATGTTTATGGGTTATGAAAGTTGATATACACCTGGAAATATAGTACTAAAGGGTTGAAAACTAAAATTTTGGAAGGAAGCTGTGAAAAGTGAAGACTTAGCAGTTTCGTAGCGTGCTACGAAACTGCTGAAGGTTACACACAACAGTTTCGTAGCGCGCTACGAAAATGTTGTAGGATGCAGTTTGAATAATTTTTGCAATTTTCAAAGGTGAAAAGGGTTTGATTTTGAGTTTTGATGCTGGTGGGAGGTATATGTAGAATATCAATGAAGATCCAAGAGGTTTGGCACATAAAAATGGAGTTTTGAAGCATGATTTTAAAATGAAAAGTCTATGCTACGAAAACAACAGACTCAGCAGTTTCGTAGCATAGCAGTATTGACAGTTTTTGCACCATTTTGGAGGTTCAGGATTTGCACAGCTGGAAGTTCGAATTCAAATGAAGGTTATAAGACATTTGCCACATGTTCTGAGCACTAGTTCTTCAACAGTTGGTTCGAATGGACAGAAATGAGGCATTCAGCTATTATACAGGGAACATGCTCCTATTTTGCAAGAATGGATAAGAAGCAGGTTGATGGGGTCTAACAGCAAGAAGATAGAAAACATCATGGTCAAATTCTAGAAGAAATAGCTGTCAAGCATAGTTTTTAATGATTAGATAAGGTTGTTAAAGGTTGTTAAGATATAACAAATAGTGTTTTAGTCCTAGTTGTATTAGGACTGTAAGACAGACGGTTTAACTGTTAGTTTGTAAATGAAGTTTGTTTAGAAGTTGATAGGTGTCAAATTCGAATTTCTTCTCAAATTTTTGGAAGGAATCCAAGGATGTAATGACCACTCTATAAGAGGGAAGAAACCGAATTGCATAGGGTTGGAATTTTCAATGAACAAGCATACTTTTTGTGATATCAGAGAACTGTGTTTTTATATTAATACAGAGATTTTTTTTTCAACACTCAGGATTCAGAAAGGGTTATGGATGTTTGATTGTCTCATGATGTTTCTCTTTAAATTAATTGCAGTGGCATGAATGTATGTTACTTAGAATTCACTGAAGGTTCTCTAACTTCCTTCATATGTTCATGAACTATGTTTATTCTCTGTCCTACTATTCTATTGATGCATCTAAACCCTGAAATGCCCTGAATTCCATATGAAATTGATATTTATGTTTTGTGAAAGCAAATTTGACTCCATTTACCCAATAGATGTTTGTTGATTATTAGTACGACCAATTATTCACTTGATTCAGTTTATTCAGAGATTTAGCCATCTCATCTGTATTTATAAATCATTAACCTATTGAGAGAGCCCTCTCAGGTTGAGGAGGCTAAGCCTCAACTAAAATTTTGGTTTGAAATAGTTACTTAGGGTCTCCTTGACTGGCAACCTATCAGGGTCTGATTTTGAGATAACAGATCTACTGCAGGTAGAAGTTTCTCTTTGAGATTTGAGATGCTCATTGAGAAAGGGTCATCTAGAAAGGAGGAAAGGTTCCTCATTTCAATATTTCTACCATTTGTCATCTTTACCTCCCTTGCTTCTTGAGTGAAGCTACCTTTAGAATGCTCCAAGAATGATGGGGCCTCTTTACTTTCACAGCCACTAAGTCACAGCGCTGTAGATCTGTAGGGTAATACATGTGATGTCTCAAAGCAAGGCACAATAATGATCTCATAACCAGTCATTGTACATAGGATCATGCTCATCCCTTCTTCTAAAACTCTACACTTCAACTCAAGAGGTTGAATGTAGTCCATCCATGACAAACTAGCATAGCTTTTCATCTCCTCCCTGATTAAATCAAGGGTCCTCTGCACTGTGATAGTTTGCTGCTTCAAATCAGCATTTGGATCTAACCCTTGGTCATGCATTGGCCCTGATTGCATGTCCCCACATGTTTCAATAATATCTACTAAAAAAATAGGTGATGAATGTGTATGCATACCTTGGATCAACTGATATGTGGGAACCTCTTGACATAACACAAGAGTTCCTCCAACCGGGACAATAGTGCCTCCAACTACTGGTAAGAGTGATGGCTGCTCTTCTCCAAGTGTACCAATGCTGGAATATTCCTCCTTTCCCTCATGCATCTCCTGAATCCTGCATAGGACTCTATATGTCAAGAGCTCAAGACTATCTTGCAAAGATGCAAGTGTCTCTTCTCCAGATGCAAGTACTTCTACAGCTGGTGGTGAGTGTAGTGACTCCTTGTCCAGAGTGATAATATTGACATCCTCCCTTGTTTCCTTGGGGAATGTCACTTTGTGACACAACTCTAGTTTTCTCACATCAAATTCCTTCCTCAACTTGTGAAAGAAATATGAATATTTAGTCACCTTTGCATGCTCCATGTGACCAAACCACCAATCATTACCTTCATCTAAAAGATGAAGTGCTGCAATTTGAACAACCTCTCCTTCAGCTATAGGATGTAGCCTAAAAAATGCATCTAACTCTCTCCTCCAAGCCTTAACAGTGCTTGAGGAAGACCCATCAAATGTAGGAAAATAGAATCTATGATGCCTCTTTATTCTATTGTTGCTATAGGATCCTCTTTCTTCTTTGATTTTGAAGAATTGTTCGAGAGTTAGCTTCTCCTTGAATGCTCTAGACTGTGCTTTGTACTCTTCAAGATATAGAATAAGAGTCTCATGAGTCTCAGGTTCATTCCTTTCTTCATTTCTACACCTCTCACCTTCTCTAGAGAAAGTGGGCAAAGTGGATCTATGAGGAGATATGTGATTATCTGGTTTTCTTCTTTGCTGATAGGAAGTGCTTGGACCTTCCTCATCACATTTTCTTTTGGATCTTCTTTCTGCCTTTCCTCTTTCATTTGATTGACCTCCTTGGGGAGATCTTGCATAGATATACATAAATGAGTGGCAGAATGTTCTTCCTCCATGATAGATCTCATCTATCTGCTTCTTCTTTTGATGTAAAAGATGAAGTGTCCACAAGCTGAGCCAAAGATCATGCTCTGATATCACTGTAATATCCCAAAAGGGAGAATGTAGTAATACTTAAACACAATATAAGAACTGCAGCAAGATAAAAAATAAATCTTAAGACAACATCAGAATTTACAGATAAGCTAAGCCATTTTATTATATTGGAGAAGATTTAGTTACACCATGTACAAAATATGAGTATATCTACCCAAAAAAATGGTCTAAAGTCACCCAGAAAACATGCTACAATAGATACAACGTAACTGGAGAGCCACTAAAACAAATACTGCACTGTCCCTTCAGCAGAATATGAACATATGATTGTAAGATGAAAGGGAAAATGTATATCTACTCAAATCTGGAGCTCAGATGTTGCCAAGATTCAAGATCTAGCCAATGTGATGGATTCCCAAGATAACCTAGAAAGGATTTTCCAGATCTACAACTTTGGAAAATCACCTCCCTAGGATTTGATCCTTGATCTGCTGGGAAATAAATATCTGAAGCTGGATCTGTCAAATAAATGGCTGAAATATGTTGCAATATCAGATCTAATCTTGAAGGGCTCATCCCTTCTTCAGATCTACAAGCTAGAAGCTCTAGATCTAGCTTCTCAATCCTCCAATAATGATTGTAGATGCTGTAACACAACTGCCAATAGAAAATGTGCTGTGAGGGAAAGAGAGGCCTTCTTCCTGCTGAAAAATGCTACAATAAATTACAGGATGATGTAAATACTGATGGAAATTTGAGGGGATGATCCCTCACAGGATTACTAGCTGAAATGCTAGTAACTTCCTTCCTCCTTTTTGGATATGCAAATTGGACAGTGTAATTCCTGAAGGAAATACTGTTGCTAGGAGGTCAATAAATTTTGGCTTGATGCCAGATCTAAAATGAAAATCTGGGAATGCTGATATATAAGCCCAAGGTGATAGGAATAAACCCTCACTAGTTCTCCAGCTGAAGTACTGAAGACAACTTCCACCTTCCAAACTGATCTTTAGAAATCTGCAATTTCTGAATATGAATGTTCTGCAGAAAGTAGGAAAAGAGATGTGGCACCAATGCATGATGTAGAATGAAGTACAATACTCTTTCTAGAGCTACTCTAAGAAAGAGGTGGGATTCCCGACCAGGAACACCCTATGCTAAACATCATTTGCAATCTCTGCTAAACAACCCGAGAAAGAAATGGAATGTCACATGACAATTCCAGATCTGAAAATATCCTTACATCAAGAATAACCAGCATGCCTTCATCCTTTCCTTCATCTTCTTTATATAATTTTTGAGCCTTCCCAAGCCTTGGCCCTCATCTAGACTGCGCTGTGCATGTGGAAAAGGTCCTCCAAGTTTGACTCCACTGTTTGACCAAATCAACCATCATGTCTAGGTGCAATGTACACCCTCTCCATCATGTTGTGATTTAATTGCACAATATCCTCCATCACTTTATCATGAATGTTCCATGATATTCTATTTGACATCTTCAAGATATTAGTTGACTATATCAACCTCCATGATCTATCTCAATTAATGAGACACAATCTCCAATTCCATTCTCATTAGTAGTTGCTCAACTACCTCATTATGTAGATCTAGGCTTAATTAATCCATGTTCACACAAAAAAAGTGGATACTTATTCATATTGAGGATTGTGGGTCCCTCCACCCTTTTATTTACTTAATTTATTAAGAAAATCAAGGACTCAAATATTCCAAATATGATGTGAAAATTTGGGAATATTACAAGAAGTGTGCAGGTTGGGATTTTGAAGACTGAATGAACTTGTAAAATATTTTGTACAATTGAATTACATAATTTATTATATTAAGAAAACTCAAATTAAATGGGAGTTTCCCCTCCCACATATGGTGTATTTTTATGATGTTATATTCCGTTGCTTATGGATGATAAATTGATAAAAGTTAATTAATTGATTTCTGCTGCATAATAAACACTTGTGAAATTTGGTTAAGTGTTGGATAGGCGTAGCCCATGAACTTAAATATTGATGAAAATAAAAAGTTTGACGGTGTCGCACCCACCTATGTGTGGTTGGAATACTACCACAAGGGTAGTGTTGAAATGGCACGCCAAAGCAGGGCTTCTAATTTAATTTTACCTTAATTAAATTGGAAGAGAAATTGTAATTTCATCTCATAACAACTTGTATTAGTTAACTAAGTCACAATGACTGAGTTAGCTTAGGAAATTCGAGTTGAGGGTTAGAGAGGATGCATGTCAACTGATTCTATGATTTAAGGGGGTCCAGTTGCAGTTATGCATGATTTGTAGTTAGTTAACTCAATTAATTGAGTTAAAATCAGTTTAACTAGTTCTAAATGAGTAATGAGCTAGTGAGAGGTCCAGTGAATTAAATATGATTTAATTCACATTGAGTGATCAATTAGTTAATTGATAATTCACTATAAATAGTTGTTTCATGTCAGTTCTGAGGAAGACCCAGTTGAGACAGAGGTTAAAGTGAAGATAACTATTAGTTGTATAATTAGAAAATTGTACAAGTCAGTTATAGAGTCAATTGGAGACCTTAGATGGATTGCATAGTCGAGGCAAGGTATTTTACTATTTAATAGGGCATTAATTCCTCAAGGAATGCATGAGAAAGTTAGGCTGAGCAGAGGTAGAGAATTGGCTAAGAATTTGTCCAATTTTTCCTAGATTAGTGTGAGACAGTTGGCAGAGTGCATGAGTTATCTTGTGAGATAAAGAATTGTATTGTTTCATGATCCTTGAATTTATACAATATACACATAGAGAGGTTTTAGGCAGCATGATTTCCCTAGATACATCTTGTGTTGTGCGATTGATTGTCTCTTTATCTTACTATTTTATGTGATTGTGCGATCATGTTTTGTTTTCGCAAATTTTAGAAGGGGTTCAATATCTTGTTTTAGTACATCATAAGATCAGATTGAATCCTCGTGGTCAGATTTTCTACATGGTACCAGAGCTCCAGGAATCAAAATAAGAAGAGAAGAACAAAGTTTGTTTTTATTAGGTTTGAATTTGCAAATTATTTCTTCAGTATCCAACAACAGATCAATATGTCTTTCAATGGCTTGAGACTCGAATATGAACTTGAGGGAAATTCGAATTCTATTTCATGGAAGGACATGATGGAGTCAATGCTTGAGGAAAATGGACTGAAGGCTTTCATAGATGTCGATGTCCCACAACCTACAGCAGCAGATTCTCAACTTCTTGATGCATGGAAGAATAATGTTGCGAAAGTGAGAAGGATCTTGTTAGAGGGAGTTCGAGACCATATTGTCTCAAGCCTCCATGGGAAGAAGAATCCATATGCAATGTGGAAGGCCTTAATATATCTGTATTAGAATAGCAACGAAAACAGGAAGCTAGCACTGAAAGACAAGCTTAGGAAGATCAAAATGGAAAAGGGTGACACAATCCAAAAATACATGACCAAGTTCACTCAATGTCAATATGAGCTTGGAAGTGTTGCGGTCACTGTTTCCACAAATGATTTGGTGAGCCTAGCTCTTCTAGGCCTTCCAAAGAGCTGGCATAGCTACTAGGACTCTGTTAATGGGAGAGAAAAGCTTCCATATTGGGAGCGACTTTGGTCCGATTTGGCACAAGAACAAATCAAGCATACCACCATAGATGGATCCTCGTCAAAGACTAATGATGAGGAAAATCGTGCCTTAGATGGAAAGGCGAAGAAAGGAAAAAATAAGGTTTCCCATTCCAAATCCGATATTGGCAAGGCAAGCAAGAAGGGATACTTATCAAAGGTGAAATGTTTCAATTGTCATGAGCATGGACATTATGCCACAAATTGTCCACAAAAGAAGAAAAACAAGAAGGCTTTAGGAGGAGCAACAGATGAATCTTTGGCTTCACAATTTGAGTTGGACTTCACCCTAATCGCATGCATGGTGTCATCGGTGTTGGGATCTGTGTGGTACTTGGACAATGGCGCCTCATTCCACATGACTGACAAAAAAAATTGTTCAGCAACTTGGAGGAGAAGGATCTACAGATGCACATCAAGATAGGTGATAATGTTAGGTATACACTATCGAGATTGGTACAGTTCCTTACAAAGAGAGTCAGGTAAACTCCTCATACCAAAATATGTCATGCATGTACTCGGTTTAAAGAATAATTTGGCTTCTGTTGCTATGTTGGAAGATTGTGGATATGATGTGATTTTCAGTGAAGGAAAGGCGTTCCTTTGTCACAAGGCCATGGGATAGGTGAAAAAGATTTGGGTTCAGGTGAAGAACCTCTAAAAACTTGATGAGGATGACTGCGAAAAATTGAGGAGTACAATAGAGAAGGTGGTGAGTTGAGATATCAGTGAGTTATGGAACAATAGGTTGGGTCATCTACACCACAACGCTTTGAGGATCATGTAACATATTTATACAGGGATTCCAAAGGGTACAATTGTGTAGAGAGACACATGCAAAGGTTGTACTATGGGGAAGTATACAAATTCCACCTTTCACGATAAGGAAAGCCGAGAAACGATAATCCTTGAGAGAATTAACTTAGACATGTGTGGATTGTTCTCAACAAATTCCATAGCAAAGAACATGTATTATGTGATTTTTGTTGATGATTTTTCAAGAAAGTGTTGGATTTTATTCATGCAGAAGAAAGATCAGACATTTTCCAAGTTCTATGAGTTCAAAGGACTTGTTGAGAAAGATACATGGAAGAAGGTGAAGGCTTTGAGGAGAGAAAACGGTGGGGAATACATCTCTAATGAATTCAAGAACTTCTACGCCTCAGAAGGAATTCAAAGAGAATTGATTTCACCTCGTAACCCACATTAGAATGGCGTTGAAGAGAGAAAGAACATAACTATTTTGGGAGAAGCACGAGCTATGTTGCATGATTAGGTTCTACCATTTCATCTGTGGGCATAGACATGCAATACAACAATATTTGTGCAGAACAAAATTTATCATCGAATAATTGGGATGAGTACACCAGAGGAGGATTTTTTCAGGTAAGAAACGAGATGTTTAAAATTTTAAAATTTTTGGCTCATCTGTCTATTGCCATGTTACCAAAGATGCCAGGAAGAAGCTTGAGCCAAAAACAGAGTTTGGGATATTTTTGGGGTACACTGATACACCTCACAACTATTAGGTGTATTTTCCATCACATTAGATGATAGTGGTGAGAAGAGATGTGGAGTTTGATGAAGATAAAGCCATGCGATTATCCCTTGAGAGGGAGCTTGAGTTGCATGTAGTTGAGAAGCTCTTAGCTCCAAAGGATGAACCTCAAGATGTGGAGCAACCACAAGTAGAGGAACAGAGAGTGGTAGAAACCACTCATGCAAAGCCATCCACCAGTGATGGAAGGAAGCGCACTAGAGAGGCTAACAGATTATTGATGGATGTGAGAGAGAATGTGGGAGTACCCACACCACAACATAGGTAGAGAAGGTCCCTAGAGTGGTACACTAGACACATGGATCTTATGAGCAGAGGTATTGATATAGAACCATCCTCTTTTTAAGAAGTAGTGTAGAAACTAGTATGGGTTGATTCCATGGTTGAGGAGTATGATTCCATTATCAGGAACTGTGCATGGGAATTTGTCCCAAGACCAGTGGGGAAGTCAGTTTTAGAATATAGATGGGTATACAAGGTGAAGCATGCAACATATGGGAGTGTGGAGAAACAAAAGGATAGATTTGTGGCCATAGGGTTCTCTCAGGTGGAGGGGATTTTCTATGATGAGAATTTTTCACCAGTCGCAAGGTACTCGTCCAATAGATACATCCTTTCACTCTCTACGCATATGGGATGGAAGATACATCATATGGATGTAAATACAACCTTTCTCAATGGAATTACTGAGGAAGAAGTGTACATTGAGCAGTTGAAAGGTTTTGAGACCTTAGACAGGGAGTCGCATGTGTAGAGACTCAAGAGAGAACTGTATGGGTTGAAGAAAGCACCTTGTGTATTGGTTGTGGAGTCTAATTATCTTCTTTGTTTTGTATCACGACATTGGACCCATGTTCTTAACGGGGCGGAAACATCGCCTGTAATTGTACGCTGCCTAGGGGGTCCAGGGAGGGTGGCTGCGAGTTTATGGAGTCCCCTCCTGGTAGGGGGTTTCGGGGGTAGTGCCCCCAAAGCTAAAAATAGATTAAAATTGCCTTGTAAAAGTGTAGTAATTTCTAGTCAATTTGGGCCGTTCATTAGGCGGATGATTTGATGGTAGAAGTTATTTTTGATTTACGTTTTTTTTCCTTATAAGGCAACCCCTTGTTTTGTATGAGGGTATTGTATTGCGGATATGGATTGTATGTGTATTCTCAGAGAGAGAAATTGATAGAGAGATTGTGAGAGAGAACAAAGGATATTACAGTGGGTCTGCTGTAGGTTGTGTCTCTTCATTTTGATGGATAAGAAAAAGGAAGGACTGGCTGTTCGGGGTGGATGTAGCCCAAACTGGGCGAACCACGTATATCTGTGTCTCTCTGGTTTTATGTGTTTTGTGTGCTTTTGTTTTCCCACATATTTTATGTGTTTATTTTCTCTGTAATATATAATTTTCTAACAACTGGTATCAGAGCTGAAGGTCTATTTGGCTGATAAACTCGCAGGAAAGAAGGGTTCTTGTTTCGAGTGGGAGCAATGGTGGAAGATGATAAGTTTAGGGTCCAAAAATTTAACGGCCAAAACTTCCCATTTTGGAAGATGCAGATGGAAGATTATCTGTATTACAAAGATATGTACCTACCATTGAGTGGAAAAACAAAGAACCCGATTACTATGACAAACACAGAATGGTATATTCTCGATAGAAAGGCACTCGGAACAGTACGGTTTTGCCTCGTGACGTCAATAGCCTTCAATGTTTCGAAGGAAACAACAACAGAGGGTTTGATTAAGGCATTGGTGAAACTATATGAAAAACCCTTAGACTCAAACAAGGTATTTCTTATGAAACGTTTATTTAATATGAAGATGTCAGAAGGTGGATCTGTTGCAGACCATTTAAATGATTTTAATACAGTTACCAGTCACTTAAGTTCTGTAGGGGTAAAATTTGATGATGAATTTAGGGCTTTGTTATTTATGTGCTCATTACCAGAAATTTGGAATGGTTTAGTTATGGAAATTAGTAACTCTATCTTTGGATCTAGTACTTTAAAGTTTGATGATGTTGTTGGTGCTATCCTTAGTAAGGAAATGCAACGGAAAATCTCTGTCGAGACATCGGGTAATGCTTTGAGTGCAGAGTCCCGGGGAAGAAAAATGGAAAGAGGAAAGAGCTTGGGATATCGCAGTAAATCAAGGAAAGGAAAATCCAATTCCAGATCGGGGATAGTATGCTAGAAATGCGGATAGAAAGGACACTTGAAGAAAGACTATAGATATCAGAAGGGAAAAGAAGGAGATGCACATCAAGAAAACAATCATGAAGAAAATGTGATAGTTGATGTGTTACAAGATTCTTTGATTCTTTCTTTCGAAAATGTTACTGATTAATGGGTGGTAGATTCAAGGGCCTCATTCCATGCCACACCTGATAAGAAATATTTTCATGACTATGTTCAATGAGATTTTGGACAAGTAAATTTTGGTGATGATAAACCCTGTAAAATTGTTGGAATGGGTAAGGTTCTTGTAAAATAGCACAATGGAAACCAATGGATATTAAAGGAGGTAAGGCATGTTCCAGATCTAAAGAAAAATCTGATTTCAACAGGGCAGTTAGGCGGTGAAGGTTGTGTGGCAACTTTCACAGATAAAACTTGGAAGGTCAGCAAAGGAGCCCTGGTAATAGCAAAAGGCAAAAAGGTTGGTACATTGTATTTATGCAATGGTATTTCTTACTCTATTAATGCTTTAAATTCCAAAGGAGCAGATGCAGCATTATGGCATCATAGGCTCTGACACATGAGTGAGAAGGGGATGAATATTCTCACTCAAGAAATTTGTTGCCAGGTTTGAAGAATATTGATTTGGATTTATATGAGAATTGCATTTATGGAAAACATAAGAGAGTCAGATTTCTCAGTGTCAGGGAAGAAAAGAAGAGTGAAAAATTAGAGCTTGCACATACAGATGTATGGGGACCTATCGAGGTATCATCTCTCGGTGGCTCTTGTTATTATGTTACTTTTATTGATGATGCAACTAGAAAAACTGGGATCTATTGTATTCAGAATAAATGTGATGTATTTGATACTTTCAAGAAATGGAAATATTTGGTTGAGATTGAGATAGGAAAGAATTTGAAGTGTCCTAGATCAGAAAATGGAGGTGAATATTGAAGAAAAGAGTTTGATAGGTACTATTCAGAGCATGGAATTCGCAGAGAGAAGACAATTCCAAGAACACCACAAGAAAATGGTGTGTTAGAAAGGATGAACAGAACAATCATGGAGCATGCAAGGTGCATGAGATTACATGTAGGATTGCCTTTACAATTTTGGGTAGATGGTGTAGATACTGTTGTTTATCTAATAAACGTAGGGCCTTCAAGTTCCTTGGATGGTGGTATTCTAGAGGAGGCATGGACATGTAAAAAGGTAAACTACTCTTTTTTAAATCCTTTTGGTTGTGAGGCCTTTGTCCATATTAATAAAGAAAATAGAACAAATCTTGAGGAAAAATCAAAGAAATGTACCTTTATTGGATATGGTGTTAATGATTTTGGTTATCGCTGATATGATTATGAAAATCACAAAATCATCAGGAGCTGAGATGTAATATTCGATGAACAAGTCTTGTATAAGAATCAGCTGCAGGAAAATAAATAGGAAAAAGAAAACAAAGAATACACAGTTCTTGATGAGATCACAGAAAAAGTAAAGGTGCTTGAAAATAATAATAATCAATAGCCACAAAAAAAACAACCACCACAATAGCAACAGGCACCTCAAACACCTAAAAGTGGTGCCAGAAGATCTACCAGGATAAGTAGACCCCCTGAACGATCCTCTCCTTCATTATATTATTTATTGTTGACTGATTCTGGTGAAATTGAATGTTATGAAGATGCATTGCAGGTTGAAACCAGGAAGAAATGGGAGCTATCCATGAAAGAAGAGATGGAATCCTCAATACATAACTAGATTTGGGACTTAGTCAGGTTTCCTGCAGGTAAAACAACATTGCAGAATAAATGGGTTTATAGGCTGAAGGAAGAAGATGGAGGAAAACAGAGGTACAAAGCTAGACTTGTGGTGAAGGGGTTTGCAAAGAATAAAGGTATTGATTTTGATGAAATATTTTCTCCTGTTGTTAAGATGACTTCAATCAGGACTATTTTAAGTCTTGTAGCAGCAGAAGATTTACATCTTGAATAGTTAGATGTAAAGACAACATTTCTCCATGGATATTTCGAGGAAGAGATCTATATGTAGCAACTAGAAGGATATGATCTCAAAGGGAAAGAAAAATTCGTGTGCAGGTTAAAGAAGAGCTTGTATGGCTTAAAATAGGCTCCAAGACAGTGGTCTCTAAAATTTGACAGGTTTATGTCTAAACAAGGCTATACTAGATGTCACTCTGATCATTGTGTTTATCTGAAAAAGAAAAATGATGGCAGCTACATTATATTCTTATTGTATCTAGTTGACATGCTTGTTGCTGGGTCTAACATGAAGGAAATAAATGTGCTCAAAATAAAATTGGCAAATTCATTTGCAATGAAGGATTTGGGAACTGTAAAATAAATCCTTAGTATGAGAATAAATAGAGACAGGAAAAATCACAAATTAACATTATCCTAGAATGAGTACATACAAAATGTGTTGAAAATATTTAATATGTAGAATGCAAAACCAGTTAGTACACCTTTTGCTAGCCATTTCAAACTTAGTAAGGAGATGTGCCCCATGACCCAAGAAGAAATGTATTATATGTCTAAAGTTCCATATGCATCAGCAGTTGGAAGCTTAATGTATGCAATGGTCTGCACAATGCCTGATATTGCACATGCATTGGGAGTTGTATGCAGGTAAATGAAAAATCTAGGAAAAGAGCATTGGATGGAAGTGAAATGGATTCTAAGATATTTGAGAGGTACCACAAATCAAGAATTATGCTTTGGAAGTTCAAACATTTCTTTACAGGGATATGTTGATGCAGATATGGCAGGTGACAGAGATAACAAGAGGAGCACTACAAGGTATGTATTTATTGTAGGTGGAACAACAGTCAGTTGGGTTTTAAAATTCCAAAGTTCTGTTGCACTTTCAACAATAGAAGCAGAGTATGTTGCTGCTACAGAGGCTAATAAAGAAATGATTTGGTTACAAAGGTTTATGGATGAATTGGGTAAGAAGCATGATATGGGCATGTTATACAGTGATATCCAATGTGCCATTCATATTTCAAAGAACTCAACATTTCATTCTAGGACTAAACACATACAACTCAAGTACCATTTCATACGGTCAGTGTTGGAAGATGGACAATTGAAGCTGGAAAAGATACACACTAGCCAGAATCCTGCAGATGTGCTAACAAAATTTGTAACCAGGGAGAAACTGTGATTATGCTTAGTTTCAATTAGTATTCAATTATGACGATGAAGATGAGAAATAACCAGGTCCGAAGTGGAGTAATTTTCCAACAAATGAAGCAGTGGTGGAGTTGCTACAATCAGTCTCCAAGTGGGAGATTGTTGGGTGTGGAGCCTGATTATCTTATTTATTTTGTATCATAGCATTGGACCCCCATTCTTAACGGGGTGGCAACGCCACCCATAACTGTACGCTTCCTGGGGGGTCCTGTTTTAAAATTTCCTTGTAAAAGTATAGTAATTTCTAGTCAATCTGGGCTGTTCATTAGGCAGATGATCTGACGGTAGAAGTTATGTTTGATTTAGGGTTTTTTTTCCTAGAAGGAAACCCCTTGTTTTGTATGAGGTTATTGTATTGCGGCTGTGGATTATATGTGTATTCTCAGAGCAAGAAACGGATAGAGAGAATGTGGGAGAGAACAGAGGATGTTACAATGGATCTACTGTAGGTTGTGTCTCTTCATTTTTCCGGATAATAAAAAGGAAGGAATAGCTGTTCGGGGTGGATGTAGCCCAAATTGGGTGAACCACGTATATCTGTGTCTCTCTGGTTTTATGTATTTTGAGTGATTTTGTTTTCCTGTACATTTTATGTGTTGTGTTGCTCTATAATATATAATTTTCTAACACTGTGCTTGGTACACCAACATTGACAACTATTTCATCGGGTTGGGCTTCATCAAGAGTGAAGTGGATTTCAACCTATATCATATTGTGGTTGATGGTAAGATTTTGATTATTGTACTTATGTTGATGATCTAATACTGACAGGTGATGAGCGGATCATAAAATCTTGTAAGTATAAACTTGCAAGAGAATTTGAGATGAAGTACATGGGGCTCTTGCACTATTTCATTGGATTGGAAAAATGGGAAAGATATGGGGACCTAATTGTATCTCATGGAAAGTACGCCAAGGATATTATAAGGAAGTTCCACATGGAGGGAAGCAAACCCATGGAGACTCCTCTTGCAGGAAACTGGAGGAAGGAGGATGCTACTTGGGGTGAAGCAGTGGATTCCTTTCTGAGCTTGGCGCAGTGCTTTCAACTTCTTTTCCACATTCTGTGAGAGCTGCATTGCCTTAGCTTCCCACAACTTTGTTCTGGATGTGATAAGATGCTCTTTTATGCGCAAGTCATCTACCTATTCCTGTAACAATTTACCCTCTTGGAGACGAGTATATCTTTTTTGTGACCTTAAAATGGTCCATCTGTTCTCACTTCTTGTGAACTTCCACTTCAATCCTATGCACCTGAGGGTCCTCTTGCAATGAGGCCCAAACATCCATGACATCTTCAAATACTTTTGTGCATTCCTTGAGGGTGGATTCAATCTACTCAGTGGTAGCCTTGAGCTATACTGTGTGCTGCTGCAAAACCTATGGTGGAGTGGCAGGCTACAATTACATCTGCAACTCAACTATCTTCATATGCATCTCAAGGTGCACTTTGTCAACCTCGGTTTTGGAGTCCATGATTGCTACCAGGAGCTTGGCCACTTTTTCCTATGGTGCTGCTGCAACTTGAATCTAGAGCTTAGGTAGCTCACTGCAAGCCTTAGAGGTGTCTTTCTCCAAATTTTGTTTGTGCACAGTCTCTGCATCGCACTCTTGTACAACCAACTGGTTTTCCTCGACCATGCTCTGTTTTTCCTACTTAAAATCTTGTATAAACAATAGGGTGCGATGCTCTCTAATTTGAAATTCCTCAGTGACGCGTTGGTGGAGCTCATGCAATGTATGCAGAGGCAACACAACTAGGTTAAGCCTTGTGTTTTTCCAGTGCACCGCCTGCTTCAACTACTCCACAGTATCAAAACATAATATGCCTGTAGGGATTGACACTACATGGGTATTATTTTTAATGACCAGTTCATGCTCTGTCATTCTTGCACTTGCTGGCGTGCCACTTGCTTGGGTTGTGCTCGCTTGACTCATGCTTGCTTGTACAATGCTCGTCTCAATCTGCAAATCTTTTAGTCCCTTATGTACCTCTGCCAATACCTTCTTGTACTAGTCTTCAATTTTACCCCATAGATGCTCGGTGAAATTCTTAATAGTATTTCCTATCTCATCGAGGTCCCCCTTAGTGGGGACCATTCCTTTGGGGCCGACGGATCTACTGGACTTCATTTTCTTCTGCATGCCTCCACTCTTTGGCTGTCACATTTTAGTAGTAAAATGGGAGGGGGGTTTGGATGGATCCATAATTGTATCATCACCATGAGCATCACCCCCTCCTATTTCTAGAACATCCATCTCTGGCTCAACCTCCACTCTTCCCTCCCTGCTCTGTCTCCATGCCTTAAGTGGGTAGAGTTAGCTAATCGCTCAGCCATTCACTGAATATGGCTGCCACATCTTCCTCTGTCACCAGGTACGACAACTCATACTAGACCCCAGCAAGGTCCTTCTTTTCCTGGGGGTGATATGGCGTACTATTATTTTTTGATGCATTCATAACTCCACAGTTAATGCTTCAATAGTGTTGTTCAAGAAATGTGTACCTATGTTTCCCATCAACATATTCGGGTAACCAAACCTTGAAAAAATGTGTTCAAAAATACACTTCGTTGTTGTGTCTACACTACAATTTTTCACTGGTTGTTCCTCAACCCTTCTAGTGAGGTAATCTGTCCCAGTAATAATGTACCACACACCAGTTTTCTTCCCATGTGGATCAATCAGTCCCACAAAGTTAATCACCCATTGATCTAATTCCTATAAAGTAATTTGAGGGTGTAGTGCCATTTCATCCCTTCACGAAGGTATACCAATCCTTTGACAAACATCACAAGCGCTGCAGTACTCCTTTGAAACTTTATGCATCATGGGCCACCAAAGTCTAGCTCACAGAATATTTTGTGCAATGACCTTTCCTGCATAGTGAATTCCAGCAACTCTGCCATGTGCTTTAGTGAAAATTCTCTGTCATTCATGCTGAGGAACATATCTTGGTAGGATCTCCTCAACTCCCTTCTTGTATATATGTCCTACGAGCAGAGCAAAGTATGTTGCCTTAACTACTAGATCTTTCTTATGCTACGTAGTGTACTTTGCAGGTGCGATTCATGTACTCATAAATTGAATGATATCCAAAAAATTCTCATCTTCCACCCGAATAGTGAACAACTGCGCATCAGATAATCCTTCCTCAATATTCGTTGGCTCTTTGCCTGTCTCGATCCCAGACAAATGATCTGGTCCTGCATTCAACCGAGCTGCCTTCAAAATCACTTCGAAGTCATAATCTTGGAATAGCAATAGCCACCGGAAAATCTCCCCCCCCAACATAGGCTTGTTGACTACGTACTTCAAAGCAGAGTGATTAGTGAACATTTTGAAGTGTGAACCTAATAGATAGTGTTTGAATTTTTTTAGTGCATATACCATGGCCAGTCCTTCTCACTTTGTGGTGGAGTAGTTACGATTTGCCTTAGACAACTTCTTGCTTGAAAAATAAACAAGGTGATCTAGATCAACTTCTCCTGGTTGCGCTAAGAAAACTCCAAAGTATATGCAAGACGCATCGACATGTACATGAAATTCATTCTTCCAGTATGGAAACACTAGAATTGACGTAGTGACCATATTTTCCTTAAACACATCGAGGCTCTTCTGACAATCATCATCCCAACAAAACTTGACATCTTTCTTCAATATTTTCTCCATGGGCATAGTGATCTAGTCGTAGGCCTTGATGAATTTCCTATAATAACTGGTATGCCAAAGTGTCATGCATAGCTGCTTCACATTTATCAGAGGCTCCAAATTGATAATCACAATGATCTTCACAGGTTCTACCATCAATCCATATTTGGAAACAATTTTCTCGAAGAGTATACCATATGGCACGCACAAATTAAACTTCTTCAGGTTCAAGGAGATTTGGTACTTCCTGGAGGTATCCATCATTAGGCACAGAATAGAAACATATTTCGTTAGAAATTTGAAGACTTTAAAGTCATCAAAACACACCTCCATAAATTTGTGAATATATTATTTAAATGTTGCAACGACAACTCTAGAAAATATGGCTAGAGCGTTCTTTAATAAAAATGGCGTGACTGTGTACTGAAACGATCTCCATTCAGTAGCGAAAATGGTCTTGATTCTATCTTCCAACTCTATCCTGATATGATCATACCCTGAAAAGCCATCAATGAATGAGTAGGATTCCTGCCCTCCAACATTCTCCAGAACTTGGTCAGTGAACAGATTCGGAAAGGTATTATGGACACACACATTGTTCAACTTCTAGAGATCAACACAAATCTTTATTTCTCCCTTAGTTTTCTTTTCCTGGACTAACATAGGGCTAACCCACTCGGATTCTTCCACTGGTTAAATGATGCCAGCGCTAACCATATTGTCTAATTCTTCTCGCACATTTTCTTTGTATTTTGGATTTAGTCGATACGGGCACTGCTTGACTGGCTTGACATCAAGATACAAAGTGATGTGCATAACTCCTAAATATCCTATAATTAATTTAAGCTCGGAAAACTTCGTGGGGAACAAATCTTGGTATTCATGCAAAAATTCAATGACCTTGCTCACCGTGTCATCATCCCAATTTTTATCACTCAGAAAAAATGAAGCATCATTTGACAAAGTATTAGAGGTTCATGTGTCAAAGGTAGGGTCATAGAATTCATTTTTCATTACTTGGTCATAGAAATTTTTTAATTTTTCTTATTTAGCCTATCCTAAGGTCTAAAACCACCCTCATTCAAATCCTTTTATGTCATATCAGTCATGATTTTATGAAATTTTAATTTCCCAAGTTTGTAGCATTGAAAGAGTCATTTTAGCCAAGAAACCACACTTTCGTCGCGAAATACATAGAGAAAATGCACTTTTCTCTACGAAACTGCTAATACTTTCGTAGCGAAAATGCCCAGAAATACAGTAGGTTCGCTATGAAAGTAAGGATTCCTATCTGTCTTGTCAAAATAGCTGCAAGGTGTAAGTGAATGATTGAAAAGGATAGGGTAGATGCCATTCGAGTCAGTTAGGGTTAAGATCAAGGTACAATGGTCATGGCTGAGGTCATTATCACCATTTTAAGCATGTATGAGGTCATCATTACCCTTTTGGAATGTATGTGTCATGATTTAAGCATGAGCTATCATATAAAATATAAAAATTTATCCTAAGTTGCCATTTTTCACTCAACATTCATTCTTGCATGTGAAACATCTCAATGTCACTGTTTAAGAGCTGCCTCTTCACACCAAGCAGCTTGTTGTCCAATTTGACTTTACAAGTGTCACCTTTTTAAGAGGGAAACTTGGCTATAAAAGGAGATGGTCATGTACAAGAGCACACAAAGGAGGCTTTGTGAATAATATATAATCTCATGGACCTTAATCTATTTGTGGAAGACCCTAGGTTTTCTGAAGCGTGCATCAGTTCAAGTTGTTTTGATTTTCTGTTAGAGCTAACAAAGAAATTGTTGTGTTTTTGGATTGTTTGAGAAATATGTTTAAATAGAGGATTATGGATGAAAAGATATGAATTTATAAATAATGAGAGAGGTTATTGTCAATAAAAAAACAAGGAAACATAACCTCTCTCTATTTTCTCACATGTGCTATCAGTTGGGAGATACAGGGATTTCTTCGAAGCCCTATTTTCAGAAGAGAGTTTTCCTGTTTTACACATGTTTTTCAAATGTTGATTCTGGACAGCTGGAGATGTTTTTCTAAAAACCAAAAGAGTTTTTTCTTAAGAACATTATTATTGATAAAAACCTCCATTATTTCAAACTACATCATGTATTAGGAGATATATGCTCTTTTCTAAGACCTAGTTTTCATAAAAAACAGGAAAAATCTGTAAAGATATTTTAAATATGAATCTGTTAGGCCCCCATCTTTTGTTCCTTCTTTGGCGGGCCGTGCAACACCGACTAAACGACTAATTTATTTATTTTTCATTTTCTGAACTACGCCTTTCAAATTTTCCAAGTGTTAAGTTCACTTATTTAACATGTTTTAGGCGAAATTATAAAACATCTTCAGCAAGTAGAAATGTGCACATAACAGATTTTAGAAATGAAATTATATATATATGATATGATAAAATTGTCCCGCAGTTTTTATACAGGTCGGGCACCTGTTTTTATATAAGTGTCAAATTCGCACGACACGACCCATGCACGTTCAGGCTTGTCGGGGAGTCACTTGACTCGACCCGCGCCCTAAATGCATTTTTCCTTTGTCGCCTTGCTGTGGTGACCCACGCTGCACGTCCGCCCTGATCCGTTCACCCAAACCTTCAGTATGCGTACTCGTGTGACCGTACTGCCACCGTCACACCTGCCGCCCGTATTACCGTGACCGTCGCTACGTCGCACTCCGCCGCTGCCCATGTTGCCATGACCACTCCTGCACGCCACGTTCACTACTGCCTGTATTACCATGACCGCCTGCACGTTCGCACGTCTATGTGTTCGGATCGTTTGACTGCTCGTCAAGTGGGCTCATCCTCACCCATATGCAAATCCAATGCTGCGGTGGTGAACTGAGGAAGGCCGCTCCGATGCTTCTCTTTAACTTTCTATTCCACTTTATTTATACCATGACTTTCATTGTGGTGGGGCGTCGGTGACCTGTAGTGGACCCAAGATGACCCCCTCTTGGCAAACTCCCCTCGCCCATATTGTAACGTTGGTCTTTTTCTGTTGGTGTTGCGACGATTTTAGCCGACTCGTCTAGAGTTTTCGATACCTGCTGCTATATCCAAATGTCCATCCACACGTTGTGTCGCACACCTTTGCTTATGGTGCAACGAAACACCCATAACGTCACATGCTGCCCAACATGACCCAAGGCTCCCATGGGCGCGCCCATTGCCATGGCACGCACCCGTTCGTCGTATTGCCTATGTGTGCCCATGTAAGGCACCCGACTCGCTCGAGTCAAGGATCACCAACTCGTGGGTTTGACATATTCCCCTACCTTGAGTCATTTTCGTCCTCGACAATCCAATAAACCTCATCAACTGTTGATCAAACTCTGCTATCTCCTTTCGCCAGTTCCACAGCGAATCCTCCGGTTCCCAACTCGAATCCTCTGGTCGATCTCTCCATTGAATGAGAAATTCCCTTCGTGCATTACCCCCAACACCTATTGTTTGAAGATCAAGGATATTCTCCAAAATCAAGTCTATTTTGTCAATGATCATGACTGGTCCTCTCGGTGGTGCTTCTCGTTCTGGGTAGTCAGCATCAAGTTTTCTCTTCTTTAGTTGACTTATATGGAAGATAGGATGTCAGAAATGCATATGGTTGTGAAGTTCCAATTAATATGCAACTTCACCAATTCTCTTCTTTATGCAGAATGGCCCATCATATCGTCTCGTCAAAGACCTAGTAGTCCCTTTAGGTGGCTAAAACTGATCTTCAGTGATCCTCAGATAAACCTTGTCTCCAACATCGAAGTGTGCATCCCTTCTACCATTGTCTGCCCATTTCTTCATCCTTCCTGCTGCATTATGCAGGTGCATCTGTGCTATCTCCAAGGCCTCCTATCCAGCCTCAATGAGCCAAAGGCGGTCCCGTATTAACGTTGCACAGTTCTCAACCCTCAATTCTTGGGTAGATAGGCTTTTAGCCGGTTCTACTTCTGCACGTTCAGTGATCTCTTCCTCTTCATTTGCTGTCTCAGGATCTTCCTTTGTCACGATTTCTTCCTCTGATTTTCCAGCTTCAGACCCTAGTTTGGAGGGGTGCTTATCCGTGGTCTCAGCTCCAGCATTATTGACAGTGATCTCAGTCAAATTTTCTGCTGCAAATTTGTTTTCACCTTCATTTTCTTTGTTCGTGGTTCAGCTAGTTTTGCGCAACATTATGGTTTCGTAGCTGCTTCCCCATTGCCCTCCGGTTCCTTCTCGATTCGTTGTTCCGTTCCAAACCAGGTACTTCTTCCCCTCTCGCAATCTTAGGCAGGTTCGGGAAGCTCCTTCGCTGTCTTGGATGTTGGACCCAACCCTCTCAGTGGGGAGTATTCTGCTGTTTATCCGGTTGTTAGCGGTGTAGTCAAGCTCGGCGGCATTAGTTCCAACCCTCTCTGCGTGTATAATATCACTAGTTCTCAAATTGTACTCGATGGAATCAAGGGGGACAGTGGCTCCATTCCACATAGTTCGGTGTGTCTGGTAGGTAATGTTTCCCCTTGTAATTATAATTTAATCTTTAATAACCCTAACACTATTAATAATTATTTTAATAACCATTCAATTTTAAACAATAGTTTTAGTAATAAAGATTTAAATAATAATTTAATATTATTCAATAATAATATAACTAATGATTCTCACTCTAGTATTAATAATCTAAGTATTTTAAAAAATAGTATTAGTAATAAATATTTAAATAATAATTTAATATTATTCAATAATAATAATATAACTAATGATTCTAATTCTAGCATTAATAATCTAAGTAGCATTGATAATTCTAATAAGTTAGATAATAATAATTCTAACATCAATAATCCAAGTAGCGTTGATAATTATAATATGTTAAAAGATAATAATAATAATAATAAGGTCATTAATAATGATTATAATAAAAATGTAGTTAATCTTTCTAGTTTATCTTTTGATCCTTCTGTTTTCAGTCTTCTTAATAGAGGGCTTAATTTTTCTCTTGCCCTGGAGAAGATCCCTTCTGATGACATTATTTGTAGCCTCGAATATGGCATCAAGGATCTCTCGGATATTGTTAAGGAGACCATTAGGTAGGATTCCTCCATTATTATTAGGAAGGCTAAGCCTCCTAAAAGAAACTTGAGTAAGCCTGAGTTTCTCGCCCTCAAAGCCCTAAGGGACAACCCTAACATTGTTATCCTTAAGGCAGACAAGGGTGGGGCCATTGTCATTATGGATAAAACTGACTATGTCAGCAAGATGGTTGACCATCTTTCTAATAGTGGTAGTTATATTAAGCTTAAAAAGAATCCTCTAAAATCATTGTGTAAGGATGTTTCCCTTGCCATTAAATCAGATTCTTCTCTTAATCCTCTCTCTAGGAAGCTTATTGAAAGAAATCCCCTTACCCCCTGGATCTATGGTCTCCCCAAGACTCATATGTCGGGGGCTCCCTTAAGACCTATTGTTAATACAATAGGTGGTCCCTCTTATCATTTGGCTAAATTCTTAGCCCATAGGCTTAAGTCCCTTGTAGATCAAACCGATTCCTTTGTGAAGGAATTGAATTCCTTTATTAAGGAGTGGAAAAACATCAGGTTGCGACCTGGTGAGCTTATTTTTAGCTTTGATGTTGTCTCCCTTTTCACCAAGATCCCCATCCAAGAAGCCGTGGATGTCATTAAGTGGATCTCTGATGAGGCCACATCTAAGTTGGTTAGCCTCTGCCTCACCTCGACCTTTTTCAGTTTGCAAGGTGAGTTTTATGAGCAAACCTATGGTGTTGCAATGGGCTCCCCTCTTTCCCCTGTAGTTGCTACTTGTATATGGAGGATTTTGAATCTAAGGCCCTGGCCTCTGCTAAAGTCCGCCCTAGGAAGTGGAATAGGTTCATGGATGATACTTGTGTCATTTGGCCCCATGGTCGGGAGAATTTAGATTTGTTCCTTGGGCACTTGAACTCACTATCTGATTCCATCAAGTTCACGATGGAAGTGGAGGTAGATGGTTGCCTCTCTTTCCTTGATATCCTGCTCTCAAGGAATGAGGATGGTTCCATATCTCACCAGGTTTTTCATAAGAATACTCACACGAAACAATATCTTCGTGCTGGGTCCCATCATTTCCTTGCTCATAAATTTGGTGTGTTGTGTACTCTTGCGACTCATGCTCTTAGAATATCTGACAAAAACTCCTTAGAATCAGAGAAATCTCATCTTCTTGATGTCTTTGAAAAGAATGGTTACAGTAGATCTCAAGGTCTTAAAGCCTTTCGAAAGGCATATAAAGGTTTGAGTGGAAACTCTACTCGGGTGGATCCTATTTCCAAAGTCCACCTCCCATTTATCCAAGGGACAACAGACAAGATGGCCCATATCCTTAGGAGAAATAATATCTCTAATTCTTTCAAACCTCTCTACACTATTAGAAATTCTCTTGGGTCTGTTAAAGACCCTATCAACCCTAAGGACATGAAAGGGGTTTACATGATTCTGTGTTCTTGTGGAACTCCGTATATAGGGGAAACAGGTCGATCCATTAGGCAAAGGATCTGGGAGCATGCTGCGGACATTAGACATAATTGGTCTCGTACCTAAGGTCTTCCTGAACATGTGGAAAAATCCCACCACCATGTTTGTATTGAAGACTCTAAAGTCGTTGCAAGGGTAGATCACTTCCACCATAGGAAATTAAGGGAGACGATCGAAATTGAGCAACATGCTTTGAATCTCAACCGCGATGATGGTTGGAAGTTAATTAAGAGTTGGATCTCAGCTCTTGCCAGGTAGTTTTCGTTTATTATTTTTCTTTTATTTTATTTCATTTTTATATATACTTTTTTTTTATTTAAAAATAAATAAAATAAATATTATATATATATATATATATATATATATATATATATATATATATATATATATATATTACATATTTATGGAACACCCCACTCTCTAATAAAATTTTTAATTCTCTTTATTTTTATTTACTTTTGAATTATTGGCCCTTCCTTAGTTCCTTATTAGCTTACTCTTTTTATTTATTTATTATTCCTAGATTTTATATACTATTTAATTAAGTTATTAATATACTTTTATCTCAATAATTAATTATTTAATTAATTAATTTTATCTTATTTTATTTATTAATTTAAAATATTCACCCATACCTATTCCTATCATACATTTTTAATTATAAACCCCCCTTTTTAACATAATATATTTTTATAAAACCCCGATTTAAAAAAAAAACTTATTTATAAAATTTTATTTAATTAATTAATTTTATTTTAATTAATTTATTTCCAACTAACTAACTAACTAACTAATTTTTCAACGGCTAGTTATTAACAACCAGTCTTAACAGCTAGTTCTCAACGACTATTTTCGGGTAATGATGCATCCTCTCTATTTATTCTTTGAGATCGATTCGTCTCTCCACCTTGTCCTGAGGATGAACCACATTAGCTGGTTCGAAATGTCGACCTAATCCTATCAATGTGATTATCCGAAAGCATTTCTATCTATATGAAAGGTGAGATTGATTGTTTCCTCATTAGTTTGATGAGGTCCATAACATGCAGAGAGGAATAGAAAGCTGAAGGATCAGGTTAAAGACCTCCAAGAACAACTAGAACTAATCCATGAGGAGCTGGAGAAGAAAGGCCTTAAAATGGTAGTAGTTGAGGAGCTAATAGCTCAACTCATTATCAATGAGGAAGAAACACCTCAAGACTCATAGTTTGAGCTAGTTTATGTTTTGAATGGTAAATGGCATGTTGAAAACCAAATTAGCACAGCTGGAAGGTTCATTTTTGAAGCTAGGTAAAAATATGGAATTTACATTGTTTTTAGTAGTTTCGTAGCGGTTCCTAGGCTTGAAGAACAGGAAAATGCTACGAAACTACTGTAGCTTTCCTTTTTGCATTTTGAACTGGTTTTTGGAGCTCCCAAGACATGAAAATTGTATGGAAGATGTATTAAGGCATAATGAAAACCATGCAGGAGGGAAAAACTAGAAATATTGATGGCAAAAGTCATTTTTGTAACACTACAAAAGTACGCTACGAAACTCTCATACTTTCGTAGTGTACTGTTTTGAAGTTACATGAGCAGGTTTTTGTGCAGTTATGGATAGCTGGGTATTTTCAAAGGTTGAAGGGATATTTTCATCAGTCATACAAGACTTGAAAACCACGTGATGAAACCAACTCATCAGCCAAACTCTTCGTTGAAGATAAAGACCAGTGTTCCTAAAAAACGAGGCTTGTTTCTAGTTTTAGAGGAGCTCAATTAAGATGTCATCTAGTGATGAGATCCATCACACCCTATTCGAACATGTGAGGGAATAGTTGTCAAAAATGTAATTGTTTTTAGGAGATAAGGTTGTTAATGTAATAATGAACAGTTTGAGTCCTATTAGGAAAAGGACTGTCAAGTAGGATAACTGTCATTTTATCATTAAAATAGATGTTTTATTGTTATGAAAGGTGCCAGTAGGGTAAATTCGATGAATCTATACAGGAGGCTAATCATCTCATCATGTAACAAGTCTATTAAAGGGCAGAAGGTCGAATTTGTAAGTGGTTCGAGACTTTTTGGAAAAACTGCAGCTTTATGTAATTAACTATTTTCAGTAATACAGAGACTTGTTTCTTGACTAACCTAAGATTTTGATTGAGTTTTTAGTGTGTATCTGATCTATATTTTCTATGTGTACCATTTGCAGTGGTTTTCATCTTTAATACTCATAATTCATTCATGTAATGCTTTGACTTCCTTTATAGATGAATTGACTATGTTATTTCCTGTTTCATGTGTGCTTACCTTTACTAAAAACTCTTATCCATCTCATATTCCATTTCAAGTGAACTATCTACTGAATTATTTCTTGGTTGACTCCATAAGCCCAATTTTTTCATACTGATGTTATTTTCAACCTACATTTATCACAAACAAGTCATTTTCCAAGTAGAGTTAGCCATCTAGTTTATCATTATCAAATATCATTAACCCTTTTTGAGAGAGCCATCTCAGACTGAAGAGGCTAAGATTCAGTCAAAATTTGGTTTGAAATAGTTACATAAAGTTGTCTGGTTAGAAGACAATCAGATGCAATTTTGTGATAACACCAATAGTCCCCAATATTCGTGAACTTGGGCTCTGCATTTGAGCCTATGTTGACTTGCTGAGTCTTGAAAGGTTGTGCTCTGTTTGGCATCATTACTTTAGGACCTGCAACCTCGCACTACCCTTCTAACTCAAGAATATTACCATTACGCGAATCATCCTCACCTTCTTCCATATTCTGATTGTAACATTCTCAGGCTATTCCGTAACCCTTGGCTCAACGATAATTCTGAATATCCCTATTCTAAATTCTTGTAGAGAATCATTAATACAATCCCAACTATCAGCAAAGTTATAAGTAAATAAGAAACCTTTATTCATCTCGTACCAATCTCTGGTGCCATGGCGCAACTCTGTTTCAAGGTACCACTGCTGAGGTATCGTATCCAAGCTATGAAAGAGGATATGCACCCATTCAAGTTGAGGCTCTTCGCCCCAAGCTAGATTCCAGTGAGATAAATGCGTGTGAGGATTATCTTTACCATTATAATTCTCCACGATCTTAGTGTCTATATGACCAAAGCAAATTCTTATCAGCCTTCAAAATTATTTCCATCCTCCTAAGATTTCTCTGTGTGCGCCCCACCATCGGGATGGAGTGGATCTTAACGCAAATTCCAAGGCTTCATATCATTTTTCCTCGGGCACCTTCTGCTCAAATTCCTCCAGAAATAAGACAAAATTACAGTTCCATCATAAAAGGGTAAGTCACGCACCTTCGATGTGACACATCAAAATGATTTGGTAACCTTGTTACACCGCTTAGTAGATACTTCATGCAAGTGGTTTTGCCAATGCTCCAATTCTTCATCGAAGTTTGAAACACATGAACTATCGTGTTCCCAACTTATTCTACCATCAATGGTAGGAATAATCCAGTCTTCATCCTATGCAGTAATATTATAGATTTGATAAATATCACCATTTGTTGGCTTGATGGGGCCTAGACCCAGGTTCATATTTGGATGCGTGAACCAATTAAACTCACTATTACTGGCCCTTTCGGCAATGATCTTCTGCATATACCGAAGTCTCAACTGAGGAAATATAGGGGGGATGCTAGAACCAGGTTTCTACATCTAGATGGAAAATGGAGTGTGGCTTTAGGGTTTTTATTCCTTTCGATACTTAACGAAACTTCACAAAGCAGATATATTAATTACATAGTCACTTTTCAACATTTCTATTGAAATATCTTGCAGACTGTATGATTTTATCTTAACAAGTATAAAAAAACATACATAATCATGAACATGAATTCATGATGAAATTATAAGTAAAACCCTTAATTAAACATAGATGATATCAAATTAAAAGTAAAGAAAACACATAAACAAATAACAAAGATTTGTCTTCAAAATTATTTCATTAATGCTCAAATCTTCCCAATACAACTAGTTCCACCTTGCCTACTCAACTGCAGGGGTCTGCGCACTCAGCTGTAGACTTCCCAAGGTCTCCATGCAATTAGCTACAGGAGCCTTTTCTCTAACCCAACCCACAGAATACAAACTCAAAACAACGTTACATCCAAGTGCATTCTATGATCAATCGTGTATATGAGATATATATTTAGTTATACCCTAGAATCCTTATATAGTCTTTTACATTTACAATACCATGGTATGAAAACCATGGTTGGAGCTCAAAGTTCACAAAATATTCCTATTTTTTGCAAAATAAAGGGCTTTGACCCACCCCAAAGCCCCTAATATTCTAACATAGCTTCCCGCTGTGTGCTCTCCTCCTTAATCTGCGGAGTCTTTCTTAAAATATTTCTTCGAGGGTTACCTTGTCCAACAATATTGATATCTGGTATCACCATCTCAGAGATTGTGTTCAGAGGAGGATTATGTCCTTAGAGTACATTCCCACGGAGGAGTAGGATGTAGATATCTTGACGAAGGCATTGACAAGAAACAAATTTGAATTCCATAGAGACAGGATCAGGGTAGCAGATAATCCCTTTCTTGTTGAGAGGGAGTGTTCAAATGGCACCCCAAAGCAAGGCTTCTAATTTAATTTTCCCTTAATTAAATTGGAAGAGAAATTTTTATTTAATCTCATAAAAAATTGTACGAGTTAACTAAGTTAGAATGACTGAGTTAGCTTAGTATATTTTAGTTGAGGGTCAGAAAGGATGCATATAGAGTTATTCCATGATTTAAGGGGGTCCAATTGCAATTATGCATGAGTTGTAATTAGTTAACTAAATTAATTGAGTTAAAATCAGTTTAAATAGTTCTAACTGAGTGATGAGCTAGCGAGAGTTCCAGTGAATTAAATATGATTTAATTCACAATGAGTGATAAATCAATTATTGATAATTCACTATAAATAACTGTTGCATGTCAGTTCTGAGGAAGACCCAGTTGAGGTAGAGGTTAAAGGGAAGATAACTATTAGTTATATAATTATAAAATTATACACATCACTTATAGAGTCAGTTAGAGAACTTGGATGGATTGCGCAGTCAATTAAAGGGATTTTCCAATTTAATAGGGCATTAATTTCTCAAGGAATGCGTGAGAAAGGAAAATTTAGCATAGGTAGAGAATAGGCTAAGTAATTTTCCAATTTTTCCTAGATTAGTGTGAGACAGTTGGCAGAGTGCAAGAGTTCTCTTGTGAGAGAAATATTTATATTTTTTCATGATCCTTGAATTTATATGATATACAAATAGTGGGGTTTTAAACAACGTGCTTTTCCCAAATACATCTAGTGTTATGTGATTGATTGTCTCTTTCTCTTACTTGTTTATGTGATTGTGCGATTGTGTTTTGTTTCTGCAAATTGTAGAAGGGATTTGATATATTTTTTAGTACATCATAAGATTAGATTGAATCTCTGTGGTTAGATTTTCTATAGGTAGGGGAATAACAGTTAGTATCAGAGCTTGGTTTAGGGTGAGTTGAGCTGATTGAAGAAGAAGCAAGAATACTACAGGAAATGGTTTTAGTTGGTATTTAAGCTTCGACATTGCATTAGTTGGTTGTAGTGGGACATTAGGAAGTTTGAAAGGGGAAAATTTTCAGGGACAAAGTTGAAAGGGATAGTGTATGGCTGTGACACGTTCAAGGGAAAAAATAATGGTATAAAATGTGGAAGAACCTCAGGTTATAGGTGAATCTAACATGAGCCCCGAGACAATTTTCATGGATAAAGTGTTGGACCGTATGGATGAAATCTCTTCAAACATGGACTCATTGAAAGCCGAGAATGTTGAACTTAGAAATAAGTTCACGAAGTTGGATGAGGCTCATGAGGAACTCAATGTGCGATATGAGTACACTGATTCGAAGTATGAGAAAATAATGAAGGAAGTAAAGGATTTTGAGACAATGAAAGATCAAGGCTTGGATGAGATCATGAAGCTACAAAAAATTCTTCATGAGGCTCGAAACAAGATTGCTATCTTGAAGAAGGAAATTGGGCAAGGACTAGTTGGAGGGACTACTCATGTGAAAATTAAGTGTTGGGAGCATCCCAACTTGGCCTAATTTTTTGGAAAGACTCCCCATTTTGTGGGTGGAGCATGCAGTGGAGAAGGAAGCGGAGCGTGAAGTGGACCACATAGTGAAGCATTTTAAATATACCATGCGATATTATAGCGGCTTCAGGGTTGGTCGAAGTCCTTCATTTTTGTAAAGTGCACAATTTTGTAAATGGTTTTGGGTCATAGCTACTTATTTTAGGGAGTCCATGGTATTTGGACCATGCTATTATAATGATGTAACTCTATGATGTAATAGTATATATATAGGATTGAAATTTTATGTTTAGAGAGACACACACATGGGGAGTTATGGAAATAATTGTGATATGTAATTTGTAGAGGCTCTGCAGCTGAGTATGCAAAGGCCTAGAAGAGTCTGTAGTTGAGTGCATAGGAAGCCTACAGCTTAGTGTGCAGGTCAATATTGGGTGTATTTAAAAATTTATCATAATAAAGAAACAATTTTGTGGATGATATTTTGGTGTTTTTGTATGGTTGATATGTACATTTACTTACTATCTATTAGTTATTACAATTGCAATTTACTTCCTTGAAATAATGGTTTATGGGTTTATGTGACATGTTTGAGTGATTAATTGAATGTGGAGAAGTAATTTATAAGTGTTAATAGTAAGTTAATATAATAATACCACATCTCCTAGTCCCTCAAGACTATAGATGGCCTGGTTCTGCATCCACCCATCCTAACTTCAGGTGAGACTACAATCTTCTTGCATGTCGTTGCTGAAAGGGCCAGTGATCAAGGGTTTTATTGGTATGCAGTATAATTTGAACCTAGGTCAGCCCAACCCTAGAAAAAAAATGGTTTTGTTGTGACTCAAGAGCACCGACAATAGGATTTCAAGGGCTATCAATTTCTAGATTGATAGCATCTTGGGAGGATTCATTGCTGAGTTTGCTGTAGACTTGACTGTTTCCTACAATGAAGCGAAACAACGATTCTTCAGAGGACCACGATGTAACTAATAAAAATCTCTGAAACTTTGGATTAAGATGCTTCTGTGTGAAAAGTGAGTTTCACATATGCAATCAGATTTCTAGTTTACTTATGTTTGGAAGAAGAGAAAGTAAACCTAATCAAGAGATCAACGCAACACAAAGTGGAAAGAGATATAGAGTAGATACCATAAATAGATATTGTGGAAAAGATCCAAATTTTTTTGTAGAGACTAATTATTTTCCTCTTTTGAGTGGATTTGAAAGTGAAAGGGAAGAAAGCCACCTTGATAAACCCCAAGTAACTTCACAGTATTCCTGGATTGGAGGATCTGAAACAATTTTGGTTTTTATGCGAAGTTGTATGGACAATGAAGCAGATCAATGATGAGAATATAAATAAAGTGAAACTCATTATGACACTATGCGATAGAGCATTGACATGGTATATGGAGTATTCAAATAACCAGAACAAAACATTCATAGATATTAAAACAACACTGGTATGATAGTTTAAGGAGCTGAAGTCCAGTCACAGTGCATCACCAAGTTGAAAGAAATTAAACAGAAACCTTCTGAGCCTATGTGGGAGTTAGATTAGAGATTTAAGCTACTATTAGACTAGGTAAGCTTCGACACAACTCTGAAACAACATCAAGAATAGTTTATAGCTACACTACTACCACATATAATATTTCCATTGATGCAACAGAAGATAGGAGTCAAGCCGAAGCTCTAGAGACTGCGATGAAATTTGGAAGATTTTCCTATAGGAGATACTGATGCAGACATGCAACAAATTCATAATCATATGGTGAACCTAACCCTACAGATACAAGACATCAAGAAAATAAAAGCCTGTTTAGAGAAGAAGTATCATGTACGAAGTGAAAATTGGAGGGTCATTCTAAAGAACAATGTCCTATATTCAGATATTACATGGCTAGTGGCGCACCTAATCCCTTGAATGAAGGTTCTAGCATGTGTTGTGAAATATGTAAGGCTAGAGGCCAACATTTATCAGAAGATTGTTACTTGTTACAAAAATATGTGTAGACTCTGAGGAATTTTTATTGCAAATTATTCTGTAAATCAATATGGCATGATGAGAATAATTTTCGGGATTATGACCTAATGATGGAGTGTAGTGCTGACACTTATAGAATGCAATAATATTAGCACATACATGAGGAAAATGGAAAACATAGTGGTCGAGGAGGTTACTAAGGAAGAGGTCGAGGTGGTGGAGCTAGTTGAGGACGTGGACAGATCATTTGCTATAAATACGACCAACCAGGTCATTTTGTGAGAGACTGCTAGAACCCCACAAGGAGATGTAAGTACTGTAAATCCTTTGACCATGTAATTGAATAATTTCCTATACTTATGGTGAATATGCAAGAAAAAAGGAACCAACAATCGACACAAAATATTCAAATGATGACTCCTGAAAGGAGGACGGACGATCCTCGAGTTAGTATTGTCACTATAAGTGGAGCTATGGATGGTAGTGATAAGAGGGATAAAAAGAAATAATCTGAAAGTTCATGGGTCATAAATACTACAGAGAAAACTCCTGTTTTTTATATTTAGAAAGAAAAAGAAGCATTTATAGAAGAAAATTGAAGTTTTATGGATGCTGGAGCTTCAAAATCTAGTGCAAAGCAAAGCTCGAGCAGAGAAGTAACTATGACTTGTCATCAACTTCGACAAAAAACTGACCTCTGACACAAGATCGAGTTCCAACGCAAGACTTGAGTCAGCAAACCAAGTATGTATTTTAAAGTATTTTTTTCAAAATTGTATGAAACTATTAAGAGATCAAAAGGGTGTAGAAGGGCTTTAGGAGTTGATACATTCTTGTGCATCCAAAGAAACACCATGGAGTTAGATGCACGCAGTCAATAACTTGCATCGAAAAAAGAGAATTGGAAGACAAATGAGGCTTAGTGCGCAGATATGAGCGTATGAGATGGATCAAGTTATTTTGGATTTGGGATTTGATGCTAATGTCTTGATGAAGAATACATGGGAATTGATGGGTAAGTCGAAGTTACAGTGGTCACCTATTCAGTTAAGGATGGAAAATCAACAAAATATCTTCCCTAAGGGAATACTAACAGATGTCACAGTGGATATTGAAGGAGTGCACACTAATGATGATTTTGAAGTAATAGAGATTGTTGATGGAAGTAACCCTTATCCTGCATTTCTTGGAATTGTTTGGGAATTTGAAAATATGGCCATAATTAATATGAAGAAGAGGAAAATGATATTTTAAGGAAACAATATGAGAGTATTTGTTCCCTTGGATCCATCAGAAGGAGTAAGATACACAGAGCCTCCCAATAGGAGGTTCTAAATCACTGTTTTTCATGTGCCAAGAAGGTGAATCAAAGAGAAAGAAGGTCAACACATGATTTTCCAACATAGATCAAAAATACTTCAAGGAAGGCCTCCTTGGTCAAGCACAAATTCTGCAAAGGACAACTGCCCATTTTGACATTTCTGCAGGAGTGTCAAGGTGGCTATCAGCAACAAATGACGTAAGGTAAGAGGCCAAATCCTCACTAAAGGAAATCCACAACAAAGAAAAGGAAGCATGCCTATGTTCAAAGAGAATCAAGGTTTTTAGGACTGATTGGCTAAACAGTGTTGCCAAGAAAGAAGCCAATACAAAAGAGCACAAGGACAAAGGCACATCCACACAACCAAGCATAAATTGAAGGTTTTTGGAGATTATAAATGAAGAAGGGATAAGGGTGAGGTGAATTGAACATAAATGAATGAACTTGAAAGGGCTATAGAGAATTTAGAAGACAACACTAATTATTTTTCTCTAACAGCCCTAAAACCTAAAGTTTTGGGAAGATAGGCAAAGTAGGTGAAATGAAGATGATGGGCCTCCATCATGACAGCAGAAGGTTTTCAAAAGCTATTGAAGGTGACTTCTAGGGTTTTCCAAGTTAACAATGATTCAATACATCAAAGGGAAAGAATGCAAAGAGTATTAGTGTGAAGGAGCTCAAGCCTCCATTTTCAGTCATAGCCCTCAAAATGGTCAAAGGAAGGAAATCATAAGGTTAATTTTCAAGACAATAACTCAAGCTAATCATGAGTTTGTTGGTATATGATTGAAGTTTGTCAAAATCCAAAGAATGAAAAAGGAGACAAAAAAAATGGTGTCATGGCACCTGCAACAAATCAGAAGTGGCCAAGAAGAGACATAGCAGGCATGATTTATAATCTTTGTCAAGGTGGATGTGTCACTATCAAAATCAGTAACAAGGTAAGGAAATATGTTTCAGATCACTTACACTCAGAAATGTCAAAAAGGGATAAAACATATTTTTTAGTTTCTTAGTGAAGAAAGAGGTTTGACAGTGCCAAAACCCTCAAAGGTTAAAAAGGACCTCTTCATCTCTCCAGCAAGCCATCACCAAAGGAAGAAGAATTACGTTGAAAATTTTTCAAATCACCTGCAAAAAGGTCAAAAAGGATATCAGTCAAATGATAAAGTGACAAAAACTTAGAAAAAGTGGGTTTCTAATTTTAATTTATTTTTCCAAGGGTATAAAGGCATCCTAGCTATCATTTTAGCTCATTGTGAATTTGAGGAGAGCAAAAAACCTCAAGGAGAAAATTTTGGAGTTTGAGTGAAAACTTCTGGGTAAGTTCACTGGTGCTACGCTCAGAACCTGGAGCTGCGCTTAAAGACCTTGGCGTTGCGCGAATAGGGTTCTCCACAGTGTGTTTTTGCACTGTGTTACACATATACTGGGTGCTGCTGCGCGTATATCCTGGCGTTGTGCCTAGGCAGACCGACACACACAGGGGCATGGCGATGTGCCCACAGGCTGACGCGACACCCATTTTTCTACCCCACGTTGCGCATACAGAGCACCTGAAAGGCCTGGTGCTTTGCCCAAGGGATGGCAGGCCTGCACGAGGCATGCATCACTGCGCACAGGGCACCCGACTCGCCCAGTGCTACACTTAGAGGCACACGACAGGCCCAGCGGTGCGCTAATATAGAAAGTCCTCCAAATTGCAAAAAAATTGCCACAAGTTGAGGGAAGCACCTCCGAATCACCTCCAAAGACATGAAAACAAGCTAAAAGCTGGTAGGTGGCCTTTCCTCCTTGTCCTCCAGGAAATTTTCATGATTTTGTGAATAAAATAAATGATTAAAACCTAGTATTTGCAAGCCCTAGGTCTTCTTGACAAGAAAACCTCTGTTTTTGACCTATGAGAAATTAGTTGTCATTTGAAGGGGAGTGAACTAGGGTAATCTCAAATCCTTTCATGTAAAAGCCTTCATCAAGCTCAAAATCACTCAGTCATATACTTCACCTCCATATCACTCATTTGCAAGAGCTACCCACCATCATTTTCATTTTAGTCCTCTTGCCCAAGTTTGTCCACAAACAACCCTAATCACCATGTCAGGAGCAGAAGACAAAAGCAGCAGTGAAAGAGGCCAAGGGCCTATGAGACCAAACCACAAAGGAGGGAAGGTAAATAGATTTGAACCCCAAAGCACTGTAGAGATTACTTCCTCTCCCATGATCCTCTCATGCTTTCAAAATGTGGGGTGCTTCCAGTTTTGTGAGAGAATCAAACAAGTGAAAAATCACCCAAAGCTTACAGGGCTTTTCATTCTTAACCTGCACAACAAACAATCAAGCCTTGTAGGGGTGGATTTTGAACTATCAACATATGCCATCTCTAATGCTACAAGTATACCTGTTGTTGGTGAGAAATGGTTCAAAAAGGCAAGGTTGGACATGAACCATTATAAGCCATTTGTCAAAACTGGGTACAGAGTAGGCTGCAGGGCTATCTTCCCTTTCTCACACCTAAAACAGAGGTTTGCACCCTTGATGAGGGTTATCATGAAGTAATTTACTTGTGAAGGGAGGTACTCTAGATTTTATTCCTACCATGTTAGGCTCCTCATGCATTTCACAAGGGTTAAAATACTTCATTTTACTTACTAATTGTTGATCTGAAATGGATTTGTATTTGTTACGCTATGTAAAGTATCCAAATAGATATAATAATGTGTGCAAATGGTTCTCCTTAAATTGCAGGTCAAACAAATCCTTCTGGCTTTGTTTATGAGGTTTCTGTGTGAGGATTGATTAATTAATTTTATTTTTTAACATAGAAAAATAGAAAAGAAAGCAAATAAACTTCAACAAACACATTACTCAGCTATTTGTTGAGCAGTTCACACCTCCTGGGCTACGTCTGCTAGTCCAAGGCTCCCAAATGGCATGTCGCTCTTGTATTAATTTGATCAAAATGAAAGTACAAGTGAAAATAAGCCTTAATAGGAAAAACCAACTATAAATTCAGCTTCAGAAGATATGAAATATCTAGAAATGGCTTTTCATTTACACTAAACAGTGAAAGAGAGACCAATCCACTGCCTTCTCCATGATGGCCCTCATGGCTCCGTCACCTTCATCAAAGAAAAAACTATTGAAGATCACCTCTGTTCAACCTAAAACCTATGCCAAACTGCTCAAAATGTCGAAGAGACCCAAAATTTACTATTTTTACACTCAATTTGGTTCAATAATGAGGGGGTTATGGCAGAAACAAGAAAACTGCCCAAGGTCCCCCAAAAACCCCACTAAAAGTGCAATAACTCCAGTTAAAATCCTAAAATTGGTGGACAGGACCGAACTGGTGGAAATGCGCCCTAAATTGGAAAAACCGTTATGGATAACATTAAATGTCCGGGTGGGGTGGTCACATGACCCCCCGTCGAAACCGTTGGCATAACGTTGCAAATCCGTTTTAAAAACCGTAACATTTATTATATAGTTTATGAAATGGTCACATAACTGTGGAACCGTTGGACTAGCCTCTATTAGGTTTAACCACTGGATGTAGACCTCTGGTTGCGAGCGTTGGACATATGAAGTTGGGGCTAGCCCCTTAACCTTTTCCACCACACGGGAATTTAAACGATAAATAAAACTAAGCTCTGTTGGTTGTTAAGAACCATCACGTAGCCCGAATGGTCGAGCGTTTGCAATGGCATCTGGAAGGTCACCGTTTTGACTCCTGTATACTTGTAACAAATTTTTACAGTGCCAACCTTCTTCGTCCTGGGGCCACGTGGCGGCCTTCGGGCCTGCCACATGGCAGCCCATGATAGGCCATGACCCAAAAATTCAAACTGCCATCAAATCAGCAACTGCCACTTGTCGAAATATCATTCACCCTCCAGGGAATATTCTGAGGAATATTCCTAGAATATTCTTTTTTTATTTTTCCAAATTTAACAAAGTCAAACTTGGTTAACTCATTTTTGAGTTTACTGGACGATTTCAAACCTCAATAAATTTTGCATATGACCTCAGTTTTGAGAACCTTTTGCGGCGCTAGAATTGTAGTGACGAGACCTTTCCGGTCATTCAGATTGCAGCCACTTCTGAGCACTTTCATTTTGAGCATTTTTTATAAAATAGTAAAAGGTGCATACAAAGGAAAACTGTGCAGACATGTTCACGAAACCCGTTTTGTTAGAGAAGCTACGATGGTGTCTAGCTTCTCTTGGCTTGCAGAAAAGATAAAATAATAATAAAACAGGGTATCAGGCTAATTGTTGTCAAGGTGGAGATTTTTGAGATTTTATTTCTTATTTTTAAATTAAATTTGGAGAAAATCTCATGTAGGTGACAACAATAGGATTTGTTGCTACATTGTCTCCATCAATTTTTGATGAGTAGTTAATGCATCCTATATTTGTTGTGAGAGAATTTATGAGTCTGTTGCCATTCACAGCTATAAAATTTAAGCCCATAGAGGCAAGTGAGCATGATGAGGAATGTGTTGTGAGGAAGAGCTGAGTAGATGATAAACTCTGCTATTGTATTTCTGCAGTTGATTAATGAGATTTTCGATGCCCTGTTAGGTGGACGTAGCCCAGATTGGTTGGGTGAACCACGTTAAAAATCTGTTGTCTTTATGTGTGTTTCTTCTGTGTGTTCTGTATGTTTTATTTCATTATTCCGCTGCTGAACTCAACAAGGACCTCAAGGTCACCCTTGGAACACAAACCCTCTTGACGATTTTTTGTTAAGCTCTTGGATTTTGTTTGTTGTTTGGCTGCTTGAATAAGAGTTTGTCTCTACAACCATTTGGTTTTAAAAATATTGTCATTTGTTTAGAAAGCTTTGTGAGATTTTTAGAAGTTCCTTTTGTTCATTTACATCATAATGAAAACTTCTACAAGTGAGTTTTCCTCCATCACAAGATTCTTCAATGATGATATGAACCATGACTTTATTATATTGAAGGACATGGTGCAGATTTTGTTTGAGGATAAAAGAGAAAACACTAAACTTCGTGAACAGTTGTTTGCCATGAAGGAAGAGAAGGAAGAAATTCTTCAAAGATTGCATGATATGGAGATGCAGCTCGATCAAGCTCAAGAGGCTTTGACCAAGAAATAAAATCACATGTGCATTCATAGAGAGTGGTTTAAAACTTATAAAACAATCAATGATGGAGTTGTTCACATGGGAAATGATGTCTCGTGTAATATTGTTGGAATTGGAAGCATCCAGATTAAAATGTTTGATGGGACAAATAAAATTCTAACTGATGTAAGACACGTACCTGAACTAAGAAAAAACCTTATTTCACTAGGAGTACTAGACACTAATGGATATAAAACATTTATTCAAGGTGGAGTAATGAAAGTTTATAAAGGAATTTTACTAGTAATGAAAGCAAAGAAGGTTGGAAATATTTTTCAATTAGAAGGGAGAATAGAGTCTCTCTTGAAAACATGTTATCACTGAAAGGGGAGTCTCTCTTGAAATAGAGACTCCCCTTTCAGTGAGAACCAATTTGCAAGTAGTAAAACAATCAATATTTTATACTGTTTAAACCCTTTCAAGTTATACAAGAAATAGCTTAATCAATAGCTTACTCTTTCCAATCAAGCAACCAACCTCGCTCTGCGCACTTGCAAGAGTCGTTATGCAAAATATTAAACAAATCCTTTTGCACAAATGTTAAATAGAGAAAATAATCTAGCTTAACCTAATGCTCAACCTGAGCTTTGATACCAACCTTTGAGTTCAGAAGGTCTGAGATAGTCAAAATTAGACTATTCATTCATCATGAATGGCCTCCGGCTGCTACGGTTTTGCCTCCAACACATATCGGCACCCCCTGGCACTAGGGTTAATGAAAAATTCTCTTCTGATTTTTCGACCTCTAGAAGTATTCAACACTTGCTGAAACCTCTGTCATTAGATTTAGAATGATTTTTTCAGTCAAGAATGACCATTGGTTCACTGCATGTGGTCTCAAGTAGCTCTGGCTAAGCCCTGCACTGTTGCTAGCAAAAGCTGGCACTAATGGCCCCTGGAACTTTACTAAGGATTTTCAGCCTTCATACGTTCTCTACAGGCTTTCCAAACAACTTCATCAGATTCAGAACATCCAAATTATCCAATTTAGACTATTGGAACTCTGGAAAAGGACTCTAGCTCCCCTGGCTAGGCCTCAAACTGATTCTGTCTCATGGTGGCCCTGGTGGCCCCTTGAACTTCATTGAAGAAAAAACTTGCTTAGAAGCTCTCTGATGGCTCTGAAACATAATCCATTGAGTCCAAAAACTACCACTTGTCTAAATGTCATTCACCCTCCAGGGAATATTCCATGGAATATTTCAAAGAATATTCTTTTTTTAATTTTTCCAAACTTAACGAAGTCAATCTTTAGTTTTTGAATTTACTAGACGATTTCAAACCTCAATAACTTTTTCATACGACCTCAGTTTTGAGAACCGTTCACGGTGCCAAAATTGCAAAGACGAAAAATTTCCGGTCATTCAAGTTGCAGCCACTTCTGAGCACTTTCATTTTTGAGAATTTTTTATAACTTGGACATGATCTCCTGATCACTTGTATAGAATAATTGACAAGATGTCATCTGTTGTTTGGAGGAGGACCTATACCTAGAAAATTCATAGTTTATTCCACCACTCCTTGATCAAGATGGTGGTATTACATCAGTTGGAACAAAAGGGCATACCTTGGGAGGTATTCATAGCCCTTGAAGTCTTCACAAGCCCACTGCCTCCTCATCAACCAAACTTGCCCTCATCATCTACACAAGTGTCCCCACCTCAATAAAACCTCCTTTCCTCCCCTTCTCTTGATGGATCAGATGAAGAAGGAAATGGTAGTGAAAAATCAAGTGAAAATGAGGATGAAGGCAATGATCAGTTGAGCCCACAAGAGGTAGAAGACATGGAAAAAGAGGATGATGATGATGATGATAATGAAGAGAATGATGATGATGAAGAGAATTATGATAATAATAAAGAAAACGATGAAGAGGAAGAAAATGATGAAAAGGAAAAAACATAAAGTGAAGAAAAGGCAGAAACAGAAAGTGAAAAAGAGATAGAGGCATAGAATGATGAGCAAAATAGTGAGCAAAAAAGTGACAAAGAAGTAGAGAATGTGGAAACAGGGGGATGACAATGATAAAGATAATGAAATTGAGGACAATACAGAGACTAAAGGCAGCAGTGACCAAAATGAAGCAAGCCTCAGTGATGAAAAGGAGAACAAAGAGGAAAATATTCATGAAAATCATGACAATCATGGCAACAATCAGCTAAACAATGATAATAAGGATGATGACAGTGCAGAAGATAAAGAGGACAACTGCCCTGATGAAGAACAAAATAATAATGCAGAAAATAGTGACGAGGTTGAAAGTGGTGATGATGTTGAGGACAAAGAGTGCAATGGTGAAATAGGAAACATAATCACTGATGATACTAATGATGAAAATAAAGAGGGTGATGACAACAGCAAGGATCACAGCCATGATAAAGACACCAACAAGACCACAATCACACCTTTTTCACTCACATATTAGAGAGGTTCAAGGCTTGTGTTTTCTGCCTCCAAAAGGCAAGGGACCATGCCATCCACCTCAGCTCCGCCACTAGACAAAGGAAAACAAAAGGTAAAAGAAGAAGAAGAAGATCATGAGGTGGAAAGGGAGTTTGAAATCATTGAGGTAGAGAGTGACGAGGAGAATGAAGCAAGAATATCAAAATTTCTCATCCAAAACAAAAATTCACTCATTAAAGACCTCCAAGCCAATCTGAATAGGGCCAAAAGTGTAAATGATGCCCTTGACTTGGAGAACAGGAAACTAGGAGTACAAATTACAATCTATGAAGCTAGAGCCATCAAGGCTCGAAAAAAATCCCAAAGGGCATAGGTAAAACTAGAAGAGTTCATGGGCACTAATGAAGAAAGTGAGTATGAGGAAGGACAATCTAGGAGGAGGCGTAGAACCCTAGGGTTGAAGTAGGCATTGGGAAAGCAAAGAGAACAAGAAGCAGCCCTAGCAAAACAACTCCGCCTAGATGAGCTTTTGGCCATGGAGATAGCACATGATTGGGAACCTTGGTTGGAAAGAGCAAACATACACTTGGAGGCTAAATTGGAGAAGGCTAACAAGAATCTTGACCTCCAAAGAAGGATGACTAAGCATTATGCCTGGAGAAACCAAATTGCAAGGGTCAAACTGAAGAAGGACCAAACCAAGATCCATGCACTAAAAGAGGAAAAAGGCCAAGTTAACCTTGGAATTTTGGTACAAGCTTCTCTATAGGTCTCTCAAACCCCGTGAGGGAGACATCCACCAATTTTGAAGAAATTTTGACAAATTTTTGTTTGTTGTGAATTTGGAGGCCTATAAGCGCAACACCCCTGGCGCTAAGATTTTTGCTCAGGAATCCTTAGAGGGAGAAATTTAAATTTTTTGATTTCTCATGCCCAGTACACTATGATCACCAATTTTAGAGCATCTGGAGCATTTTTGACCCCTCAAAAGGTCAAAAAACACCTCATTTTCTACCATTCTGCCTCATTTTCAAGCTTGGCGTTGTGCTCAGAGCAGTGTTGGGAAAATTACTTTTTGGACAGGTTACAGGATCTCAATCAGAAAACTAGTGGTATATTTGGAAAGTAGACTCATCCAGCTTTGCAACAGGCCATAACGAGGCAAATTTAGACATCAGGATTGCCACTGAAATTTGGCTGCAAGTGGACCTATTTTCTGCCTATGAGGGCGCTGCGCTTATAGACAACACTATGTGTTTTTTGCCAAAAGTCAACAAAACACACTCATTTATTTCAAAATGATATTGTAATTTTTTTTTAGGCTAATCACTTTAGAATTAGGTGCTAGAAGTTATTTTGGCATTTATTCCATGGGATATTTTGTGCCTTGGGCCTTACATGGTCTCTTGGGCATTTATGACATTTATGAATGATTTTGACATTTTCCAACCCTATCTAGGGTTTTTTCCCTCCTTTTCTAGATAAATAGAGCATAAGGGTTTCATTGTAAAGGTTGGAATTTGATGAGTTTTGAGAGAAATACATGGTTTTCTTGAGTTTGAAGAAGAAATTGGTGTTGTGGAGTTTGTGAATGGCCTGCTTTGATTGATGATGAAGGATGATAGATTGTAGGATCCCTGAGTCTGGTTAGTGGTGATGTGTCTCTGTTTAGTTCTTGTTTCCATACGTATCATTTTGTTACATCCTTCTATGTTGCAGTAGAACAGAAATGTATAGGCAAAGAAATGTTGTTTGAGGCACCTTAGTCCTTCTTATTTTTTATTGTCTTTATGTTTTCCTCCATTGGGTTAGTTTAAGGAATTCTTAGTTGCTTCTTAGACCTACCTATGCTTGTTTATTCCATGAATTGTTCAATATAGTAGTTTTCAAATATGTTTTATGGTTAGCCATGCTTATTTGATGTTATTTAAACTCTGTTTTGGAACCTCTCTTTGAAGTACTACTTGATAGGTTTTAGCCATATAGGCCATGCTCTGATAATGCCCTTTGTCCATGCTTGAGAATTTTCCTTAAAGTTATTTGTAGCTTGATCATAGATGCTTAGGATTTCCCTCTTATTTGATTAAAGTTATATGTTATCTTGTATGTTTTCTAACCTTGAATGTGAAATCACTAGAAGTTAGATAAGTTTCTTGTTTTCTATGGTTCACTGAATTTTTCATCTTGAATGCTTGTTTGCTTAAGTATAATAAAAAATCTATTTTTTTGCCCTATCTTATGATTATGTCCTTATGTTGATCAGTATTCGAGACCATCTTGTTTAAAAAGTACTTGTTTAAGGATTCTTCACTGCCCTTACACACCTACTATGCTCACAAACTTTATGTTCATTTCACTTCACACATGCCTTAAAGATCCATTTGACCATGCTAGATTTGCCTTGTTATGCATCTTGTTTCATTATTGAGATATCCATGACTTTCATAGACTCCATAGCCCAATGATTTGAAGACCTCTCACTCCACCTATTCTACTTGATAATCTTACCCAACCAAAACAAACAATAAACCCTACACTTAACAACTAGCCTAAAATAAACCATCTAAAGCTAACAAGTTCACATCCTTTGCACAAGATACAGAGAGCCCTCTCTGAGTCTAGGAAGGCTAGGTCCTAGGACTCCAAAGACTGGTCTGATGTTACCCTATGACTTTGGTTTACCAATATATCAAGTCATGGGACACTAACATGATTCATATTAAAATTCATTTTTAAGGATGATTTCCCATACATGGATTTGGCCCTTCATGCATTCAAGAAGAATATCTTTGAGAATGCCACCTCAATGGCACTGAAATAACCTGATTGGGCTGCGCATATATAAAATGCATTGGAGTGCTACAAAATTATTGTGGATGAAGAAGAATATCCTCACAACATCGAAATAGCAGAGTCATAACGATACCACGAAGTGATTGGACCTGACCCAAAGATACCAGACATAACGAAGCAACTGAAGAACAAGAAGGTAAACATAGGATGAGAAAAGGAACCCAAGTTTGCAACAATAGGAGATTACTGGGATGAGGAGATAATCAGTAAAGCTACAACGTTACTTCATGAATATAAGGAACTGTTTCCCACTAATTTTTCAGAGATTAAGGGTATAATAGGAGATCTAGGAGTCACGAAGATTCCCCTGAAGCCTGATGCGAAGCCAGTCAAACAAAGACCTTACAGACTGAATCTGAATTATAAGGAGAAAGTGAAAGTAGAGTTTGATAAGATGATAGCAACAGGAATTATTGAACCTATAGATGAATAAGAATGGGTAAGTCCTATGGTGGTGCAAGAGAATAATACTCGAGGACAAATCAGGATCTCTGTTGATCTGAGAAATTTGAATGATGCATGTTTACATTATCCCTTCCCTACCCCTTGCACATATGAAGTGATGGAAAATATAGGAGGACAGGAAGATTACTCATTTACATATGAATTCTCAGGTTATCATCATATTAGTATTGCACCCGAAGACCAGCATAAGACCATATTTTCTATAGAATGGGGCTCATATCAACACACAATAATGTATTTTGTATTAAAAACTGCCCCTGTTATATTTTCTAGGGTGGTGATCGTAACTTTTAAAGAATACATCCACGAGTTTTTAGGGGTATACTTTGATGATTGGACAATTTTTGGATTGTTGAGAAAGCATGTTGGAAGTTTAAGACTGATGCGCGAAAAATGTAGACAATATCAGAGATATTTGAACCTAAAGAAGTGCATATTTTGTGTATCCTTCGGAATATTGTTGGGTCATATTGTCTGTAAGAAAGGACTAGCAGTGGAGCTTGTTAAGATTGCTATCATTGTGACTTGTCTCCACCTAAGACAACAAGACAATTGCACACTACATTGGGACATACTGGGTATTACAGGAAGTTCATCAAGGGGTATGCGCAGATCACTGTGCCTATGGAGAAATTGTTGGAGAAGGATGTAACTTTTCAGTGGAATGAAGATGTGCGAAGAGCATTGACATATTGAAAGAAAAATGGTAGCTACACCTATACTAGTGTTCCTTGATTGGAATAATAAATTCCATGTCCATGTGGATGCCTCTTGTATAGCTTTGGGAGTGGTATTGTCACAACCTAGTGAAGGAGAGATTGATCATCCTATATCTTTTGCAAGTAGGAAGTTATCTAAAGAAGAAAATAATTACACCACTCCATAAAGGGAAGGGCATTCCATGGTGTATGCTTTGCAAAGGTTTAGACATTATTTGTTGGGGTCACACTTTTAAATTTTTTACAGATCATTATGTACTAAATTATTTGGTTAATAACCCTGTTTTAGGAGGAAATATTTGTAGATGGTTATTTTTATTCTAGGAATATGACTTTGAAGATCATTGTTAAACCATGAAGATTGAATGCAGGACTTGACCATCTGTAAAGATTGGAAATAGGGGAATTTCCAAATAGCATAGAGGATAATCTCCCTGATGCACATTTGTTTTCAATAAGAGTGGAAGATGACCATTTGGAAGATATCATTCAGTTTTTGACCATGTGAATGGTTCCTTCAGAGTATAATATGTAGAAAAAGAAAGAATTTGTGGTTAAGGTAGCTGAATTTTCATTAATATCAAGACACTTATATAATATGGGACCAGATGAGATATTTCACAGATATGTTCCTGAACATGAAAGACAGATGATTCTAGCAGAAGCTCATGGGAGCGCAGCTAGTGGAAACTATGCAGGAAACACTACTATGCAGAATAATTTGAGAGCAGTATTGTGGTGGCCTACACTACATAAATATGCGAAGGAATACTACAGAGCATATGATGTGTGTCAAAGAATAGGGAATCCTTCTAGAAGATATGAGATGCCATTGGCACCACAAGTTACATTGCAGGATTTTGATAAGTGGGCCATTGATTTTCTTAGACCCATAAACCCACCTGTAAAGAGGACTCATGTGAGGTACATAATTACAACAACTGATTACTTAACAAGATGGGCTGAAGCACAACCAGTAAGGGACTACAACGAAGTTTATTTTTGAATACATATTATATATATTTGGATGTCTGAATATTTTTATGAGTGACCAAGGGTCACACTTCCTAAATAAGACTATTGAAGCACTGATTGAGAAGTTCCAAGTTTATCATTAGAAGAGTACCCCTTATCACCCTCAGGCCAATGGAACAGTGGAAGCATTTAATAAGAATGCACTTACTAAGGTATGCATTGTGAACATAGATGGCAGGGAACTTAGAATTCCAGTAGTGTTATGGGCTTATAGGACCACATGTAAGAAGTTGACAGGTGAGACACCCTTCAGGTTAGTTTATGGGAAGAAGATGTGATGCCCATGGTGCCTAGCTTGAGGATTGAAGATTTTACAGATATGGCAGACCGTGGTATAATGGAGGAAAGAATGTTGCAGTTGCTTACTTTGAAGGAAGACAAATTTATAACAGGATTCCATCAACAAATGTAGAAAGCAAGAGAAAAGTCCTGGAATGAAAAAAAAATTAAGCATAAGAAGTTCCAGGTAGGAGACCTTGTTCTCCTTTATGAAAGTAAGTTTGTGAAGTTTCCAGGAAAATTCAAGATGCATTGGTTGGGCCCATACATTATCAAGCATATTACTGATGAAGGCACAGTGAAGTTAGAAAAGTTAAATGGATAATTGGTACGAGGAAGAGTAAATGGCAGCAATTTGAAGCTGTACAGGGACAACCCTGCCCCTACAAATTCGCTTTGAAGAAGAAAGGAGAAAATTCTTAGTGCCACCTGCAATTGAAAGTGGGCACTGGACTATAAAATACTTTGTAGAGAGAGCTTCTACGTAGGAACTTACTTCGCTACAACCTGGATTATGTTGAAGTTCATAGAATCCACAATGAAAGAGGGGTTTTTCACTACAATATGGGATGCATTGAAGTTCGTCGGAAAAATATGACCTCAAAAGGGAAATTTTCTGTTGAAAGGCATGGAAAGTTGCATTTATGAAGACATATTAACAGGATCTAGCGACAGATATGAAGTTAATGAACATAATTTGAACATGATATGAGCTAACGATGAGGTTAAAAGTTCAAAATGGTTATAAAAAGCCGCATCCCGCCAATATTTGGCACTTTTTTGTCGTAAGAGATCGAAAATTGCTAAGTGTGAAGAAGTTACAGAAGTTGCATTGTTGTATGAATACTGAATATTTCATTTGTATATTCAGAGAGAAGGGTTTAGAAGGAATCATGGAATAAGATGTAACACCATCTGTTACACCCACAGTAGCAACCAAGAACCCTGCAATAGCATCATCACTTGCAACAACATCACCACAAACTAAAAACCAGAGATCTCGACGAAAGAAATTGACCAAATAACAAAGAACGAAGAAGAAACAGGACAAGAAACATGTTGAGCTGTAACAAGAACTAGAACAAGTCAGGGATAGTGAGGAAGAAGTGAAGAAAGAAAAAATAGAAATGGACAACGAAAAATTTCCATCACCTCTCCCGCCATATATTCCACCTTGAAAACCAGTCAAAGATTCAGAGGATGTGAAGTATGGCACCTTTACACCCCTATTGCCAAAGTTAGTTCCATTTGCTAGAGAAATCCTTGGGAAAATGTCGTAGCTGAAGTTCGTGGACTGTGATTTTAATGATAGGAAGAAATACACATAATCCACACTAGTAAGATATATAAAGTAGGTACACTACCTTGAGAGTAGTGTGACATGGTTGGAACCACAACATTGGGTAGCAGGATTAGCTCGGTTAACAGAATTCCAGGAAGCATAACCTATATCAGAAAATTTCTTGTGATGGTGCATGATGGATGCCTATGGATGGGAAAGAGGATCCCTATCGACAAAATATTGATATGGAGAATCACGAGGCCGCCATATCAAGGAATGAACCCGAATAATTTGTTGGGAAAGACCAGGACAAAGAAATAGATTTAAAAATGGAGAATATTTTCTGACTGACAAAAGGGAAGAAAGGATATGACATTAACTCAATCAATGACTAAGGAGTTCGATTCACATCACACATATTACTTGGCAAGATCATGAGAAAGTTTCGAGCGAATGAAGTCCCTGTATCAGTATTTTCATTCAATACACAGTGTGCCAATGGGATTCAGTACAACTAGGCCACATACCTTTGTAAATAGTTTCTGAAATACTGCATGGAGGTGCAGGAGAAAATTACTAACTTTCATTTTTCATGGTTAATTTTGATAATAGCGATGCTAGCATGGAGAGAGCTGGAGGATTCATAGTTTCCTCTGATAGCTTTAGGTGTTTGTGAAGATGTGTGATATGCCTCATTATGGTATACTAATCAATCTTCGCAAGCATAGGAGAACATGATGTTTTTTGTGTTATATCATATGCACTTGCACATGATGGTAAACCAACACCCTCGCCTTTCGCCAAGCCTATATGAGTAGTATAGCACTGTTGCAAAATTTAAGGCAGATTTCCACAAATTTTATATATAGGCTCCTAAAGACACAAGAAAGACATGACATCTCCTACCATATTTGGTAACAAAAGATGATTTATTTACAAAAGCACAGGAATTTCCCCCAGAATGGATGACTGCGTTAGAGAAAGAGGAAAAAGGTAGTTCGAAAAAGAAGGACACTATGCAGCATGGAGAAGTGAGTGGGAAATATAAGGATAAGGATGAGGAAGAGGTAGAACAAGAGGAGAAACATGACAAGGGTCATCAGGATCCTCTTGGAGGAGATGAGCACAAAAAAGATTCTAAAAAGACCGAGACCGAACCTTCTATCGAAGACAAGAGGAAGGCAGGTGCTGAAGCTCCCAAAAGGCCCAAAATGTAGCAGAAGGCAGGCAAGAAAAATGATATAACACCATTGGTCCTCACTGATGGGGACCTAGATCAGATTGGGAATAAAATACAAGAAGCTATGGCACAGTCATGGAACAAGTTAAAGGATCACTACGATGCACTTCTAATAGGTGTCAATGAGCGCATCATAGAATTAAATATATTGGCGCAAAAAAAGAGACAACTAGTGCAAGAAAAGGAAAGGCTCCAAGAAGAAATATTAGTAGAGACCACACTTAGAGCGTGGATAGTGCAGATACCTGTCAGAGCCTTTTAGTTTGACTCCTTCGAGGTACAACATTAGGCAAAAGGAAGGAAGTATGTGAACATGAACATCGCAACGCTACTTTTCATAGATTACATGAGCTTCAACAAGAGATCATAGATGAGTTGAAGTAGCGAGAACAACTCACTTCAAAATTGAACATCCAGGTAGAGAGAGAGCGAGCTTCGCTGAATCAGAAGCTTGACTTGGCCATCCATGAGAAGGAATAGACAGTAAAACAATAGCAAAAGTTGAAGGAGGTGGTCGAAGCCACATACCGCAAGGAACATGACATTGATGTTTGAAAAGAGGAATTAGTGGAGGACAAGGTCACAAAGCTCTACTTTGCAGTAAAGGAATACAAGAATAAGTTCCATATGTACAATTGTAATATGAGATAAATACAAACGAGTTGCAGATGAAGCTACAAATAACCACATCATTGAAAGTACGAGAGCAGAGAGAGACTGACCTGAAGGATGCAGTGGACGACATCTCTGTATGAGTGGAAAATTGTGGGAAGCTGTTGGATGAGAATTTATAGATTTGGACTTTGCTGAAGGAAGATCCAAATGTGAAGAAGCTATAAGAAGACATTCAACAGAAGCAGAAGTAGTTGTAGGAGATTCAGGCAACTGCGAAGACCTTCCCAATCTTGCAGAAGCTCGCCAAGATCAGTGAAGGAAACACCCTATAGAGGAAACTAGAGGATCTTAGGAAAGAAGGACAGGTGTTGATAGAGAGAACTCAACCATGGAAGGATGGGGCTCTCCAAATATCTCAGGAAGTGGATGGGAATATTTAGAAGCTTCAAAAAAAAGAAGAGGCAGTGTTGTAGAAGGCTACAAGACCAACCACAAAAGCACTTTTGGAAGAAGTGTGCAATGAAGAATAACATATCACAAAGATTCTCCAATAGTTCAATAGTGCCTATGAAAGTATGGCAACAAAGATCATAGGCAAGCTAGCTCAGTGACTCGGGATGAGTCACATGTGAGTATTGGGGTCTTGTTGGGAGCAACCTAACTTGGCCTAGATTTTGGCAAAGACTCTGCATTTTGTGGGGCAGTGTGCACAGTGGAGCAGGGAGTGGAGAGTGAAGTGGAAAGCACAGTGAAGCATTTTAATTATACTGCGCTGTATTATAGGGGCTTTGGTGTGGGTTGAAGCCCCTCCTTTTTTAAAGTGCGTGATTTTGTAAATGGTTTTGGGTCATGGGTTATTATTTGAGGGAGTCCATGGTATTTGGACCTTGGTATTGTGATGATGTAGATCTACGATGTAATAGTATATATATAGGATTGAGATGCTATTTTTAGAGAGACACACACATGGGGAGTTATGGTAAATCATTGTGGTTTGTAATCTGTAGTGAGGAGAGGCTTTGTAGTTGAGTGCGCAAAGATATGGAAGAGTCTACATTTGAGTGTGAAGACAACCTGAAGCTTAGTGCACAAGTAAATATTGGGTGCATTCAAATATTCATCATAATAAAGAAACAATTTTGTGGATGATATTTTGGTGTTTTTGTATGGTTTATGTGTAAATTTACTTATTATATATTAGTTATTATAGTTACAATTTAGTTCCGCATAGTGATGGTTTATTGGTTTATGTGACATGTTGTAATGTTCCTACTTAGCCTTAGCTAAGAGGAGACATTCAATTTTGATTTAATTTATGATTTATGAATAAATGAATAAAGGAGGACATGTAAAACTCCTAAGAAGTATGAATAAATAAATTCCCATGTGAACAAAGACAAATCATGGCTATGTAAATAAACACTTGTATGTGTGAAAGAGGTTTGAGCCAAAGATTGGGTCCACCTTGACCAAGTCAACTGCACTGTCTAGATTCATTGTATCTCCAAAAGGGACTACGTAGTTCTAGAAGGGAGCCTCTAATGTGAAGATGGATAACTCATCAAAGTGGTTTAGGGTTTGCAAGGGATTTATCAAATTATAAAATAAGGAGGAGTGCAACATGAATAGGTTGCTGATCGATCATATTTCTGAAGTATTTGTCTGCTTAGACAAATACCATTCTCTGATGTTTAGTGGAGGATTGTGATTGGAATTCCTGTTTAGGGGTTTCATCTCTTCCCTTGAGGATCATTGGATGAGTTCTTTGCTGAAGTTGGCCCCTATTTGGTTTGATACCCAGGTCTATATTTCATGAGCAGTGCTGGCCCATTGAGGTTTTTGCAACTGCTATCTTTTTTAGCAAGTGGTGTTCTAGATCTGCTTAGATCAAGCTTGTTTTTAGAGGCTTTCTCTGTTGGAGTGTCTTCTTCAGCCTCCAAAGAGATAGCTGATCCATATTTTGTATCAGATATATAATTTCATTCCAGTTATTTAGTCTCTTTCACCCTCTGCGCAGTTTCTGCTCAATACTGCGTTATTTTGTGAGAAGGCTTTCTTATTTCAGTTTGCTATCAGTTTGGAGGAAGATCTCTTGGTGTTAGGCTTGCCTTCCCTTGGTGATCCATGGATTGGGTTGCTGATACATGTCTCTATAGATATGATCTCTTTCAGCAATAAATTTATCTTCATAAATCTCTGGGTTTTCTGCAGCACTGCAATTTGTAATTCAGATCTACAGCTTATTATGCAATATTTTGATGTAATTCCAATTGGATCTTGTTCTTAAAGTCTTATAGCTTCCAGATCTGTATTAGATCTTATTTTTCATCCATACAAATTTTAGAGATATGAAATGTAATAAAAAGTAGCTGAACCATCTAAAAAATAATGCTGTCTATGTATTTCTGCAGTTTATTCCTAGTTGCAGCTCTAACTTCTGAAGGGATTTTTCCCTAGTTCTCTTTGTAATCTGTTGTAGAAGAAATAATATCAAATATAAATATGATTTAATGTTATATATATGAAGTATTAGATCTTTTTCTATCCTCCTCTGAGTTTCAGTCAAAACTGTGCAATTCTAGTAGCTGGGGTTTTCATGTTGCAGCAGCCTCTCTCTTTGGTTGATTTCTAGCTAGTCTTGATTTTGGGAGATCTGTTTAATGTGCCTAAAATATTTTGTTTCAGCTAAAATTATATATATAAGTAAAATACAGCATAAATTAGGGGATCCCAGCCTTGATCTTCATTATTCTTGCTCATATTTTCTTATACAGAGTTTTCATTGAAGACCTTGTTGAGATTCCTGAAAGGGATTATTCCAAGTTCTATAGGCAGAGTCTACAGTTGGCAAGGTAGCCTCTGGTTCTCACCCTCTTTTTAGAGGCGACATAACCAGTAAATGCCTTTGTATTACATCTCTGAAATAGAATCTCGATAATCCCCAAAAAGGAATATTACAGTGGTATCAGAGCTCCACCCTTGGCACAGCCTATGCTAGCGATGCTGCATTCCGAAGATGAAGATCCTCTTTCTGAGAGGGAGAGGAGATACCATAATAGAATTCATAGAAATTATGACTGTACTAATATTGACCTTGACAAGGGTCAAGACAAGGGGAAAGCCCCTGAATTGGTGAATGATAAAGATAAGGAGGCAGAAGAGTTTGCAAAAACTCTCTTGGAAGCTATGCAAGATCTATCCAAGGAGATAAAGGAGATGAGGATAGGTCGAATGAGGGAGTCCCTTGGAAGACTCCATCAAGGAGAAAGTTTTGAAATGTCTCAGTATGGGACTAGACAACCTGTGAGCTTGCCACAAGTTCCACAGATCTCACAACGCTCTACAACGCCTACCTTCTTGGCTGTAGAGAATGAAGGGCTTCAAGAGCCAACCTCTTTGGAAGGCTACTTTGAAGAATATGATTAAAAAATTCAAAGGTTCAAGGATAAATTGAGCTTTCAAGACTTCTGCCATCTCAAGAACCGGAGGAGGCGATGGCAGCAGTACAGAGATGGAGGTTTCCTTCATGGGAGGCACCACACCATGGGTAGGTTCTTCTTGCCTAAGTTCGAAGGATCACCTTCTTGTTTAGCTAAAGCATGGGTGGAGAATTTGGACATCTATTTCCAGCTGAATAAAGTTCCTGAATCAGAAGCCATTAATATTGTTGTGCTGCATTTTGATGGAGAAGCCCACAACTGGTGGTTTCATGGACTTTCTACATTGGGGCACAACAATGTGTCCACTTATGCTGATTTCACTAGGATACTAGTGGAGAGATTTGATTGGAAGGATCCAGAGGCCCCTTTCATAAGCTTGGCAAAGCTTAAACATATAGGAGATGCTGAAGCCTATATCTCTAAATTCCTGAGATTGTCAGTAATGGTTCCAGATATTTCAGTAGCAAGGAGAGTCTATATGTTCATTGATGGCCTGCAAGAACCTTTGCATGGGTTGGTCAAGTCTACCAAGCCCACCACTCTGCATGATGCCATTGAAAGAACTAGAGATATCCAAGATGCCTTGCTAAGGGCAAAGACAACCTTCCCAAGCAAAGCCACTCACTCTTCTAAAAAGAAGGAGGGGAAAGATGCTCCACCCAAGGAGAGCTCACAGAAAAAGCTTCTTGACAATGATCTATAGAGGGAGTTTAGGAAAAAGAAATTATGTTTCACTTGTCAAGAGCCATGGGTACCGGGACATAGATGTGCTGCTGGAAGAGCACACTATATTGAAGTCTTCTCTGATTGTGAGGAGGAGGAGGGAAATGATGGACCTAGGAGAGGTCACAGCACTGGTGATGATGATGAGGAGGATCCATCATCATCCAGAGAAGAAGAAGGAGCATTTTCTCCAACCAGTGAGACTCTTGCTTCTTTGAGAGGAGTGCCCAAATATTTGACTCTTAGAGTGCAAGGTTCAGTTATGAACCAAAGAGTATCTATTATGATTGACAGTGGGGCAACCCACAATTTTATTGATGCTCAATTTGAGAAAAGGAGAGGGATCCCTACCGACACTTTTGATGGGGTCTTTGTTTTGGTTCCGGGAGATAGAACTATGCAGTGCATGTAGTATGTTCCATCACTTTCTGTGACTACGGGGACCTACACTTTGGAGGACCACTTCTTTGTAGTGGACATACCAGACACCAACATCATCTTGGGTGTCCAGTGGTTGATTAATTTGGGAAAAGTAACCATTGATTGGAAGGCCTTGCAAATGGAATGGGTGGATTTGAAGAGTGGGAAACAACAAATCATTCAAGGCATGCACACCTACCCTTCACTTGATGCTTCTACCCACACAAAAAAGATGGAATTGTATAGTGGAGGAAGGGACCTCACAGTTCCTTCTCTCATGTTTATGAGAATGCTGCAAGGGACATTCCTACATCATGGCAAGCCACTTGGGGTGCCATTAGATCCTATGGGGAAAGCTTCACCAAGTACTGAAACAATGGAAGAAAGAGTCACAGTGCTGTGGTAGGAAGCAAGGGGGAGGATCAGCCTTCCCACAAACAATTTTGGCATGCATAGTGCCAAAGAAGCAAGCAAAAACAAGGCAAGCACCACCATAGATGCATCAACAACGATGTCTTTGTTGAGAAGTGTAGATCCATATTGTAGATCTCAACTCCTTGTGGAGTACTCCAAAGATCTGCACACTAGGATGATTTTAGATGGCATAAAGCAAGGAGGAGGCTATTTGGTCCATGAAGGGGTCATATATCATCTTGGTAAAGTATTCTTGTCTCAAGCTTCCAAGCTTAAGCAAGAGATACTAGAAAGAGCACACAAGGAGTTCCTTTCCAGCTACATGCAGTCAGCAAAAATCTACTCCCTAATCTTGAAGAGCTTTGATTGGGAGGGTATGGAGGAAGAACTACATCAACATTATGATTGGGAGGAACTACATCAGCACTTACAAGAGTGCAATAGTTATGTGGAGATGGGGCAGCCAAAGGATCCAATGCAGGAGACATTTCAGCCATCTCTTTCTTCTCTTAAAAGAGGAGAAAAGCCCATGCCTAACTCTATGAGTATGGGATACTTGTATGGTAAGAAATTTGATGTTGTGGAGCAAGTTTATTTTTCTGATGCAGCACATTCTCTTACCATATGTATGCAGGCCATGGCTCCTACAAGGAGTAATATTACATGCAGATCTCATGGCAAAGATGAGGCCAATAAAAATTCCAAAACTGGCCACTCCCTTGAGGTGCAAAGGGAGATTATTTATCATGATGGGTGCTTCCCAAAGGCACCTAATGAGGGCTTCACTTTTAGCCATGTCAAAGTGACCCATGCAGCAAATATGTGGTGGGAGTACCACATACCACACTCAGATCTACTCAAAACAAGGAGTGCACTGCGCTGGTACCTTATGTGGGATTGTGACCCACCTCCTCAAGTGCAACTTTCGGCTTGCCTATATGTGATTTTGCTTCCATACATAGATGACATATTGGTATTGTTTATGGGTATGTATGGGAAAAGATTAAGTAGTGTATATGTGCCACATGGGATGGAAATTTATCTTGTACTTCATGATACATGTTTCAGATTTGAAATTGCTTCACCCATGTTCATTTCTGTTGAGTTTTACACTACTGAAGGGGCAAACTATGCACCTATCATGTTAGCATTGGAGGAGCAGTTTTCGATGTATTGGCTTGGTGAGCACTTAATCCATGATGATAGCTTTATTCTTGATAGTGCCATCAATGGAGAAGGAGAAGAACTACAACTCTTATCCTGTCAGTTGCTTGAGGACAAGCAACATTTTGGAGGGGAGGACTGTAATGTTCCTACTTAGCCTTAGCTAAGAGGAGACATTCAATTTTGTTTTAATTTATGTTTTATGAATAAATGAATAAAGGAGGACATGTAAAACTCATAAGAAGTCTGAATAAATCAAATCCCATGTGAAAAAAGACAAATCAGGGCTATGTAAATAAACACTTGCAGGTGTGAAAGAGGTTTGAGCTAAAGATTGGGTCCACCTTGACCAAGTCAACTGCGTTGTCTAGATTCATTGTATCTCAAAAAGGGACTGCACAGTTCTAGAAGGGAGCCTCTAATGTGAAGAAGGCTAACTCATCAAAGTGGTTTAGGGTTTGCAAGGGCTTTCTCAACTTATAAAATAAGGAGGAGAGCAACATGAAGAGGTTGTTGATAGATCATATTTCTGAAGTATTTGTCTGCTTAGACAAATACCATTCTCTGATGTTTAGTGGAGGATTGTGATTGGAATTCCTGTTTATGGGTTTCATATATTCCCTTGAGGATCATTGGAGGAGTTTTTTGCTGAATTTGGCCACTATCTGGTTTGAGACCCAGCTCTATCTTTCATGAGCAGCGCTGGCCCATTGAGGGTTTTGCAACTATTATCTTTTGTAGCAAGTGGTGTTCTAGATCTACTTAGATCTAGCTTGTTTTGAGAGGCTTTATCTGTTGGAGTGTGTTCTTCAGCCTCCAAAGAGAAAGTTGATCCATATTTTGTATTATATCTGTAATTTCATTCCATTTATTCAGTATCGTTTACCCTCTGCGCAGTTTCTTCTCAATACTGCGTTATTTTGTGAGAGGGCTTTCTTATTTCAATTTGCTATCAGTTTGGAGGAAGATCTCTTGGTGTTAGGCTTGCCTTCCCTGGGTGATCTGTGGATTGGGTTGCTGATCCATGTCTCTATAGATCTGATCTCTTTCAGTAATAAATTTATCTTTAGAAATCTCTGGGTTTTCTACAGCACTGCAATTTGTAATTCAGATCTACAACTTATTATGCAATATTTTGATGTAATTCCAATTGGATATTGTTCTTAAAGTCTTATAGTTTTAAGATCTATATTATATCTGATGTTTCATCCATACATATGTCAAAGATCTGAAATTTAATGTACAACATCTGAACCATCTGAAAAATAATGCTGTCTATGTATTTCTGCAGTTTATTCCTAGTTGCAACTCTAATTTCTAAAGGGATTTTTCCCTAGTTCTCTTTGTAATCTATTGTAGAATCAATAAGATCAAATATAAATCTGATTTACTGTTATATCTATGAAGTATCATATCTTTGGCTGTCCTCCTCTGAGTTTCAATCAAAACTGTGCAATTCTAGTAGCTGAGGTTTTCATGTTGCAGCAGCCTCTCTCTTTGGCTGATTTCTAGCTAGTCTTGATTTTGGGAGGTCTGTTTAATGTGCCTAAAATACTTTTTTTCAGCTGAAATTATATATATAAGTCAAATATAGCATAAATCAGGGGATCCTAGCCCTGATCTGCATTATTCTTGCTCATATTTTCCTATACAACGTTTTCATTGAAGACCTTATTGAGATTCCTGAAAGGGATTATTCCAAGTTCCATAGGAAGAGTCTATAGTTGGACAGGTAGCCTCTGGTTCTCACCCTCTTTTTAGAGGTGACATAAATAGTAAATGCATCTGTATTCCATCTCTAAAATAGAATCTTGAGAATCCCCAAAAAGGAATATTACACATGTTTAAGTGATTAATTGAACATGGAAAAGTAATTTATAAGTGTTAAGATTAAGATAATATAATAATACCACATCTCCCAGTCCCTCAAGGCTGCAGAAACCTAGTTCTACATCCACCCATAGTCACTTCGGGTGAGACTGCGATTTTCTTGGAGGTTGTTGCCGAAAGGGCTAGTGATCAGGGGTTTTGTTGGTGTGTAGTATAATCCGAACCTATGTCAACCCAAACCTAGCCAAAATCAAGGAACGTAACCCTAATAATGGGATAAGGAGTGAAAAATCTCTTAGAAATTATGGGATGTGGAGTAATAGTTGGAATGCTTAGGAATTCCTAATGAAGAGGCCAAGGTGATGGTAGCTGCTCAATTCCTTACAAATTATGCTAAGATGTGGTGGATAAGGAAAGCATACCAAATTACACATGGTGATGCTGATGAGATCTCTACTTGGGAAGAAATGAAGGAAGATTTTCAAACTTACTTTAGCCCACAATATTAGAATTGGTATGCGAGAACAAATATTAAATATATTAAGCATACAGGGAGTATGCAGGAATATGAACGATATTTCTCGAGTGCGATCTTGGAATTACTTGATATGATGGAAAGAGACAAGGTTTTCAACTTAATTATTGGATTGAAACCTTGGGAATTAAATGAGGCGAAGAGGAAAAATATCAAGACACTGGAAGAGGCATTTTCTGCAGTGGATAGGCTGATAGACCATTATGATGAAAGTACTGATGAGAAGAAGAAAAATTCCAATAAACCGAAAGAGAAAACTACAAAGGAGAAACATTCGAGATCAAGTGGAAATCTGAAGATGAAGAAACCTCTAAAATGTTGGTTGTGCATAGAGGACCACACAATGAATATTTGTCCTTCAAGACCAATAGTGGCAGCAACAACACAATCTGAAGTTAAATAGAATAAAGAGGAGCCAACGAATGGGATGATGTAGGGCTTTAATATCTGTGAAATTTGTCCAAGGAATGATCCTAAAAGGAAAAAATTGGAGTATGTGGACATGAATATTGGGCAGGGCACATTGTTCATGATGGTGGACAATTGTGCAACTCATAAATTCATTAGGGAAGAAGCAGCGAGGAATATTGGGTTGAAGTTTGCTCCAACTCAAGATTGCTTGAAAGCGATGAACCCTCCACTAGATCGAGTCATTGGAATGGAAGAGAATGTGGAGGTGCGCATTGGTGAGTGGCATTGGTGTACATCGTGAACTTAAGTATTGGTGAAAAGAAAAATTTTGACGGTGCCGTACCCACCTATGCATGGTTGGAAGAATACCACAAGGGTAGGGGCATGACACCCTTCATCTCATGGTGATATTTGTACAAGGAGTGTTAATTACGGGAGTGTGAAATATCCATCACCCTTGATGGGAGAGGAAGAAGACAAACCACATGGGTATATGGAAGGTGGTAAAAATATACTTTAGAAAACGCTATGGTTATTGTGATAGGTTGATGGTCAAAATTGGAGCCGGGGTTGCAGAGTGCATTGCTATGTTTGGCATATTGAATGGGACTGGTGGAATTTCCAGCATCGATGCCTTCTCATTAGTGCCAGGGAAACTGAATTGGATGCTTTCCTTCCTTGTGGGTGGCTGTTGGGTTCTTGGAGAAGGTTAATGGTTCAACTCACTACAATTGGGGCGACTGACGAGCTTAGTAGTGGGTGGTCGAGTATTCGAGCTCTTGGCTCTCTTTTGCATCTTTAGGGTTGCCAACTTTATCCTCTAAGTGACTTTCCCTTGCATTTTCTATATCCATACAGGTCTACTGTGGTGGGAAGGGGTCAAATCTCAGGGTGTTTGGTTAGAGTTATGCTTGCGAGGTGTTGGGGTCTACAAATCACCGAATAGTAGTCTCATCTTCGGTCTGGGTTCTTGGCATCTAGTAGCTACCCTGGTCAGACTAGGTATTTCTCTTCCAGTGGGGTTGGGGGGCCTTCATAGAGTCATAATTTGGGTGTGGGATAGTATTTTTTTACTTGTTTCATCTTTTCTTGGAGAACATAATACTACTGCGATGAATTTGGAGTCACGCAATGCTCGCTCCCTCCCTTAGACCAAATGATTTTCATCCAGGCCAGGAGGGAGGGGCTCTTATTTGTAGGTGGTAAAGACAGTGGATGTGTATCCAACTTCTGGATAGGGTGGTACTGGTCACATCGCTGGTAAAGCGGGCCGGTCAGCTTCTAGGGGTTGTTGGGAGTTTTAGTTGTCATATTAAACCTCTCAATATTAATTATCAATCCAGGAGTCGTAAACCCGAGTTATATTGCGTCTTGGCTTAGCTTAATGGATAGAGTATATAGGTTTCCTTATTGATGATCGTTGAGTATAAAATGATAAAAACACTCTTCTATTAGCCAAGCAAACTCACACTTAAAATTCAAGCACTTTGAAGGAAATCCACTTAACTCAATCCTTATTCTAATTCTCTGCAATCAAAAGACAATCTTATCGAAACAAAGGTGCAATGAAATTAACTTCAGCTACAATCTTAAAGAGACTAAGAATTAATTTATAAGGAGGCTAAACTCTAATTTCAGGATCAAATCCCAATCTATTGTCTTCAAAATGGAAATCAATTTTATCCTTATCTTTAAACAACTTGAAGCAAAATTAAATCACACTCAGAATATAAGTTCCAATATTTATTCTACAATATTAGAAATGGGAGTCAATCTTATTCTATTAAGTGAGAAGAAATCTAAATTACCCTATGATAATTTAATAACTCAAAGCAGTATTCATAAAGCAAAAAAAACACATCAAATGATTAAATTGAAAAAATGGAAATATTTACACCTATTGCTACTAGTCAAATTAACTCAATGATATAAATCAAACAAAAATCAATCCTTAAATGATAATGCATCAAATCTCACAAATCGTAAATATGAAAAATCACTTTGATGATTTTTGAAACAAAACTACTGTACTCTAGTGAAATCACTCTTTACAAAACATTTTGATTACTTTGCAAAAAGAATCTCTCAACTTATTCGAAACTTAAATGAAATCTAATTGTCTAATTAAAACACACTGCCAGCTTTAACTTATTTCACACTCTTACACACCAATTCATTCCTAATATCAAACACATGAAAATAGAAAATGTTCAAAACTTCACGATTAAAAATCAAATGTAAGCCATCACACTTCGTCAAATTAAAACCTCACTGAACTGATTAAGATCTAACTTGTTGAAGCATAAATGCAAAATCAATCTATTCAAGTTCAAAATACATGACAAAATTCTTATGGATGTGTTCAGAAATTGTTTACTCTATGTTCCTTCTAGTTGCAAAGACTTTCAGACAATATGCTTGCAGTCCCTTTCAAATTCAAGGAAAACAAAATATTAATTTAACTACATAATTATGAAATCCGAAATCTTGCAATAAAAAAAAAATTCAAAACAAATATAAATCTATAAATTACGAAATACAGTTCCTACATCTACAAAGAATGCAGAACTCGACTCTAGGTTGCGATGGATCCTTGCCACTTCCTGTAGCAAGTCCTGAACTAACCCAATGCTCAGAAAAGAGTAAAAAACATAGCACTTATACAAAGACAAATGCTGGAATCATAATTATTGAATTCATCAAAACGTTGATTTAAATATAAATTAACAATTATATCAACTGCTACCCATTACATTTTTCTTGTGCTCGGAAAATTCGATGCCTGATCTGGATATTTCCTCCAATGATCTGGATCTCAAGATTTTCTCCCTGTTACCAATTACATTCCTGTTTTATTCTTATCGATCCCAACTCCCCTCTGTCTAATTGATAGACTAAATAATTAATTTCCTTTACCACTCCAGGCAACATATATCTACATTTGAATTACCAATTTGGGGCTTTTAACAACTAATCAGAATATAGGAGGGGAGATTAACAATTTTCCAGAAATACAATCAGTTTTGCAAATAAATATCGAAATAGGGAAATCACTCCGCTTTTCCTGGGATGATGCTATTGCTGGAAGGTGTGTTCAAACTGCTCTTTTCCTCTTTGCGTGAATACGAGCTGCTTGCAGATGTATCAACCAGAGATTTCAGAATATCAATATCATTTCGAGGTTAACGTTGTTGGGAATGAGACAACATAATGCACATATTCCTAAGAAACAAAGTTGCTAACAACACGACCATCATCGATGCATATTCTGGGTCGATAGACTTCTAACACCTATAAGATTGAAATTTCCAAAAAATGTCTCCGTCTGTGGATGCTGGAGAGGATCCTTGTATATCTCTCTTGTACTAGCAAGCAAGAGGTGGGTTCCAATTGGTACAAGTATCTGAAAAGAAGAAAAATTCATTGGTAAATGAATTTGTGGTGTCTGCTTATTTACAAACGGTGGCCTTTAGAATCCCATAAATTTAATTGGATCTTGCCCATCATGATGAGAAGGAACCATTATTTCCATTATTTCATGAGCTTGTGTAACCTCTTCTCTTTGAACAGAGAGACTAGCATCCTGACTCAGTTTAGTTGAAGATAAGCTATCTGAATAATTTGAAGCCTCATTGAAATTGTCAATATCAATGTTCTCCTGGGATGAGCTTCACCTTAAAGCAAAAAATCACTTGCTAGCATTTTTTTGGATGTATAAGAAATAGATGGATTGGAACTCATGTTCCTTCTTCTCCGATCTACAACATTATGATCTAGCCTTGAATAAGCAACTAGATTTTTCGGAGCTTCTATGGTTTCACCTCAACTTCTCCTTCCTCGGCTAGCGGTCTCACTTGGCACACCTGTAAGCTTGGGAATCGAACGAGGTCTTGCAAAATAGAACCTTATATTTTATTTAGATTCAACCCTCATGAATGGACGCTGGTAAACAGGAATTCCTCATCATTAATAGCCTTGAAATAACCTGGCTTAACAACTTCACTGGTACTAGATTTAATAAGTAGTTGTCGACCTTCCAGATGGATCAACATAAACTGAAACCCACATAATGCCTCTGTCAATAATAAATTATGCTCAACGAAAAGACCGTATCATTTTCTCTTGAATTTGGTATGCTCCTTTTGTTGAACAAAAAAATACAATTTCGCCAGTAACTATGTCGAACACTTCATTTGCTTCATTGTATTGCTAAGCTTATAAAAAAGCATCCGCTTCTTTCTCTAAAAGGGCACAGTATTGTGCAGATGTAATTACAATCATGAATACATTGTCCTTTGACTTCGAATCACATCGCACATCAAGATTCTGTACTCATAAGGAAAGATGACCTCCAATTCGACTTCCCAAAAAACCATGGTAGACAGTGGCATCCTGGCTCAAGAACTTTATCAAAGCATCCAAATCTCTTTTCCATAGCCACTGTTGATTGTTTCACTTTTATACAACATAATAACTGTCCCATTTTTTATATTAAAAGATAGTCGGAACAATGGGTTTCATGATGAACTCTTTCGAAAAGGAATGTGGATGTGATCCTTGTTGAGAGCTCAAATGTGTTCCTTCAAAGCTCGAGATTTGCAACCATGCTACGAGAGCATTCTCAACAAACATTCTTGTGACAATGGAGGTGTGATGAATCGAAGTCATGACATATTTAAACATTCTCAACATCGAACTCATGACATATTTAAACATTCTCAATAGAATAGCATTCATCATTCCTTGGGTGAGATTGAGGTTCTTTGAGGAGCATAATTGGCATTTCTTTTTTCCTTCCCAAAGAAAATAAGCCACAAGCAGAATCTCAAAAATCTGCGGTGCCCTTCAACAAGTTTTGCCATGTTCCTATCATAATCTAGAAAGACTACAATATACATTCCTTTTGCTGCACCCATCATCTACTAAAACATTCTCAAAGTGAAGGATGATCTGCCGTCCATGAACCATAAGCTGCATTTGCCATGTCCAGATCAATTTCAACATGGTTAAATCGGCTAGCCAATATACGTTCTGAAGCTTTCATAACATCAACCCAGTTTTCATTCTCAATATTGTTTGGAAATATTTTTTTCAAATAAACTGATCTTGAACTTGGAGAATGTGACAATGTTGATGCTGAAAATGAGACTACAGGTGTAGTAGGGGAAAAAGAAGATAAGCTTAACCCCGTTTTTTCCAAGGACAGAGAATCTTACAACACCATATTTCACTTAGAACCAAATTCCATGCCACAAGGGAACCACCCTTGAACTCTATTTCCCACAGACAACCCGAAACATCCGGTGTAGATCTTGTAGAATTGCTAGATTTTCCAGCAAGCTACTTGGAAACTAATTTCTCCAGCATAAACAATTATTCACTTCTTTGTTGTAATACACTTGGAAATCTGATTGAAGTTGTTGGTAATCGAATGGTTAATTATCTTTTATTGGTGCTGCTGATGCTAGAAATCTCATCTTGAAACAAGGCAAAGGGTTCAGAACATGGTTCTCAATATTTGTCATAGAGTCCAAGATGCTGCTTCTTGCATGAGGTGAATCCATACATGAATATGTTTCTGCACATGTACATGAATCTGTACTTAAATTCAGTTTTGAACTAGACTTACTCACCTGCCACCAAGAAGGCATTTGTTAATGGAACTATTACACAAAACACCCTTCAAATTAATTGGTAAAAAAAATTTATAATTTAATTCTAAATGCCTATAATCATCAATTTAATAAGATAATATATTTAAAAACTAGGTACAATCACATAATTATCTGATTAAAATCGTAAAAATATGGACAAAAAGGCAGCTCAACATCCCCCCATGATGAACTTCTTGCACGTCCTCGTGCAAGCCAAAAATATAAGATGATGAAATAAGGTAGTGAAAATGTCAAAAAAGATTTTAGCAAGTAAGGATGAAGATGCGTGATATTGTAATGCATTCATTAACCCATAACATTGGTATTACTATTCCATTACGAGCTAAAACCATGTAAAATGATAAAACAAGATCGGTGTAATATTCCTAAATTAGCCATGTGCTAGTTGGAATATTAATTTTTTTTTTTGCTTTATTGTTTGATGAATAAGAGGATATGGATATCCATAAATCTCCTTAATATGAATAAAATCAATGCCAATGTGAAAGGAAGACATCTTGGTAGCTTAATTGAGCACCCTTGTGTGTGAAAAGGGGTTGGAACACCTTGACTGGGTCAACTTTGACCAAATCAACATCTCTCTCATTGAGTAGTGGCATTCATGATGGGACATCACAGATTTAGATGGAGACACTTTGCATGGAAGTAGTGTCATAAATGATGTTGAACTCTTAGTTAAACTGAGAGGGGGGGGGGGGTGAATCAGTTTAACACATTCATGGACTTTTAAAACTTTTTCCTTTAAAAACTTATTTTACTTTATTAACACCTTCATTTCATGATCAACATAATGTGTGAGCAATCTTTATTTATGAGCAGCAATTAATAAGAAGATTAGATAATGCACCAGCTAGCCTTAATATGTTAGCAATAAAGTACAGCGTAACAGATATATCATATCAACACATAGACATCATGCACATAGACACCAGATATACGTGAAACCCATAAAGGGAAAAACCACATCTTATTGTTGTGATGCAAAGGCAAGCTCCAACTCCCTCTCACTCACCGATTTTCTCGTGTGCACCAACTCATGAGGCCTAACCTCACCCCGCAAGCTACAACTTGCAAGGAAGCACCAACTCCCTCCAATTTTCTGCAGGCACCAACCTACAGGAGGCTCCAACCTCAGTCAGCTACAACTGATATTTTATCAAGCTACAACTTGATGTGGAAGCACCAACTCCCATCTATTTTCTGCAGGCACCAACCTACAGGAGGCTCCTACCTCAGTCAGCTACAACTGACATCTATCAAGCTACAACTTGATAGGGAAGCTCCAACTTTCTTACTCTTTCAAAAGAAAAACACTTGCTGATTTACCTTGGATATCAGCTCTGTTTTGTACCTTCTTCTCTGTTGTTCATCAACTCTTATATCAGACCTGCATCATCTCTGCTCAGCCCCTTCTTCTTCTTTGCTTAGCTCCTCCTTATTCACATTCTTCTTGCAGCTTGCTTATTTTCTTCAACTCTCTTTAATTCTGCTGCATACTCTCTTCTTCTCTCACTCCTTTTTCGTCAACCTCTCTCCCCTTGGATATTACCCTGTTTTATACAAAAATAGCTTCATGGCTGTTTGTATTCCACTGGGAATTTGAAATGGACAGCCATGTCTCTTTGCCTTCTGCCTTCTCATCTCTTTTCAGCTCACTTAGAAAAATGTAACTGTAGGTGCTTATTTTGATATTACAGTGGGATATTTTCTCTCTTCCGGAGACTTGCCAATGCATCACAACAATATAAATTTAAATAAAACATTTACATTCAAATTTAAATGAGAACTCCAGCTCACTCGTTTTGTCTCTTGGCTTGCTGCGCATTTGTCTTTTCTGTGACTGTGTCTTTGTCTTTTCTGTGACTGTGTTTTATCTCTTTTCAGCTTTGTTTACTCTTCTGTCCTCTGCTGTGGTGTAACTGCTGCATACATGTAACTGTGCTTTTATATCTGCTGACTGTAATCTGGAGGAACTCCAATCCATTTTATGCCATTAGTGTCTTGTTAAAGTGGAAGCTCCGCAACGGAATGAACATAGATCACAATCGTTGTATATTAACAATCGCCCTCCCGTTAAGCTAAGGCATATACATACAACCCACAGACCACGCAACACATCTTTAATACAATCGCCTTTTATATATATAACAATGCCTTTTAACTTAAATCAACTCTCGGCATCCTTATATAAGGTTTTAACAAGCAACTGTCACTTCTAATAAAATCAATGAATAATCTTGATAAGACTTAACAAATGCCCTTTCGGGCCCACCTGACACGTTTTCCATGCATTGATTCTCCTCCGATTGCGATTGATCGCAATCGCAACTTCAAATACTCCGATGCGATCGGTCACTGTTCATTGATATTTGTCGATGCGATTGGGACTCAAATTTTTATTAATCAAAGTTTATAAGTCCATCGGGTCCGAGCTTCAATCAAAATCGCAAGTCATTTAATATATGTTCCGACGCTCTTATAATCTCCGATGAGATTAGCCGAAATTCAAATATATATAAACCATCGTTAATACACCCATCGGGTCCGAACTCCTAATCGCAATCGCAAGTCTTTTAATATGTGTTGCGATTGGGCACTGTTCATTGTATTTTTCCGATGCGATTGGGAAAGGACTTCAAACACGTTTGAATTATAATTCATACCTCCATCGGGTCCGGAATTCCAATCGCAATTTCAACTCATATATTCTCCGATGCGATTGGCCAGTGCTGATGCGATTAGACCTGGAACTCAAATATATATTAGCCATGATTTATAAACCCATCGGGTCCGAATTCTCATCACAGTCGCAATTTTCTGTGGGTTACATATTATGCTTCACAGTTTTTCTCCTATTGCGATTAAGGAGGGGTCCCACCATTTAAATCTTCGTTTTGTGCGCTCTTTTAATAAAGTGCTCCACTTATATATTTAAGCTTAGACCTTTGTTTATGTGATGCGCTGCACATATATGTAAGATGATGGATGTATATATATGTATCCTCCATCGAGGTAGGCGATTCTCGGAATAATATTTGTGTTGTATAACGCCGATTGGAGTGTGCGATTCCCGAAAGTTTGTAACGGCTCTCTGCCTCTGTCACTTAGCCTCTGCCTCTGCCTCTGCTGCTTCTGTCGCTCTGCCTCTGTCTCTACCTTTCAATAACGGTTCTTTACTGTGCTTCTATGACTGTTACATTTTGACTTTCTTCTTGCTGCCTCTATTGCTTTCGCTGTGCCTCTTTTGCCTTCCTCTGCTTCAGCGCTGCCTCCTTTGCCTGAGTGCTGCCTCCTTTGCCATCAATGACAATATTTCCAACAGTCTCCCCCTTTTGCATTGATGGCAATCCACTTTCTCTGTTTGCCTTCTCTTTCTCCTGTTGTTTGTTCTTCCTCCCCCTTTGACATCAATGGCAAAGGACTATGCCTCATCTCTCCGTATGGGCTCTGTCGTTGCATTTCCTTTCTTTGAGTTACTTTTAGGTCCTCTTCTGCTGAAATTGTACTATGCTGCTCCAGAGTGATGTATGAAACTTGTTAAGAGAACACTTTGGTATAGTGAGCCGATATACATTGTCGAACTTGAGTATACGTTTTGTCTCTGTCTGATATAGTGAGTTGATATATGTTCTATAGTTGTGTTTCATTTGTAGTGCCTGTAATCTGTGGAAGACAGAGATGATGTATGTAACGATTGAAAGGTCCTTGTTTCTTTTTCATGCTGAATGTTGATAATACTGAGATTATGCTGATCCTGTGGACTTGTTTTATGGTTATCTTGCTGGCTGTTCTCCCCCTGGAATGATATTTTCATTTTGTTCTCCCCCTGAGACTGTAATTTCTCTTCATATTAGAGAATAGTATCTACAGATACTGCCCCTAGTCTGTCTCTCAAATATTCGAATGGTTCTCTGGCAAGTGGTTTGGTAAATATATCTGCTATTTGTTCTTTCGTTGATACATAGTCCAGTTTAACTATCTTTTGAGCCACTTGTTCTCGGAGAAAATGATACTTGATTGGTATATGTTTAGTTTTTGAATGAAGCACGGGATTTTTAGATATACTTATAGCACTTGTATTATCACATTTGATTGAGATAGGTTCATTAATGCTTACCTTCATGTCTTGAAGAGTCTGCTTCATCCACATGACTTGAGTACAACAGGCTGTTGCTGCTATATATTCTGCTTCAGCTGTTGACAAGGAGATAGATGTTTGTTTCTTACTTAACCATGCCACTAGACTTTCTCCTAGATAGAAAGCACCTCCACTTGTACTCTTCCTGTCATCAACACAACTGGCCCAATCTGCATCTGTGTATGCTGATAAAGTGAAGTTTTTGCTTTTAGGATACCAAAGTCCATACAGTGTTGTTCCTTGTAGATATCTGAATATTATTTTGATTGCAAGAAGGTGATTTTGTTTAGGTGTTGCTCGATATCTAGCCACTAGTCCTACTGCTAGCATGATGTCTGGTCTTGATGCAGTCAGGTACAATAGACTTCCAATCATGGATCTATAGAGTTTTCGATCTATATCAGCAGACCCATCATCAGCACACAGCTTGCAACCTGTGGTCATGGGAGTTGACACAGGTTTGCAATCTTCCATTTTGAATTTTTTCAGCATTTCTTTTAGGTATTTTTCTTGTGAGATGAATGTACCTATGCTCCTTTGCTGAATTTGAAGTCCTAAATAGAAACTGATCTCTCCAATCATGGACATTTCAAACTCTGATTTCATCTCTTCTGCAAATCCTTTTGCTAGCTCATCTCTGTTGCTTCCAAACATAATGTCATCAACATATACAACAACAATTAGGACTTCATTTTCATGTGCTTTTATGTATAGATTGTTGTCTACTCCACCTCTTTTAAAACCCTGTTTTTGAAAATATTTATCCAGTCTTGAGTACCAAGCACGAGGAGCCTGTTTCAGTCCATATAGGGCCTTTTTCAGTTTGCATACATAGTCTTCTTTATCTGTCAATGAGAAACCTTCTGGTTGTTCCATGTACACTTCTTCTTCTAGATCGCCATTAAGAAAAGCATATTTTACATCCATTTGATATACCTTGAAATCTTGGTAGCATGCAAATGCCAGGAACATTCTGATAGCTTCCATTCTGGCTACAGGGGCAAATGTTTCATCATAATCAAGTCCTTCTATTTGTGAGTATCCTTTGCAGACCAGCCTAGCTTTATTCCTGATTACTTGTCCTTTCTCATTCATTTTGTTTTTGAATACCCATTTTGAACCAATGATATTTTTCTCAATAGGTCTAGGAACTAGTTCCCGGGTATTGTTCTTCTCAATTTGGTCCAATTCTTCATTCATTGCTTTTATCCAATACTTGTCCTTGCTGGCTTCTTCAAATTTCTTTGGCTCTATTTGTGAGAACATGGCTATGTATACTTCTTCTGTTTGTTCTGTTAGCTGCCTTCTTGTCTGGACTCCTGCTTTCTTGTCTCCTATGATCTGATCTTCAGGATGATTCTTCTGAGTGTATCTTGAGGGGTTTTTGAGCTCAGCTCTGCATCTTCTGTTGTCTTGCTGGTTTCATCATCATTCTCGTTTCTTCTTCATTGTTGTCTGATGTACTGCAGCAGTCTGTATCTCTATTATTGTTTGGAAGTTCTTCATCAAATCTCACATCAATACTTTCAACTATCTTCCGAAGGGTCTTGTTGTAGCACCTGTACCCTTTGCTTTTGGAGGCATATCCTAGAAATATCCCTTCATCTGCTCTTGCATCAAATTTGCCAAGATTTTCATCATTATTATTTATGTAACACTTGCTTCCAAAGATTCTGAAATGTTTGATTGAGTCTAGCTTTCCATGCCATAGTTCATAGGGAGTCTTTTCACTGCTTGGCCTTAAGTGAGCTTTATTAAGGATATGTACTGCTCTGTGCACTACTTCTGCCCAGAAGGTTTGAGCAATATTATTCTCTTGCATCATGGCTCTAGAAATTTTTTGAACAGATATGTTTTGTCTCTCTGCTACTCCATTCTGCTGAGGTGTCCCTACAATAGTAAATTTTTGTTTTATGCCATGTTCATTGCATAGGTTTGCAAAGTCATAATCAGTGAATTCACCTCCTCTGTCTGATCTGATGCATTTCAGCTTGCATCCTGTCTGATTTTCTGCTAATGCTTTAAATGTTTTGAATTTGTCCAGAGCTTCCGATTTATTCTTGAGAAAAGCAACCCATTTCATTCTGGAGAAATCATCTATTATCAGCATAAAGTAGGACTCTCCACTTGGTGTTTTAGTTCTTGCAGGTCCACACAGATCCATGTGCACAAGTTGCAGTGGTCTTCTTGTTGATAACTCTTCTTTAGATATAAAGGATGTGCGAGTTTGTTTTCCCAACTGACAAGATTTGCATATTGTGTTTGAGGGCCTTTTTATTTATGGCATATCTCTGACAGCATTCTTCTTGCTCAGTCTAATGATATGGTCAAAGCTGAGATGTCCCAATCTCCTATGCCATAACCATGACTCCTCGAGTTTGCTAAGATGGCAGGCTTCATCCTCCTCTTTCACTATGTACACATTACTCTCTGTTCGAACACCTTTGAGTAGAATTTTTCCTGTTGTGCTTGATCTGACTACACAATCTTGTGCTCTACAGAGAACTTCACAGCCTTTATCACACATCTGACTGACACTCAGTAAATTTGCTTTCAGCCCATCTACATATAATACATCTTGGGCCTTTCCTTTGCCATTGTCTATGCTGACTGATCCTTTTCCCTTGATTTTTCCTGATTTGTCATTTCCAAAAGTGACATTGCCTGATTTCTTTTCGTCAAGAGTTAAAAAATTGTTTTTATCCCCTGTCATGTGTTTAGAGCAGCCACTGTCCAAATACCATTGACTCTTCAAATCTTGAGCAGTTAAGGCCAAGTCACATTTATTCACCTTCTTTATCCACTGGAGGCCCCCTTTTGTTTGGTATCTTTTGTGAGGTGATGAATTATATCCCTTTAGAGAACACTTGGAAGATATATGTCCAACTTGATTGCATATACAACATTTGATTATAGTTTTTGCGGAATTGTGAGCATGAACAAAATTTCTTTGACTCATAAACCTCCTTGAGGTATTGAACATCAGTCTTTGTCCATACTTTCTACATTCAATAATTCTATGGCCAAAATCCTTACAATAAAAACAATAACCATAGAAATTACTTGCATACCTGATGTAAGGTTGTCTCTTCCATGCTTGCATCTTTTGCTGGTTTGAATCATTCCTCCCTGCATGACAATATGCAGCAATGTGTCCCGACTTTTGGTAGACATAACAGGTGGCATTCTTCATAGGAGGCAAGAATCTCCTTTGATGGCTTCCAAATTTGATATAATCAGGAATATATGATCCTTTCTCAGTTATCTTAGTATTTGTTACAATCTTTGTTATTAGAGGTTTCTTCTGGTCTCTGTCTTTCTCATTACATGTTTCTTCCTTTGTAGGAATTATTTGAACTGTTTCATCAGCCTTCTTTGCTTTCACAAAAATTATATTTTTGTTTTCCTTTTCTTTGCCTTTACTTGATTCTCCTTCATAGCCTATCCCAGTTTTTATTAGAGGAGATCTTTGAGCATCCAAGATTTCATTCAACCTACTAGAACTTGTCATTTGAGAAGGGTATATAGAAACTTTCTGTTGAGCACTTTCTAATTTCCTTCTCAGACACAGAATTTCTTCTTCCATCTTCTCTTGTTCTCGAGTTTTATCTTTGATTTGCTGAAGCAATATATCTTCTATCTTTTTGGCTTCTTCAAGCTTTACCTTCAGCTGCATGAGGACTTCTAAATTTTGTTCTTCTTTCACACATTTGAGGAGAATCTCTTTTTGTTTTCTGCATTTTAGTTTGAGTCTGTCAATCTCCTCCAGAGCACTTCTTAGCTCCCCCTCAAGATCGACTTCCCCTTCTTCTTCTTCTTCTAGAAAGAGTCCTTCAAGATCTTCTATGGCCATCAGTAAAAATTCAGAGGTTCCCTCTTCTCCTGAGGGTTCATCTGAGTCTTCAGATGCACTGCTGTCTTGCTGAGCATAGAAGGATTTTCTGCTGAATTTCTTTCCTTTCTGCCAATTCTTTGATGTGTCTTTCTCCGATTCTTGAGCTTGATTTCTTACTTTCTTGTGAGGACATTTAGCAGCATAATGTCCAACTCTTCCACAGTTAAAGCATTTAAAAGGAAGTTTACCTTTGTATCTACCTGAGCCTCTATCCAATTTCTTGACAAATTTAGCCTCTTCTTCATCAGAGTAGGAGCATATGTCTTCCTTTTCTTCTTTCTTCTTTTCTGTTTTGAATGCTGCCTCCCTTGTACTTGGCTTCTTCTGTGGGAGCCTCATCTCATATGCTGTAAGATTTCCTAGTAGTTGGTTCATGGTCAAGGTCTCCCAATCAACTGTTTCTTCTATTGCAGACACCTTGGGATTGAATCTGGATGGAAGAGATCTTAGAATCTTTTGTACAATTATACCTTCTGGTATTGTTTCTCCAAGAGATTTCATACTGTTAACAATTTCTGCAACTTTTAAGAAGAAGCTCCCAACATCTTCATCATCATTCATTTTTAAATTTTCAAACTGGGCTCTATATACTTGAAGTTTGGCAGTCTTAACCTTTTTATTTCCTTCATGGATATTCTCTAGAGTGTCCCACATATCTTTGGCAGTATTACTGTGCATTATTTTGATAAACTCAGCTTCACATAGTCCATTTAAGATTGCATTCATTGCTTTTGCATTAGCTACAAAGCTTTCTTTAGCTTCTTTCTCTGTATCAGTTGACTTTGTGACATATCCAATTTCCACAACATCCCAAGCTTCTAATCCTAAAGACATTATATAAGCTTTCATTCTTATTTTCCAAAAGGCATAATTTGCACCCGTAAAGAAAGGGGCTTTATTGGTTGAGCTTCCTTCTTGACTTGCCATCTTGAGAGCCTAGGATCTCCTTTCAGTTGTTAGACTGATATACAAGGAACCTGGTCTGATACCAATTGTTGAACTCTTAGTTAAACTGAGAGGGGGGGGTGAATCAGTTTAACACATTCATGGACTTTTAAAACTTTTCCTTTAAAACTTATTTTACTTTATTAACACCTTCATTTCATGATCAACATAATGTGTGAGCAATCTTTATTTATGAGCAGCAATTAATAAGAAGATTAGATAATGCACCAACAGTCTTAATATGTTAGCAGCAAGTATTAGCAGAATAGATATATCAAATCAACACATAGAGATCATGCACATAGACACCAAATATACGTGGAAACCCATAAAGGGAGAAAACCACATCTTATTATTGTTGTGATGCAAAGGCAAGCTCCAACTCCCTCTCACCACTGATTTTCCGCAGGCACCAACCTACAGGAGGCTCCAACCTCAATTCTGCAAGCTACAACTTGCAAGGAAGCTCCAACTCCCATCTATTTTCTGCAGGCACCAACCTACAGGAGGCTCCTACCTCAGTCAGCTACAACTGACATTTTATCAAGCTACAACTTGATGTAGAAGCACCAACTCCCATCTATTTTCTGCAGGCACCAACCTACAGGAGGCTCCTACCTCAGTCAGCTACAACTGACATCTATCAAGCTACAACTTGATAGGGAAGCTCCAACTTCCTTACTCTTTCAAAAGAAAAACACTTGCTGATTTACCTTGGATATCAGCTCTGTTCTGTACCTTCTTCTCTGTTGTTCATCAAATCTTATATCAGACCTGCATCATCTCTGCTCAGCCCCTTCTTCTTCTTTGCTCAGCTCCTCCTTATTCACATTCTTCTTGCAGCTTGCTTATTCTCTTCAACTCTCTTTAATTCTGCTGCATACTCTCTTCTTCTCTCACTCCTTTTTCGTCAACTAACTCCCCTTTGATATTACCCTGTTTTATACAAAAGTAGCTTCATGGCTGTTTGTATTCCACTGGGAATTCGAAATGGACAGCCATGTCTCTTTGCCTTCTGCCTCCTCATCTCTTTTCAGCTCACTCAGAAAAATGTAACTGTAGGTGCTTATTTTAATATTACAGTGGGATATTTTCTCTCTTCTGGAGACTTGCCAATGCATCACAACAATATAAATTTAAATAAAACATTTAAATTCAAATTTAAATGAGAACTCCAGCTCACTCGTTTTGTCTCTTGGCTTGCTGCGCATTTGTCTTTTCTCTGACTGTGTCTTTGTCTTTTCTGTGACTGTGTTTTATCTCTTTTCAGCTCTGTTTGCTCTTCTGTCCTCTGCTGTGGTGTAACTGCTGCATACGTGTAACTGTGCTTTTATATCTGCTGACTGTAATCTGGAGGAACTCCAATCCCTTTTATGCCATTAGTGTCTTGTTAATGTGGAAGCTCCGCAAGCGGAATGAACATAGATCACAATCATTGTATATTAACAATCGCCCTCCCGTTAAGCTGAGGCATATACATACAACCCACAGACCACGCAACACATCTTTAATACAATCGCCTTTTATATATATAACAACGCCTTTTAACTTAAATCAACTCTCGGCATCCTTATATAAGGTTTTAACAAGCAACTTCTGCTTCTAATAAAATCAATGAATAATCTTGATAAGACTTAACAAATGCCCTTTCGGGCCCACCTGACACGTTTTCGATGCATTGATTCTCCTCCGATTGTGATTGATCGCTCCTGCTCCGATTGCGATTAATCGCAATCGCAACTTCAAATACTCCGATGCGATCGGTCACTGTTCATTGATATTTGCCGATGCGATTGGGACTCAAATTTTTATTAATCAAAGTTTATAAGTCCATCGGGTCCGGGCTTCAATCGCAATCGCAAGTCATTTAATATATGTTCCGACGCTCTTATAATCTCCGATGCGATTAGCCGGAATTCAAATATATATAAACCATCGTTAATACACCCATCGGGTCCGAACTCTTAATCGCAATCGCAAGTCTGTTAATATGTGTTGCGATTGGGCACTGTTCATTGTATTTTTCCAATGCGATTGGGAAAGGACTTCAAACACGTTTGAATTATAATTCATACCTCCATCGGGTCCGGACTTCCAATCGCAATCGCAACTCATATATTCTCCGATGCGATTGACCAGTGCTGATGCGATTAGACCTGGAACTCAAATATATATTAGCCATGATTTATAGACCCATCGGGTCCAAATTCTCATCGCAGTCGCAATTTTCTGTGGGTTACATATTACGCTTCACAGTTTTTCTCCTATTGCGATTGAGGAGGGGTCCCACCATTTAAATCTTCATTTTGTGCGCTCTTTTAATAAAGTGCTCCACTTATATATTTAAGCTTAGACCTTTGTTTATGTGATGCGCTGCACATATATGTAAGATTATGGATGTATATATATGTATCTTCCATCGAGGTAGGCGATTCCCGGAATAATATTTGTGTTGTATAACGCCGGTTGGAGTGTGCGATTCCTGGAAGTTTGTAACGGCTCTCTGCCTCTGTCACTTAGCCTCTGCCTCTGCCTCTGCTGCTTCTGTCGCTCTGCCTCTGTTTCTACCTTTCGATAACGGTTCTTCACTGTGCTTCTATGACTGTTACATTTTGACTTTCTTCTTGCTGCCTCTATTGCTTTCGCTGTGCCTCTTTTGCCTTCCTCTGCTTCAGCGCTGCCTCCTTTGCCTGAGTGCTGCCTCCTTTTCCATCAATGATAATATTTCAAACAAATGAATGGGGCTTAGGGTTAGGAAGCTCATCAATTATATAAGGAAGAGGATGGCAGCCATATTGATTATGTATTGGTATTTTATATTTCTGAATATATGGTCTCTTTAGACATATAGCTTTCTTTGGTTGTTTACCTAAGATTGTAGTGTTGTTTATCACATGGTGTTCCTGATTGGGAATCCCACCTATTTCCTTGAGAGGCCTCTTGGAAGAGTTTCCACTATATTCCACTATCAGGCATTTGGCCAAAGCTTCAGTCTTAATGTACAACGCAATTTTTAGTTGAGAGGTTGTGTTGTGTTGCAGGGCAAAAGATGTGGAGGTTTGATTTGGGAGATTTCTGAGCTAGATCTCATTGGAGGGAGGTTCCTTTCTCTTGGGAGGCTAGTAAAGAAGGTCCTAGATATTTATTGACACATTTTGCATCGGGCCATAGTATTTTTCTCTGTTGCGAACATCACGATTTTTTGAAAAAATTGGGATTTTTTCGCCGAAACGATTTAATCGCTGATTTTTTCGGCGATTTTTTTATTTTGAAAAAATCGTGATTTTTATGAAAAAAATGCGATTAGACCCGAAAAAATCATGGGCCCATCAAAAAGTGACCGAATAACATGCAAATTCATTTTTATTTTTTTTTATCATTTTTGCAGACAGAGGTTAGGAAATAGAGCTAAGGAGGAGGATAATTCATCTTGAGAGGACACACTGTGGGTGAGACAACTTGAGAGGACACCTGATATGGAGGCCATCTCTTTAGATGCGATTGACATGATTTTTGCATGGAGGGTTGAGGCTGAGAGGCCTATCATGTAGTCAACCTCTGATTGGATAGAGTAGGAGGTAGTTTAGGGGGAGGAGGAGGAGGAGCAACAGGAGGAGAAAGAGGAGGAGGAGCAACAGGAGGAGGAGAAACATGAGGACAAGGAGGAGGAGGTGACACTACCTACCCCTGCTACCCATAGAGGATGTGGTATGCCTCATTTAGCTCCTGGTGCTTCAGGTTCTAGAGCACAACAGAGTCCATTTCCAGCCCCACTAGCTTCTTCATCTAGAGGCAAAGTTGTTACATTTTATAGCAAGAGGGGTAGAGGAAATCAATAGTATAGGTTATTTGGTGCATTCCTTTGTATATGACATTATGACTTATGATATGAGATACATTATTATATTTTTTATTGATATTTTGAGACTGAGTTGAGACTCAGGACTTAGTATTAAGGACATGATTCACTGTTATGTGTGATTTAGCACTAGCCATGAAATTACACATCTTATATATTAGTTTTTTTTCATATTTATGTGTGAATGCATTTATTTTATGTTGTGGATTCTTTAGATATTAAAAAATTTGAAAAAAATGAATATTCTTGTATGTACCGATCTTTTCTCGATTTTTACAATTTTTTCCGATTTTTTCCCCTTTCCGATTTAATCCCAATCGTGACGTTCACAAAATTGGTATTTTTATCCCCTACAATGCAGTTCCAGTCCATGACTGCGTTATTTAAGTGAGTTGTTGTAGTGGGCAACCCAAAAAGGGTTGAAAATCCAAAGTTAAAATCTAGCCAAACCATTTTGGGGTTTGTTTGGGTTTTTTGAGTAAAATATGTGGTTAAAATCATGGATTATTCTAAGCACTCTAACAGATTTCCACGCATGGTTCTTATCCTTAGTAGCAGGAGTTTCCAACAGCAACAGTAGTAGCAGCACAACATTTCTAGTGCTTGGTTTCTTTAGTGTATTTTAGCCATCTTGTGGCTTGAGTGCATTTCTTTTGGAGCACTGTGTACATTCATATTTTCTGTTGTTTATAATGATATGAATCAGCTATTTATACTCATAGTTATAATGTCTGGATGTAAATTTCAGTTGCAACATATTTCTGACATTTTCCAGATCTTAGTGTTATATTCTTGCTTTGCTTTATTTTCAATGCTACACTTGTTCTATATTCCTGTCTTTTCCATTTTGGAATATTACAACAGTATAGGGCATAATCTTGGCTCAGCCTGTGAAAACATTGCATCTATGTTATCAAAAGAAGAAGAAGCTTCTCACAGAAAAGAGAAGGCTTACAGAATAGACAAAGGAAAGTCTCCATTATTTGGAGAAATGGAGGGAAATAAGTTTTCATAACTTCTTCTCCAAACTATGCATGAGCTTAAAAGAGAAATCAAGGGAATGAGGAGGGAAAGACATGAAGATCCCTCAAGAAGATTTACACATGAATAAATCTCCATTTCTTCATATTATGGGTGTGAGCATTCAACCACACAATCAGATCTACAACGCTCTACCATGCCTATCTTCATAGCAAGAGAGATGGAGGAAGGATATGTACTAAAGGAGGAGACTCTTGGTGACTATCTTCAAGAGCATGAATCTCAATCTTAGAGGTTCAAAGATCATCTAAAATTCCAAGGTTTTTGCAAGATCAAAGAGAATAGAAGACCTAGCAATCACAATAGAAGCAAGTGGTGCAAGCAGCATGATTTGGGTAGATTCTTTCTATCTACTTTTTTTGGGACACCTAAATGTACAACAAGGGCTTGGGTGAAGGAGCTAGACACCTATTTGCAGCAGCAACAAGTTTCAAAAGATGAATCCCTTAGAGTAGTAACGCTGCATCTTGAAGGTAAGGCTTATGATTGGTGGTTTTATGAAACTTCTTCCTGGAATCATGTAAATATATCTACTTATGCAAATTTCACTAGGAGGTTAGTGAAAATATTTGATGTAAAACATTCTGAAACTTCCTTCGTTGAGATAGCCAAGCCTAAACAAACAAAGCCTTTGCATGATTTGGAAGGATACATAAACCCAACTCCATTCCAGAATGTTATTGAGGGGGTTAAAAAATTGCAGAATACCTTGCTAGAGGCAATATCCCCACTTCAGGAAGAGCTCTCTTCTCAAAAGGAAGACATGGAGATCTCTTTTTCAAGAGAGGATCGAAACAAAGAGCCTTCACTACAAGAAAAAAGGACATTGGTGAGGGGCGAAAATGGTCACCATAAGCTCATTGGTGAGGGTCAAAAGAGCCTTCGTCACCAAAAATTGAACGTCACCAAAGGTGGCATCGCCGAAAGTATAGGTGTTGTGGTGAAATTCAAGGTCCGTCACCAATAATGATTTATAATGATGGATAGTGACTGTCACCATTTCATATGAGTAATGGTGACGGAAAATAGCCTCTGTCACCAAAGGTGGCGTCGCTGAAAGTATGTGTTGTGGTGACATTCAAGGTCCCTCACAAATATTGATTATAATGACAGATAGTGACCGTCACCATTTCATATGAGCAACAACGATTTTTTGTGATGGACCTTTCATGGCTGTCACTATTGGTGCATATATATGGCGACGTTCATTGACTGTCACCATAAACTCATTTGGTGACATCAAGGTCTGTCACAAATAATGACTATAATGACAAACAATGGCCCTCACCATTTCATATCAACAACAAAGGTTTATGGTGACGGACATTTAATGGTCGTCACTATTGATGTGTATATATGGTGGCATTCATTGACCGTCACCATTTCATATTTTGGTGAGGGTTGAAAAATGTCACCATAAGCTCATTGGTGATGGTCAAAAGATTATCCGTCACCAAAAACTGATTGTCATCATTCCCTATGAATATTAGGGCACGATGGAATCGAACCACCAACCTCCTGCTTGTAAAGCAAGTGCTCTTCCATTGAGCTAGCACCCTTTAAAGAATTAGACTTTAAACTATCAATTTCCCCTAATGGTGCAAAGATACACCAAAGGAATACAAAATCTAGGAAGATCAAAAGTTGCTAGAAATAATATGTTCCATATACATAATAAAAAGACAATAAGAATAAATTTTGATATAATCTAACGAAGCATGTACTACGTAGAAGAATAACTGCAAAGCACAACTAGAAATTTGAATCACAACATAATAATATAAAAGAACATGCAAAAGGAAAGAAACAACTACACAATTTGAGAAATATGAACAATCCATGGGCCTGTTCTTATATATTGATATAGATAACGAAATAGAAATCTAGATTTATAAAAGTCAAGTATCACACAAGAATGTCTTGAACAAATACCAATATGTAAAATAATATTTTTTGCATTTGGATTTACCTTGCAAAACCTCGGGAAAATGTTTCCACATAAATAGTCAATAAACATAACAACTTGGACCTCAGGAGCACTAGAGAAGTATTCAAAGAAAATGATGAAAAGATTATCTAGAAAAAACTGAGAACCCTCTAAAGTAAACCATACATTTATCATCTTGACTCGTACACTTGCAAAAAAAGATCAGAATAAATTATGAACTATTCCACCAAAAAACAGTGAATTTTTCCACTAAAATACAGTTTCAAATTAATCACTAGCATGACGCTAACTTCTCTGCAAAAATAGGGAAGTTTCAAGACAATATATAACAGCTTGCATGGAAATCGTGTTGATAAAACTTTCCAAGGAATAAGACCACAACAGTCAACAAGAGTGCCATCATACTTAATACTATCAAAGAGTGGTCAATAGCAAAAGTGAATTGACGGACCTTCATAACTTGAATTGGTTCCTTATCCTTCATCCAACCCTAAAATTTTAGACCAAGTTTAACATTTTGAAGGAAAATTAAGAAAAGTCACATGATCTTGTGAAATAATATTTTTATCACTACCATTAACTATAATGCAACAATTTTGCACAAACAAAGTATCCTTGTCTAAAGTGAAGTAGTCAATGATGATTAAGACTAATTGTAGGCTTAGAATTGTTTTTCCATTTTTTTTTGAATTTTTATCATTACCGTATTTAGTAGCAGAGGCATTCCCACCATGGATTGGGAAGTCCACAAAAACCACTTATGTAACTGGGATTGTTGACTATAATCATTTTAACCTTCTCCTTCCTTTTGCTCAGCCACTGAAATATGTGTTGAGAACTCTTTGCTTAAGACATCCCTCATTAGAATAGGCAGACCATTAGTGATAATAACAATATTCTCATAACATTTCCACTATCACTAAAATTTCTTTTGGGCTAAAATTTAGAGTTATGGGTATCTTTGTCATGCCTTGTAAACAAATGAAGATGACAATGGGAAGGAGCAGAAGAAGAGGGATTAGAAAACATCCACTGAGAGAAGATTTAATTGTTGTCAATGATGCTCCATCTTTAGGGATCACTTCTGTAACTTGCTTTCAATATTCAAGGCAAGCCAAAAATCCTTGCTCCAATGAACTGAGTGCATGCAAATTCCATCTTGTGTTGAATATGAAACAAGAGACACTTGATAAAATTGAAACATTAATCCCCGACGATGAATTTTTCAATATACTAATGAAAAATCAATACCAGCAATTGTCAAAGAGGCAGCCATCACTAAGTAGCTCCTTCCTAAGAGGTTAGAAACATTGTCTAATAACTAGTTTGTAGAAGCCATCGAAATCACCCAACAGGGACCACATTGCACACATCATGTTGAGTTGTGGGAGAAAAAATCTTAGATTAGAATGCACCCTTTTGCGAGAGTAACGGCATTTTGGAGAAACAAAAATGCCTATGATAAGTGATATACGTATTGGAGGTATAGAAATTTTTCCAGCAGATCAAGAGGTTGGTCGAGACCCCGAGATATATCTAGGGAACAACCCCAAACCTGAGTAGCTCTGTGGTTATGGCAGAAACATTGAGAAGGAATGTGAAGGCAAAAGTCTTGCAATCAGACTAAACTCACAAGATAACTACGAACCAAGAGTGACAAATTTCTGGATAGTTCCTTACTCTAAAAAGGCTAGAAGCTCATGCAACAGTAAAAGGTTATTTTGTTGGGAAAAGAGAATGTTATGTGCATCTTGTAGATGCAAACTGCTCTTGCACATAATGGGAAAAAGGGCTTGCAAAAATATGCTCTGTGTGCAGCATCAACGCACACAACATTCTCTTTTTCCCAATGCACTAACCTTCTAATTATGGCCAAATAGCACTGGGTCACAGTGGCAAGGCTTTCAGTAGCAGGCACTTACCATATCTTCCACAATTTGTGCTATTGTACTAGAACTAGATCTTGGACCTATGCTAAGATGTGAGGTGTTTCCACTAAAAGACATCAAGCAACGTGTTTAGCATTCAGAGCTGACAAACTTGAGAAACACCTTGACCAGGGAGAAACAGTAAAAAAGAAACAAACAAATAAGAATAATAACAACTCTAGAAGATTATTAATAGGAAACCCTGCTATCACTGCACTGGAGGTGCAGGCCTTCACTTTTTTTATTTTTCATTATAATTTGCACAAAATCCCTCCAATCCTATCCTGTCACATTTTTTTCATTTAGCAACAGTTAAAGCCTTTTTCAGTTGGTCACATATGAATCCCAATGGAAAACTGGTATTATATATGCCATACATAGCAATTAGGAAGCCAAAACAAGTAAATTCAATGTTTCAACTGTATCTTCTTATCAGGAAATGTTAGTTACAATAACGACAATGGTATGCCAATTGCATAAGCCATATATATCTCCTGTGGAAAGGTTAATTGTAATCCTCGTGTGAGCCAAAATCTCAATAAATAGCAACATAAAGAAATAATGTGCAGCGAAATTTTTGTAGAAACTATTTTATAAATAGGAAAGGTAGTGAATTATGGAATAACATATCATGTGTACTACCTATTTAGTTGCTTACCCTACAATATCTACTATCATTTTCAGTTTCTTTATTATTTGGGTACAATGCTCATTTTATCTAGAATTACAGTGAGATAGTTGTCCGATAGTTGGTCATATTACAGTAGGAACATCATCAATATAGGAAATCTAGTTTTTGACTGAAAATGAGAGCAGGGCATAAGGAAAATCATTGCCACAAGGTAAAACTATGATTGAAAACTTCTTATTGGAATGTATATTATTTGGAGTTAAATACAAACTATGATTATTTGTGGTAATGCTATGGATGTTGGAGAATAGACATTCAAGAAAGTATTGTCACTGTAACACGTCTACAATGTAGTTGTAGATCCTTTTTCACCTTGGTTTCTATTTTCTATAATGGCTTGTAGTGGTAGCATGATGTGTGCATTAGATATTTGCTTCCAATGTTCTAGTGAACCTGGTATTTTCAATAGGGTCATAACCTGTTAGGAGAGAACTTATTTTTTCATAAGAGGCATTCCTAGAAACAATTGGTCAAGAGGCCAATCTGCAAGACAAAATTATAATATATGTTGTGACTTCTCCAAAGCTTGAAACTTATTCACTAGTTGATACTTCACTAGTCAGTTAATAATGCAGTGGCCTTCAGAAACCAAAACACAATGGTGACTTGCAGGTCATGTTTGCATTATGCTAGTACAAGCTTATTCTATTCAGAGGCCTACCATATGAAAAAAAAAGAGATTTGCAAAGAAGCTTGCCATGTGCACTATTGGAATTGTAGGACAAATGAAATAGTTATTTTATATATCTTCAGCAATTTTGAATTAGGAAAGAAGCCCTTAAAATGTACATCCATCATAAGACTAGGTCGAGTTCAATCTAGTCAAGTGTGTTGCTGCTTGCACACACTTGTTATTTATTTTTCCTGTCTTAGGCCTTGGAAAAATAACATAGTAAATGTATAAGAGTTCCCAAAATAAGTTTCTAAGTGAGATGGAAGACATGTGAGAAAATTCAAGCTGGCCTATCCATGTTCACCCATTATTGGGCTTCTTTGGGATTAATAGTTGAGGAAAGTTTTTTAGCACTGTGGGACTAAGAAAGTATGCCAACTTGTAAGATTAAATAACATTGCAACACCATGAGAGTCATCTAGAATTGTTGAACTGATGCTGACCAGTTTAGCATATTAGTAAGAGAAAAATTAGCAACTTCTTAGTATCATGTTGCATGAAGAATTGACTCGAACCTAAGTTTTTGAGGCAACGAATATACTGCCCAAATCATGTCCTTTAGGAGACAAAGTTTTCACATTAAGAGTGAGAGAGAGTGAATGGGTATCATATTCACATGGATTGATACATTAGTCCAATTTATATTTTCTTATCTTTTCCTAAAGGCTAATATCAGTAAATGCGAACATGAGAGTGGGTGCCCTCACGTTTGAAGAGAAAAATATAGAGGGATTGTGTTAAAGGCCAGTTAAGTTAATCATTCTACCCTCATGCTTAATGGAAATAAACGTTTCATATGATTCATGTCATATGTGCCCAAGGTTTGAAAACACTAAAGTTTAAACTCCCAACATGTCTTTTATGAGAGTGAGTGCCCTCACATTTGAAGAGACAAATCTAGAGGGACTGTGTTAAAGACCATTTAAGTTAATCATTCTACCCTCATGCTTAATGGAAATAAACATTTCATATGATTCATGTCATATGTTCCCAAGGTTTGAGCACTAAAGTTTAAACTCCTAGGATCTCATCATTCCCTCTAGTTGAAGGAAGAAGAAATTTGAAAAGAAACATTGATCTCCTATAGTGACTCGTACCTTTCTTATTTCACCTTTGCACTTGAGAATTTGATGGCTTAGGATTTGAACATCAAATTAAGTGGTAGGTTCAACATATAGTTGAGGTTGTTTGACCTTTTGGGAAACTATGCAACGATGAGTGCTTTCTATGTCCAAGATTATAATGATCCATTTTAGATGAATCTCTTAGCTTTAGTGGTCTTAAGATTTTTTATTATTGATCTTAAGTTAAAGGTAATTTTTATTGAAAAATATAGCACCGCTATGGCATCATAGGTATGGGCACCTCACCTTAACCTGTCTCTCTCAGTTGGCATGAGAGAAACTAGTAGATGGACTTCCGAACATTCTGTAGAAGATCCACAAAGTTTGCAAAGCTTGTCAAGTAGGGAAGCTACATTGAATACCATTTTATGAAGGAAAAGCTTGGAGAGCATAGAGGGTCCTTCAGTAAGTACTTTCAGACATATGTGGACCAATGAACATGACATCAACCACTGGTGCTAGGTACTTCCTTCCATTTGTTGATTATTTCAGTAGAACAATGTGGGTATATTTCCTATAATTAAAATATTATGTGCTTAATGAATTTCAAAAGTTCAAAGCATTAATAGAGAAACAATTAGGTTGATATATTGCCTCTCTTAGATATGATACTGGTGGGGAATTCTACTTAAAATATTTCAATCAATGTTTTGCTAAACATGGGATCCAAAGACAATATTGTATGAAAACACCTTTCAAGACCTTGTGGCGGCCATACAAGAAGAAGAAGCTCCCACCCCTCTTGAAGATGATAACAATATCACTAAAAAGGACCCTCCAAATTCACAAGATTAGTTCAAACTACTTTGTGACTAACATAGCCCCACAGCCAACCCCATCCTCATCAAAGAACTAGTATGTGTTGATGTATGTGTCCTAGATTCTATGAAAGATTTGCATGAAAAAAAGGAGCATAATAATAATTTTCACCATTGTGAGGTGGCTAGTCATGGTGTCCAACATGACAAAGCGCTTTGGAGTAAGTATGAAGATGGGTTGTGTTTGCGATGGCTTGGTCAATGCAACCAACATCAGCATCATACTCTCCTTCCTCTTTTCCCTTTCATGGTCACCATGAGTCGATATTATTTCCCCAATCTCCTTGTCGTGGCCATGCAATTGGGATGCCACACCACTTATATCACGCTAAGATTCCTTCCAGGCCCTGTACATAGGTCTACCTCCCGGTAGAACGTTTTCTATGATGATCTGTTCACCATCAATTAGAAAGCTCAAAAACAAGTTCACATGGAGCTGTGAATTGAACTCAAATTCCTCATTCAAGATGGCTCACAAGCATGTTCAGATGGAGCTGTGTGTTGGGTTTGGATTCCTCATTCTTCAAACACTCCCTTAATACTTGACAGGGACCTGTTGCTCCGTAACCATTATTGTTTCTTTTGTAAGTTCGATTAAAGTTTTGAATTTATCATGTCAATTTTACATGATTATGTCCAATTTCCATTGAGAACGAGGAAAATGGTTCTTCAATTTTAAATACTCTGAAGTCTGTGTAGAGAGGTTGGGAGCATTCTTTGAAGGCTCCAAATTTTGTGAGAAAGATTCCAAGTTTTAGGTTGGGATTTTCTACTTTTATTTGTACGTTCTTACTGTGGGCATTGGTGATACAAAGCCCAACATCCCACCATTGGTGTTTATCAATTCGATGAAGTTGATCCTAAAGAGAAGGTTCAAAAATCCTCCTTCAATTGGTGGATATTTAGTGTGTTTTTGGGAATGTTGTTTGCAGACAGTGTTCTAATATACATCCAAGATCATGTGGAATTCACTGTAGGTTGTGTGATACCTACACTGGGATTGATTATATCTCTCATACTATTCTTAATTGGTACTCCATTTTATAGACGCAATGTTCAGAATGGAAATCCATTCAACCGCATTGCTCAGGTAATTGTTGCAGTAGTTCGTTAGTGGAAAGTTATTGTGCCATTAGATCCCACCAAATTTTATGAGGTTGACCCCAATGAGTATGTTGCTAAAGGAAAATTCCCCATATCTCATACTCTGGTTTTGAGGTGAGTTCAACCACGAGTAATTTTCATTATCAATTGACTATATTTTGAATTATGATTAATAGAAGACAAACCCTAGTTGTAATGGTTGAAATCAATCATAATGATTGTTTGAGAGTAAATAGTATTAGTGTCACAACCATCTTTTAGCATGCTCGATTATTATGATAACATAATTAGTTTTCATCCTGATGAAATGTAGTTAGCTTTACCTATTCATTCAAAAGAAATGAATTAATTTTCTATCCATGCTTATAAAATTAATTTTTCCATAACTTCACTAGTGCACTATTATTTAGTCTAATTTCCTTTTTCTACCTTACATATATTTGGACAAAGCGACAACAAAGGATGGATCAACCAGTCGATGGAAGTTGTGTCCTGTAACCTAGCTAGAAGAAACCAAGATTATGCTCAAATTTCTTCCAGTGTGGGTGTTTTTATTGATACCAAGCATCTTGATTTCACATGTAAGCACACTATTCGTAAAGCAAGGAATGGCATTGAACAGACATATGGGTTCTCACTTTCAAATACCTGTAAGCTCACTTACATCTGAGAATGTCCGAAGTTAAGTAGACAGAAGGTTGTTTTTTCTTTTGTAAGTTTTAGTAAAGTTTTGAATTTCTCATGTCAAATTTACATGCTTATGTGCAGTTTCCATTGAGAACGAGGCAAATGGTTCTTCAATTTGACATTCTCCGAAGTTAAGTAGACAAAAAGACACATATAGATGGCCATAATGAAAGCATAGACTTGTATAATTAAATAAAATAGTTGAGAATAATTAAGATCCTTGCTCAAGTAAAATAAGATCTAAAAATTAAGGTCCTTCAAAATCTTTCTAACTACATAATGTATTGTTCCCAATATATACGTTCCTAATAATATTTTGTTTGAATATGGTGCCTCTGTGTGCTTCATAATATTTTTTTTGAATATGGTGCCCTCCCACCATCTGTCTATGTGTGCTTTGATTCCTCACTCGACTCAATCAAATGGATATTCCACCATTTCTTTCTTTGTTCGCAACCTAACCAATCACTGCATTTCTAGCAAATCCTATAACACCATTTACATCTGGGCCATTGGTTTGATCGCGGGCGGACGAAAGCGAAGAGAACGAGAAAGGTCCAGCAAAATAAAAGATATCATCATGGAAATAAATTTCCTATGTTATAGATATCAAGATGTTTCTATCTACCTCAATCAAATGGATAAAGAAAGACATTGGTAAATTGGAAAACTACTTCTGTTTTATATTGCAATCTGATCACCATCCCATCACAGAAAAACTAATTATTGAAAATCTTCCTAAATCATACAAAAAGACCTCGTCTCATCACAATGCATGCAAAATAGAACTCTGCCAAAATACTAAAACTTTGATATGAGATAAAGTAATTGAACCCAAATTAAAATCAGCACAATTAACTTTTACTATGAATTAAACTAAGCCCAATTATCTTTTACTAAAAAATTATTGCCAGATTCGAAATAAAAACACAACACAGAAAAGTGAGACCCTGCCACATTACTCCCACATTACTTAGCAGTCTAACTGAACCCAAATCAAACTACGCTTTATTAAATTTTATATATAAACAAATACTAAAAAATTATAAAAAATTATTGCAAGATTCGAAATAAAAACAGAACACATAAAAGTGAGACCCTGCCACATTATTAAATTTTATGTATAAATAGATACTAAAAAATTATTGCCAAATTCGAAATACAAACAGAACACAGAAAAGTGAGGCCTACCACATTACTCAGCAGTGTAACTGAAATTATAAAAAATTATTGCCAGATTCGAAATAAAAACATAACACAGAAAAGTGAGACCCTGCCACATTACTCAGCAGTCTAACTGAACCCAAATCAAACTACGCCTTATTAGCTTGTATATATAATAGAACATAGAAAAGTTATTCCCAGATTCCAAATAAAAAAGAACATAAAAAGTTAGACCGTGCCAAAATAGTAAGTAGTAATTAAGTAACTGAGCCCAAATCAAACAACGCCTAATTAACTTTTATATATAAACAGTAACTTTCATTTTATTTCAGAAAGCTTATGAATGAAGAATACGTACCGTTAAGATGAACAGGATGCCCTCTCCTTGAGAGGGATCGACTATAAGCGCCTCATCTACTAAAGACCTCAATAATATCCTTCTAGCTGTTAATTTCCAAACAATCCACAATGGCGATACAAGAATCAAAATTTTGGCAGTGCATGTCCTTCAATAATATCCTTCAAAGCTCCAGAGCAACGAAAAGAACCACGGTAAAAAAACCTTGTCTCATCACAATGGGAATAAACCCCTTGTAAAGAGCCATAGGACCTTCCGCCTTGATGGTCTTCATAGCACAGTCAAGGGCTCCAGAATAAGGTGCCGGCTCCTGATAGAACGCATATTTTCCAGCAGTAGTCCAGAAGATATGTTGATCTGGGGTGTTCTCTCACCATTTTGTCAATATTCCTAGCTAAAAAAGAAAACATAATATCAATTTCTCTGCAAGATCTTTGGGATGTCACTCAAATTTTCAGGTGGATATCTTCCATATAATCTGCTAGCACAATACCATGGTAAGCTGTTTCAGATCTACTGTCTACTGCTTCAGCTTTGCAGGAGCATCTCTCGCACTGCTCTCTCGATTGTGCGAGCTACCTAACAGATGGAATCCAAACCCCACATGATCACTGCCGAACAGATGGAATCCGAACCCCACATGATATTACTCCCTGTTTCTGCAAGGTAGAACTCGTTTCCTCGTACAGAAGGCTAGGCAGTTTTCTCTTCGTCTCTACATCTTTCTTAGGAAGGCGACCATAAAAACAAGATTTGTGACTTATGATTCAATAAATTTGACTCTTCCTGTTAAATAATAAAAAACATGAATGATTCTGAAACGATTTGCAGCATACCATAACTCTAAAGAAGAAAGGTCCTCTGTCCCTCTGCGTAAACTTCTCTTTCAAAACTCCCACCAGCACCCAGATCTTCGAGAATGGACCAAAATGGACAGACATTTGTTTGGAGACTCGGATTCTTCTACAGGAAAAAATATAGAGCGTAACTCCTCTGTCTTTATCCTCTGTTCAATCTTCAATCTGCTGGGTTGGCGCTAGGGGGTGCACTAGGGCCTCATCAATGCCAGTTTTGGTAGCATGATGGTCGCTGCTGCAAGCTATTCTGAAGGGGCAAGCAAATCTGGCATTGTTGGGATCTCTCTTGGTAGACTGGAGCATACAATAAGAACCCGCCAAGCAAACCAAAAGAAATCAAATAGTGAATTAAAGGTAGACTCAGCTATGTTGATGGTTGTAGTGAATGCCTGGTGCGATGGGTCACGCTCTGCAAGTTGGGAAATAGAACTAAAGCGCAGCAGGAAATCAAAGAGAAAAAATAAGAAACCATTATGAAACCAGATCAAGTGAATAGCCAAGCCATGGTCACTACTTGCAAACGCAATGTAATCTCATTAGCATATTTATCAGAAGCTAAAAGCGAAAGCCAAAGCTGTAGCACGAAAGTAAAGAATGGCCCTGTTAAATTCCCCGGCAACTGTTTTGCCGAATCTTAATTAAAAATCTAGCCGTTACTGTCATAAAAAAAAAAAAAAAACATGAATCCAGGAACAAACAAAATTGGATCCATAAAATACAAAACCCATATATTAAATCCACGGTAAAGTATTACATTTTTTCTGGAGACTGAACCTTGAAAAGAATTAGACAACGGTGTCTTAGCCAGAAACCTCCTCGGCCTCTTCGTTACCGGTGCCCTCCTTGAACTTCTTGGGAGACCCTAGATCAAAACTTTGGCCTTTGGTGAGCGAGAGAATGACCTTGATTACAAAAATTAGAGCGCTTGTCTAGAAGTATTATGAATTTTTAAAGAGAGATGGAGGCTTTAGGGATGGGCCATCGACCGGGAATATTGTTTAGATTCGTTCTGTGGAAAGAATTGAAGCACCCGGCCTCCTTCCCGTGGACAAACCCTCCGACAGTGGGAAATGAAAAAATTGATATTTGAAATTTTTTGATATTTTTCCTTTGGGAGGGAAATGAAAAAATTGGATATTTGAAACTTTTTGATATTTTGATAAGAAATGCGTTTTTTGTTTTTTGTGTTTTTGATATTTATTTATTTTAAAAATAGAAAGGTTGCAATAATGTTTTGTTTTTATGCTAAGTATTTTCATGGTATAATGGCATGAATGTTAGTGTGGCCTTTTATATAACTATGCAAACAAATATAACAATATAAATTTAAAAGGTTTAGGTTGAGATAGAACAAGTGGCATTTTTTATTTGAAATTGCAAGTTAAAAGGTTTAGGTTGAGATAGAACCAGTGATCAAAGAACTATTTAATAATTTTTTCTTTGAAATTGCAAGTCATACAAAGGGGATGGTAGGCCCCACTACCACATCAACAAAGAGTTTTACAAGCATGGGAGGAGTTAACCATTGTTGCACCAAACAGTAAAACAATTCCTAGCTTTGGCCTTTGCTATTTGTGAAGGGCCCAAACCCCAGATCGTGCCCATGATGGATGGGAGCATATATAGCATGTTCACATAGATCACTCAATCTTTGGATGATTGTGGATAACAACCTCCAATAATGAACATGGTTTCTTATTGGTTTTTTTCTAATCAAGCTCTTCTCATTTGCCCTTTGTTGTGTTAATTGTTTTCCCTTTGTTGTGTTCATTCTATGATTTTTAGGTGATTTATGGAATTATAATCATAAAGGTTCTTAATATCTAATATCTGGCTATTTTGGCTTAAGCCAAGCCATGTCATGTTTTTTTTTGAGTTGTTCTTGTGGATGATGCACATGTGACCTGCCTTTTTTTATATGAAAGACTTGTAAACAATTTTAATAAATAAGAAGCATAGAATCCAACTTAGGGGGTGAGTGGGAAGGCATGGTAGAGAAACATTTTTTAAAAAGTTTTAGCATGGAGAAAAGGTCAACAAAATTTTAAAAAATATAAATTTATAGAAGTAAATATGTAGAAGGTTGAATATGTTGATTCATAGAAGGTTGAGTATATAAGGTTAAAGAGTCATTTCATATGTTTTTTGCAACTAGTTTTTTAGATAATTTGTATTTCTCTCTAAAGAAATAGACTTTTTTGTAGTCTATTTGTGTGTTGAGTGGCTTATAGTTGGTAAATTCTCTATTATAATTTCGAATTTTTTGAGGTCACTCTAGTTTCCTATATACTTAGGTTTGTAGTGTACTTAAATGTCCAAAAATTTGATGCACAAATCAGTATTTCAGGGTCACATAAGGTAAGTGTTATGGCACTATGTTTTGGTTCATAATTGCAATGAGAGGTTTGTCAAAAATATGTACAAAATATAATTCAAAGTCAGTGATTGGGTTACTACCTTTGGTTCTTGAATTTATTCAACCTATGCACAATGAGATTGCAGCGAGAATTACTATCATATGTTAACAATTGTAGGATCACTATGTTTTTTCACTGTAATGTGTATCATTGTGTCAATTCAGTGCATACATGAGGTATGTTGTCAAATGGAAAGCACTCTAACCGTTGTCAAGGTAAATTCATATAGGGTTTTATTATGACAGGACAACACCTAATCTTTATATGAAACAAAGTCATTTCACAACACCAAGTTAGAGACTATTTCAAACTTATGTTCACACCTTTCTCTTGGTTTATTTCATTTCTATTGATGCAAACTCTTAGCTTAATTACTTGACCTTAAAACTATAACAACTATGTAATCTAACAAAACCTTTGTCAAGTTCTTGTCAATATATAGTTCTAGAATCACCTTTGAAAAATATGCCCCCCTTTTAGTCTAGGCTAATGGTGTAATTACCTTAGTGATCCATTAGTTGATTGATATCCCTATTAGTGTGATACATATAGAACAGTTACAACCACATACAGAGTCTCCCTGTTTTAGTTCTGTGAGGGTTAGAACTGCCTCTAGTTGCAATTTTTGTATAAAAGTTTTCCTAGATAATTCTGCAGATCATAGGCTAGTGTCCTGCCAACCAATGGGGAGATGGTTTCATGGGAACATGAGGAATGCCATTTTTGCACATCCGATGCTACCCCAATGAAGTAAAATTCTAAATTTTAATTGCTGCAACCAACGATTTAATTTTATAGCATTCATCTCACCTTGATAGGTCTTGGTGTCTAGGAATCCATTTTAAATAGAGACTGGTGAAATCTGTTATTAGAATCTGGTCTCTCTCTCTTCTTTATCCAGAGACAGCCATCATCCATATTATAGCCAATGAGCCCTCAAAGGTTCTTGTTCTCTAGCATTGGCATTAATATTGCTATAGTCCCAGAGATGTTAAAGACTTGTGCCTCCACTGTTGCAATCTCTCTTATGAGTCATTCCTTTGACTATCATTGTACTTTGTCATTTCTAGGATTTGAGATTGTTTCCTTGTCTAACTTGTGCCCATATTTGGATATTGCAATATTCCACTGAATCCTTAATATACATTAGAATATTTAATAGTTTGTGTATACCCATGAAGATTACAGGGGAGCAGAGGGTCAACAAGAATAACCATTGGAGTCATGTAATGATAAATCCTTTGAAAGGTGAATGCATCAAAAGTAGTGGTTGCCAATAAGTATTACGTAGACATTTGGCTTAGCCCCATAAGAATATTGCTGGGGAATTTAGTATTTACTCAAATGACAGGTCAAAAAACCAATTCCATACTTCCTATTACTGTGTCTTTTTAATTCATGACATTTATAGCACGGGAACAATTTACAATTGGGAAAAGGTTATTTTTCCTAGCTTTATCCCGACAAATATTAGACTTTAAAATTTCCAAGGCCATGTGTGTTGGCTTCTACATTATTTTTTCCCTAGAAAATTGTATTGATTTTATTGGCTTTCCCTGAAAATGATATAATACTTGGCTACAAGTATTGTTTTGGAGAATTTCAATCACATTCTCTGTATTGAACGGTCTTCATCTTTGAGATCTAATTTGTCATGCTTTTCAGCCATTGGACACAACAAGTTTATTTTCCTTAGCCAGAATTATGGTTGCAGGGTTGTCTATGAAGACACTTGCTGCAAGACTAACTAGAAACAACAACTTAAGGTCATACAACACAAAAATGCAACCTGTTGATTCATGATTGTCAATTCTAACATGTGAATTGTGATACACAAGTCTGCACTCAAAGATAATATAAAGATGAGATAATGTCCAACGACCACACATATACAACAGTGTGAATACAAAGGGAGTGTGAATTGAGATTGCTAAGTACTGCTCCTATAAAATAAAATAAAAGATCAATTAAGTAAAAAGCAGATATAAACTAAACTATACTAGAAATGATTTTTGTATTATAGTAGAATGAAATGGAAGAGATGAGTTGTGATGCAAAAATATGCAAATACTATTGAAAACAAGAGAATACCCTTAGAGAATTAAAAAATCCTAACAGCAGGACTGAACTTTAGTATCTGCCTATCAAAATTTCAGTTTTGTTCGAGCAGAAATTGAAGGATGTAAATTCAAGAGTGCAAACACAACATGTACATTGGATTAAAACAAAAAATATATTAGGCCCACTCTACACAAATCTGCAATCTAAGAATTCAGGATAAAAAGAGCAGGCTCCAACAACAATTGCATAGAAGTCTTTATTACTCAAATAGAATAATGTCACAACAAGTTGTCATCTCACAAAAGCTCATACTACAACCTACAATCTAACAGTACTCACTCTTATTATCTATTTCTACAAATGTCTAACTAGTGTGCCCATCCTTTTCATTTATAAGTTAAGAGAAGGTGTTGTTAGAAAACAGGCTAATGATAGCGTTAGTGGTGCATCTCCCTTGAGCATGAGAAACTCCCTTATAACTTTGCCTTGTATGCAAGGCTTTTCTTTTAGAGTAGTGCATTATCATAGTAGATATAACTCCTCTCCTGAATGTGGTCTAACACTACCAACTCCCTAATGAACTTGGAATCTTAGGAAATTGTATTGAATATCAATGTGTTTGAAATGGTCATGACACATTGGATTTTCATAGAGCTTGATGTAACTTTGATTCTCACAAGAGACAATATTGGGCGTCAACAACCGATTGGTTGACTCTATAATCAAGTTGAAAATCTAGAATATAGTTTCATAATAAGTATATGAAACTACCATATACTTTGCTTCAGTGGATTTGAATGCAATTGTTGCTTGCTTCTTGTTGATTTAATAAAAATGATTTATAAAATGATAATAATGATGTTTTAAATGATCCTTATGATGGTCTATTTATACACATTGATTGTTCACGAGGTGTAGGGGTATGTTTATAACATCACTTCCCTTGAAAGCTTTGTCTTGAAAGCATAGTAATTAGAATTTTCTTTAGTTAAGCACATTTTTGTGGTGGAATGAAGTTTATCAGATATCTATTTATACTTTGTAGAGGTTTGACTTTGTTTGTCCTTTGCTTGTTGGTGAGGTTTCTTTGTATTTTTTGCATCATAGTCTAAAGTATTTTGACCTGATTGTTTAACATGAAAGCTTTATGCTTATTGGCAATATATTTGAAATACCTGCATGATCAAGAAATTGTTATGGTTAATTAAATTACTAATTAGGTACTACAGAAAGAGGATGATGTTGAGAGGGCTTGCCTGGGTGACTCTGGGAGCAACCCGGAGGTGGTCAGACAAAGCTCTTCTAAGTTACAAATCTGAAGAGAAAAAATTGGTGATGTATATGTGGTTGCTCAACCTGGGCTGTATGGAAAATCTTGGCAGAGAGTGTTTACCTTTCTGTGTCTTCATGAAAGTAGGTTGTCTGGTCACAGAATAAGATCACTACATGTAGGGGATGGTTCTGTAGTAATTTCTTAGCCTTATCTTTAGAATGGATAACAAAGAGGATCAGGTTTGAATAAAGGATATAATTTGATGAATTTGGAGATTTAGAGTTAAAGAAAAAATTGTGGTGATGTTTGGATGGGTGCTAATTTGTAGGGTTTTCCATTTTTATAATTTTCTTTGTTGTGCTTTCTACCATGCTACCTAGTTTCTTTCCTGTTGCCCTAGCATTTTAACTTTTTCGATGTATATCTCTCTATTGTTTCTTGCCCCATTTGAAATGTCATCCTTATTTGGTAGGTGTTTTCTTCAATATAGTGTGAATATTTTTCCATCACACAGCTTCTATGGGGTTTGTCTACGCAAATAGCTTGTAAGGCCCATTCATCAGGGTATTTGATGAAATGAAATGATTATCGATGATCACCAACTAATGGTACCTGCAGATATTTACTCTAACAATTCTACAGTTTTCCTGTGCCAACAATTATACAACATTTTAACCTCATGAACTAGTCTCCTATGTTCTCTTCACTGATTCTATAAGCACTTATTGTTGTTGTGAAAGCTTTTACTCTCTAGTCCCATTGAGCTATTTCAGTTATTTGTGGACATTGATCTATTTTCATTTCATTTCTTCATTTTTTCTGACTGTTATGCGTTACCTTTGGCCAATGCATTCTTTCTTACCTATGATTTTTCTACTTAAGCATTCCAGCCAGCCAGAGCAACAAAGGCAACAGAAGCCACGCAGTCCAGCCAGAGCCTAGCAAGGGCAGCGTAGAGGCAACAGGAGCCATGCAGGGCTGACATAGGCCCAGTCAGGATAGCGCAGGGGAAGTGTAAGCCCTTTAGGTGTGATGCAGGCCCTTACTGAATAGTGCAGAGGTTGACACAGGCCAATTAGGCTGACGTAGAGGGATTCAGAGCAGCGTATTACTGCGGTTTTTATTTCTCTGTTGGGTGAACCAGTTTTGGTGTGCAGGATTGTTGTACTTAGATTCTTCATAATAATGAAAACCCTCCAAAGCTAGCTGCACCAATTTTCCCAGATTAGGTTTTTTCCGGGGATAGTTTTCCAGAAAATCCGTGTGTCACTTTGTCTATGAGCATGTTATTCAACATTTGATCTATATGTGTAGGTTGCTAGTTGTATTTACTATTTACTTCGCTAATTTATTGAATATTTCAGAAATTAACTTGTAACTTAATTCAAGTAGGAGAAGTAAATCAAGATACTGCAATAGGGTTTCTTAGATTAAGAAATTTTCACATTCCCTAGGTCTAGCCCCATTAGGTCACCTAGGGAAACAATTTCTCAAGAATCTAGCTAGAGGAAAACTTCTATCTCCTAGAGGCAGTTGCGTTGTTGGGTGCCCTCACTCTCCTCAGAACTTGGGCCAATTCCGATAGTGGAATCTCCAGATAACTCAAGCCCTAGCTCTAGGATCAAGTTTTGCCTAGGTGTTCCCAAGGATAGAACCTAGTAGATCAATTTGAACAATCGAAGTAAAAACTCTTGTTTGATCCTTTCCCATCACCTTGTCCAGGATATGAACATCATTGGTTGCTAAATTCCATCCCCGAACCTGACCTGGGTCCACTTGGCCCCGTGTGGTCCCATTTGGTGTCAAAGGCCTTTCATTAAGGGCCATTTGGGAATCCAAGTTCCCAAAGGATTTTAGGGATTGAGAACTTCCTTCATAAGTCTTATTATTCTCCCTCAACCCTTAAATCCCCCTCCTCTCTCCCTAGAATATAATTCCCTTGCTTAAAAGGAAAGCAAGTCCCACTCTTTATTTTATCTCAGGGAAAGGGTTTCGAGGGTCACTTCCCACCTATTCATTGAACTATACTATACAAGTGACTTCCTAAACTGTCGGGACTCCACCCATCGGTGAAATTCCGTGAAGATCAAGGAGCCTTAGCTGTGGTGACAATGGGCTAAGCCTCCATCATTTCCCTTGTCCTAACATTTTCCCTCTTAGGAACCCCTTTTAGATCCACTACTAGTTTGAGTGGTAACAAGTTGTTCACAATTCAATTTGTGAAAAACTCTTTGGTATGCCCACTTTTGCCATACTACAGCTCCAAGATGAGAAGTCCAGGGCTATGGAGGCTGCCCTTCTTCTCACTAAATCAATCCTCTACAATATAGTGAACTAGGGCTAGTTGGTTGGCCCACTTGACTGTTACTTTAGTCCTTCAAAGTCTTCACATCATTAGGCCCTATACACCTACCCTTCTACCAATTTTGTTGTCCTTCACTAGAACAATAGTTAGGGCTCTTCTTTGACAGTAACCTAACAACCCTCCAACTGTACTTGGCCTGCCATCAATCTGCCCAACCACAGTCAATTCTTTTTTCTGATCTAGGGCCCACAATATTGTCTTAATCTAGGGCTCTTCAAATCTGCCACCTAACAATGGTTTGAGTCCTCTCAAGATCACTGTTCTTGTGTATCAACAATTTGATCTTTGTTTTCCAATCTATGAAAAAATATGAACTACTCCTCTTATCATACTTCTAATAATCTGTAGATGACTGAACTAGGGTCACAAATCAGACACTAACAGTCCATTTACTAATTTTTTATAGGTTTCTTCATACATTTGTCTAAAACTCTATGGAAAGTCCACCAAAATCAACTCCTCTGCATGTCAATCCATTCTTCATATGGAACATTTCTTCTGCATGTTCAATCTTCTGCTCAGGTTCCACCCTCCTTTGGATCTGTTGTCTCCACACATACTGAATCTACAAACCATCTTCCAGAGCTACGGTCTTTATTGCAGAAATAAACCTCGCTCTAAGGGTCACAACCCATATTCTTCTACGCAAATTTGTCACAGTCTTAAGGTCATACCTTATGAACTAAACATGCTAGGAAATTCTCCTAACTATGGAATTATACTTATGTACTTCTAATTGTTGTAGAACAAACCCTATCCACACATAGAAAAAACACGACTCTTGCCTCCATAAGAGACTCGACCTAGCTCATATGGATCCATATATTCTGGGCATTTCTTTGACTGAATCTTGACATGAACTTCAGATCTCAATGTCGACCCTCAAACTAGGGTTAAATCAGTCAATATTACACCTGTGTCAACTTCTGTTATGGCTCTAAATTACAGTGCAAGCCCTCCTCCATTTATGTTGGTCTTTATCACAGACCTTGCGGCCTACTAACCACCACAAGGAAATATGGTATCAACCCTCTCTTCTATTTCATGTAGAAAATCTAACCAACGGGATTCAATCTGATCTTGTAATCATGTACTAAAACAAGATACCGAATCCTTCCTACAATTTGTGGAAACAAAACACAATCGCACAATCACATATAAGTAAGAGAAACCAGTTCAGGGGAAATATCACAATCACATATAAGTAAATCGCACAAAACAAGATGTATCTGGGGAAGCAACTGCTCAAAACCCTCTATCTCTATTTTTTATTAAGCTAAGGAATCATGAAACAATACAAAGCTTAATCTCTCTTGGGATTCTCCAACACTTTGCCAATTGTCTCCTACTGATCTAGGAAAAATCGATCTAGTACTTAGCCAATTCTCAACCTTCCTTCAGCCTGCCTTGCTTATGCAATTCCTATGGAATTATCTCCATATTAATTAGGAAAATCAACCTTCCTTGATTGCGCAATCCATCATGGCACATGGGAAATTTTCTATAAATACAATTGATAGTTATATTCCTCTGAACTGTGTTACAATAAGGATTAAGGGTCTTTTTATTATTTAAAATAAGATAAAACCATAAACAACCAAAACCCTAGCCTGAGGAGATGTAACACCAAGAGTTTATGGGCTCTGTTGGGGTTAGTTGGGAAACCAACTTCCTGGGGTCGTAACTTGGTCATATGATCTTCGTTTGATGCACATGATACCTTGTTAGAAAGATCTCTCAGAGGAATACAACTGATAATATGATTTCTATGAAATCACCAAACCTTTCATGCCCAAAAAACATCGTTTGGGGCCTCAAAATGGCTCTGAAAGTTCAGGACCCAAAAAAATGACAAAAATAGTAAATTGTGCTATAATTAAGGAAATTGAAAAACTGAAAGAGACAATGGCAAGGGCCCATGTGGAATAGGCGGGTGGCCACCAATATCCACCTCGATCACCTTAAATCGAATTTCTTGAGCTAACTCAATCATCATGACTTAGTTAATTGACACAAGTTGTTATGAGACGAAATTACAATTTATTGTCCAATTTATTTAAGGGAAAAATAAATTAGATGCCTCAAATTCCTCACTCCTGGTACATCAAAATTCCTCACTAGTGTGGGTGCATTTTTTTTGTCCTTTCTAGTTGCCAATTTCACTATTTCTTGTTGCAAATTTCAACACTCCCTCTCAACAAGAAAGGAATTCAATATATCCCCATCCGATACCTTTGGAATGTTCTGCATGCTACACTTCTCTAGTGTTGTTTTCACCTGCAAATCTTGAAACTGAATAGCCTCTGAAAAAATGAATCAGTATAATGCATCTGTCATCAGAGTCTTCTGACTACTGCTAGCTACTGCACCTATCTAGTACTAGATTCTCCGCTTTTCTGCTAACATCTGCATTCGTGCCCTTTGAACTGTTACTAACTCTATTTGTGCTCCATTATTTGACATCTGTAACTCTAATTTCCATCTTGCTGACATCTGACTACATCAATCTAACTAATCCTTCCTAATACTGTTGTATTGTGGGCTCCTCATAGCCAGGTTCAATCCATGAGACATGCCATCTCAATGGACCTTGCCCAAATTTCTTATCTTGGGATTATGTCTACACATAACCCCACCTTACACCTCGAGGTATGGTTGCTCCCTCTTCCCATCTAGCTCGAAATTTCCCCCTCATGGAGGTCTCTACTTGAGTATTGGATGCTTCCACTTGGTCTCCTCTCTGCTTCTCCAATTGTGGCAGTTACTCCACAACCTTCTGAGACTACTTCTCATGAGGATGCATGTTGAGATTGCGCAATCCATCATGGCATCCTAATGACTTTATAATTGCACATGGGAAATTTTCTCTGAATACAACTGATAGTTATGTTCCCTTTAACCTCTATCTCAATTGGGTATTCCTCGAAACTGACATGCAAGAAACTATTAATAATGAATTATCAGTTATCTGATTGATCGCTCATTGTGAATTAAATCTAATTTAATTCACTGGACCTCTCACTAGCTCATCACTCAATTAGAACGAGTTAAACTGATTTTAACTCATTTAATTGAGTCAATTACACTTGCACCCCACTAATGCATCAACTTCATCTAGACCCCAAAAATATTATAATCCCTCTAGATGCCTCATATTAGACCCTCAACTCGAATTTCTTGAGATAACTCGGTCATCGTGACTTAATTAAATAACACAAGTTGTTATGAGATGAAATTACAATTTATTTTCCAATTTATTTAAGGGAAAGTTAAATTAGACGCCCCACATTCCTCACTCCTGGTGCATCAAAATTCCTCACCAGTGTGGGTGCATTTTTTTTTTGTCCTTTCTGGTTTCCAATCTCACTGTTTCTTGTTGCAAATTTCAACATTTCAGGATTTGATGCGGCCTTCACACAAATACACCATTGAATTCACATGCCCATATTCTCATGAGAAACCTCTCTTAAGCTCGATCTGCCAGAAGAGAACCAACAATATGCCATCCTACTTCCTAGCGCAAATCGACCATTAATGTATGCAACATTCTTCTGAACCCTCACATGATGATCTTGCTCTTGGAGGATGATCATGACCTCCCATTAGCAACCCTTACTTGGCCCTCGTACTCGACCTACTTTAGGACTACATCTCTCTTCACCCCCTTGATGTGCCAGATAGTGGGAATACATGTCAAACATGCTAAGATGTGCCAAGTGATAAGGCATGCCAAGATGTGCAAGCTAATGGTGTGTCAATGCATGTCAGGTACTATCGAGACAACAAAAGGGAGAAACAAGTTAAACTACAAGGAAATGAACACATAAGAGGGTTAATAAGTCATCAATTTACCTTTTCCAAGAGGGGCATGCTAGACACACCAACACTAGGCGAAAATAGGTGCCAAGTGCAAAGTCTTAGTGCATTCTAAGTGCTTTCAAGTATTCCTTTGTTGCTTCTCATATACTTTCCAACAATTGATCATCACAAATAAATTTAATATTAAACCATGCTAAATCATACCAAGGCATCTCAACGTATTCCATACATGTAAGACTTTCCAAGTGCCAACACGTGCCAAGCACCAATATGTGTCAGGGACTAGTGTTATGCATGTTATGAAGTGGAAGGGAATGTTGAAGAGTGCTAATTAAGGTGTGCTAGAGAGTGATAATGCATGTTTATGAGTATTAACTTGGAGTACTAGGAAAAAAAATTAAGGGAGCACTAGGTAGAAATTCATGGAAGTTAATGAATATGAGGAACGTGTACTGCCAGAGACTAGTGTTAATGGTCAGTGTTAGTTGTCATGCCAAGGAGGGAGTGACAAGGTATGCTAAGCATTGGTAAGGCATGCTAGGGAATATCAAGGCATGTTAAGAATTGCCAAAGTGTGCTTGGGAGTTCGAGGGTGTGCTAATTATATCATGTGCCAATTAATAGTGCCAAGATATGCCAATACATGCTAGGTGTTAAGGATGTGGTGCAGGGTGCCAGGGTATGTAATATGTTTCAAGGCAACAAAAGGAAGAACCAATAAGAGGGTTAATAAGTCAGGACTTTATCTTTTTGAAAAGGGTCATGCTAGGCACACTAATAATAGGTACCAATACATGCCAATTGGGATTGTGTGCCAAGTGCTAATTTATGTCAATGCATTCAACCATGGTGTTCCAGGGCATGCTAGGGACTATATTCAGCATGCCAACACATGCTAGGAGAGTTCCATGTTGTGCTAGCGCATGCCACCATGTGCTTGGGCGTCAGTGTCATCATAAGATTTTCTAGGTACAAAGATGTTCCAAGACATGTGGGGTGCTAAGAAATGGTAGTGTGTGCCAAAGCATTAATTTAAGGTGTGCCCAGATTGTTGAGGATTGTTAGGTCTTTCTCATTAATAGAATTGTCAGATCTCGATTATGTATTAAATAATATATTTCCTACACACAATAGTGGAACTTTATCTAAATGGAATTTTATAGATAATAAACTTAATAGATATGAATCATGTGTTGAATCGTAGGAAATCTCTATTTGAGTAGTAATTACTTGAGGGAAATGATACACGCTTATTACTTCTTAAAAAATTGAATGACCTTAACCACTATGGCCTTGGACATATTATAAAAAATGCTCCACAATAATGGTATTAAATCATTATCTTTTGACAAAAAATATATTAACAGGCACATAGCGTCATCAAAAACTCATTGGAATGATCAATGATGATGAACATTTTTTGATCGTCACCAAAAGTAACAAAAAGAGCATTGGTGAGGATCTTTAAAAGTTCGTCACTAGAAGTGTCACCAAAGAGAGAATTAGTGATGGGCCTTTAACGACCATCACCAAAATTGAAATGTCTTTGGTGACGGACCATAAAGGACCATCACTATATACACTTACGGTGACAGTTTTTTAATGATCAATGATGACAGACATTTTTTGACCATCACCAAAGTAACAAAAAGAGCATTGGTAGGTTATTAAAATTCTCACTAGAAGTGTCGCTAAAGAGAGAATTAGTATGGGCCTTTAACGACCCTCACCAAAAGTGTCATTTTGAAATGTCTTTGGGTGCATGCAATTAAGTGGAAGGCTTACACCACCATCACTTCTTCATATACATACTTACGTTGATTCGTTTTAATGACCGTCACCATATGTGACATTGGTGACGGACCTTAAAGGTCCGTCACTGTCATGACCCTCACTAATGTGATTTTTTCTTGTAGTGCTTTTAATGATGATGAGGTAACCTCCATTCATGATGAAGGGGAAGAGCAGGCTAGAGGTAATAACGCTGTCACATCAGGAGCAGATCTATTACCTCATGGAGAGGTAGATAGAGCAATTTCTCTAACGAGAGGAGTTCTTGTATCATTGCAAGAAGTTCCAAAGGATCTCATATGTGGAGATCAAGGCACAATCCATGAAAAACATGTGCCATTATTGATAAATTGTGAGACCTTGCAGATTAAAGGAGAAGGTAGGGAGGATGGCCAACATCATATGATTAGGAGTACACACCCCTATCTATTTCAGAAGGTTGATGCACAAAATAGGTATACTGATTTGCGCAGTGAGAGAAAGGACAATGTAGGCCACTCATATATACAGTCTACTCTTGATGTTTATTTCTCTTTGCATGGAGGCATTCCAACTGGGAGGCCACTAGATCAGGAGATTATAAAGCATGTATCACATACGGATGCACCATTCATAGATCCAGGAGGAATGGGAGCATTGGGAGGTCATGGTACAGTGCTAAGAGTCTTGGGTAGACTCAAGGAGGAGGGAGACATTCTCCCAACAACATCATTACCCACTCTCATCTCAGATATGGCATTGCGAAATGAGCAATAGAGGGAGGATAGCAGCCTTCCAATATGAGAGATGTCAAAGAGGAGGAAAAATACATGACAAATGCTTTCTATGACAGATCATCTGCGCTGTCACTGTGGAGGATAGATCCGTATTGGAAATCACAGCTTTTGGTGGATTATTCCAAGGATATTTTTACTTGTATGATACTTGATGACCAGCTACATGAGGAGGGATATTCAGTCAGAGATGAGGTCATATACTATCATGGTAGGATATCCTTATCTAGAGCTTCCAAGCTTAAGGAGAAGTTACTACAAGTAGCTCATGAAGATTGTCTCTTCAGCCACACTTATTCTATGAGAGCATACCACACCATCATGGAGGGGTATACTTGGGAAGGCTTTGAAGAGGAGATATATCAGCATTTGAGGAGATGCATGGATCATGTGGAGATGGAGGAGATACATAACTCTTTGGGGGAGTTATCACAACCACCTCTTTTCTCTTTGGGAATAAGAGGGGATTTATCTATCAGCCACTCCATTTGTATGAGCAAAGCATATGGTAAGGATCATGTTTGGTTGCATAATGATTTATATAATGAATATGTGCATTGATCAGGAGATCAAGTCTCTTGTAGAAAAATGCTCAAAAATGAAGTTGCTCAAAATTAGTCTGAACCAGATCGATTGGAAAGAGCTCAGAAAAAGGATCCTGTAGATGCAAACGGCACTGAAAACCGATGTTGTATGAGGAAGATATTCAGCTTTGAAGTTTGCCAATTTCAGTAAAAGGATGGCCAAATTTGACTTTATAAAAATTATTTTTATTAAAAAAAGAATATTCCATAGAATATTCTGGGAATATTTCGTGGAATATTCCACAAAATATTTTGCAGAATATTCTGCAGGTGGCCAATCAAAGGGTGCCACGTGGCCAGCCCAGAGGCCACCACGTGGCCCCAATATCCAATTGAAATGGCGTTTAAAATTTTGTGATGCATGGTAGGATTCGAACGCGGGTTGGGTCGGAAGCAACGGGGAGGCCCGACCGTTGAGCCACACACAGTGCTTGTTGAACCATCCGCCCGAATTCATGTTTAAAATTTGTTGTTTGAGATGGGCGGATAATACCGTGGGTCTTGGTCACATGGTTCTGCGCCTAGTGCAGAGATACATTAATACATATGGTTCAAACCTTTTAAAACATCGATTTAAACTCAAAGTTATTTAATGAAGTCTGATCCGTGCGGCCACATGGGGGCTTAACCTTAGCACCTCCAATTCGGAAGTAGTTTCAGCGGTTCCCTAAATTTAGTGCCCGTCACCATTTTTAACTGGAGTTAACTCCGCCCTTCTGTCTGTCCGCCAAGCATGTCTGTTAAGTATGTCCGTCCGTCCGTCCGTCCGTCTGCTGCCATCCGTCCGTCCTGCGTAACCCTTGTCTGCGCTGTCCGCCGTCCGCTGCTGTCCGTCCGTCCGTCCGCTGTGAGAATGAGCGAGAAATGAAATGAGAATGAAATGAAATGAAATGAATGAATGAAATGAGGAGAGAAATGAATGAATGAAGGCGAATGAAATGAATGGAGAGGAATGAGAGAGCGAGACGGAAATGAGTAGGTAGAATGAGAATGAATAAATGAATGAATGAAATAATGAATGAAATGAATGACGAAATGAAATGAAAATGAAATGAGCCGAGAAATGAATGTCATCGAGCGGAGCCTCCTCTGACAGCAACTCTCTTTACAACGCTGGCTAGGAAGTCCATTTGGGACGAGGGCATGAGAGATTTTTTTATTATTTTGGGTATTGAAGCATTCTGGAGCTGTTGGGATAGGTTGCAGAGCCATCAGGGCACTCTATTAGTGATTTTATCAGCGATTTTGGTTGTGGAGACACCAAGGCTTGGTGAAAGATTAGCTGTGTTGGACTATATTCATCCATTGGAGGTGAATAAATAGTCAATTTTTACTGATTTCAGTCCTCTGTTTCTGAATTTGCAGCTAATTTTTCCTTTTGAGGCTTTCTACATAGTGTAATTCTTAATTTGAGCATTAATGAAAGAGGGAAAAGCCTATTTGGAGGCTTTTGGACCCAGCAGAGGTAGCCCAAGAGAGGGGTGAACTGCTTAAACAAATGCTTACTGTTATGCTGTGAATTTTTGCTGTTATATTTCATAATTTACTACATTAAACAGTAAATTTTCATAAGTCCACTTTTCCCAATCAGACTTATACAGTGAAAACAACTCATTATTTTCACTTCAAACCACATTACTTCCATTGCAGAATACTTGAACTTGCTTATTCACACATAAAATTTTGGTTAATGAATTTTTGCATACATAAACAAATAATTTCATTGATCAGATCTATTTAGTATTTACATTATATTTCTTTAGGAAGAGCTAGTAAGAGGGCCAGAAACTTCTGGTTTCATCCTTTCTAGTAAAGGTGAAATAACCAGTAAAAGCCCCTACTGTCAATCTCTGTATAAGAAATACTTTGTTCACACAATTTCAGATCAGATTGGTATCAGAGCTCTAGGTTTTGCTTAAGAGTTTGTGAAATTTGTGCAAGAATATTGTGTTATTCTGCAAAATTTGATGCTTACTAGGCTGAAATTGAAAAGAGGGGAAGGTCAATTAGTTAGAGAACAAGTTAATCCTCAACCAAGGAGGGCTAGAGTGCCATTATATCCACCTTCCATTTCATCCTCATTAGCCTTAGAATCAGCCACAAACATGTCTTCCAGAGAAGGAGAAGTACATGAGGAAATGGATCCCAAAGAAGAATAAAGAGTCTTTAGAAAATCTTTCTTGGACATGACTGAGATGGTTAGGATCCTATACCAGGAGAGAAATGATAGGATTGCTGGAGAAGGGTCTAGAAACCAAAGAGGAGAAGGAGATTCTTCAGGAGGGAAGAAAGACAAGGATGAATCTAAGAAAGGGAATGGAGGAAATGGTAATCCTTCATCTCCATAGTCGTCCTCTTCCTCCACATCATCCTCTTCAACTTCTGTTAATCAGTCACACAAAACAAAAACATCTCTTAAAAATATTTTGTTAAAGCTTGATGTGAAGTTTGAGTTGTCGATGTTTAATGGTGATGTGAATGTAGAAAAATTGGATAATTGGATTAGACAGCTGGAATTCTATCTAAGAATTCATAATTTGCATGATGATGACACAAAAATCCAATCAGCCTCTTTGAGAATGGATGGAGCAGCTTTGGTTTGGTGGGAAGCCAAGACCAGGGAGGAAATTAAAAAGCATGGTAAGATAACTCTAACTTGGAAAGAGTTTATTACAACTATTAAGAAACATTTTTATCCTCTTGCTCACATTCAGAAAGAAATCATGAATTGGATGAATTTTAGGCAACTTAGGGGTCAAAATGTGCAAGATTATACCCAAGAGTTTAGAAGGAGAGCACTTCTACTTGGAGTAGACTTACAAAGTCAAGACACCTTGTTGAAATACATAGGAGGTTTGCACAATTATCTGCAGCATACTATTCTAATGTTTAATCCTACCAGCTTAGATGAAGTCTGTGTCCAGGCTACACATTTAGAAGCTAGAGGAAAGAATAATTTTGATGAAGAAAGTAATTTCAAAAACAAAGGAAAGAAGAGAGTTGCAAATTCAAGAAAAGAAAAAGGAAAGTTCTTTTGCAAGAATTGTTCGAAGACAAGTCATGATGAATATCATTGTTGGAAGCTTCATCCTAAACTGAAACTAGAAAAATACAAGAACAAAAACAAGACCAAATAAAAGGAGAAAACTGTAGCAACATGATGCAGGAGCATCATCTCCGAAAAACACATTGTATTTTACCTAAGCTAGGGGGTTTGATGTTTTGAAGAAATATTAAAATTTCATGTAAATATTAATATTATTTTGAGTGATTAATTAATTATTTGTGAGAAATTGTAAATGTGAGAGAAATTAGTTTCTAGATTATTTAGAATTAATAAAGGAGCCTAAGTTGGGATTAGTTTCTAAGTTTTAGGGATGAGAATCTATCTTTTAGGGATGTTGAGAGATTTAGGGATTTGATGAGATATTAAGGGGATTGAGCATTTAATTAGATCATTTTTTAAATTGTATAAATAGGAAGGAGTTTTGAGAGGAAAAGACATTGAGATTGTGAGTGAGTGTGAGTAAAGAGGGAGAAGGTTTCTGCTTGGACGCCTTCGGGCAGTTTCTAAAGGGCCATCAGTGTCGAATATCAGGCCAAAGATAAGTTTGTAAGTAGTCTCCTTTTGTGTATATGAAAACAATGTTTCAGATTTATATATAAATCATTGATGGGTTGAAAGTATATGTATGGATGGATGTATCGGTCGATTGAATATAATGCAACGTGAAAGAATTTGTAAGTGTAAGTGGAAGAGTTAAATTTAATATAACAATGTTAATTCCATATCTATGAATATCGACCTGTAGTTTGATTGAATTGTAAAGAGAAGAGCGTCAGTCCTGTGGAAAATCGTTATGCATGAAAGGCGTTAACACTCTGCATAAAAAGGAGTATTTTAATATATGTTGAACCTGCAGATTTGTGTGAAACTCTATGGTAAAATTCTGTCAGGCGTGGGTAAATCTAAGTGCGTTCAATAGCAGAAATTGCTATTTGTTTAATGCGTTGAAGTCGACTAAGAAATAAGGTGAGATAGACCGGATGTCCTCTCGATTTGTAATTGAAATCGGATGCCAGATTCTTGAATGATAAAATTGTGTTTAATTTGGGTTCAAACGTGTGAATCGAAGAAGCATGTATATAAAAGAGAGGCCGATGGTGTTAATGTCAATTTATGCCGTTTTGAAAGCTTACAGGTTTTAAAATGAAACGCTTGATTTGAAGTGGAATCCCAGTTAGCATTGCGGAGAATTTGATTATTTCAAAATCATTGCTCTTGAGTTGAATTATAATAATTAGCTGCGATTTGGGCGCAGAAAGTTTTAATGTTTAACGTTGAAGAATCAACCCAGCAGATCGATCAGTGTTATGATATCAAATACTGAGTTTTATATGTTTAAATGTTTACTAAATTGCAGGTGGAAATCGATGGGTTGTTTTTTTTAATGCAGAGTAAGTCATATTACAGTTGAATTCTGGATTAAGAATGGGACAGTCGACATATAGACGTTGGAATTGAATGCGCAGAAAATCACTGAATTTGGTTAGAGAAAAGGCGAGAAGAAATGCTTAAGGGCGCTGAAGCTGACCTAACAACCACAAGTAATTGAATGCAAATAATCGTTACAGTTTAAATGTTTTGAATTGTATCATTGCCTAATGCAAATTTACCTAACCTTGTTTCTTCTTAATTAATCAGTCAATTTAGTTTAGCTTTGGAGCTTGGCTCTGATGGAAATATTTTTATTTGAAAAGATGTCATGCTAAGAAATGAATGGTTAATTATATGCTGATACACAAATGTGTTTTAGATGTAGACTACAAATGGTAGCGCAGAAGAGCCAACAAGAAATCGACTTGAAAATGACATGAGCAGACCCATCTACAACATGAAAAGGCAGTTGAAGAGCTAATCAAAATGAGGGAACCAACAGGTGGTTGATTACGTTCGAATTTTAAATCTGGTTTGAGTTTGTGTGACTTGAATGAGATTTCAGATGGTTGAGAATTTGAATTATTGGGTTTTATTGAATTTTGGGTATAAATTGGGTTTGACAATGGAATGCATAATTCCATACAAATTGGGGGTTTGAATAAATAATTTTAAGAAAAAAAACCCAAGGCGCATTTGTTTGATGATTTGGATTGTGAAATCCGACCTTAAAAGAGTGTATGTATAAGATTTGGCTTTGTGATTGAATGGTGGGTATGAAGGCGTATACACATGGATTGAAGTTGAACTTTTGTATAAAGTTATTTTTTAAGATTGAGATTTGGGTTTTATAAAAGCCCTATGAAATGGAAATGAGGTATGATAAAAGTTATGGAATTGAGGGAAAATGCATGTGATTGCCTAGATTGGGGTAGTTATTGGGCAGAGATTGCAATGCATGTTTAAATGCACAGTTTGTATAAAGATTCTGGGGTATTGCAGGCCCTGCCTGCATCAAAATTTTGGTATCAGAGCCTGGCTCTGTTGAGATTGAAGAATGTTTGTTTTCTGAATGAAGACAGAAGGTTTTGTTGAAGAGCTGGAATGGCTCTAAGAGAGGATTCAAGTTTTTTTTAATTTAGTTAATTGCATGTGGTTAATGAATGTCGGATTGTGAAACTGATGAAGATGGTAGCACAGGTATGCAAGTGCAGTTGGGGAAGGAAGCGAGATCAACAGGATCTTGAAAGGTGAGATTGTGTAGTTGATATTTAACTTGGTTTGAAGACTATTTGCAGAATTTGGTTGCAGGCATAGTGGAGAAATCTCAGCAGGAAGAAACAGATCACAGCTGAAGTGCAGTGAAGAGAGAGTCCAGCAAGGGATTCTAGATGTGTGGCAGAACCTAAAGATTCAACATAGGTTGAATGAAAAGGACAAGTGTGTTCTTGACAGTTGCAGATGAAAGAAGCCTAAAGGAGCAGAGGAGAGTGCTCAAGAGGTTCCAGAGGCAGTGAACCAGTACTTACCAAAATACTGAGTGAGGAGAGCTTGGTGAGGTAAGTGGCAATGACGAGAAGAGATTGCGCGTGGAGGCTAGTGCAACTCGCAGTGAGTGGACAACTCATGGAGAAAGTGGTCATGGAGGATCAGAGAAAAGGTTCGAGAGGAATGCCACGGAAGGTGAGATGAGCGGTGAGGGTCCAAGAAGAGATTAGATAATAAAAGCTGTCTGAGTGCTAAGTGGCTGTGAAGCCTGGCAAGAAAACTAGTGAAGATGAATCTCTCCACTGAGAAGGTAAAAGTGGGCAGAAGGCTTCTAACTAGAAAAGGTCATGTTGAGATATCACAGTTATGAAGAAACTAGAAAGAGGCTAAATAGGACAGTGGACAAAAAAATACGAAAGTTTGGATAGCCACATTCAGCAACAAGTGCAGAAGGTTTCATTAGGTAGAAAACAGAGGAGGAGATCATTGATGATTTCTTGAATTACTGGGCAGATCCAGATCAGCTAGATAATGTGAACTCTTGTGTTTTTATAGCTGACAGTTGTGATGTGATTACAGGTTTTGTTGAAGAGGATGCACAATCTTGTGAAACTGTCACAAGCATGGAAAAGAATCTCTCGGGAGATAAGTACTTTGAAGAAGAAAGCAGTGATGCTTTTGCTGTTACAGTACAAGAGGAAGTTCATGTGAATGAAGAAGAGGATCAGCCGGAAGAGCTGGTATATGAACCAACGTTTAAGGTTGTTGAGACTTGTAGTTTTCAAACTGACAAGTTGTGTATGAATGCAGGGACTGTAGGTGATGGTGATGTTATGCTTCAGCAATGTCACAGAGAAATTGCATTGCTAGAATATTTGTTGAAGAATTCGGAGTATGACAGGGAGATGGCAGAAGAAAGAGTTCAGAAAGATATCATGGAAGCAGATGATGTGAGAGAAAGACTGGTTAACAGTCTTGAGAGTTCTTCAGAGAATTCTTTGGGCAAAGAGAATCAGCATACTGATGTGATGATAGTGGAGGAGAATGCAGAACAGCATACTAAAGTGCTGGAAAAGGAAGACAAGGCACTGAGGCCTTATGATTTTTGTTCTAACAAGTGTTTTGTGAATGCAGGTATTGTTGCAGAACATTTGACTCAGTTAAGCAGTCAAATGAAGGTAGAAGAAGTTTTTTGTTCCAGAAGACAAGAGGGCATGGATGATCGGGTGGTAGTTAGAACAGAAACAAGCATAGAAGCAAGAAGTCAGCGAGTGACAGTACAAACTGAGCAAGCCGTCTTAGCTCAGCAGACAGCTAGAAATCAGCAGCCGGGAGATTTATTGGACCGAGAGATTGAAAGTATCAGAAAACTGATGACGAAAGAATCCCAGAGAAAGATGGCAATAAGAAAGAAGAGGAAAGACAACAAGAGAAAGACTGTAGCAAACTTGGAAGGCAGAGCAAGTGGAGCACTACAGCACAAAATATGGAAACCTGGAGGACAACAGCAGATAACAGCAGCAGTAAAGCAATTAACAAGCAAAGAAAGATTACAAAATAAAATTTGGGATCCAGGAGGAAATATCCAGACTTATGACCCGGTGGTCATAAATTTTCTTACATGGGGAGTCTGATGCAGGAGAATCATCTCCGAAAAACACATTGTATTTTACCTAAGCTAGGGGGTTTCATGTTTTGAAGAAATATTAAAATTTCATGTAAATATTAATATTATTTTGAGTGATTAATTAATTATTTGTGAGAAATTGTAAATGTGAGAGAAATTAGTTTTTAGATTATTTAGAATTAATGAAGGAGCCTAAGTTAGGATTAGTTTCTAAGTTTTAGGGATGAGAATCTCTCTTTTAGGGATGTTGAGAGATTTAGGGATTTGATGAGATATTAAGGGGATTGAGCATTTAATTAGATCATTTTTTAAATTGTATAAATAGGAAGGAGTTTTGAGAGGAAAAGACATTGAGATTGTGAGTACAGTGTAGGTAAAGAGGGAGAAGGTTTCTGCTTGGACGCCTTCGGGCGGAGTTTGTAAGGGCCATCGGTGGAATGTCGAGGCCAAAGATAAGTTTGTAGTAATGCTCCTTTTGTGTGTATATGAAAACAATGTTTGATTTATATATAAATCATTGATGGGTTGAAAGTATATGTATGGATGGATGTATCGGTCGATTGAATATAATGCAACGTGAAAGAATTTGTAAGTGTAAGTGGAAGAGTTAAATTTAATATAACAATGTTAATTCCATATCTATGAATATCGACCTGTAGTTTGATTGAATTGTAAAGAGAAGAGCGCCAGTCCTGTGGAAAATCGTTATGCATGAAAGGCGTTAACACTCTGCATAAAAAGGAGTATTTTAATATATTTTGAACCTGCAGATTTGTGTGAAACTCTATGTTAAAATTCTGTCAGGCGTGGGTAAATCTAAGTGCATTCGATAGCTGAAATTGCTATTTGTTTAATGCGTTGAAATCGACTAAGAAATAAGGTGAGATAGACCAGATGTCCTCTCGATTTGTAATTGAAATCGGATGCCAGATTCTTGAATGATAAAAGTGTGGTTAATTTGGGTTCAAACGTGTAAATCGAAGAAGCATGTATATAAAAGAGATGCCGGTGGTGTTAATGTATGGTTATGTAGTTTTAGCTTACGGAGTTTTAAATGAAACGCACGATTTGAAGTGGAATCCCGGTTAGCTGGAGAAGTTTGATTATTTCAAAATCATTGCTCTTGAGTTGAATTATAATAATTAGCTACGATTTGGGCGCAGAAAGTTTTAATGTTTAACGTTGAAGAATCAACCCAGCAGATCGATCAGTGTTATGATATCAAATACTGAGTTTTATATGTTTAAATGTTTATTAAATTGCAGGTGGAAATCGATGGGTTGTTTTTTTTAATGCAGAGTAAGTCATATTACAGTTGAATTCTGGATTAAGAATGGGACAGTCGACATATAGACGTTGGAATTGAATGCAGAGAAAACGTTGTGGAATTTGGTTAGAGAAAAAGGCGTAGAAGAAATGCCGGAAGGGCGTTGAAAGGACTGAACAACCAGTAATTGAATGCGTGGAAGAATTCTGGGTAAGTGAAGTTTAAATGTTTTGAATTGCATTGCTGTCAATGCAAATTTACTGAACTGCGTTTTCCAGAATTTTGAATCAGTTCAATTTGTGTTGAGTTTGGAGCTGGGTCGGATGGAAATGTTTTTATTTGAAAAGATGTCACAGCAGAAGAAATGAATGAGTTAATTTGGTATGTGGATACAGTAAAATTGTGGCGCTGAGATGTATTTACACATAAATGGTAGCGCAGAAGAACCAACAAGAAATCGACTTGAAAATGACATGAGCAGAATCGATCTACAGCGATGAAAAGTGCAGAGTTGAAGAGCGGAATCATGGAAAGGGAAAGTCTGAACAGAGGTAAGTTAAGTTGCCAGGTTCGAATTTTAAATCTGGTTTGAGTTTGTGTGACTTGAATGAGATTTCAGATGGTTGAGAATTTGAATTATTGGGTTTTATTGAATTCTGGGTATAAATTGGGTTTGACAATGGAATGCATAATTCCATACAAATTGGGGGTTTGAATAAATAATGTTAAGAAAAAAAACCCAAGGCGCATTTGTTTGATGATTTGGATTGTGAAATCCGACCTTAAAAGAGTGTATGTATAAGATTTGGCTTTGTGATTGAATGGTGGGTATGAAGGCGTATACACATGGATTGAAGTTGAACTTTTGTATAAAGTTATGTTTTAAGATTGAGATTTGGGTTTTATAAAATCCCTATGAAATGGAAATGAGGTATGATAAAAAATATGGAATTGAGGGGAAAATGCATGTGATTGCCTAGATTGGGGTAGTTATTGGGCAGAGATTGCAATGCATGTTTAAATGCACAGTTTGTATAAAGATTTTGGGGTATTGCAGGCCCTGCCTGCATCAATTTTTGGTATCAGAGCTTGGCTCTGTTAAATTGAAAAATGTTTATTTTCTGAATGAGGACAAGAAGATTTGTTGAATTGAAATGTATTTTTGAATGTGTGATGAATGATGAAGATCATATTTTAAATCTGATATGCAGCATACACAATTGCAAGTGAACAGGATGGCAGAAGCGAAAGGAGAACAAGATCAACAGGATCTTGAAAGGTGAGATTGTGTAGTTGATATTTAACTTGGTTTGAAGATTATTTGCAGAATTTGGTTGCAGGAATAGTGGAGAAATCTCAGCAGGAAGAAGTAGATCACAGCCGAAGGGCGGTGATGAAGGAGTCCAGCAAAGGATTCTAGATGTGTGGCAGAACCTAAAGATTCAACAGAGGTTGAATGAAAAGGACAAGTGTGTTCTTGACAGCTGCAGATGAGAAAAGCCTAAAGGAGCAGAGGAGAGTGCTCAAGAGGTTCCAGAGGTAGTGAACCAGTACTTACCAAAAGACTGAGTGAGGAGAGCTTGGTGAGGTAAGTGACAGCAGAAGAGATTGTTGTCGTGGAGGCTAGTGCAACTCATGATGAGTGAACAACTCATGGAGAAAGTGATCATGGAGGATCAGAGAAAAGGTTCAGAGGAATGCCACAGAGGTGAGATGACTGATGAGGTCCGAGAAAGAGAGATTGCAGTAATAAAGGTACAATTGCAGGTACTAGAAGAATGGCTGCAAGAGCAGGAAAACCAGAATAGAGGATGGATCTTTCCACTGAAGGGAAAGAGAGTGAAGTGGCAGAGGCTACAACAGAAAAGAGATCGACAGATAAACATGCAGTTAACAGAAGAGCTGAAGAAGCTCGAGCAGATGATGGATGTACAGTTGAAGTGTACGCAACTCAGAGCAGCTGAGTTGGAAGAGGAGGTTTCCATTGATGAAACAGAGGAGGAGATCATTGATGATTTCTTGAATTACTGGGCAGATCCAGATCAGCTGGATAATATGAACTCTTGTGTTTTTATAGCTGAGAGTTGTGATGTGATTACAGGTTTTGTTGAAGAGGATGCGCAATCTTGTGAAACTGTCACAAGCATGAAAAAGAATCTCTCGGGAGATAAGTACTTTGAATAAGAAAGAAGTGATGATTTTGCTGTTACAGTACAAGAGGAAGTTCATGTGAATGAAGAAGAGGATCAGCTGGAAGAGCTGGTATATGAACCAACGTTTAAGGTTGTTGAGACTTGTAGTTTTCAAACTGACAAGTTGTGTATGAATGCAGGGACTGTAAGTGATGGTGATGTTATGCTTCAGCAATGTCACAGAGAAATTGCATTGCTAGAATATTTGTTGAAGAATTCGGAGTATGACAGGGAGATGGCAGAAGAAAGAGTTCAGAAAGATATCATGGAAGCAGATGATGTGAGAGAAAGACTGGTTAACAGTCTTGAGAGTTCTTCAGAGAATTCTTTGGGCAAAGAGAATCAGCATACTGATGTGATGATAGTGGAGGAGAATGCAGAACAGCATACTAAAGTGCTGGAAAAGGAAGACAAGGCACTGAGGCCTTATGATTTTTGTTCTAACAAGTGTTTTGTGAATGCAGGTATTGTTGCAGAACATTTGACTCAGTTAAGCAGTCAAATGAAGGTAGAAGAAGTTTTTTGTTCCAGAAGACAAGAGGGCATGGATGATCGGGTGGTAGTTAGAACAGAAACAAGCATAGAAGCAAGAAGTCAGCGAGTGACAGTACAAACTGAGCAAGCCGTCTTAGCTCAGCAGACAGCTAGAAATCAGCAGCCGGGAGATTTATTGGACCGAGAGATTGAAAGTATCAGAAAACTGATGACGAAAGAATCCCAGAGAAAGATGGCAATAAGAAAGAAGAGGAAAGACAACAAGAGAAAGACTGTAGCAAACTTGGAAGGCAGAGCAAGTGGAGCACTACAGCACAAAATATGGAAACCTGGAGGACAACAGCAGATAACAGCAGCAGTAAAGCAATTAACAAGCAAAGAAAGATTACAAAATAAAATTTGGGATCCAGGAGGAAATATCCAGACTTATGACCCGGTGGTCATAAATTTTCTTACATGGGGAGTCTGATGCAGGAGAATCATCTCCGAAAAACACCTTGTATTTTATCTAAGCTAGGGGTTTCATGTTTTGAAGAAATATTAAATTTCATGTAAATATTAATATTATTTTGAGTGATTAACTAATTATTTGTGAGAAATTGTAAATGTGAGAGAAATTAGTTTCTAGATTATTTAGAATTAATGAGGGAGCCTAAGTTGGAATTAGTTTCTAAGTTTTAGAGATAAGAATCTATCTTTTAGGGATGTTGAGAGATTTAGGGATTGTTGAGATATTTTAGGGGATTGAGGCATTAAATTAGATCATTTTTAAATATTGTATAAATTCATCAAGCCTCAAAGGCATGAGGAGAGATTGTCAGTGAGTGTGAGTAGAGAGTGAGAGGTTTTCTGCTTGGACGCCTTCGGGCAGTTTTGTAAGGGCCATGAACGTTGGATATCTGGCCAAAGAAAAGGCTGTAAGTGATCTCCTTTTGTTTATATGAAAACAATGTTTCAGATTTATATATAAATCATTGATGGGTTGAAAGTATATGTATGGATGGATGTATCGGTCGATTGAATCTAATGCAACGTGAAAGAATTTGTAAGTGTAAGTGGAAGAGTTAAATTTAATATAACAATGTTAATTCCATATCTATGACTATCGACCTGTAGTTTGATTGAATTGTAAAGAGAAGAGCGCCAGTCCTGTGGAAAATCGTTATGCATGAAAGGCGTTAACACTCTGCATAAAAAGGAGTATTTTAATATATTTTGAACCTGCAGATTTGTGTGAAACTCTATGGTAAAATTCTGTCAGGCGTGGGTAAATCTAAGTGCGTTCGATAGCAGAAATTGCTATTTGTTTAATGCGTTGAAATCGACTAAGAAATAAGGTGAGATAGACCGGATGTCCTCTCGATTTGTAATTGAAATCGGATGCCAGATTCTTGAATGATAAAACTGTGGTTAATTTGGGTTCAAACGTGTAAATCAAAGAAGCATGTATATAAAAGAGATGCCGGTGGTGTTAATGTCGATTTATGCCGTTTTGAAAGCTTACAGGTTTTAAAATGAAACGCCTGATTTGAAATGGAATCCCAGTTAGTATTGCGGAGAATTTGATTATTTCAAATTCATTGCTCTTGAGTTGAATTATAATAATTAGCTGCGATTTGGGCGCAGAAAGTTTTAATGTTTAACGTTGAAGAGTCAACCCAGCAGATCGATCAGTGTTATGATATCAAATACTGAGTTTTATATGTTTAAATGTTTATTAAATTGCAGGTGGAAATCGATGGGTTGTTTTTTTTAATGCAGAGTAAGTCATATTACAGTTGAATTCTGGATTAAGAATGGGATAGTCGACATATAGACGTTGGAATTGAATGCAGAGAAAACGCTGTGGAATTTGGTTAGAGAAAAAGGCGTAGAAGAAATGCCGGAAGGGCGTTGGAAGGACTGAACAACCAGTAATTGAATGCGTGGAAGAATTATGGGTAAGTGAAGTTTAAATGTTTTGAATTGCATTGCTGTCAATGCAAATTTACTGAACTGCGTTTTCCAGAATTTTGAATCAGTTCAATTTGTGTTGAGTTTGGAGCTGGGTCGGATGGAAATATTTTTATTTGAAAAGATGTCACAGCAGAAGAAATGAATGAGTTAATTTGGTATGCGGATACAGTAAAATTGTGGCGCTGAGATGTATTTACTCATAAATGGTAGCACAGAAGAGCCAACAAGAAATCGACTTGAAAATGACATGAGCAGAATCGATCTACAGCGATGAAAAGTGCAGAGTTGAAGAGCGGAATCATGGAAAGGGAAAGTCTGAACAGAGGTAAGTTAAGTTGCCAGGTTCGAATTTTAAATCTGGTTTGAGTTTGTGTAACTTGAATGAGATTTCAGATGGTTGAGAATTTGAATTATTGGGTTTTATTGAATTCTGGGTATAAATTGGGTTTGACAATGGAATGCATAATTCCATACAAATTGGGGGTTTGAATAAATAATGTTAAGAAAAAAAACCCAAGGTGCATTTGTTTGATGATTTGGATTGTGAAATCCGACCTTAAAAGAGTGTATGTATAAGATTTGGCTTTGTGATTGAATGGTGGGTATGAAGGCGTATACACATGGATTGAAGTTGAACTTTTGTATAAAGTTATGTTTTAAGATTGAGATTTGGGTTTTATAAAAGCCCTATGAAATGGAAATGAGGTATGATAAAAAATATGGAATTGAGGGAAAAATGCATGTGATTGCCTAGATTGGGGTAGTTATTGGGCAGAGATTGCAATGCATGTTTAAATGCACAGTTTGTATAAAGATTTTGGGGTATTGCAGGCCCTGCCTGCATCACAACAGTTGAGCAAGACTTAGGGTCAGACTCAGGAAATGAGACAAAAAGCATAGCCATTGTTTTAAAGAACATTAAGGGGAAAGAAGTGGTGCAAGGCACAACTCCCAGTTCTAGCTCTTTGAATTGTCACAAAGATACTCATGAAGAAAAGAGGAGGATAGAGCTTTTCCATGTGAGGGTAATTTCAAAACATACCAAAATTGACACACTTTTTGATAATGGGTCACAAGTGAATCTCATATCTAAAGATTTGGTCAAGCAGCTTAAACTTGAGACCATTCCACATCCGAAGCCTTATCCACTTGGATGGATATGCAAGGATGCCAATTTGCAAGTTTCAAGGAAGTGCATATCGTGCTTTGCAATAACTGCACACTTTGTTGACACAGTTGAACTTGATGTGGTGTCACTTGATATCTCAGGTATTGTTTTGGGAAGTCCTTATTTATTTGACAGGAAGGTTACATTTCATCGCCATGAAAACAAGGATCACTTGTTCAAAGATGGTAAAGAGTACATTGTGATAGCTCACAAGAAGAAGCTGGAATCTTCTTTACTCCATGCAATTCAATTGAAAATACTGGTTAATGCAAGTCAAAGTCTAACTTTGTTAATGTTGAAACGACCAGATTTTGAGCATTTTCCTTTTTATGATGTTGCTAATGATTTGTCTCAGTTTGATAATAGTTTGTATTTGAAAGAAGATGATGTTAGGTTGCAAAAATTACCTTTTGGGTCAGCCAATGCAGTGAATAAAGTGTCAAAGAAAAGCAGTGCTAGCAAGAAGTACACAAAATTCAGCATGGGACAAAGTTGGTTTCAGAATGGTAGAATTCGCCATGGGAACAGTTTGCAAGGTGAAGGTTATTTTAAGTCTTCTAGGAAGTTTGATCAATGTAGAAGAAGTTTTTTTTCTGTAGATTAAAATTTTTGTTCTGCAAATTTTAATCATTTGCATCATGACTCCATCAATCTTAGCAATGGTCGATCAGTTGATTCCAGAGACAGGTTATCTTTTTCTCAAAAGCTTCATTTGATGAAATCAGGTAGATTTTAGTTATTCAAGGGTGGAAGAGTGGAGAATCAGTCTCCACATCATCAGTTTCATTAATCATAGAGATTTTTGGGTCCAAAATCTTCCCATTTGGGAGGTGTGATCAGGAGATCAAGTCTCTTGTAGAAAAATGCTCAAAAATGAAGTTGCTCAGAATTGGTCCAAACTAGATCGACTGGAAAGATCTCAGAAAAAAGATCCTGTAGACATGAACGGCACTGAAAACTGACGCCGTATGAGGAAGATATTCAGCTTTGAAGTTTGCCAATTTCAATAAAAGGATGGCCAAATTTGACTTTATAAAAAATATTTTTATTAAAAAAATAATATTCCATAGAATATTTTGTGGAATATTTCACAGGTGGCCAATCAAAGGGCACCACGTGGCCAGCTCGAAGGCCGCCACGTGGCCCCAAGATCCAATTGAAATGACATTTAAAATTTTTGTGATGCGCGACAGGATTTGAACGCGGGTCAGGTCGGAAGCAACGGGGAGGCCCAACCGTTGGGCCACACGTAGTGCTTGTTAAACCATCCGCCCAGATTCATGTTTAAACTTTGTTGTTTGAGATGGTCGGATAATACCATGGGTCTTGGTCACACGTTTCCGTGCCTGATGCGGAGATACATTAATACATATGGTTCAAACCTTTTAAAACGCCGATTTAAACTAAAAGTTATTTAATGAAGTCCGATCGGTGCGGCCACATGAGGGCTTAACCTTAGCACCTCCAATTCGGCGGCAGTTTCGGCGGTTCCCTAAATTTAGTGCCCGTCACCATTTTTAATTGGAGTTAACTCCAGTTCTCCACATTTAGTGGAGTTTTTCTAGGTGACACTGGGCAAACTTCAGTTAGCCATAACTTTGGCTAGGAAAGTCCATTTGGGACGATTTGTTTTTTTGATTTTGGGGTATTGAAGCATTCTGGAGCTGTTGGGACAGGCTATAGAGCCATCAGGGTGCTCTATCAGTGATTTTACCAGCGATTTTGGTTGTGGAGCCACCAGGGCCTAATGAAAGATCAGCTGTGTTGGACTATACTCATCCATTGGAGGTGAATGAATAGTCGATTTATACTGATTTCAGTATTCTGTTTCTAAATATGCAGCTAATTTTTCCTTTTGAGGCTTTCTACATAGTGTAATTCTTAATTTGAGCATTAATGAAAGAGGGAAAAGCCTAATTAGAGGCTTTTGGACCCAGCAGAGGTAGCCCAAGAGAGGGGTGAACTACTTAAACAAATGCTTACTGTTATGTTGTGTATTTTTGCTGTTATATTTCAGATTTTTCTTCATTAAACAATAAATTTTCATAAGTACACTTTTCCCAATCAGACTTATACAGTGAACACAACTCCTTAGTTTCACTTCAAACCACATTACTTCATTTGCAGAATACTTGAACTTGCTTATTCACACATAAAATTTTGATTAATGAATACTTTGCACATAAAAAATTACTTTCATTGTTTGGATCTATTTCAGTGTTTACATTTTATTTCTTTAGGCAGAGCCAGTTTGTGGGCTAGAAGCTTCTAGTTTCATCCTTTCTAGTAAAGGTGAAATAACTAGTAAAAGCCCCCTACTGTCAATCTCTGTATAAGAAATAATTTGTTCTCACAATTTCAGATCATGCATTCCTTAACCATATATGTGCAGGTCGTTGCTCCAAGAAGGAGCATTATTCCTTACAAACTTCAGGGCCAAATTTGGGCCATAAACTATGTTGAGCATGGCGACTCCTTAGGAGGATATAGGGAGATGATATATCATTCCGGGTGTACACCAAAGGCACCAAACATTTCTCACATTTTCAAAACATGTGAAAAGGATATGGCAGCAAGTGGAGGGGAAACCACTTACCATATCATTATCTGATGTGGTCAAGAGATATACTGCGCTGGTTCCATATGTGGGACTATGATCCACCTTCATTATTGCATTTGGTTGCTTATGTATCATAGTTTTGATCCCATATATTGATGATGTCCTTATTATTTTTATGGGAATGAGTGGAGGGAGGATGGAAGGATTGGATGTGCCCTTTGGGAGAGAGATTCTCCATGGTTCTTATGTTTCATATTCGTGGAAGAGCATTGGACCATCCATGATTGCTACATTGGGTTTCTTGTTTCCTTATGGGATAAGCCATTTAGGTAACATGAGCACTTGGGAGGTGCCTCTCATAAGTAGATGGGAGGAGTTTTTCTATGAATTACCACTGTAGAGGGTGATTAATTTTGTATGGATGATATATTGGAGATTGGAGCTCCATATGGGAATAAAGGTTCCCCACATTTTCAGTTATGTCCTTGCAGTTGCTTGGGGACAAGAAACACTTGGGAGGGGTGGACTGTAATATTCCTAAATTAGCCATGAGCCATTTGGAATATTAATTTTTTTTTTTTCTTTCTTGTTTGATGAATAAAAGGATATGGAGATCCATAAATCTCAATATGAATAAAATCAATGCCAATGTGAAAGGAAGACATCTTGGTAGCTTAATTGAGCACCCTTGTGTGTGAAAAGGGGCTAAAACACCTTGAATGGGTCAACTTTGACCAAATCAACAGCGCTGTCATGGATTAGTGGCATTCATGATGGGACAACATAGTTTTAGATGGAGACTCTTTTCATGGAAGTAGTGTCATAAATGAATGGGGCTTAGGGTTAGGAAGCTCATCAATTATATAAGGAAGAGGATGGCAGCCATATTGATTATGTATTGGTATTTTATATTTTTAAATGTATGGTCTGTTTAGACATATAGCTTTCTTTGGCTGTTTAGCTAAGATTTCAGTGCTGTTTAGCACAGGGTGTTCCGGATCGGGAATCCCACCTCTTTCCTTGAGAGGCCTCTTGGAAGAGTTTTCACTACATTCCACTATCAATCATTTTTCCAAAGATTCAACCTTAATGTACAATGCAGTTTTCTATTGAGAGGTTGTGTTGTGTTGCAGGGTAGAAGTTGTGGAGGTTTGATTTGGGAGATTTCTAAGCTAGATCTCATTGGAGGGAGGTTCCTTTCTCTTGGGAGGTTAGTAAAGAAATCCCTAGAGATTTATTGACAAATTTGGAATAAGGCCATAGTAGTTTTATCCCCTAAAATGCAGTTCCAGTCCATGACTACATTATTTTAGTGAGATGTTGCAGTGGGCAACCAAAAAAGGGCCAAAATCCAAAGTTAAAATATGGCCAAACCATGTATGGGTTTTTCTGGGTTTTGTGAGTAGAATCCGTGGTTAAAATATCATATTATTCTGAGGAATATAACAACATTCCACACATGGTTCTTATCCTTAGTAGCAGCAGTTTCCAGCAGCAGCAGTAGTAGCAACACAACATTTCCAGTGCTTGGTTTCTTTAGTGTATTTCAGCCATCTTGTGGCTTGAGTGCATTCCTTTTGGAGCACTATGTACATTCATAATTTCTGTTGTTTATAATTATATAACTCAACTATTTATGCTCATAGTTATAATGTATTGATGTAAATTTCAGTTGCAGCATATTTCCGGCATTTTCCAGATCTTAGTGCTATATTCTTGTTTTGCTTTATTTGGAATGCTGCATTTGTTCTATATTCCTGTCTTTTCCATTTTGGAATATTATAGTGGTATCAAGGCATAATATCAGCTCAGCATGTGAAGACATTGCATCTATGTTATCAGAAGAAGAAGAAGCTTCTCACAGAAAAGAGAAGGCTTATAGTAGAGACAAAGGCAAGTCTCCATTATTTGGAGAAATGGAGGGAAAGAAGTTTTTTGAACTTCTTCTCCAAAATATGCATGAGCTTAAAAGATAAATCAAGGGAATGAGGAGGGAAAGACATGAAGATCCCTCAAAAATATTTACACATGAAGAAAGCTTCAGTTCTTCATGTTATGGGTGTGAGCATTCAGCCACACAATCAGATCTACAACGCTCTACCATGCCTATTTTCATAGAAAGAGAGATGGAGGAAGGAGATGTATGAAAGGAGGAGACTCTTGGTGACTATCTTCAAGAGTATGAATCTCAATCTCAGAGGTTCAAAGATCATCTAAACTTCCAAGGTTTTTGCAAGATCAAAGAGAATAGAAGACCTAGCAATCACAATAGAATCAAGTGGTGCAAGTAGCATGATTTGGGTAGATTCTTTTTATCTACTTTTGATGGGTCACCTGAATGCACAGCAAGGGCTTGGGTGAAGGATCTAGACACCTATTTGCAGCAGCACCAAGTTTCAGAAGATGAAGCCCTTAGAGTAGCAGTGCTACATCTTGAAGGTAAGGCTTATGATTGGTGGTTTTATGAAACTTCTTCCTTGAATCATGTAAATGTATCTACTTATGTAAAGTTCACTAGGAGGTTAGTGAAAATATTTGATGTAAAACATTCTGAAACTTCCTTGCTTGAGCTAGCCAAGACTAAACAAACAAAAACATTGCATGAGTTGGAAGGATCCATAAACCCAACTCCATTCCAAAATTTTATTGAGGGGGTTAAAAACTTGTAGAATACCTTGCTAGAGGCAAGATCCCCACTTCAGGAAGAGCTTTCTTCTCAAAATGAAGACATGGAGATCTCTTTTTCAAGAGAGGATCAAAACAAAGAGCCTCTTAATGATGACGGGGTAACCTCCATTCATGATGAAGGGGAAGAGCAGGCTGGAGGTAACAACACTGTCACATCAGGAGCAGATCTAGTACCTCATGGAGAGGTATATGGGGCAATTTCTCCAATGAGAGGATTTCTTGTATCATTGCAAGAAGTTCCAAAGGATCTTATATGTGGAGATCAAGGCACAATCCATGAACAACATGTGCCATTATTGATAAATTGTGAGACCTTGCAGATTAAAGGAGAAGGTAGGGAGGATGGCCAACATCATATGATTAGGAGCACACACCCCTATCTATTTCAGAAGGTTAATGCACAAAAGAGGAAAACTAATTTGCGTAGTGAGAGCAAGGACAAAGTAGTCCACTCATATATGCAGTCTACTATTGATATTGATGTCTCTTTGCATGGACGCATTCCACCTGGGAGGCCACCAGATCAGGCTATTATGAGGCATGTCTCACATCATGATGCACCATTCATAGATATAGGAGGAATGGGAGTATTTGGATGTCATGGTACAACACTGAGAGTCTTGGGTAGACTCAAGGAGGAGGGATACATTCTCCAACATCATCATTACCCACTCTCATCTCAAATATTGCGTTGAGAAAGGAGCAGCAGAGGGAGGATAGAAACCTTCCAATATGTCACTTTGGCATGGGAGATGTCAAAGAGGAGGACAAATACATGACAAATGCTTTTGATGACAGATCATCAACGTTGTCACTATGGAGGATAGATCCATATTGGAAATCCCAGCTGTTGGTGGATTATTCCAAGGATATTTTTACTTGTATGATACTTGATGACCAGCTACATGAGGAGGGATATTTAGTTAGAGATGAGGTCATCTACTATCATGGTAGGATATTCTTATCTAGAGCTTCCAAGCTCAAGGAGAAGTTACTACAAGTAGCTCATGAAGATTGTCTCTTCAACCACACTTATTCTATGAGAACATACCACACCATCATGGAGGGGTACACTTGGGGAGGCTTTGAAGAGGAGATATATCAACATTTGAGGAGATGCATGGATCATGTGGAGATGGAGGAGATACATAAATCTTTGGGGGAGTTATCATAGCCACCTCTTTTCTCTTTGGGAATGAGAGGGGATTTATCTATGAGCCACTCCATTAGTATGCACAAAGTATATGGTAAGGATCATGTTTGGTTGCATAATTATTTATATAATGAATATGTGTATTCCTTAACAATATATGTGCAGGTCGTTTCTCCAAGAAGGAGCATTCTTCCTTACAAACTTCATGGCAAACTTTGGGCCATAAACTATGTTGAGCATGGCCACTCCCTAGTAGGATATAGGGAGATGATATATCATTCTGGGTGTACACAAAAGGCACCAAACATTTCTCACATTTTCAAAACATGTGAAAAGGATATGGCATCAATTAAGTGGAGTTGAAACCACTTGCCATATAATTATCTGATGTGGTCAGGAGATATACTGCGCTGGTTCCATATGTGGGACTCTTATCCACCTCCATTATTGCATTTGGTTGTTTATGTATCACTAGTTTTGATCCCATATATTGATGATGTCCTTATTATTTTTATGGGAATGAGTGTAGGGAGGATGGAAGGATTGGATGTGCCCTTTGGGAGAGAGATTCTCCATGGTTCTTATGTTTCATATTCGTGGAAGAGCATTGGACCATCCATGATTGCTACATTGGGTTTCTTGTTTCCTTATGGGATAAGCCATTTGGGTAACATGAGAACTTGGGAGGTGCCTTTCATAAGCAGATGGGAGGATTTTTTCTATGAATTACCACTCTGGATGGTGATTCATTTTGTATGGATGATAGATTGGAGATTGGAGGTCCATATGGGAATAAAGGCTCCCCACATTTTTAGTGATGTCCTTGCAGTTTCTTAGGGACAAGCAACACTTGGGAGGGGAGGATTGTAATATTTCTAAATTAGCCATGAGATAGTTGGAATATTAATTTTTGTTTTTGCTTTCTTGTTTTATGAATAAGAGGATAAGGAGATCCATAAATCTCCTTAATATGAGTAAAATCAATGCCAATGTGAAAGGAAGACATCTTGGAAGCTTAATTGAGCACCCTTGTGTGTGAAAAGGGACTGGAACACCTTGATTGGGTAAATGCCGACCAAATCAACAATTTTGTCATGCAGTAGTGGCATTCATGATGGGACAACACAGTTTTAGATGGAGACTCTTTGCATGGAAGTAGTGTAATAAATGAATGGTGCTTAGGGTTAGGTAGCTCATCAATTATATGAGGAAGAGGATGGAAGCCATATTGATTATGTATTGGTATATTATATTTCTGAATATATGGTTTGTTTAGACATATAACTTTCTTTGTCTGTTTAGCTAAGATTGTAGTGCAGTTTAGCACAGGGTGTTCCTGATCGGGAATCCCACCGCTTTCCTTGAGAGGAATCTTGGAAGAGTTTGAACTACATTCCATTATCAGGAATTTGGCCAAAGCTTCAATCTTAACGTACAACACATTTTTCTGTTGAGATGTTGTGTTGTGTTGTAGTTTAGAAGTTGTGGAGGTTTGATTTGGGAGATTTCTGAGCTAGATCTCATTGGAGGGAGGTTCCTTTCTTTTGGGAGGCTAGTAAAGAAGGCACTAGAGCCTTATTGACATAGTTGGCATCATACCATAGTATTTTTATCCCCTAAAGTGCAGTTCCATTCCATGAATGCGTTATTTTAGTGAGTTGTTGCAGTGGGAAACCCAAAAAGGGCTGAAAATCCAAAGTTAAAATGGGTTTTTTTGGGTTTTCTGACTAGAAAAGGTGATTAAAATCCTGGTTTATACTAAGCATGTAACATCCTTCTGCATATGTTTCTTATCCTCAGTAGAAGTAGTTTCAGTAAAATTTGTGTTGTGTTGTAGGGCAGAAGTTGTGGAGGTTTGATTTGGGAGATTTCTGGGCTAGATCTCATTGGAGGGAGGTTCCTTTCTCGTGGAAGGTTAGTAAAGAAGGCTATAGAGATTTATTGACACATTTGGAATAAGGCCATAGTATTTTTATCCCCTACAATGTAGTTCCAGTCCATGACTACATTATTTTAGTGAGATTTTGTAGTGGGCAACCAAAAAAGGGCCAAAATCCAAAGTTAAAATATGGCCAAACCATGTATGGGTTTTTTTGGGTTATGAGTAGAATCCATGGTTAAAATATCGTATTATTCTAAGGAATCTAACAACCTTCCACACATGGTTCTTATCCTTAGTAGCAGTAGTTTCCAACAGCAACAGTAGTAGCAACACAACATTTCCAGTGCTTGGTTTCTTTAGTGTATTTCAGCCATCTTGTGGCTTGAGTGCATTCCTTTTGGAGCACTGTGTACGTTCATATTTTTTGTTGTTTATAATTATATAACTCAAATATTTATGCTCATAGTTATAATATATTGATGTAAATTTCAGTTGCAGCATATTTTCGGCATTTTCTAGATCTTAGTGCTATATTCTTGTTTTGCTTTATTTGGAATGCTGCATTTGTTCTATGTTCCTGTCTTTTCCATTTTAGAATATTACAGTGGTATCAAGGCATAATATTGGCTCAGCATGTGAAGACATTGCATCTATGTTATCAGAAGAAGAAGAAGCTTCTCACAGAAAAGAGAAGGCTTACAATAGAGACAAAGGCAAGTCTCCATTATTTGGAGAAATGGAGGGAAAAAAGTTTTCAGAACTTCTTCTCCAAACTATGCATGAGCTTAAAAGAGAAATCAAGGGAATGAGGAGGGAAATACATGAAGATCCCTCAAAAATATTTACACATGAAGAAAGCTCCAGTTCTTCATGTTATGGGTGTGAGCATTCAGCCACACAATCGGATCTACAACGCTCTACCATGCCTATTTTCATAGAAAGAGAGATGGAGGAAGGAGATGTACGAAAGGAGGAGACTCTTGGTGACTATCTTCAAGAGTATGAATCTCAATCTCAAAGGTTCAAAGATCATCTAAACTTCCAAGGGTTTTGAAAGATCAAAGAGAATAGAAGACCTAGCAATCACAATAGAATCAAGTGATGCAAGCAGCATGATTTGGGTAGATTATTTCTATCTACTTTTGATGGGTCAACTAAATGCACAACAAGGGCTTGGGTGAAGGAGCTAGACACCTATTTGCAGCAGCACCAAGTTTTAGAAGATGAAGCCCTTAGAGTAGCAATGCTACATCTTGAAGGTAAGGCTTATGATTGGTGGTTTTATGAAACTTCTTCCTTGAATCATGTAAATGTATCTACTTATGTAAAGTTCACTAGGAGGTTACTGAAAAGATTTGATGTAAAACATTCTGAAACTTCCTTGGTTGAGCTAGCCAAGCCTAAACAAAAAAAATCTTTTCATGAGTTGGAAGGATCCATAAACCCAACTCCATTCCAAAATGTTATTGAGGGGGTTAAAAACTTGCAGAATACCTTGCTAGAGGCAAGATCCCCACTTCAGGAAGAGCTTTCTTCTCAAAATGAAGACATGGAGATCTCTTTTTCAAGAGAGGATCAAAACAAAGAGCCTCTTAATGATGATGAGGTAACCTCCATTCATGATGAAGGGGAAGAGCAGGCTGGAGGTAATAGCGCTGTCACATCAGGAGCAAATCTAGTAACTCATGGAGAGGTAGATGGAGCAATTTCTCTAATGAGAGGAGTTCTTGTATCATTGCAAGAAGTTCCAAAGGATCTCATATGTGGAGATCAAGGCACAATCCATGAACAACATGTGCCATTATTGATAAATTGTGAGACCTTGCAGATTAAAGGAGAAGGTAGGAAGGATGGCCAGCATCATATGATTAGGAGCACACACCCCTATCTATTTCAGAAGGTTAATGCACAAAAGAGGAAAACTGATTTGCGTAGTGAGAGCAAGGACAAAGCAGTCCACTCATATATGTAGTCTACTATTGATACTGATGTCTCTTTGCATGGATGCATTCCACCTGGGAGGCCACCAGATCAGGATATTATGAGGCATGTCTCACATCATGATGCACCATTCATAGATCCAGGAGGAATGGCAGCATTTGGAGGTCATGGTACAACGCTGAGAGTCTTGGGTAGACTCAAGGAGGAGGGAGACATTCTCCAACATCATCATTACCCACTCTCATCTCAGATATTTCGTTGAGAAAGGAGCAGCAGAGGGAGGATAGCAACCTTCCAATATGTCACTTTGGCATGGGAGATGTCAAAGAGGAGGAAAAATACATGACAAATGCTTTCGATGACAGATCATCAACGTTGTCACTATGGAGGATAGATCCATATTGGAAATCCCAGCTGTTGGTGGATTATTCCAAGGATATTTTTACTTGTATGATACTTGATGACCAGCTACATGAGGAGGGATATTCAGTTAGAGATTAGGTCATCTACTATCATGGTAGGATATTCTTATCTAGAGCTTCCAAGCTCAAGGAGAAGTTACTACAAGTAGCTCATGAAGATTGTCTCTTCAACCACACTTATTCTATGAGAACATACCACACCATCATGGAGGGGTACACTTGGGGAAGCTTTGAAGAGGAGATATATCAACATTTGAGGAGATGCATGGACCATGTGGAGATGGAGGAGATACATAACTCTTTGGGGAGTTATCATAGCCACCTCTTTTCTCTTTGGGAATGAGAGGGGATTTATCTTTGAGCCACTCCATTAGTATGCACAAAGTGAATGGTAAGGATCATGTTTGGTTGCATAATTATTTATATAATGAATATGTTCATTCCTTAAAAATATATGTGCAGGTCATTGCTCCAAGAAGGAGCATTCTTCCTTACAAACTTCATGGAAAAATTTGGGCCATAAACTATGTTGAGCATGGCCACTCCCTAGTAGGATATAGGGAGATGATATATCATTCTGGGTGTACACCAAAGGCATCAAACGTTTCGCACATTTTCAAAACATGTGAAAAGTATATGGAATCAAGTAAGTGGAGGGGAAACCACTTACCATATAATTATCTGATGCGTTCAGGAGATATATTGCGCTGGTTCCATATGTGGGACTATGATCCACCTCCATTATTGCATTTGGTTGTTTATGTATCACTAGTTTTGATCCCATATATTGATGATGTCCTTATTCTTTTTATGGGAATGAGTGTAGGGAGGATGGAAGGATTGGATGTGCCCTTTGGGAGAGAGATTCTCCATGGTTCTTATGTTTCATATTCGTGGAAGAGCATTGGACCATCCATGATTGCTACATTGGGTTTCTTGTTTCCTTATGGGATAAGCCATTTGGGTAACATGAGCACTTGGGAGGTGCCTCTCATAAGCATATGGGAGGATTTTTTCTATGAATTACCACTCTGGACGATGATTCATTTTTTATGGATGATAGATTGGAGATTGCAGGTCCATATGGGAATAAAGGTTCCCCACATTTTTAGTGTTGTCCTTGCATTTTCTTAGGGACAAGAAACACTTGGGAGGGGAGGATTGTAATATTCCTAAATTAGCCATGAGATAGTTGGAATATTAGTTTTTTTTTTTGCTTTATTGTTTGATGAATAAGAGGATATGGAGATCCATAAAACTCCTTAATATGAGTAAAATCAATGCCAATGTGAAAGGAAGACATCTTGGCAGCTTAATTGAGCACCCTTGTGTGTGAAAAGGGACTGGAACACGTTGACTGGGTAAAAGCCGACCAAATCAACAACACTGTCATGGAGTAGTGGCAGTCATGATGGGACACCACGGTTTTAGATGGAGACTCTTTGCATGGAAGTAGTGTCATAAATGAATGGTGCTTAGGGTTAGGTAGCTCATCAATTATATAAGGAAGAGGACGGAATCCATATTGATTATGTATTGGTATTTTATATTTCTGAATATATGGTTTGTTTAGACATATAACTTTCTTTGGCTATTTAGCTAAGATTGTAGTGCAATTTAGCACAAGGTGCTCCTGATCGGGAATCCCACCACTTTCCTTGAGAGGAATCTTGGAAGAGTTTGAACTACATTCCATTATCAGGCATTTGGCCAAAGCTTTAGTCTTAATGTACAACACATTTTTCTGTTGAGAGGTTGTGTTGTGTTGTAGTTTAGAAGTTGTGGAGGTTTGATTTGGGAGATTTCTGAGCTAGATCTCATTAGAGGGAGGTTCCTTTCTCTTGGGAGGCTAGTAAAGAAGGAACTAGAGCTTTATTGACACATTTGGCATCAGTCCATAGTATTTTTATCCCCTACAGTGCAGTTCCATTCATGACTGCGTTATTTTAGTGAGTTGTTGTAGTGGGCAACCCAAAAAGGGCTTAAAATCCAAAGTTAAAATCTGGCCAAGCCATTTCTGGGTTTTTTTGGGTTTTCTGACTAGAAAAGGTGATTAAAATCCTGGTTTATAATAAGCATGCTAAGATCCTTCTGCACATGGTTCTTATCCTCAGTAGCAGTAGTTTCGAGCAACAGTAGTAGTAGCAGCACAACATTCCAGTGCTTGGTTTCTTTAGTGTATTTCAGCCATCTTGTGACTTGAGTGCATTCCTTTTAGAGCACTATGTACATTCATATTTTCTTTTGTTTATAATGATATGACTCAACTGTTTATGCTCATAGTTATAATGTCTTGATGTAAATTTCAGTTGCAGCATATTTCCAGCATTTTCTAGATCTTAGTGCTATATTCTTGTTTTGCTTTATTTGGAATGTTTCATTTGTTCTATATTCCCGTCTTTTCCATTTTGGAATATTACAATCAGGTAGACATTATGGAGAAAAGAGTGTTGCACATACATGTTACCTTGTCCCAAATAAATTCCCGGTTTTATTTCTGCCCAAAGTCTTATGATAAGAATCAAATTTCACTGAAGAGGTGCACTACCATAGGTTTCATGCACCTACTATACCAATCTTGTACCTAGGTTATGTAGCACATATTTAGAGGCAATTCCAAACAATACACATTGATGGAAACCAACACCTTGAGTATTTCATCACTTCAAATACCATTAAAATTATGATACCAGAAAAGGAAAATAAGAATAAAGTAATATGACACTTTCCTTGACCAATGAGCAACCTCTTTATTGAATACTCTAAATTTCATTGTCATCTACATGAAAAATTGACTTTCTTCTTAATCAATACAAAGAATTACCTCCACTAAGGGTACCACTTCATTAAAGATTCATGACTTTTGAAAGATAGAACTCAAAGCACCATGTTCAAATTGTGTTAAAACCATTGTCCAAGAAAAAGTATGAGTCGTAGGGAAAGAGAAGGATAACCAAGAAAATCATAGTATGTAGTTCACTTTAATACCACATACATGGCCCTGTTGCCCGTAGTGTCCATAACCTCGGTAGGGATGTCTTTGACCCATCGAAATGTTTGTGTCCCACTTACTAGGCATGGATTCAGAGTTGGCTTATTGACTTTTTAGATGAAGGCCACTGTCCTAGCTTGGTAACCAGCTGATGGCAGTGCCACTCACAAGAAGTAACATGGATGAACAGGTCGGCTCGTGATGAGACCTCCAATCTTCTAGTTTTTGGATGAAAGCCATTACTCTGGCTTGGTGACCAGTAGTAGTAATGTCATGCATGTCAGGTCTCATGATTGTGGTAGGTCGGCTCGTCACGAGACCTCATATCCTTCCCTAAATCTTTGTAATCTATGATTATGGTTAACCTTAAAGGTTACTTAATAAGTGGGGAGACAGATCTACTCCTTAACAGTACAGGATGGCATGAAAAGTTTTTAATGACTAATCATTACTAGCTTAGTTCCTCTACCCTAAAGACTTTTTAAAGATATCCAAGACAATGAATGAAAGATTTCTTGAGTTGATAATGTTAGTGTTCTCATGAATAGCTCATTATTATTTTTACAAGAGTGGTCCACCATAAAGGGTTTTTTCAATAGCACCTTCTAAGGAAAACTGAAAACATATATCAACAAGATTAATCCTGTTACTCTCTTATGACAACTCATTTGGAGTGATTAATCCTGGTTACTTTTGCAAAATCATGAGGTATTAGAGTGAATTGTACTCAACAAGATTTGTCACAAATGTATGTGTTAACAACTAATGTGGATCAAAAGTATTTTTAACAACCATGATTTAAAATTCAAAACCATAATAGCATTATAACAACTTTATTCATTTATTCTCCTACCCTATTTTACCCTAAGAGGCGAAAGACTCCCTTTTTAAGTATAGGAGTACTTCCAATGAAGCCATGTGCATAAAAAAATGCTAATTATACTCACACTTAGTTTTAAAGAATAACCTTCAAGACATACGAAAGCATAAGAAACCAATTGCTTCAATTGATATGGTATCAAGAGTTTCTGAATGCAGAGGAAATAAGATGGCTTGATGACTACTTGAAAGCAGGATTCAATGGAATCCACATATTTATGATTTTCCAACTGATGCAAGTCTTCCATAGTTTGATAGTCACTCTCCTGGAGGCACAAGGGATCAGGTGAAAGAGATAAGATAAATCCCTCATGTTGAGGCTTAAATATTTGATTTTCAAATTAACAAGAAAGGTTGAGAGAGATTCTAGGGTTTTGAGTTTCAACAACATTTTGAGAACATGTTCCAATGAAATATTGCTCCTCTGGTGGTCTCTGAATTACACCTTCCCGGGGTGAATGTTCTGCGGTAATGGGGGAAGTTTTATTCCGCATATGGTTCTTATCCTCAGTAGCAGTAGTTTCTAGCAATAGTAGTAGTAGCAACACAACATTTCCAGTGCTTGGTTTCTTTAGTGTATTTCAGCCATCTTGTGACTTGAGTGCATTCCTTTTAGAAAAATGTGTACATTCATACTTTCTTTTGTTTATAACGATATGAATCAGCTATTTATGCTCATAGTTATAATTTCTTGATGTAAATTTCAGTTGCAGCATATTTCCAAAATTTTCTAGATCTTAGTGCTATATTCTTGTTTTGTTTTATTTGGAATGCTGCATTTGCTCTATATTCCTATCTTTTCCATTTTGGAATATTACAATTGGGTAGAAATTATGGAGAAAAGAGTGTTGTACATACATGTTACCTTGTCCCAAATAAATTCCCGGTTTTGTTTCTGCCCAAAGTCTTATGATAAGAATCAAATTTCATTGAAGAGGTGCACTACCATATGTTTCATGCACCTACTATAGCAATCTTGTACCTAGGTTATGTAGCACATATTTAGAGGAAATTACAATCAATACACATTGATGGAAACCAACACCTTGAGTATTTCATCACTTCAAATAGCATTAAAGTTATGATACCAGAAAAAGAAAATAAGAATAAAGTAATATGACACTTTCCTCGACCAATGAGTAACCTCTTTATTGAATACTCTAAATTCCATTGTCATCTACATGAAAAATTGACTTTCTTCTTAATCAGTACAAAGAATTACCTCCACTAAGGGTACCACTTCATTAAATATTCACGATTTTTGAAAGATAGAACTCAAAGCACCATGTTCAAATTGTCTTAAAACCATTGTCCAAGAAAAAGTATGAGTCTTAGGGAAAGAGAAGGATAACCAAGAAAATCATAGTATGTAGCTATCTTTAATACCACATACATGTCCCTGTTGCTCACAGGTGTCCATAACCTCGGTAGGGATGTCTTTGAACCATCGAAATGTTTGTGTCCCACTTACTAGGCATGGATTCAGAGTTGGCTTATTGAATTTTTAGATGAAGGCCATTGTCCTAGCTTGGTAACCAGCTGATGGCAGTGCCACTCACACGAAGTAACATGGATGAATAGGTCAGCTCGTGATGAGACCTCCAGTCTTCCAGATTTTTTGCTGAAAGCCATTATTCTGTCTTGGTGACCAGTAGTAGTAATGTCATGCATGTTAGGTCTCATGATCGTGGTAGGTAAGCTCATCACGAGATGTCCTATCCTTCCCTAAATATTTGTAAGCTATGATTTTTATTAACCTTAAAGGTTACTTAATAAGTGGGGAGACAGATCTACTCCTTAAGAGTAGAGGATGGTGTGAAAAGGTTTTAATGACTAATCATTACTATCTTAGTTCCTCTACCCTAAAGACTTATTAAAAATATCTGAGACAATGACTGAAATATTTCTTGAGTTGATAATGCTAGTGTTCTCATGAATAGCTCATTATGATTTTTACAAGAGTGGTCCACCATAGGGGGTTTTTTCAATGGCACCTTCTAAGGAAAACTGAAAACATATATCTCATATGAAAACTCATTTGGAGTAATTAATTCTGGTTACTTTTTCAAAATCATGAGGTATTAGAGTGAATTGTACTCAACAAGATTTGTCACAAATGTGTGTGTTAACAACTAATGTGGATAAAAATTAGTTTTAACAACCATGATTTAAAATTCAAAACCATAACAGCATTATAACAACTTTATTCATTTATTCTCCTACCTTACTTTACCTTAAGAGGCTAAAGACTCCCTTTTTAAGTATAGGAGTACTTCCAATGAAGCCATGTGCATAACAAAATGCTGATTATACTCACACTTAGTTTTAAATAATAAACTTCAAGACATACGAAAGCATGAGAAACGAATTGCTTCAATTGATATGGTACCAAGAGTTTCCGAATGCAGAGGAAATAAGATGGCTTGATGACTGCTCGAAATTAGGATTCAATGGAATCCACATATTTATGATTTTCCAACTGATGCAAGTCTTCCAAAGTTTGATAGTCACTCTCCTGGAGGCACAAGGGATCAGGTGAAAGAGAAAAGATAAATCCCTCAAGTTGAGGCTCAAATATTTGATTTTCAAATTGACAAGAAAGGTTGAGAGAGATTCTAGGGTTTTGAGTTTCAACAACATTTTGAGAACATGTTCCAATGAAATATTTCTCCTCTGGTGGTCTCTGAATTACACCTTCCCGAGGTGAATGTTCTACGGTAATGGGGGAATTTTTCAGATTCATTCCATTTTCCAACATGGAAGGTGTAACATTTTTTTCAATAGGGGAATCAACCGAAAGAATAGGTGGTTCAAACTGTTTTGCAACATGATGGTTTATATTAGGGTTTAGGATGTGATTTGGGCTAGGGTTTTGGTTAATGCTTGGACTAAGGTTTGGATTTGGATTGGGATTAGGATTTGGACTAGGGCTATGTCTGGGTTTTAAATTAGAATTAGGGTTAGGATATGGACTAGGGTTAGGGTAAGGTTGCGCAGGCAGCTGGGACCATGGAGGAGGATTACTTAATATTGGTGCATTGGAAAGAGATTGTAGTTGTTGTTGGTGCTCATATGATTAGATTCTCTTGGGATATTTCCCTGGAGAGAAGGATCCAAACGATTCTTGAGGCCATGGAGATATCTGGCTCGAGGATGAGGGTTAAGGCGAGGGCCACTACGTTCATGAAGTAGGATATTTAATTGGAGGACGATTAAAAATTTTCCATGAAGCTACATGATTATAGCCATGTTGAGGAACCTGCTCAGGAAAATAAGCATTATTCCAAGTATCAAATGATAATGAGTTTTGAGTTATACCTCGTAGTTGATTTGATTCCTTACTTAATTCCTTGAGTTCCTTTCATAATCGTGGTAGTGATGGGAAATGTTTAATTGCATAACCATCCTCACAAAATTTTCAAACTTCCAGACCACTAAGTGGGAAATTTCCAAGGAATTTCTTCTTTTGACAGTTGGCACAAAGGATGAGAAATGGTTCTTCATCCTTCTATGGCTCCTACAAATCATCCAATTTCGAAATCAGAGTTTTAATAATATATGTTCAAACAAGGTGTTAAATTATTCTTTTGTTAATTCCTCATTGGATGAGTTGTCTGTCTCTGTAGCAACATAAAAACTCCTCATTGAATGATTCCTCAAAATACCATTTTCTTGTTCTCAACAAGCCAACTGGTACATTCTTTCATCACATGGATTAGTACACAAGGGTTCTTACAACACCCTAAAAATGATATAACATTGAAGATTGGATTCTGAAGATAAATGAATTTAAAAGATATTGGCAGAAATAAAGCTCACCACACTTGCATAAAAAATAAATTTTCATAAAAGGAAGGGAATGATGTGTTGGGAAAATTTTGAATGAAAGCAATATTTAATCTATTGAAAGAAAATAAATTTGGAAATTAAATTTCTAAAGCCTGCTTCTACCGAAAAGGAAATAAAAGTTCAAGAGATAAGCAATATGGTCAGACTTTGGAGCAACCCCACAAAAGTGGATGCACGGATCTTCACTCGCGTCTTACTGTACACTCTTTTCCCTCTGACGTCCTACAATATCCTTGAAACTCTGTGAGAAAATTTTTACCTGAGCCAAAATACAACTCCCCGGCAACGATGCCAAGATGTTGGGAGTTTTAATTCTTGGATTAAACCTCTCGATATTAATTTCCAATCCTGGAGTAGTAAAGGCGAGTTGTACTGTGTCTTGGCTCAACTTAATAGCCAGAGTATATAATTTTCCTTATTGATGATCGTCGAGTATAAAATGATAAAAACACTCTTCTATTAGCCAAGCAAACTCACACTTAAAATGCAAGCACTCTGAAGGAAATCCACTTAAATCAATCCTTATTCTAATTCTCTGCAATCAAAAGAAAATCTTATCGAAACAAAGGCGTGATGAAATTAAATTCAGCTAAAATCTTAAAGAGAATAAGTGTTAATTTATAAGGAGGCTAAACTGTAATTTCGGGATCAAATCCTAATCTATTGTCTTCAAAATGGAAATCTAGTTTATCCTTATATTTAAACAACTTGAAGAAAAATTAAATCACACTTGGAATATAAGTTCCAATATTTATTCTACAATATTAGAAATGGGAGTTAATCTTATTCTATTAAGCGAGAAGAAATATAAATTACCCTATGGTAATTTAATAACTCAAAGAAGTATTCATAAAGCAGACAAAACAAATCAAATGATTAAATTGCAGAAATGGAAATCTCTACACCTATTACTACTAGTCAAATTAACTCAGTGATATAAATCAAACAAAACTCAATCCTTAAATGATAATGCATCAAATCTCACAAATCGTAAATATGACAAATAACTCTGATGCTTTTTGAAATGAAAATACAATACTCTAGTGAAATCACTCTTTACAAAATATCTTGATTACATTGAAAAAAGAATCTCTCAAATTATTCGAAACTTAAATGAAATATAATTGTCTAATAAAAACACACTCCCAACTTTAACATATTTCACACTCTTACACACCAATTCATTCCTAATCTCAAATGCATGAAAATAGAAAATTTTTAGGACTTCATGATTAAAAATGAAATGCAAGCCATCACACTTTGTCAAATTAAAACCTCACTGAACTGATTACAATCTAACTTGTTCAAGCATAAATGAAAAAGTAGTCTTTTCAATTTTAAACTACAGGAAAAAATTCTTATGGATGTGTTCAGAAATTGTTTACTCTATGTTCCTTCTATTTGCAAAGAATTTCTGACAATATGCTTGCAGTCCCTTTCAAATTCAAGAAAAACAAAATATTAATTTATGTACAGAATTATGAAATATGAAATCTTGCGTAAAAAAAATTCAAAACAAATATAACTATAAATTACAAAATACAGTTCCTACATCTACAAATAATGCTGGACTTGACTCCAGGTTGCGGTGGATCCTTTCCACTTCCTAGAGCAAGTCCCAAACTAACCCAATGCTCAGAAAAGAGTAAAAACCATAGCGATTATATAAAGACAAACACCGGAACCAAAATGATTGAATTCAATCAAAACATCGATTTAAATATAAATTGACAATTACATCAACTGTTACCCATTACAATTTGATTGTGCTCGGAAAATTTGATGCCTGACCTGGATATTTCCTCCCTCGATCTGGATCTCATGATTTTCTCCCTGCTACCAATTACATTCTTGTTTTATTCTTATCGATCCTAGCTCCCCTCTTTCTAATTGACAGACTAAATAATTAATTTCCTTTGCCACTCTAGGTAACATATATATACATTTGAATTACCAATTTGGGGCTTTTAACAACTAATCAGAATATAGGAGGGGAGATTAACAATTTTCCAGAAATAAAATTAGTTTTGCACCTAAATATCGAAATATGGAAATCACTCCTCTTTTCCTGGGATGATGCTATTGCTGGAAGGTGCATTCCAACTACTCTTTTCCTCTTTGCATGATGATGAGCTGCTGGCAGATGTATCAAAAAGAGATTTCAGAATATCAATATCGTTTTGAGGTTAATGTTGTTGGGCATGAGACAACATAATGCACATATGCCTGAGCAACAAAGTTGCTAACAACATGGCCATCATCGATGCACATTCTGGGTCGATAAACTTCTAACACCTATAGGATTGACATTTCCCAAATATGTCTCCATCTGTGGATGCTAGAGAGGATCCTCGTATACCTCACCTGTACTGGAAAGTAAGAGGCATTCTCTAATTGGTACAAGTAGCTAAAAATAAGCAAAATTCATTGGTAAATGAATTTGTGGTGTCTGCATGTTTACAAATGGTGGACTTTAGAATCCCATCAAATTTATTGGATCTTGCCCCTCATGATGAGAAGGAACAACTGTTTGCATTATTTCATCAGCTTGTGTAACCTATTCTCTTTGAACAAAGAGACTAGCATCCTGACTCAGTTTAGTTGAAGATAAGCTATCTGAATAATTTGAAGTCTCATTGAAATTGTTAGTACTAATGTTCTCCTGGGATGAGCTTCGCCTTAAAGCCAAAGAATCACTTGCTAGCATTGGTTTGGATGTATAAGAACTAGATGGATTGGAACTCATGTTCCTTCTTCTCTGATCTACAACATTATGATCTAGCCTCGAATAAGCAACCTGGTTTTTCGAAGCTTCTATGGTTTCACCTCGACTTCTCCTTCCTTGGCTAGCGGTCTCACTTGGCACACCTGTAAGCTCGGGACTCAAACGAGGTCTTTCAAAATGGAACCTTAGTTTTTCTTTAGATTCACCCCTCATGAATGGACACTGGTAAACATGCATTCCTTCATCATTAATAGCCTTGAACGGACCTGGCTTAACAACTTCACCGGGACTAGATTTAATAAGCATTTGTCGACCTTCCAGATGAGTTAATATAAAATGAAACCCACACAATGCCTCTGTCAATAATAAAGTACGCTCAACGAAAATACTGTCTCCTTTTCTCTTGAATTTGGGATGCTCCTTTTGTTGAACCAAAAATACGATGTCGCCAGTAACTATGTCAGGCGCTTCATCTGCTTCATTGTATTTCTAAGCTTATAGAAAAAGCATCCGCTGCTTTCTCTAAAAGGGCATGGTATTAAACAGATGCAATTACAATCATGAATACATTATCCTTTGACTTCGAATCACATCGCACAACCAACTTCTGTACTCGTAAGGAAATATGACCTCCAATTCGACTTCCGAAAAAACCATGGTAGATAGTGGCATCCTGGCTCAATAATTTTATCAAAGCATCCAAATATCTCCTCCATAGCCACTGTTGACTATTTCACTTTTATACAACATAATAACTGTCCCATTTTTTATAGCGAAATATAGATGAAACAATGGGATTCACGATAAACTCCTTCGAAAAGGAATGTGAATGTGATCCTTGTCTAGAGCTCGAATGTGTTCCTTCAAAGATAGATATTTGCAACCATGCTGCGAGAGCACTCTCAAAAAAAATTCTTATGACAACAAAGGTGTGATGAATTGAAATCATGACATATTTAAACATTCTCAACATCGAACTCATGACATATTTAAACATTCTAAACAAAAGAGCATTCATCATTCCTTGGGTGAGATTGAGGTTCTTTGAGGAGCATAATTGGTGTTTCTTTTGTCCTTCCCAAAGAAAATAAGCCACAAGTAGAATCCCAGAAATCCATGGTGCCCTTCAACAAGTTTTTCCATGTTCCTAACATAATCTAGAAAGACTACAATACACTTTCCTTTTTCTGCACCCATCATTTGCTCAAACATTCTCAAAGCTGAATAAATGATCGACCGTCCATGAACCATAAGCTGCATCTGCCATGTCCAGATCAAGTTCAACATGGTTAAATTGAATAGCCAATATATGTTCTGAAACTTTCATAGCATCAACACAGTTGTCATTCTCAATATTGTTTGGAAATATTTTTGTCAAATAAACTGATGTTGAACTTGGAGAATGTGACAATGTTGATGTTGAAAATGAGAATGTAGGTGTAGCAGGGGACAAAGAAGATAATATTAACTCCATTTTTTCCATGGATAGAGAATATTTTAGCACCATATTGCACTTAGAACCAAATTCCTTACCACAAGGGAACCACCCTTGAACTCTATTTCCCACATACAACCCAAAACTTTTGGTGCAGATCTTGTAGAATTGCTAGATTTTCTAGCAAGCTACTTGGAAACTAATTTGTCCAGCATAAATAATTATTAACCTTTTTGTTGTAATACACCTAGAAATCTTATTGAAGTTGTTGGTAATTAACTAGTTAATTATATTTTATTGGTGCTGTTGATGCTAGAAATATCATCTTGAAACAAGGCAAAGGGTTCATAACATGGCTCTCAATCTTTGTCATAGAGTCCAAGATGCCTCTTCTTGGATGGGGTGAATCTATAAATGAATATGTTTCTTCCCCCATACATGAATCTGTACTTAAATTCATTTTTGAACTAGAATTACTCACCTGCCACCAAGAAGGCATTTGTTAATGAAACTATTACACAAAACACCCTTAAAATTAATTGATAACAAGAATTTATAATTTAATTCTAAATGCCTCTAATCATCAATTTAATAAGATAAAAATGATTAAAAATCTAGGTAAAATCACAAAATTATCTGATAAAAATCGCAAAAATATGGACAAAAAGGCAGCTCAACATCCCCCCACGCTGAACTTCTTGCACGTCCTCGTGCAAGCCAAAACTATAAGACGATGAAATAAGGTAGGGAAAATGTCAGCAAATATTTTAGCAAGTAAGGATGAAGATGCTTGATATTGTAACGCATTCATTAACCCAAAACATTGGTATTACTATTCCATTACCAACTAACACCATGTAAAATGATAAAACAAGATCAAGTAGACATTATGGAGAAAAGAGTGTTGCACATACCTGTTACCTTGTCCCATTTGAATTCCCAGTTTTTTTTATGTCCAAAGTATTATGATAAGAATCAAATTTCACTGAAGAGGTGCACTACCACAGGTTTCATGCACCTACTATAGCAATCTTGTAACTAGGTTATGTAGCACATGTTTAGAGGCAATTACAATTAGTACACATTGATGGCAACCAACACCTTGTGAATAGTCATCCTTGAGTATTTCATCACTTCAAATACCATTAAAGTTATGATACTACAAAAGGAAAATAAGAATAAAGTAATATAACACTTTCCTAGACCAATGAGTAACCTCTTTATTGAATACTCTAAATTTTGTTGTCGTCTACATGAAAACTTGAATTTATTCTTAATTAGTACAAATAATTACCTCCACTAAGCGTACCACTTCATTAAATATTCATGATTTTTGAAAGATAAAACTCAGAACATCATGTTCAAATCGTCTTAAAACCATTGTCCAAGAGAAAGGATGAGCCTTAGGGAAAGGTAAGGATAACTAAGCAAATCATAGTATGTAGTTAACTTTGATACCACATACATGGCCCTGCTGCCCGTAGGTGTCCATAACCTTGGTAGGGATGTCTTTGACCCATCGAAATGTCTGTGTCACACTTACTAGGCATGGATTCAAAGTTAACTTATTGACTTTTTAGATGAAGGCCATTGTCTTGGCTTGGTAACCAGCTGATGGCAGTGCCACTCACAAGAAGTAACATGGATGAACAAGTCGGCTCGTGATTATACCTCCTATCTTGTAGCATTTACGCTAAAATCCATTATTCTGCCTTGGTGACCAGTAGCAGTAATGTCATGCATGTTAGGTCTCATGATCGTCGTAGGTCGGCTCATCACGAGACCTCCTATCCTTCCCTAAATCTTTGTAAGATCTTATTACGATTAACCTTTAAATGTTACTTAATAATTGGGGAGACAGATCTACTCCTTAAGAGTACAGGATGGCGTGAAAAGTTTTTAATGACTAATCATTACTAGCTTAGTTCCTCTAGCCTAAGGAATTATTAAAGATATCTGAGACAATGACTGAAAGATTTATTGAGTTGATAATTCTAGTGCTCTCATGAATAGCTCATTATTATCTTTACAAGAGTGGTCCACCATAGGGGGTTTTTTCAATAGCACCTTCTAAGGGAAACTGAAAACATATATCTCAGATGACAACTCATTTGGAGTGATTAGTCCTGGTTACTTTTGCAAAATCATGAGGTATTAGAGTGAATTGTACTCAACAAGATTTGTCACAAATGTGTGTGTTAACAACTAATGTGGATCAAAAGTAGTTTTAACAGCCATGATTTAAAATTCAAAACCATAATAGCATTATAACAACTTTATTCATTTATTATCCTACCCTAATTTACCCTAAGAGGCAAAAGACTCCCTTTTTAAGTATAGGAGTACTTCCAATGAAGCCATGTGAGTAACAAAATGCTGATTATACTCACAGTTAGTTTTAAAGAATAAAATTCAACACATACGAAAGCATGAGAAACCATTTTCTTCAATTGATATGGTACCAAGAGTTTCCGAATGTTGAGGAAATAAGATGGGTTGATGACTGCTCAAAAGGAATCCACATATTTATGATTTTCCAACTGATGCAAGTCTTCCATCATTTGATAGTCACTCTCTTAGAGGCACAAGGGATTAGGTGAAAGACAAAAGATAAATCCCTCAAGTTCAGGCTCAAATATTTGATTTTCAAATTGACAAGAATGGTTGAGAGAGATTCTAGGGTTTTGAGTTTCAACAACATTTTCAAAACAGGTTCCAATGAAATATTGCTCCTCTGGTGGTCTCTGAATTACACCTTCCCGTGGTGAATGTTCTGTGGTAATGGGGGAAGTTTTTAGATTCATTCCCTTTTCCAACATGGAAGGTGTAACATTTTGTTCAATAGGGGAATCAACGGAAAGAATAGGTGGTTAAAACTGTTGTGCAACATGATTGTTTAGATTAGGGTTTAGGACGTGGTTCAGGCTAGGGTTTTGGTTAATGCTTGGACTAAGGTTTGGATTTGTATTGAGATTAGGCTTTGGACTAGGGTTAGGTCTAGGTTTTAAATTAGAATTATGGTTAGGGTATGGACTAGGGTTAGGGTAAGGTTGCACATGCGGCTGGGACCATGGAGGAGGATTACTTAATGGTGCATTGGAAAGAGATTGTAGTTGTTGTTGGTGCTCATATGATTGGATTCACTTGGGAGATTTCCCTGGAGAGAAGAATCCAAACGATTCTTGAGGCCATGGAGATATCTAGATCTAGGATGAGGGCCAAGGAGAGAGCCACTGCACCCATGAAGTAGGATATTTGATTGGAGGAGAATTAAATATTTTCCATGAAGCTGTAGGATTATAACCATTTTGAGGAACCTGCTCATGAAAATAATAATTATTCCAAGTATCAAATGATAATGAGTTTTGAGTTATATCTGGTAGTTGATTTGATTCCTTACTTGATTCCTTGAGTTCCTTTCATAACCATGGCAGTGATGGGCAACGTTTGGTTTCATGACCGTCCTCGCAAATTTTTTAAACTTTGAGACTGCTAAGTGGAAAATTTCCAAGGAAGTGCTTCTTTTGACAATTGGCACAAAGGATGAGAAGTGGTTCTTCATCCTGCTCTGACTCCTGCAAATCATCTAATTTCGAAATCAGAGTTTTAATAATATTGAATTTACGTTCAGGAAAGGTGTTAAATTATGATTTTGTTAATTCCTCATTGGATGAGTTTTCTGTCTTTGTAGCAGCATAAAAACTCCTCATTGAATGATTCCTCAAAATACCGTTTTCTTGTTCTCAAGAAGCCAACTAGTACATTCTGTCATCACATGGATTAGTACGCAAGGGTTCTTACAACACCCCAAAAATGATATAACATTGAAGGTTGGAATTTGAATATAAATGAATTTAAAGGCTATTGGCTGAAATAAAGCTCACCACACTTGCATAGAAAATAAATTTTCATAAAAGGAATGGAATGACGTGTTGGGAAAATGCTGAATCAAAGAAATATTTAATATATTAAAAGAAAATAAATTTGGAAATTAAATGTCTAAAGCCTACTTCTATTGGAAAGGAAATAAAAGTTCAAGAGATAAGCAAGATGGCCAGACTTTGGAGCAACCCCACAAAAGTGGATGCACGACTCTTCACTCACGTCTTACTGTACACTGTCCACCCTCTGACATCCTGCAATATCCTTGAAACTATGTGAGAAAATTTTTACCTGAGCCAAAATACAACTCCCTGACAATGGCACCAAAATGTTGGGAGTTTTAATTATCAGATTAAACCTCTCAATATTAATTTTCAATCCAGAGGTCGTAAATGCGATTTGTACTGCGTCTTGGATCAACTTAATGGCTAGAGTATATAATTTTCCTTATTGACGTTCGCCGAGTATAAAATGATAAAAACACTCTTCTATTAGCCAAGAAAACTCACACTTAAAATGCAAGCACTCTGAAGAAAATCCACTTAACTCAATCTTTATTCTAATTCTCTGCAATTAAGATACAATCGTATTGAAACAAAGGCGCAATGAAATTAACTTTAGCTACAATCTTAAAGAGACTAAGCATTAATTTATAAGGTGGATAAATTGTAATTCCATGATCAAATCCCAATCTATTGTCTTCAAAATGGAAATCTCATTTATCCTTATTTTTAAACAACTTGAAGCAAAATTAAATCACACTCAGAATATAAGTTCCAATATTTATTCTACAATATTAGAAATGGGAGTCAATATTATTCTATTAAGTGAGAAGAAATCTAAATTACCCTATGATAATTTAATAACTCAAAGTAGTATTCATAAAGCAGACAAACAAATCAAATGATTAAATTGCAGAAATGGAAATCTTTACACCTATTGCTAATAGTCAAATTAACTCAGCAATGTAAATCAAGCAAAACTCAATCCTTAAATGATAATGCATCAAATCTCACAAATCGTAAATATGACAAATCACCCTGATGCTTTTTGAAACGAAACTACTGTACTCTAGTGAAATCACTCTTTACAAAACATCTTGATTACATTGCAAAAATAATTTCTCAACTTATTCGAAACTTAAATGAAATCTAATTGTCTAATTAAAACACACCGTCGACTTTAACTTATTTCACACTCTTACACACCAATTCATTCCTAATCTCAAATGCATGAAAATAGAAAATGTTCAAGACTTCACGATTAAAAATCAAATGCAAGCCATCACACTTTGTCTAATTAAAACCTCACTGAACTGATTACAATCTAACTTGTTCAAGCATAAATGCAAAAGAAGTCTATTCAATTTTAAACTACATGACACAATTCTTATGGATGTGTTCATAAATTTTTTACTCTATGTTCCTTATATTTGCAAAGAATTTCTAACAATATGCTCGCGGTCCCTTTCAAATTCAAGAAAAACAAAATATTAATTTAAGTACAAAATTATGGAATCTGAAATCTTGCCTAAAATAAAAATTCAAAACAAATATAGCTCTATAAATTACGAAATAAAATTCCTACATCTACAAAGAATGCTAGACTCGACTCGAGGTTGCAGTGGATCCTTGCCACTTCCTGGAGCAAGTCCTGAACTAACCCAACGCTTAAAAAAGAGTAAAAACCATAGCGCTTATGAAAAGACAAATGTCAGAACCAAAATTATTGAATTCAATCAAACATTGATTTAAATATAAATTAACAATTACATCAACTACTACCCATTACAATTTTCTTGTGCTCGGAAAATGCGATGCCTGATCTAGATATTTCCTCCCTTGATTTGGATCTCAGGATTTTCTCCCTGCTACCAATTACATTCCTATCGATCCCGGCTCCCCTCTATATAATTGATATACTAACTAATCAATTTCCTTTGCCGCTCCAGACAACACTATATACATTTGAATTACCAATTTGGTGCTTTTAACAACTAATCAGAATATAGGAGGGGATAATAACAATTTAACCGAAATACAATTAGTTTTTCAACTAAATATCTAAATAGGGAAATCTCTCCTCTTTTCCTGGGATGATGCTATTGTTGGAAGGTGTTTTCCAGCTACTCTTTTCCTCTTTGTGTGATGATGAGCTGCTGGCAGATGTATCGACCAGAGATTTCGAAATATCAATATCGTTTTGAGGTTAAATTTGTTGGGAATGAGACAACAGAATGCGCATATGCCTGAGAAACAAAGTTGCTAACAACACGACTATCATCCATGCACATTCTAGATCGATAAGCTTCTAACACATATAGGACTGACATTTCCCAATTTTTTTTCTCTTTGTGGATGCTGGAGAGGATCCTCGTATACCGCACCTATACTGGAAAGCAAGAGGCGGGCTCCAATTGGTACAGGTAACTAAAAAGAAGAAAATTCACTGGTAAATGAATTTGTGGTGTCTGCCTATTTACAAGCGATTGCCTTTAGAATCCCATCAAATTATTTGGATCTTTCCCCTCATTATGAGAAGGAACCACTATTTCCATTATTTCATCATTTCGTGTAACCTCTGTTGGGTGTGGAGCCTGATTATCTTGTTTATTTTGTATCACAGCATTGGACCCATGTACCTTAATGGGGCGGAAACGCCGCCCATAATTAAACGCTGTTTGGGGGCTCTTGGGGGGGGGGGTGTTGTGAGTTTATGGAGCCCCCCCCCCTGGCGGGGGGTTTCAGGGGCAGCGCCCCCGAAGCTAAAAACAGATGTAAAATTTCCTTGTAAAAGTACAATAATTTCTAGTCAATCTGGGACGTTCATTAGGCAGATGATCTGATGGTAGAAGTTATGTTTAGTTTAGGTTTTTTTTTTTTTTTTTTTCTAGAAGGCAACCCCTCGCTTGTATGAGGGAATTGTATTGTGGCTTTGTGTTGTATGTGTATTCTCAGAGAAAGAAATAGATAGGGATACTGTGAGAGATAACATAGGATATTACAATGGATCTGCTGTAGGTTGTGTCTCTTCATTTGGCTGGATAATAGAAAGGAAGGACTGGCTGTTCGGGGTGGACATAGCCCAAATTGGGTGAACCACATATATTTGTATCTCTTTGGTTTGATGTGTTTTGTGTGCTTGTGTTTTCTGCATATTTTATGTGTTGCATTGCTCTGTAATATATAATTTTCTAATAACTAGTATTAGACTCGAAGGTCTATTTGGCTGATAATCTTGTAGGAAAGAAGGGTTCCTAGTTCGAGTGGGAGCAATGGTGAAAGATGGTAAGTTTAGGGTTGAGAAATTTAACGGCCAAAATTTCTCGCTGTGGAAAATGTAGATGGAAGATTATTTGTATCAGAAAGATCTGTACCTACCATTGAGTGGAAAAACAAAGAAGCCGACGGCTATGATAGACGCAGAATGGGAGATTCTCAACAGAAAGGCACTCGGAATAGTACGGTTGTGCCTCACGACATTGGTAGCCTTCAATATTTTGAAGGAAACAACAACAGAGGGTTTGATTAAGGCATTGGTGAAACTATATGAAAAAGCCTTGGCCTCAAACAAGGTATTTCTTATGAAAATTTTATTTAATATGAAGATGTCGAAAGGTGGATCTATTGCAAACCTTTTAAATGATTTTAAATAGTTACTAGTTAGTTAAGTTCTGTAGGGGTAAACTTTGATGATTAAGTTAGATCTCTGTTATTTTTGTGCTCATTGCTAGAAAGCTAGAATGGTTTAGTTATGGCCATTAGTAACTCTGTCTCTGGATCTAGTACTTTAAAGTTTGATGATGTTGTCGGTGCTATCCTTAGCGAGGAAATGCAACGGAAAATTTCGAGTGAGACATCGGGTAATTATTTGAGTGTAGAGTCTAGGGGAAGAAGAATGGAAAGAGGAAAGAGCTCAGGATATCGCAATAAATCAAGGAAAGGCAGATCCAAGTCCAGATCAGGGATAGTGTGCTGGAAATGTGGAAAGAAATGACACCTAAAGAAAGACTATAGATCTCGGAAGGGAAAGGAAGGAGACACACAACAAGAAAACAATCATGAATCAAATGTGACAGGTGATGTGTTACAAGATTCTTTGATTCTTTCTTTAGAAAATGTTACTGATTCTTGGGTATTAGATTCAGGGGCCTCATTCCATGCCACACCTGATAAGAAATATTTTCATGACTATGTTCAAGGATATTTTGGACAAGTCCGTTTGGGTGATGATAAACCCTGTAAAATTGTTGGAATGGGTAAGGTTCTTGTAAAACAATAGAATGGAAACCAATGGCTATTAAAGGAGGTAAGGCATGTTCCAGATCTGATGAAAAATCTAATTTCAATAGGGCAGTTAGGCGGTGAAGGTTGTGTGACAACTTTCACAGATAAAACTTGGAAGGTCACCAAAGGAGCCCTGGTAATAGCAAAAGGCGAAAAGGTTGGTACATTGTATTTATGCAATGGTATTTCTAACTCTGTTAACGCTTTAAATTACAAAGGAGTAGATGCAACATTATGGCATCATAGGCTCAGACAAATGAGTGAGAAGGGGATGAAGATTCTTCACTCAAGGAATTTGTTGCAGGGTTTGAAGAATATTGATTTGGATTTCTGTGAGAATTGCATTTATGGAAAACATAAGAGAGTCATATTTCTCAGAGTTGGGAAAGAAAAGAAGAGCGAAAAATTAGAGCTTGTGCATACAGTTGTATGGGGACCTACTCAAGTATCATATCTCGGTGGCTCTCGTTATTATGTTACTTTTATTGATGATGCATCTAGAAAAACTTAGATTTATTGTATTCAGAATAAATCTAATGTATTTGATACTTTCAAGAAATGGAAAGATTTGGTTGTGATTGAGACAGGAAAGAAGTTGAAGTGTCTCAGATCAAATAATGGACGTGAATATTGCAGCAAAGAGTTTGATAGGTATTTTTCAGAGCATGGAATTCACATAGAGAAGGTAGTTCCAATAACACCACAAGAAAATGGTGTGTCAGAAAGGATGAACAGAACAATCATGGAGCGTGCAAGGTGCATGAGATTGCATGCAGGATTGCCTTTAAAATTTTGGGTAGATGCTGTAGATACTGTTGTTTATCTAATAAACAAAGGGCCTTCAAGTTCCTTGGATGGTGGTATTCCAGAGGAAGCATGGACAAGTAAAAAGGTAAACTACTCTTTTTTAAAGCCTTTTGGTTGTGAGGCCTTTGTCCATATTAATAAAGAAAATAGAACAAATATTGAGCAAAAATCAAAGAAATGTACCTTTATTGGATATGGTGTTAATTATTTTGGTTATTGCTTATATGATTATGAAAATCACAAAATCATTAGGAGCAGAGATGTAATATTCAATGCAAAGTTATTGTATAAGGATTAGTTGCAGGAAAATAAATAGGGAAAATAAAATAAGGAATACACAGTTCTTGATGAGATCACTGAAAAAGTAAAGGTGCATGAAAATAATAATAATCAACAAAGACAACAACATAAACCACCACAACAGCAACAGGCACCTCAAAAACCTGAAAGTGGTGTTAGAAGATCTACCAGGATAAGTAGACCCCCTGAACGATACTCTCCTTCATTATATTATTTATTGTTGACTGAGGACAGGTAAAAATGTAAACTACTCTTTTTAAAGCCTTTTGGTTGCGAGGCCTTTGTCCATATTAATAAAGAAAATAGAACAAAGCTTGAGGAAAAATCAAATAAATGTACCTTTATTGGATATGGTGTTAATTATTTTGGTTATCGCTTATATGATTATGAAAATCACAAAATCATTAGGAGCAGAGATGTAATATTCAATGCAAAGGTATTGTATAAGGATCAGTTGCAGGAAAAGAAATAGGAAAAATAAAACAAGGAATACACAGTTCTTGATGAGATCACTGAAAAAGTAAAGGTGCCTGAAAATAATAATAATCAACAATGACAACAACAATAACCACCACAACAGCAACAGGCACCTCAAAAACCTGAAAGTGGTGTTAGAAGATCTACCAGGATACGTAGACCCCCTAAATGATACTCTCCTTCATTATATTATTTATTGTTGATTGATTCTGATGAAACTGAATGTTATGAAGAAGCAATGCAGGTTGAAAGTAGGAAGAAGTGGGAGCTAGCCATGGAAGAAGAGATGGACTCCTTAATACATAACCAGACTTGGGACTTATTCAGGTTGCCTGCAGGTAAAACAACATTGCAGAATAAATGGGTTTATAGGCTGAAGGAAGAAGATGGAGGAAAACAGAGGTACAAAGCTAGACTTGTGGTGAAGGGGTTTGCAGAGAAGAAAGGTATTGATTTTGATGAAATATTTTATCCTGTTGTTAAGATGACTTGAATCAGAACTATTTTAAGTCTTGTAGTAGCGAAAGATTTGCATCTTGAATAATTAGATGTAATGAAAACATTCCATGGAGATTTGGAGGAAGAGATCAATATGGAGCAACCATAAGTATATGAGGTCAAAGGGAAAGAAAAATTAGTGTGCAGGTTAAAGAAGAGCTTGTATGGCTTAAAATAGGCTCCAAGGTAGTGGTATCTAAAATTTGACAGGTTTATGTCTGAACAAGGTTATACTAGATGTCAGTCTGATCATTGTGTTTATCTGAAAAGGAAAAATGATGGCAACTACATTATATTGTTATTGTATGTATATGGAATGCTTGTTGCAGGGTCTAACATGCAAGAAATAAATGTGCTCAAAAGAAATTAGCAAATTCAGTTGCAATGAAGGATTTGGGAGCTGCAAAACAAATCCTTGGTATGAGAATAACTAGAGACAGGAAAAATAAAAAATTAACACTGTCTCAGAATGAGTACATAAAAAAGGTGTTGAAAATATTTAATATGCAGAATGCAAAACCAGTTAGTACACCTTTTGCTAGCTATTTCAAAATTAGTAAGGAGATGTGCCCCAAGACCCAAGAAGAAATGTAATATATGTCTAAAGTTGCATATGCATCAGCAGTTGGAAGCTTAATGTATGCAATGGTATGCACAAGGCCTGATATTGCACATGCAGTGGGAGTTGTAAGCAGATACATGAACAATCTAGGAAAATAAAATTGGATGGCAGTGAAATGGATTCTCAGATATTTGAGAGGTACCACAAATCAGGCATTATTCTTTGGTGGTTCAAACATTTCTCTACAGGGATATGTGGATGCAGATATGGCACGTGACAGAGATAACAGGAGGAGCACTACAGGATATGTATTTACTGTAGGTGGAACATCTGTCAGTTGGGTTTCAAAAATCCAAAGTGTTGTTGCACTTTCAACAACAGAAGTAGAGTATGTTGTTGCTACAGAGGCTAGTAAAGAAATGATTTGGTTACAAAGGTTTATGGATGAATTGGGTAAGAAGCATGATATGGGCACGTTATACAGTGATAGCCATAGTGCCATTCATCTTGCAAAGAACTCAGAATTTCATTCCAGGACTAAATACATACAATTCAATTACCATTTCATACGGTCAGTATTGGAAGATGGACAGTTGAAGTTGGAAAAGATACACACTAGCCAAAATCCTACAAATATGCTAACAAAAGTTGTAAGAAGGGAGAAACTGATATTATGCTCAGTTTCAATTGGTCTTCAAGGATGACGATGAAGATGAGAAATAGCCAAGTCCAAAGAGGAGTCATTGTCTAGCAAATGAAGCAGCAATGGAGTTTCTACAATCAGTCTCCAAGTGGGAGATTGTTTGGTGTGGAGCTTGATTATCTTGTTTATTTTGTATCACAACGTTGGACCCCTGTACCTTGATGGGGTGACAACGCCACCCATAATTAAAATTTTCCTGGGGGGTCCAGGGGGGGGGCTCTGTAATATATAATTTTATAACAACCTATTCTCTTTGAATAGAGAGACTAGCATCCTGACTTAGTTTAGTTGAAGACAAGCTACTTGAATAATTTGAAGTCTCATTGAAATTTTTAGTACCAATGTTCTCCTGGGATGAGCTTCGCCTTAAAGCCAAAGAATCACTTGCTAGCATTGGTTTGGATGTATAAGAACTAGATGGATTGGAACTCATGTTCCTTCTTCTCTGATCTATAGCATTATGATCTAGCCTCAAAGAAGCAACTTGATTTTTTGGAGCTTCTATGGTTTCACCTCAACTTCTCCTTCCTCGGCTAGCAGTCTCACTTGGCACACTTGTAAGCTTGGGACTCGAAAAAATTTCTTGCAAAATGGAACCTTAGTTTTTCTTCAGATTCATGCCTCATGAATGGATGCTGGTAAACAAGCATTCCTTCATCATTAATAGCCTTGAAATGACCTGGTTTAACAACTTCACCGGGAGTAGATTTAATAAGCAGTTTTCGACCTTCCAGATGGGTCAATATAAACTGAAACCCACACAATGCCTCTATCAATAATAAAGTATGCTCAATGAAAAGGTCATCTATTTTTCTCTTGAATTTGGGATGATCCTTTTGTTGAACCACAAATACGATGTCACCAGTAACTATGTCTGACACTTCATCTGCTTCATTGTATTGCTAAGCTTATTAAAAAAACATCCACTGCTTTCTTTAAAAGGGCACGGTATTGCACAGATGCAATTACAATCACGAATACATTATCCTTTGACTTCGACTCACATCGCACATCCAACTTTTGTACTCGTAAGGAAATATGACCTCCAATTCGACTTCCAAAAAAACCATGGTAGAGAATGGCACCTTGGCTCAAGAACTTTATCAAAGCGTCCAAATATCTCCTCCATAGCCACTGTTGATTGTTTTAGTTTTATACAACATAATAAATGTCCCATTTTGTACAGCGAAAGATATACGAAACAATGGGTTTCATGATAAACTCCTTTGAAACGGAATGTGGATGTGATCCTTGTCAAGACCTTGAATGTATTCCTTAAAAGTTTGAGATTTGAAACCATGCTGCGAGAGCATTCTCAAAAAAAATTCTTGTAACAGCGGAGGTGTGACTAATCAAACTCATGACATATTTAAACATTCTCAAAAAAATAGCATTCAACATTCCTTGGGTGAGATTGAGGTTCTTCAAGGAGCATAATTGGTGTTTCTTTTGTACTTCCAAAAGAAAGTAAGGCACAAGCGAAAGCCTAGAAATCCACAGTGCCCTTCAACAAGTTTTTCCATGTTCCTATAATAATCTAGAAATAATACAATACGCTTTCCTTTTGTTGCACCCATCATCTGCTCAAACATTCTCAAAGCTGAAGGATGATCCACCATCCATGAACCATAAGATGCATCTGCCATGTCTAGATCAAGTTCAACATGGTTAAATCAACTAGCCAATATTCATTTTGAAGCTTTCATAGCATCAACACAGTTGTCATTCTCAAAATTGTTTGGAAATATTTTTGTCAAATAAACTGATGTTGAACTTGGAGAATGTGACAATGTTGATGCTTAAAATGAGATTGCAGGTGTAGCAGGGGACAAAGAAGATAAGCTTAACCTCGGTTTTGGCAAGGATAGAGAATCTGCCAGCACCATATTGCGCTTAGAACCAAATTCCATGCCACAAGGGAACCACCCTTGAACTCTATTGCCCACAGACAACCCAAAAATTTTGGTGCAAATATTGTAGAACTGCTAGATTTTCCAGCAAGCTACCTGGAAACTAATTTCTCCGTCATAAATAATTATTCACCTCTTTGTTGTAATACTCCTGGAAATATGATTGAATTCTTTGTTAATCAACCTGTTAATTATCTTTTATTGGTGCTAGTGATGCTAGAAATCTCATCTTGAAACGAGGAAAAGGGTTTATAACATGGCTCTCAATATTTGTCATAGAGTTCAAAATGCTACTTCTTGCATGGGGTGAATATGTACATGAATATGTTTCTTCCCTTGTACATGAATCTGTAATTAAATGCAGTTTTTCACTAGATTTAATCACCTGCCACCAAGAAGAAATTTGTTAATGAAACTATTACACAAAAAACCCTTAAAATTAATTGATAACATGAATTTATAATTTAATTATAAATGCCTCTAATCATCAATTTAATAAGATAAAAAGGATTAAAACACTAGGTACAATCACAAAATTATATGATAAAAATCGTAAAAATATGGAAAAAAATGCAACTCGATAGGGGTCATGGGGGTTCGGTGGTTGGTTGCGGTGGTCATGGTGGTTCTTTGGCTAGTCATGGAGGGAGAAACCCGCGGAGTCCGAAGCGAGGTGGGGGGTTGCGTTGAAGGGTAACTGGTAGTCGAGGGACAACGAGATGATATGGGCGTGGAGGCATGGTGGAACATCACTACTTTTGATCCAGATGGATATTGGTGGCCACTCGCCTATTCCACTTGGGGCCCCACCATTTTCTCTTTCCTTTTTTTAGTTTCAGCGCAACTAACTATTTTTAGCATTTTTTCGGGTCCTGAACTTCCAGAGCCGTTTTGAGACCCTAAACGACGTTTTTTGGGAATCATGCCTCCTAGAAAATATGATTCCATTTTGGAATCAATATTTGCGGTCAAAAATTGTATTCCTTAGATAGATCTTTCTAATGATGTATCATGTGCTTCAAATGGAGATAATATGCCAAAGTTACGTCCCCGGGAAGTTGAAACATCAATTTACCCAAACGGGGCCCATAGTTTGGGCGCTTCATCTCCTAGGGTTAGGTTTTTGGATGTTTAGGGTTTTCCATTGTTTCTCTATAATAAATAGGCCCTCGAGCCTCATTGTAACACAGTTCAGAGGCCTGTAGCTGCCACATCGCTTCTCAAAGATAAGCTACCAATGCCCTAGCTAGTTTATTTCCATTCTGTCTGTAAGCAAATTTCAGTTCTTTGATATTAATGAAATGAAGTGTTATTTCCGCTGCATATTTTTATTTATGGTTATGTGTGTATTCTGTTGTGTTCCTTCATAAATCCAAATCAGTGGTATCGGAGCGGTATGCTTTTTATCGATCCTTCTTTGCATGTCCCCAACGAGGTCAGGGTATAAGGAGTTAGGGCTCAATCTGGTTGAACCTTTGCAAGATCAGTCTCTCAAACCCCGACGACCGCCCATGGGGGATGAAAAGAAAGATGAGGTAGTAGGAGATCCTATCAAAATATTTCTCAAGGAGGCCCTTGAAAAACGAAGGAGCGTGATGATGGATAATTTTGCCCAGATCCTTCAATGACTGCCCACCGACGACACATCTTCATCCAACAACCACTCTGGAGGTGCGACTCCATTTAAGGTACAAGTAAACTTTGACATTCCCATATTTGAGGGTAAAATAGATGCAAATGTTGTAGATAGATGATTGAATCTATTAGAAGGATATTTCTTGGTTCATGACTTTTCCGACCGGGAGAAGATTATTTTTGCACTCCTCAAAGCTACCGCCCATGTCAAGGACTGGTGGGAAACCTACTGTGAGAAAAAGGACGATACATAACCCTCTCTATTCTCAGCCGTACCCACTTGAATTCTTTCCGAGATTCCATCAAGGAACAATACTATCCCATGGGGAGCTATGAGGACAAGTACAGACAATGGGCCACGCTGCGGCAACAAAGGGATCAAGATGTGCATGAGCTAACGAATATGTTCCATACTTTGCGCAAAAAGTTGGGTATCAAATATTCAGAGAAAAATTTGTTGCTAAAGTATCGCAGTTGTCTGCATAGATACATTCAAGAGGAAATGGAGTTCCTCGACATCTCCTTGCTTGGTACAGCATACCGATATGTTGCCAAGATTGAGCAAAAATTCAAACAGAAGAAGCGAGACTTTGGATCTGCGAATCAAAAGCAAGGGAAAGGTGCCCCCAAACCGCAGAACAAAGGGCAAAGCCAAGGCATGGCTACCCAAGACAACCTGCAAAAGCCACAAGCAAAGAACAACACTGCGAAGCCAAAGAAGGACATAGGAAAGTGGTGTGAGTTCCATAAGAGCGCCACTCACAACACAAGTAAGTGTCAGGCCAAGCAGTCGCTGGTGGCCGAGATGAGGGCTTCTGAATCAGATGCATGCTCTGACTTTGAATCAAAACCTGAAAAGGGGAATGAAAAAGGGAAACAGATTATTGATGCGGAGCCCAACACCAATGTTGCGACTGCAAAGATCTAGAAGGAGGAACCGAAAGATCCAGAGGAGGAGGAGCATCTCTTCCACTCCCAGATGTGGGTAAAGGCTTACCTACTATAGTTCATTGTCGAAAATGGGAGCCAAAAGAACCTCATTTCAGTAGACACCGTGAAACAGTTGGGCTTGCCGACCACATCACACCCACATCCATACACCATCAGGTGGCTTCACCAAGGACAGGATCTCCGCATCAGCCAGCAATGCCGCCTTCCCTATAGCATCAAGCCATTCACGAATGAGGTATTATGTGAAATTACTCCTCTTTATGTTTTTGATGTATTATTAGGCCAACCATACTTGTGGAAGCGACATGCTGTGTATGAGTCCCGACCTCGCGCTGTTATTGTTACTTTGGGAAATAATTTGTACAGGATACCAGAGGTACCACTCTCTGTCGTTATCTCTTTTTTTACTGCAAAACAATACAGTAAGCTCATTTCCCAAACTAGGAAATTTGTTTTTCTAATGATCCTCCCCCAGGGAAAGGAGAAGACTATGGCCACAACCTTCAGATAGGCTCATGCTACATGACAAAAACAAATGGATAAGGTTGTGGAGGAATACAAGGACATAGTCACCTCACCCATAGGGGTTCCTCTGCACTGTAAAGTCAAGCACCCCATCGATCTAACCCCAGGTGTGCCGCTACCCAATGGACTGATCTATCAACGCTCTGTTTTTTTGAACGATGAAATCAAGAGGCAGATTCAGGAGCTTTTGCAGAAAGGTCATATCCAGCCAATTTCATTGCCCTGTGGGAGCTCGATCATGTTGGTACAGAAGAAGGATGGGAATTGGAGAATTTTTATTGACTATCAGGCATTGAACAAGATCATTGTCCAGAATAGGTACCTGATCCCACGGATTGATGACCTTCTGGACCAACTCAAAGGTGTGAAATATTTCAGCAAGATCGACTTCAAGTCTGGGTATCACTAAGTACAAATCAAACCCTTCGATGTGTGGAAGACTGCCTTAAAAGCCAAGGAGGGCCTTTTCGGGCTGACAAATTCTCCCACAACATTCATGAGGTTGATGGACAACATCTTGCAGCCATTCACAAACTCATTTGTAGTGGTGTACTTAGATGACATTATGATCTTCAGCTAGACATGGGAAGAGCACCTCCACCACATCCGACAAGTCCTCCAAACATTGTGACAACACAAGTTGTGTGCCAATTTGGAGAAGTGCACTTTTGGCATGACCCAGGTTCAAAATCTGGGATACATTATTGATGAAAGGGGGGTGCATGTGGATCCAACCAAGATCCAAGTCATACGGGATTGGCTAGCCCCAACCACTCTAACAGAGCTCTGCAGCTTTCTGGGTCTTGCTAATTTCTACCGCAGGTTCTTGTTGGGATTCTCTCATATCACTTGGCCCTTGAGTCAAGTCACCAAGGGAGGAGCGAAAGAAAAATTCTTTTGGTCGGAATCTCAACAGAAGGAGTTCGTAGAATTGAAACATCACCTCTGTTCTGCCCCAGTGCTCACATTACAAGACTTGCAACAACCATTGGAGATCAAGACAGATGCCTTTGACTATGCTATTGGGGCATTTCTTACTCAACAAGGTAATCTAGTGGCATATGACAGTGAGACGCTGTCTGACACAGTTCGCAAGTATCCCTCTTATGACAAAGAAATGTATTCCATTGTGCAAGCTTGTTGACAATGGAGGAATTAAATTTTGGGGAAGGAAATAATCATCCACACAGACCACCGACCCTTGTAGTTCATACAGACACAAGAGAAGTTGTAGAATTGTCGCCATTAGAAGTGGTCCACATATCTGCAACAGTTTCATTTAAACATCAAGTACAAGAAGGGTAGCAGCAATAATGTTGTAGAGTGCCTCAACCGACCACCGATCATGGAGCTAACCATCGTTCTCAACTCTTGTGGGCACAAGACTTTTGATTGGCCACTTCTCTACAAGAGCGATCCAAAATTTGGCCACACATACAAGGCACTCTTGGGGGGTACACAAGTTCCAAATTTTCACCTCCAAGATGCACTGTTATGCCACCTGGGACACCTTTGTGTTCCTTCAAGTGAGCGTGCAAAGATGATATGGGAAGCATGCTACAGTCGATTTTCTGGGCATTTCGGGGTCGAGAAAAAAGTTGCAGTACTGCAGAAGTATTTCTATTGGTAGAACCTTCAACAAGATGTCGAGAAGTACATCAGATCTTGCACTTCTTGTGCCATTGCCAAACCGACCATTAAGAAGAAAGCCCTCTTTACTTCACTACCTACCCCTATTTGACCTTGGGAATCCATCTGCATGGATTACATGTCGGGCCTTCCTTCTACTAAGCATGGAAACGACTGTTTTTCATGGTCGTCGACAAATTCTCGAAGATGGCCATTATGGCAGCTTGCAAGAAGAATATCACAGCATAAGCCACTGCTAATCTCTTCTTTGAATGAGTGTGGGTGCACTTTTGGATCCCATATTTTATCCTATCATATCGGGATAGCATGTTCCTCAACACATTTTGGTCCAGCTTCTGGTCAATGCTACATACCAAGCTCACAAAGTCCACAACTTTTCATCCCCAAACTGATGGCCAAATAGAGGTCATCAATAGGATGATTGTACACATTCTGCGCATCTAAAATTCAAAGCACCCACGCACATGGGATGAGAGCCTCCCCTATGTACAACACAGTTATAACCGGGCTCTCCACAGCTCAACCGACCACAACCCCTTTCAGGTGGGCTTGGGATTCTAGCCGATATGTCCCAATGATGTAGCCATGTCATTTGCGGCTACTCAGGCCAATTTGGCTCATGTACAGTCTGAAGCTGACAAAGTGAACATATTCATTGAGCACATTCATCACATCCGCTAACAGGTTCATGACATATTGGACAGAGCTAATGCTAAGTACAAGCAACAACATGATCAACATCAGGTGCCACACAAATTCCAGGTGGGTGACAAAGTGTGGCTACATTTTCAGAAGGAGCGCCTCACTAGACCCCACTGCAATATTCGCCCGCTCTGATATGGGCTGTACACCATCACGAATGCTGTAGGGAACAATGCCTTTGAGCTTAATATTCCACCATTCCTTGGTTTGCACCTAGTATTCAATGTGGACCGCCTTCGTCCCTACTTTCCACCTCTACTGGACACCTCTAACATTACAGAACAACTCACACCAACAGAGTTAAACCCATAATGCATGTAACATGCCACCACAGATTGTATCATGGACATGAAAATCAAGAACACTCGCCAAAAGAAGATCCAACTATATCGGGTTGTCAAAGCTGGTCAAATCTTGCACCAAAGCAAGTGGTTCACCAGGACCAAGTTCAACAGAAGTTTCCTCATCTCATGGAGGAACTCAACGCAATGGGGACCATTGCTTCTTAAGGGGGGAGGAATGATCTAGGTGGATATTGGTGGCCACCCGCCTATTCCACTTGGGGTCCCACCATTGTCTCTTTCATTTTTTCAGTTTTAGCACAATTTACTATTTTTAGCATTTTTTCGGGTCCTGAACTTCCAGATCCGTTTTGAGGCCCTAAGCGACGTTTTTTGGGCATCGCGCCTCTGGAGAAAATGATTCCATTCCAGTTATTTCATTCTAGAATCATTATTTGTGGTTAGCAGTTGTAGTCCGCGGATAGATATTTCTAACAATGTATCATGCACGTCAAACGGAGATAGTATGCCAAATTTACATCCCCGAGTAGTTGAAACACCAATTTACCCCAACGGGTTCCATATTTTTGGCGCTTCATCTCCTAGGGTTAGGTTTTTGGATGTTTAGGGTTTTCCATTGTTTCTCTATAATAAATAGGACCTCGAGCCTCATTATAACACAGTTCAGAGGCCTATGGCCGCCACATCTCTTCTCAAAGATAAGCTACCAGTGCCCTAGCTAGTTTATTTCCATTATGTCTGTAAGCAAATTTCATTTCTTTGATATTAATGAAATGAAGTTTTATTTCTGCTGTATCTTTGTATTTATGGTTATATGTGTATTCTGTTGCATTCCTGCATAAATCTGGATCAACTTTCTGGATACCTTTTAGGATTTGATTCAATCTATACTGGATCGTTTGGAAACTTTGGAGAGGGTGCGATAGGAAGAACATGCAGTGCTCATTGCCAAAGTAAACAAGATGCATTACTTCCAGTGTCATGTTCGAGAACGAGTCGTGGTGGTCTAGCATGGGTAGAATTCACTGTCAGAGAAGCTGGAGAAGCTAGAGTCATGGATGATGCACTTTGAGAAGCATTTCCAATGTTCCTTCTCCCCTCCTCCTCCTCTAGGGACTGATCCAAACAATCCTACCTCAATTACTTCAAATGCTTGATCATGATTACAGGTGTTTTACTTGTTTTACATGTTTTCTGGTACTTTTGGCCTTCTAAGTTGTGGATTAGTCTCTAACCGTTCTTTTGTTTCTTTATCATATGTTAAACGTAGTAGTCAACAAACCTAATCGAAATAAAACTACTTGCATTTTCAAACTGATGTACTCATTTTTTTACTCAATAAATAAAACTTTAGCTTAAAAAATTTAATTATAATATTATGGAAATATCAATTTAAACTTATGATTAAGAACTGATTGTTAGCCCATAATGCATTGTAATATTATTAAAATTTTCACTACTTTTATACATTTACAATTTCCAACTATATTGTTTTATGGAAAGCCGGTAATAATACACTCTTGTACCATATATTCATATATTATCTTTAATTCTTCATTATAGTTAAGTATTTAAGTGATAAAATATAACTTTTATCTTAGACGTGTATTAAATTTTCTTTTGTTTTTTTTTGGTTAACTATAAAAATAATATAATTGAAAAAAATATATAATTTTCAATTATATATATAATTTTTTCAATTATATTATTTATATATATAAATTAAATAATATAATTTTAAAAAAAATTCAATCATATTATTTATATATAATTTAAATAATATAGTTTTAAAATTAAATTTTATTAGTACAAATTATAAACTAAATAATTGATAAATGTAAATAGACATTAAATTATAATAAGCATCATAATAATTATTTCAAGATATATTATAATTTTATTTTAAATCACAGTGGATCCATTTTAACTAAGTTTAGAGAGGAATCAAATCTTTCAAAGTACAAATCTCTTTCTTTTTTTTTGTGCAAAATCTGGTGCAAACCTCTTTCTTAGTACAAAATTTGAAGAAATGTTTACATCTTGAAAGATTTAATCCCTCTTAGAGTTTGATAAATGTGGAGTGAGTGTGTGTGTGTGTGAGATAACATTTTAGGATATAATATATAACAACATCTCTTCTATACTCAGTTGGAAATGCACAATTACTATTATTATTATTTTTAATGATAAACATAATTAATATATAAATTAATTATATATACATTTTAAAAACAAGAATTTTAATCATATAGAATTATTCTCACTTTATTATGAAAATTTTTAATTTGTAAATAAATTTTGCAACAATATCATGAATTAGAAAATAGACATTTCCACAGTCATAAACATAAAAGTGAACTTAACTAACAATATATACATTTCTCCATAAACTCTCAACATTACAACAATATCATAATTTATTAATATTACATACCCAAAATAAATTTAACTCATTTCATATATAACATTTATTCATATTAATATACTTTTAAAATATAGCTTATTTGATTTATAAATATTATTAAAAACATTCTAAAATTTAACATAATTTAAATCCTTCCAATCCAAACATGCCAATAATTAAATTCGTAACCATCGTTAAATTAAAATTGAAATCCTACCATCCACATCCACTAACTGATAATTAAATAATTACGGAGCAAACTTTTATACTACAAACTAAACACTTTAAAAAGAATGAGTGTTCTTTAATGATAATACGGGCATCACCGGACAGAGTCTTCATTGCCCATAACGTCAACGTAATCGAAGATAAAAAATATTAATAGTGTAAATGTAGTGTAAATATTTATTCATTTATATTATTAAAAATTAATATTAATAATATAAAATATATTTATAAATAATTATATATGTAATTTATTAATATAATTATATTAGAAAGTGTCTCATCGACGTTATTTTTCATTTTAAAAATTAATGGTTTTTCTTAATATATATCGATCATATGATTGTGTTAGTTGATGGTTTATGTGTTTGGTCAAGATTAATAACTATAAGTAGTTATGTTTGACTATGATTAAATATAGTTAAATTATGGGAAAAGGGTTTATTATGGTCAACATATGGTTGATTATGAGTGACTATGATTGCCCATATTTAATTATAGTTAATTATGATAGACTATGATTAATGAAATATCCACAACAATTTGATTATTACCCAAATAAAAAAATTAACAATAATTCCAACAACCAAAAAATCTAGACCCAACTAATCATTGAAAACTTTGAGACCAAATAATGAGCCCTATAAAATTCAAATGAAATAACTAAACTTATAAATAAAAAACAACACCATTATATATATATATATATATATATATATATATGATGATGATGATGATGATGGTTAACGTCCACTGAGACCATTTTTTGGTCTATCGGACCTAAAGAAAAGAGTTATTTAGTTTGATTTAAGATTTTATTCCTATGTTCAAAAAACTTGGAGAGAAGCCTCCCAAGCTCACTATAATTTTTACATCTTAAAAGGCTCTAGGAAGGTTAGTATTGCAGTGAAAATTATGAAATTGAGCTCTAATGTGGTTGTACGCAGGGCACTCTAAGAGGAAGTGATTTTCATCCTCGATGTTCATATTCTCACAGAGATGGCAGATCCTTTCCATCCATGGTGTTTTAGGAACTGTCCAATGACCTGTTTCACTATGGAGCTCATGAGAGTTCATTCTAATCTTGGCTATATTAATTTTCTTCTTTGAGCTAGTTAAAACAGAGAGATACTTTTGATCTTCTAGGGTGGGGTTGATGACCTCCTTATAATATCTTAATTTTCTTTTAGTTGCTAGATCTTTCTCACACCACATTTTTTTCTTTGAACTTAGAAGTAACAATTTTTTTAATGTTATTAATGTTTTGCAATGCAACATTCTCGTCAATCTCCCAATGGTTTAACCAGGCCCTGGTGTCTTTATACCAACCTCGTTTAAGCCTTAGGTGGTTTTGACTGGAATTTAAAGCTAGCTTAGGAAGTCTATGGTCTCCTATGCTATTGAGCTTGTGCTTGTACAACATAAGCCTAGTCATAGCTAGGTTCTCGATAGGGGAAAGACCCACTTCTATAAGGAGAATAGGATAGGGTGTATTGCTTTTAATTTTAAGGTTATATGTTATAAAATGCTTCTGGATTTGCTCAATCTTTCTCCATGATTCTCTAGAGATGCTGCAACCCCAAACCTCACATCCATATAAGATAACAGGAGTGACTAAAGTTTCAAAGAGGAACTTCTTTCTATCCCACATTACGAGGTTTGTCATTTTACAATTATTTTGAAGACCAAAATAAGCTTTCCACCCCCCGTTAATCCTTTTCTGAATGCTATAGTTCCAGTTGAGCTTGTGATAAATATCAATTCCTGAGTACTTGCAAGAAGACACTTCTTCCAAATTACTATTGTCATACATAAAATTAGCGTAAGTGTCATTCTTGGATTTGATAATCATAACTTTTGTTTTGTCAGTGTTAACAGACATACCCATGGTAGAGCATAAATCCTTAAGAAGTCTAAGTTGCTTATCAAGATCAGATGGGCACCTTGTGAGAAGAACAATATCGTCAGCATACAGAAGAAGGATGATGACTATCCTGGCTAACATCGTGCCAGCACATCCTGCTTCCTCTAAACAACCTTCTAGCTTGTTGATGTAAATTCCAAATAGGGTAGGGGAGAGGGGGAAACCTTGTTTAACTCCGATATTACACTTAATATCTTTCAACCACCCCTCATTTCTCTTTAACTTGGAAATTACATTATCGTATAACCTTATAGTGACCGCTTTTAGCTCGAAAGGAACATTTAGCTCTTCTAATCTAATCCATAGGTTGTTTCTAGGAACCGTATCGAAAGCCTTTCTAAAGTCCACGAAGAAACATAAGAGATTGGATTTATCATTGCGGCATTCCTCCACAATGATCCTAAGCGTAACGAGGTGGTCCGTTGTTGAGTGTTGCCTTCTAAAACCCGCTTGGCCTTTAGCCCACTTACCTTCACTTTCAAGCCAAATGCTCAACTTATTTTCCAAAATAATACCATATAACTTAGCTAAGAGAGGGCCGATCGTAATTGTCCGATAATTAGAGGGGTTATTTGTATCCCCACTTATAAAAATAGGGATAATGAGGCTCTGAGTCCAAGGTTTAGGGAACCCTTGCTTGACCACTGGTTGAAAAGCTTGTGGATGTGGGGGATGAGGACATGACCTCCAATTTTTAAGATTTCCACCTGGTAACCTTCAATGTCTTTAGCTTTCCCATTTGCCAGGCGTTTAACCCAAAAATCAATGTCTTCTAATGAGAAAATTTCTTTTGTTGTGCGCAGGGTTTCAAAGTTATCCCTGGAATTTGGAGATTTATAAAGCTTTTTAAGATAGGAATTTCAGTCGTGTAAAGAAATTTTATTATTATCTTTAGTTTTCCTAGTTAGAATCTGCCTCCAAAATTTCTTAGGAGGCACCTTATAGACGTGTAAGAGATTCTCTTGTCTTTTACGAATATATTGCCTTTTTTTCCTTTTAGTTAGGGCTTTGTAGATTTTTATCTTGTCAATTTTAAGAGATTCACCAATAGCTTCCTTAATGTCTCTCCTTGCACTTTTACAATATTTGTCATACCATGGGTTGGTTTTGCTATTTCTTTTATTACTTGAGGATTTATATATATAAAGTAAATCCATCATATTCTTATTTGACATAGTTAATTTTTAATTATAATAATAATTTTACATATTAAACATCAACCACTAAAACTAAAAATTAAGCCATACTAAAAGTTCTACATGTCTTTATTACCTTCTAAATAAATAATAATAATTATAATTTTATTCCCCGATTGGGTGAGAAACATAGTAATAAACCCAACACATGGATGATGATGCTAGACACCTAGCCAACACTTCGGGGCTAACATCCCCATTGTCACGGCCCTATCCTTGTGGTAGTGTTCCAACCACGTATAGGTGGGTGAGGTATCACTATACTTTTTCTTTTCACCAATACTCAAGCATACAAACTACACCTAAACCAACACTTATCCAATTTATCACAAATGTTTATTAATGCAGTGAAATCAACAATCTTCAATTAACCATTATATTTATATGCACAATGGAATAATAATAAATATCACAACACACATAACCATATGTGGGAGGGAAACTCCTTTTTAAATTGAGTCTTCGCAATATATAAATTTATGTAATTCAATTGTACAATAATACTTTACACAGTCGTGCAACCTACAATAACTTGACCTGCACACTTCTATACAAAACTGTGTACCAATCATGCACTTAACCAGTCCGTTGTATCACCGTGACACACTCTAACAAACAGTCATGCACTTCCCATGCACTTTACCCAACAATCGTGTCGCCCGACTCACTTCCTACCGTGGTCATGCACTCCCTATGTGACCAGCCTAGTCGTTATCACGTCGTTCAACCCCGTGTTCAGCCCTCAGTTCGGCTGTCAAGCACAGTTCTGCACATAGTTTGGCTCCCATAATACTCATTGCATAATCGTTCCCAGTGCGGCTTGCCCGACTTGTGTTAACTTCCGCACGTGACGTTCACCTCTCGATTAAACTTGTTCACTACACCATTACTCGGGTCTCTCCTGCATGCGTCCCGACAGTCTGTTTAGCTCACCCTTGACCTGTGACACAATTTTGTCCATCGTGCGGCCTGCAATCTTACTACACTCGGTACCTCACACAAAACCCCAGAATTTCCGCATGCAGCTATACTCGGTCTTTCCTGGCCGCACCCAGTCTATATGCTCGACCCCTTCGTTTGCTCTGAAATCTTGTTTGTGTTGTTTATGTCCGAACTTGCTTCGTTGTTTCTCCTCCATCCACGCGGCTCCATATATATATGGGCTGTGTGATGGACATTTGACTAATCGACATGTCCCTTTTCCATTTCCAAGGGGTTGACCTACCCACATAAAAATGGATCAGCCCTCTAAGGTAATATGCCCACATGTTAATGCGTCGACCCTCCATCCTCCTATCATGTGTCGCTCGGTAGTGGGTCAGCCAGCTTGTGTTTCCTGTGACTCTCCACACCCATGCACGCCTCATTCACACATCTTGAATCGCCCTCATTCACCCTCCATCATAACTCGCCCACCATGCACCCGTTGCAGGACTCACCCACTGGTCGCCCATTGCACATCTTTCCCACCGGTCGCCCATCGCACAACTTGCCCACCGGGCACTCCAACATGACCGCTCATCACAATGGGTGACCACCCATCCAACACGTCGCGTCCGCTATGTGTGCGCCCACCCGTTAGAACAAACTTCAACCCAAACTTCAACCCAATTGTTGGCTCGAGGGGTCCTGACCCAGGTTCGAAGGTTAAGGTTTACGAACAAACCCTTATACTACTGGCCCTTTTGGCAGTGACCTGCTTGCGTAGGCCAAAGTCTCACCTGAAGCAGTATGGGAGGGTGCTGGAATCAGGTTTCCGCACCCCGAGAGAGAGCAGGTACGTCAACAGAGTTGCGTTCCCAATTTATCAGCTTCGTAATTAACAGATCTAGCTACAGACTTATATCGCAGAGTTCATATCTACTAATTACCTTCGCATCCACCTGCGTAACATCAATCTATCAGTATAGCAACTATAATTGCAATAATCAATAGATCATAGATTCATATAACAGAAACAAGGACACTCTTGCAGCTATAAACCAGATCTATCTGTAGGTTCGCTAATCAGTATAGTCCACAGCTATCAGAGTTACTATCAGTCATAGATCTAATTAGCACCTTCGTATCAACAATATCACATGTAATAACATAAATGCATGAACAATGGATCACATGAATACTCCGTAGTATAACAAATCCGTAACAACAGTAGATTCAACAGTTCACATCAACAGTAATACATAAACTCAGACAACGCAGAGATACTCTAACCAGGTCCACATATATTAGTATCCAAAACAATCCCACACGACCTATGCACACACCCAGTAGGGTCTGCACACAGCAGGACTAAGGATCTCCGCGCACACAGCCAGCAGGAGTCCTTACCCTAGCAACTCAAATAGATCTAACAATTCGCAACTATCATCAATCTCTATTCTTTCCTACCTATGACTCAAAAAGGTTCATCTATTTATATTGATTTAGCCTATGCATCCAATTGTCCGCAAACCGTGGTTTGCGGACTCTTGGTCTACCCTTGACCGATTACAATGTATTAGGGGCTTTGACCCACCCCAAAACCCCTGCGTGAGACTAATTAAGACCAAAATATACAAAGCTTATACAAAATCACAGCTTTTAGGGGACCCTGTTCCAACACCAATCTTCCTCAAACAAACTTCAACCCAATCTTCCTCGATGCCTCTTCCCTAATGAAGTTATGAGTTGCACCATTTTCCACCACCGTGAGCAATGTTCCCCGCCCAATCTTCATGTCCACATATTCCAATTTATTTCTCTTAGGATCATGCCTAGGGATAGCTTCCATAGCTGCTACAACTCCCAGTACCTGCATCATCCCAACTATTGGTTCCTCTTTCTTCTTCTTCACATGAGATTGTGCTTCTGCTGCAACTGCCAGTATTGAAGGAAAATTCTTCAACATGTGGTCATCTCCGCATAACGAACATTTGAGAGATTTCTTCGTCTTCAGCTTGCCACTCGATTTCGAATACTCCTCCTTTGTAGTTTTCTCCTTCGGTTTATTAGACTTATTTTTCTTGTCATCGTTCCCTTCATCATAATGGTATATCATCCTATCAAGTAAAACAATTTCTTTTTCCAGTGTCTTGATATTTTTCCTCTTCACCTCATTGAATGCCCAAGGTTTCAATCTGATAATGAAGTTGAAGACATTTTCTCTCTCTGCCATGTCACGTAATTCCAAGATCACACTCGTTAACTCTCGTCGATATGCCTGCTTCTTAATTTTTGTTCTCGTGTCCCAAGTCTCATCTTGTGGGATAAAATGAGGTTTCAAAGCTTCCTTCATTTCCTCCCAAGTAGAGATATCATGAACATCACCATGTGCAATTTGGTCTGCTTTCCTTCTCCACCATATCTTGGCATCCTTTGTAAGGAATTGAGAAGCTACCTTCACCTTTGCCTCTTCATTAAAAATTTCCAACCATTCCAAATATTGCTCCATATCCCATGAGAAATTTCCAAGTTCCCTTGCACTCCTTATCCCATCATAAGAATCAGGTTCCTTAATTTTCACACTAGAAGTCCCTCCAATCGGTCCTTGCCCAACTACTTTATTAAAGATATCAATCTCGTTTCGAGCCTCATCAAGGAATTTCTGCAGCTTCGTGATCTCGTCCATGCCTTGATCTTTCACTATTTCAAAATCCTTCACTTCCTTCACTGTTTTCCCATAATTCCACTCGGTGTAATCATATTGTACCTTGAGTTCCTCATGAGTCTCTTCCATCTTCGTGAACTTATCCCTAATTTCAACATTATCGTCTTTCAATGAGTCCATCTCTAAAGAAATCTCATCCATATAGTAAAACACTTTATCCATGAAAAATGTCTCGGGATTCATGTTGGATTCACCTGTAACCTGAGGTTATTCCACATTTTCTGCCATCAGTATTGCTCTTGAATGTGTCATGACCATACACTAACTCATTGAACTTCAACCCTACAAACCTGCCCTTGTCGAACTCCCTAATGTTGCGCTGCGACCAACTAATGTAATTCCCTAGCTTCAATACCAACTGCAATTAATGCCTGTCGTATTCTTGCTTCAATCTTCAATTGTCAAAGCCCCTTTTTCCTAACAAGCTCTGATACCATCTGAAACAACCCTATCCTTGTGGTAGTCTTCCAACCATGTATAGGTGGGTGCGACACCGCTATACTTTTTATTTTCACCAATACTCAAGCATACAGACTATGCCTAAACCAACACTTAGCCAATTTATCAAAAGTGTTTATTAATGAAGCGGAATTAAAAATCTTCAATTAACCACTATATTTATATGCATAGAGGAATAATAATAAATATCACAACACACATAACCATATGTGGGAGGGGAAACTCCCGTTTAACTTGAGTCTTCCCAATATATAAATTTCTGTAATTCAATTGTACAATAATACTTTACACAATTGTACAACCTACAATAAATTGACCTTCACACTTCTATAAAAAATCATCGATCATTCGTGCACTTAACCAGTTGGTTGTGTCACCATGACACACTCCACCAAATAGTCATGCACTGCCCATGCACTTTGTCCAACAGTTGTGTCACCTAACAAACTTCTTTCCATGGTTGTGCACTCCCTGCATGACCCACCCAGTCATTATCACATCGTTCAAGCTCATGTTCAGTCCTCCGTTCAACTCTTGTGCATAGTTTTTCACACAGTTCAATACCCACAATACCTGCTACACAATCGTTCACATCGCGACCTGTCTGACCCATGTTAACTTCTCCACAGGAAGTTCACTGCTCTGTTAAACCCATTCACTGTACCCCAACTCAGGTCTCTCCTACACGTGTCTCGAAAGTATGTTTAGCTCGCCCACGAACCGTGACATAAGTACGTTTGCTATGCGGTCCGCAACCTGACTACACTCGGCCCTTTGCACATAAACCCAAAATTTCTACCTGCAGCCATACTCAATCCTGCCTTCCCACACCCCGTATGTATGCTCGGCCCCTTTGTTCGCTCTGAAATTCCATTCGTGTTGTTTATGTTCGAACTTTCTATGTTGTTTCTCCTCCATCCATGTGGCTCCACATATACATATATACGGGTTGTGCAATAGACATTTCACCAATCGACATATCCCTTCACCATTGCCAAGGGGTCGACCAGCCCACATAATAATGTGTCATCCCTCCAAGATACTACTTTGGCCTTCCCACATGTTAATGAGTCGGCTCTCCATCCTCTTATCATGTGTCGCTCGGTCATGGGTAAGATAGCTTGTGCTTCCCATGACTATCCACACCCATGCACAACTCATTTGCACATCCCGCCTCACCCTCGTGCACACTCCAACACAACTCTCTCACCGTGCACCCATCGAACGACTCGCCCATTGGTCGCCTGTCGCACGTCTTGCCTACCGATTGCCCGTCGCACGACTCACACATCAGTGGACTGTCTGATTAGAGGCTTAGTATTTTAGCTCAAAAATCAAAGTGATTAGAATTGAATGAAACTAGAAAGAAAATGACTGGCCCGTTGGAAGGAATCCAACATATCTCGTTTCGTTGAAAACCGAGTTCAGATAAAGGAGTTATGGTCTGATAATCACTGTAAAGAACAAGAAATTTTTTTTTAAAAATTTGTAGAACAGGTACAGGATGCTGACATGGAAGCCCAACCAGCATTCAGGGAATCTTCTTCAATTTTAGTCCAATGGGATTGTGACAAGTGTCACTCTGAGATTCCCCAGTTTGGTTTGTGACGGTAAAATTTGTTCAATGACCTCCTAAGGTTGAATTTGGGTTTATGATATTATGTGTTGGAAATTTTTATTTTATTTTAATTAATTAAGGTTATATTAATATATATTATATTTTAATGGTTTTTAATCATATATATATATATATTATTTGTATTTAATATTAAATTAATCCTTAATTAATTTTAGTTAACATACAATTTCCGCATATATATATATATATATATATATATATATATATATATATATATATATTATTTTTAACCTATAGTTTCATTGGCATTACATTACAAACCATATATTATTAATGTTTATTGCACATTAACTATGGTTCATGGTGGAGCATTATATTCCAAGGTCTGAACAAACATTATAAACGTTCACATTACAAACCATATGGTTGGAGGCTCCAATTATAACAGTGGCATAAAATATATGGCGCATACCAAGGTTTTGCAATAAGGTGGGGCGTATATGCGATGGCTAATATCATATGGAAAGTATTAATATTTTCGAATGGGCGTATGGTGCAAAAGAAATATACGAGGGGTGGGGTGGGGATTCAACCTCATGACCTCCACCTCTCCATCGACACGCTCCACCATTGGGCCACATGCCCGTTCCATTGAAATATATTGTTGCGGGTTTATATTTAAATGCACATTATGCTCCAGTGGTGGGAATGGAGGGGCCCGCCCGCGGGCCAACCCCTCACCATGAGACCGTGACCGCATGACCGTGTCGGAGCATTGGGGGCTTAAGCGCGATTAGCGATAACTTCAAGATTAATTAACATTAAAATCGAGCTTATCTTAAGCTAATGACGCAGTTAAATTGGCAGTGGAATTGGCTGAGTCCGCCGAATGCAACGGAGCTCCAGATTTAGTGGACTTAACTGGAGTTATCTCCATATTTTGAGGCAAAATTGTAGGAAATTTTGTTTTTGCCATAACTGAGTCAATTTTCGACAAAATTGAGCTCAGAAAGAGTCATTCTTGGCTAATTGGAATTATATGAACATATTGGAACATTTTTTAGAGGCATAGGAGCTTATCTATAGAGGATTTTGTTGCCTTGAATATTTTGAAGCATAGGGCCACTAGGAGGGAAGGCCATGCCTAGAGCATCTGGTAACCAAATTGAGTAAATAAATAGTCATTTACGGTATATTTAGACATTTTAAAATAATTGGAATAGGTTCCAAGAGCATTTGATGCATGTAAAAATAATTTTGAGCACAATTGAGCTAATACAGAGGCCCAAGCTATGAAACTGGACCAAGGAGATGTAGCCCAGGAGGGGTGAACTCCTTCATCAAAACTATGTTTTAATGGATCATTTGTTGTTATTTATGTTGTTGTTGTTCAACCGTTTAAATTCATGCTTTATGTTTTCAAATACACTCATGAAATTCAATTTTAATTACCTCTTTGACACACATAAGAAACAAGGGAACCTATACATCAAGCACAATATCAGTAAATAAGTTTTATATCTGAAAATGAAATTAGCACAACAAAACTAACATTTGAATTCAGATCAATTTTGTGTCAGAGCGCAAGGTTGCTAAGGTTATTTTCTTGATATTTTCTTGAATATTTGTGCAAGTTTAAAGGTTTCAATTTTGTGATGTTGACAAGGTTAAAGTTGCAGAAAGGTGAAGGGAAGTTGTTGGTTGCAAGTCCTGAGATTAGGACCAGAAGAAGGAGAGCTGAAAGAGCATCATCTTCACCCAAAATTCCACTTATAGCTTCACTTGAAGAACCTCAAGTTTTGTCTCAAGAAGCTGAGATTGAAGAGGTGCAATTTGTACAACAAGTTGTGTTGATTAAAGAGGTACAAGCATCAAAATTTGAGCTTGAATCCATAGCCATCATGTCAGGTGTTGGAGAGACTCAAGGACATTCATAAGAGGAAGATGTCAAGAGAGACTTCAAAGACATAAAGAGGATTTTCAAATTATGCTTGATGTTTTTACTGCTGGGATGGCAAGAGAAGGTTCCAAGCCTCCATATCGAGAAGGAACTTTAGATGGTAAGAAGGATGAAGAGAAGAGTTCAAATGGAAGCAGAGGAAATCCACCTCCATCTCCACCATCTTCATCATCCTCATCATCCCCATTTGCATCATCTTCCACTTCCACCACAAAAAACAATCACACTCACTCAAAAGCCACAAAAGGAAAAACTCCATTACTTAAATTGGACTTTAATTTTGAACTACCCATGTAAAATGGCGAGGTAAATGCAGAGAGGATTGAAAATTGGATACATCAATTGGAGGTGTATCGTAGAGTTCAAAACCTTCATGGAGATGACATAAAGATCCAGTTGGCTTCATTAAGGCTAGAAGGAGCAGCACTAGTTTGGTGGGAAGCAAAGACTCAAGAGGAAATGAGAATCCATGGTAAGATATCCATTTCTTGGATTGAGTTTATTTCTTCCATTAAAATACAATTTTATCCATTAGCATTTATGAAAAAAGCTATAATGAGTTGGAAAAATTTTAAGCAACTCAAGGGTTAAACAATTCAAGAGTATACCCAGGAGTTTAGAAATAGAGCTTTGTTGTTAGGAGTAAATTTGAATTCCCAAGATACACTCTTGAAATACATTTGGGGTTTCCATTACTATATGAAGCATACTATTCTTATGTTTAAACCAAGAAATTTAGATGAAGTTTGTGTAGAATCCACGCACTTAGAGGCAAGGGGGATTTTAGAGTCCTGTAATTTACGGTATCACAAGGTGATTGATTATTGATAAGATTTGTCATTACTGAAAATAATATTCTATGGCTATCATTTATTTTCAGAGAAATAAAGGGAACGCCTGATTGTAAAGAGATTAAAAGGAATCAATCTGCCTCTCCATCCAGTAGAAGGAAAGAAGTGTTGCTGACAAGGTGTGATGGGGATCAAACTTCATTTCTGCCCTCATTCCATTTCATTTCATTCACCCCCTTTTCCCCCTTCATTTCCTCCATATTCTGAAATAATCTGAATCCCCTTAAAACCCAAAAACCCACATATATAACCTTTCGTGGCTTATTACTTTATAAACCCATTTATTATAAAGTTTCGGACTTATATTATAAGCTCCGCCACCCATCGACAACTGTGTTATATAAACCTTAGACCTTATCATTATATATATCACATATTATATATATATAACAAGAGCTGCTAAAACCATTGGTGGGACCCATTGTACCTTCATTGCATATTGACATCACAAATCATAACAATTAACTGCGATGATTCTTAATGCTAAACTTATAAAATCACCGATGTGATATGATGCGGGACCCATTCCCCACTACGCTTCCTTTTTTCCATTCCATTTTTCTTTGAAATACATTAAAACCTTACATTTTTCCGAACATTTTTCTTTACTCTTCCCCCTTTACCATTTCATTTCTTTTTCATTCCCGATAGCGATTAAAGTGGGGCCCTCATTTCATTTTGCAGCTTTTATGTGTTTTCGCACTGGAAAATAAACCTAAAATATGTGATTGCCGATTTTGCAATATCGCATCGCATTTGACTTACCTTGGTGAGCGCTCGCAGTCTATTCATATTAATTTGTGATATGGTAAGTCGACCCCATCTCTGCAGCCCCGCCCCCATTTCATAACCATCACAATACATTGATATACCACATCAAATTCATAATACACTTACTGCCTTAAACCTTCGCTGATTCATAAAATTTCGGCATAGCCAGTGGATCCATCCTCCCCGCATTTCGCAAATTTTAAAAATTAACTCCCGCAACTTATAACTAAAAGAAAAAACCTGCGATCTACGCTGCGGTCCGGTCCCACTCATTCCTTGCCACGTCACCTATCTCCTCCCCTGCGCATCCCACTTTGCACTTTTTAAATTTTATACCATCTGTGCTTATAACTAAAAGTTAAAGATTGCGATATGCGCTACGGTCTGGTCCCACTCCTTCCTTGCCACGTCACTTGTCTCCTCCCCCGCGTGCCGCACTTTACACTTTTTAAAGTTTATACCTTCTGCGCTTATAAATAAAAGTTAAATATTGCGATATGCACTTTGGTTCAGTCACACTCCCCTACCACGTCACCTGCTCTCCACATCACTTCTCTTTTCGCATTGCACCACCAATTTATTTTATGTTGTAAATTGTTCAATCTGCGATATGTGATAGTGCTATGGATGCAATAAATTCTAGAACTGAAATATAAATGTTTTTAGATCTGGATAGATGAGTCTTATGCTGTTTTGCTTGAAAGAGGGGTTAAACACAAAAAGAAAGGACTCGGGTAGCAAATAAACACTAGAGGTAAAGTCGGGCAAAGGTTTGGTGGTAGAGAAGATTATGTCGTAACTAAAAGAGCAAAGGGCACGCACGTGGAATCGTTACCATATAACTGCAAAGGCTTAAGAGGTAGCAAAACACATCAGCACCAGCACCAATCAACGAGAAGTGGCCAACACTGCACCAGATTAATTAAACGCCAGTTTTCTGCAAAATAGAGCCAAATGTCAGAACCTCCATTGGTTGCCTCTTTGAAACCATCACAGCCACTTTTAGAGCTTACTGTTTGATCTTCCCAGGAGTGATTGAAGCATTTGGATCTATGAAGAGTTGTCCAGAATTAATTCCAGAGGTGGTTGTTGTCAGTAATGTCTAAATTAGGCATTGCATGGCCACACTTGTCATTTTCTTCTTAATTGTAATCAACGAAAGGTTGCTGACTAAGGAAGAGAACCGACTTAGTTTTTAGATAAATATTGCATACCTTAGCAGTATCAAGGGTTGGATATTTTAGCACCGGTATTGTAAGAACTACTATTGTAGCACTGTAATTTTGGAGCTGGACATCAATAATCAAAGACCATTTACAAGATTCTTGAGTTGTGTTAAAATGGTGATGTGTTTCTTCTCTGTTTAAATGTTTTCATTGTTTTCTCTACATTTTATCTATTCATTTAATTGTAAATAAGAAATTTTATATTAAGATTCATTGTCGGAGCACCTTAATTCTGTCTGCATTTACAATCTAAATGTTTTTTGCTGAAGTATGATTAAAAAATTCTTAATTTCTCTTTAGTCACTACTAAACCTTACTATTTATTTCACCTCATAATTCATACAGCTCTTAAGATCCATTTAGCACAGTTAGCTTTCCCTGTGATTTTCTCTTGATTCTGATGTTCCATTCCAGGCTTTGACTCCATCGCCCAATGGAATAGGTTCTGCAGCCTTATCTGTCCAACCACACAATCACTATAACTAGCCTAACATCTTCAATTATAATCAACAAGGTAAATCATAAATCGTAAAACAGAGAGAGCCCTCTCTGAGTCTAGGAAGGCTAGAACCTGGACTCCAAAGTTGTTTGATGTTGTTCTTTATAGTTTAGTTTTTCCAATCTTCTAAATTATAGAGTTCTAACATAATGACAACCATACTAGGGACTGAGTTATTGAAAAATCTTAATATTGCATTAGAACTCATAATCCCCAATCAAAATATGGTATGATTCAAGTATGTTCCAATATTGGTATCTGGTTGTTGATTGTGGACAACAACCAGACATAAGAAAGTTGAAATCATCCACCTGGTGACCCCATAATTTTTAGTTGACCTAAAGACTCCACTGGTAGAAGAATACAGATTGGTTGTGAATATACAATGACCCCACTCTCTAACTAATTGAAAAGATGGATCCAAGAATACAATGCAGGTATGCTCCAGTGAACATAGATCACATTCTAGGATTCCCACATAAAATGCCTTAGGTAAATTGGCAACGAAACCTTCCTATTTTTCAAGATGAGAATGTTGATGATGCTTCGTTACATCTCATTAAATTTCATATACATTCATGGAAGTTGAAGGTCAAATGGCATGAGGATTTCCTCATGAATATGTTCATTGAAACATTAGAAGGGAAAGCGAGGGAATGGTATGAAGGTTTGAACCTTGGTAGTTTGTGTTGGGTGTGGAGCCTGATTATCTTGTTTACTTTGTATCACAGCATTGGACCCCTGTACCTTAAAAGGGACTGCAACGCCGTCCGAAATTTAATCGCTGCCGTGGGGGGTCCAGGGGGGGCGGCAGCGCTTTTCGGAGCCCCCCCCCTGGCAGGGGTTCGGGGGCAGTGCCCCCGAAGCTAAAAATAGATGTAAAATTTCCTTGTAAAAGTATAGTAATTTCTAATCAATCTGGGCCGTTCATTAGGCAAATGATCTGACGGTAGAAGTTATGTTTAGATTAGGGTTTTTTTTGCCCTAGAAGGCAACCCATTGTATATATGAGGGCATTGTATTGCGGCTGTGTATTATGAGTGTATTCTCGGAGCGAGAAACAGAGAGGAAGACTGTGAGAGAGAACAGAGGATATTACAGCGGATATGCTGTAGGTTTTGTCTCTTCATTTTTGTTGGATAATATAAAGGAAGGACTCGCTGTTCGGGGTGGACGTAGCCCAAACTGGGTGAACCACGTATATCTGTGTCTCTCTGGTTTTATGTGTTTTGTGTGCTTGTATTTTCCGCATATTTTATGTGTTTCATTGCTCTGTAATATTTAATTTTCTAACAGTTTGTTTTCTTTAAAAGATTTCCACAAGGTGTTTTATGAGCATTATAAAGAATATTATCCATCTTTATCATTAGCTGAAAATTGTTGTGATCAATATGAGGATCTCATACAATACCTTGTAAATATTGATGAAGATTTAGGAAACTGGCACCATGAGGATCTCTTAGAAGCAATTCATGAATTTTATTTTCAAGTTAATTGTCATGACAACCAAGAGAAGTTAGTTGAAAATGAAAGAAATCAGGAAATGAAATAAGATCCACAAGATCTCTCTGTGGGGAAAAATGATAGTTCATCTGCTCTTTTGTGTGAGGCTAAAGAAGACATTGAGCCTCATGACCAGTCTTCACAGGAGAAAGAAAACAATTTTTTTTCAATACAAAGAAAACAAATACTCCCTCCTCCTTTAACTGAAGAAGAAATCAATCAGATTCTAAGCATGCAACCAGCCTCTAAATTTTCATGTAATGAAGTGATTATTTTTATTTGTTCTATTGCTGATTTATGTATTGATGCATTTCCTCATGAAGAAACAGAGGAATGGATTGATTGTAATATTCCTATTTTAATAGGAATATTCAATTTAATTTTATTTTCTTTGTTCAAAGAATAATTATGTAAAGGAGGGTCAAAAACTCCTAATAGAAGAATAAATCCATGCCCAATGTGAAAAGGGGTAAATCTGGGCCACTTTAATAAACACACTTGAGTGTGAAAAGAACAAATCCACTTGACTAGGTCAACCTTGACCAAATCTACAGCGATGTCCAGATGCAATGTACCAAGATAAAGATCATAGATCTAGTTGGAGGTTCCAAATGTGAAAGGAGCTAAACCTTTGAGATGGTTTAGGGTTTTGGCAAGCTCTCATATTATAAAAGGAAGGGGAAGGAAACACATGGAGGTTTTTCATGATATGATTTCTGAATTGCTGTCTATATAGACAAACAACTTTCTTGGCTGCTTAGCCTAGATTGCATTGGGATTTCTTGTTTAGGAGTTCCATCTCTTCCCATTGAGGAGCTCTTGGGAGAGCTTGTATTGATTTTCCACTATCTGGTTGAAGACCAAGCTTCTAATTCCAACTGAAATGCAGATCTAGTGAGGGTTTTCTTGCTTTTGTAAGCTGTAGCAAGTGGAATACTAGGTCTGTTCAGATCTAGCTTGTATTGGAGCCTCTTCTCAATGAGTGTGTCTTTTAACCTCCTGGAAGAGTGCATCCATTGTTGGAGCTTTAGTTTTTGATCTTGGCATCAGGCCAAAGTATTATACATTACCATTAGTGCATTTCCTCGAAGAGACTGCGTCCTTTCTGCTGGCAGAGTTACAGTGGGGTTTGGGTAGCAGCTTGAAGGAAAGATCTCTAGTGAAAGGGACCCTTCCCTTCACTGTGGTGATCCATGGATTGGCCAACCAATCCATTTCCATTTCAGATATGATCTGCTGTGTATCATATGCTTTAGAAATCTCTGAATATTACTGCAGATCTGTGGCTTAGATCTCATATCTACTCATTGATATCCATCTTTTGCTGAGATCCCCAAGGGGAGTGTAAAAAAGAGCCTCTTTGGCATATATATCTGTAATAGATCTATATTTTTATGTAAATATATGCCATATATCTGAAATATAATAAAATACTACTTCAACCCTCTAAAAATTACGCAGTCAAGTTCTTCATTCTTAATACATGGTGCAACACCTCTATTTTGAGGGTTTATTCATGTTAAACCTCTTTTTTTCTCTTTTATATTGTTTGATCCATATACTTGATCCATTTTACTGATGTTCAGACCCTATTTCAGTTAACACCTTCATAAAATCACGTTTTCTGTGCTTCAATAATTTATGCATACTCTAGGTCATGGGAAATCAGCATTTTTAAGCCATTTCGAGAGTGGAGGAACGGTTTAACTTAGCTATAATGATTTTTTAAAGCTGAAATTCGGTATGGGAGTCCCTCATGACCTAAGATAACATATCCAACTATCAATTTCCTTTGTTTTTACGCATATTTCTAAAAATAACCTTTTTAGGGCTTAAATCATTGTTTTTCCCCACTTTTGGTTGAAGGGATAGATCACTTTCCTATCTGCTGCATATATTACTGATAGTAGAGTTTTTATTAACACCTCCCATGCGTTATTATCCTACTGCTACTCCAATACAATGTTTTTATATTGCTGCAGTCCCTCATTGGACATTTATCAAACCATACTAGCTGTGGGAGGCCTGTTTGCCTCACCTAGTTTGTTTTGTTTCTGATATACTCTTGGAATTGGGTCTTATATTACCAGATATAAGGAATCCAATGGCTGATCTTGGTTTCTAAAGCACACATCCCTGAAAAATGCATTTTCCAGGCCTGTTTTGCTAAGCAGTCCCTTTTTGGTTATTACAGTGGTATCAGAGCAATATCTCTGGCTCAGCTTGTGGGCTTCAAGAAAAATTACTATAAAGCAAAGAGAAAGGTCAGAATGATGGAGAGGATGAGATTACTCTCATCAGTTTTCAGATCTAATAAAATCCTCTCCAAAGAGGTTGAACAGAAGAAAAAGGAAAGCTGCAATGAGACCTCTAGAAGGTTTCAAGAAGAGGAAGAGAATAGACCTTGTAGTAAAAGGGTGATCAAGATATTTGAGGAAGAGAAGTCCCCACTATCTCTTAAGGGGATTTTCATCAGAAAATTCTTCAGGAGGAGGAAGAGAGGAGGTGTGCCAAAGGGAGGATCTACAAATCCAACTCCACCTATGGAGACCATTGAGGAGGATGTGAACTTGTTGATACCTTGCCAAGGGAAAGATCCTCATGGGATGAAGAGTCCTCTCAAAAATAAGACATGAAGATTCCTCTTTCAAAGGTAGACCAAGATCTAAGGTCTCCTATTGATGATGAAGCACTTTCCACCATTGGAGAAGAGGCTAGGGGTGACAGCGTAGTCATAACAAGGGCATCTCTAGCATTTCATGAAGAAGAAGAGAGGGCAGCTGTTCCAAGAAGAGGAGCTCATGCATTCTTGCAAGGAGTTTCAAAGAGTCTCACATATAGAAATTATGGCACCATCCATGACCAGCATGTGCCATCAATATCAGATGGTGAGATCTTGAATAATGCATAAGGTAAAGGGGAGGGAAAGCTTCATAGGGTAAGAAACATCTACCCCTCTTTATTTCAGAGAAGTGATGCACTAAGAAGGCATGAAGATCTATACAAGAAAAGAAAGGACACATCAGTACATACATATTTCTATCATGATCTATTCCTTGATGTCTCCTTACTTGGAAGAAGCCCACCAGGGAAACCCCCTGATGGAAGGAGCAAAGTGTTCTCTCAACCTTGCACATTGATGATACATTTGGCCTAGAGAGGAACTTTCACAGCGCTGGAGACTTTGGGTAAGAGGCATGATTATGTCCATCACATTTTACTTCATTATTGCATGCATTATTTTACTTTACATGTGCAGGCCATGACTCTTAAAAGGATTTTCCTACCTTATAAACTCCATGGCCAACTATGGGCCAGAACTATTTTCACATGTGGCCATTCCCTTGATGGGCTAAGGGAGGTCTTGCAACATGATGGGTGCTTCCCTAAAGCACCAAATATACATTTCACCTTTAGCCATGGTGGGATGGTGAGGGAAGCAAGTAGGTGGCATGTAAACCACTTACCACATCCAGATCTGAAGCAGGGAGGAGATGACATGCGCTGGTTTCTATTGGGTGAGTATGGGTACCACCCAAGGTTTTTGATTTTCTTGTATCATGCCCTGTATCTCAAGGAAAGAATGCATAAGGAGGAGGCATGGTTGCCTTGGTTGAAAAGAAGGAAGTATGGACACCCCATGATGAATTCCATGTCCATACCTTTACTTATGTCTATGATGTATGTACATGTATTTCTGTTTAGAAGGGATATCATAATCATGTATGTACTTTGGGTTGGGAGGAATTGTAACCTTCTCATGAGGTGGCATAAAGGAGCTTGTTTATATCATGATGTTAATATGCTCCAATATTTGTTATGGACATGAGAGGAGGGATGACACATTGTGTGGATGTGTCCATTGGGAATGAAATCTCCCATATTTACTTGTACTTCAAGAGGAGGATAGAACATTGTGTGGCTGCTACATTATATCACTTGTTTTCTTATGCTAGAAGCCATATGTTGGGCTTATGTCATTGGAAGAAGTCTCTCACTTGGGAGAATTTTCAGCAAGACATGTGTTGTGTGAATCATATTTGGCCAACACCTATTACCCTCTACTATTTCCAAGCTTTGAAGAAGCTTTTTGCAGCAAGAAGGTGGTGGGATGGCCACTTATTGTACTATGATTTGAGGTAGCAAGATGAAGGAAAACGCTGGTCTCAAGGGAGGGACTATTGTCATCGTCCAATATATCATATGACACTTAGTGCATGTTTCTTTTGGAGCACATATGGTGAAGATACTCTATTCACTATATGAATGGAAGATTGGGCAAGAAGTCTCACTAGAATCCATGAAGGAAATCATGAAGTTCCAAGTCTCTTTTGGCTTCATGAGGACTACATTATTACATCCCAAGATCATCAACTCCATATTTATCATAAATGGAGGGAGAGACAACACGATTTGAGTATTCTTATCTCTCATTTCCAGCCATGGAGCCCCTACACATTGCATATGGTGGGGATTGGTGACTATTTCTTTGAGTTATCAAGGATGGCTCACTTTTTTTGTATGATAGTAGGGAGATTAGAGTTTCTCATTGGGGTTGAAGTGCCCAATATTTACCATCTCTCATATCTTGAAGGGACCAATGGAAAACATATGATTCTTTTATGTATCTCCCACTACTTCATGATGACAACTATTTGGTTCATCCACCAAAGGAAAACTTGTATTCTTGGGAGGAGACAATTCCATTGGATATTTTGCAAGTCCTTGTGAGTTGCTTGAGGATAAGCAACATTTTGGAGGGGAGGATTGTAATATTCCTATTTTAATAGGAATATTCAATTTTATTTTATTTTCTTTGTTCAAAGAATAATTATGTAAAGGAGGGTCAAAAACTCCTAATAGAAGAATAAATCCATTCCCAATGTGAAAAAGGGTAAATCTGGGCCACTTTAATAAACACACTTGATTGTGAAAAGAACAAATCCACTTGACTAGGTCAACCTTAACCAAATCTATAGCGCTGTCCAGATGCAATGTACCAAGATAAACATCGCAGATCTAGTTGGAGGTTCCAAATGTGAAAGGAGCTAAACCTTTGAGATGGTTTAGGGTTTTGGCAAGCTCTCATATTATAAGAGGAAGGGGAAGGCAACATGTGGAGGTTGTTCATGATATGATTTCTGAATTGCTGTTTGTATAGAAAAAAAACTTTCTTGGCTGCTTAGCCTAGATTGCATTGGGATTTCCTGTTTAGGAGTTCCATATCTTCCCATTAAGGAGCTCTTGGGAGAGCTTGGATTGCTTGTCCACTATCTAGTTGAAGACCAAGCTTCTACTTCCAACTGTAATGCAGATCCAGTGAGGGTTTGCTTTCTTTTGTAAGCTGCAACAAGTGGAATACTAGGTCTGTTCAGATCTAGCTTGTATTGGAGCCTCTTCTCAATGAGTGTGTCTTTTAACCTTCTGGAAGAGTGCATCCATTTTTGGAGCTTCAGTTTTTGATATTAGCATTAGGCCAAAGTATTATACATCACCATCAGCGTAGTTCCTTGAAGAGATTGTGTCCTTTCTGCTGGTAGAGTTGAAGTGTGGTTTGGGTAGCAGCTTGAAGGAAAGATCTCTAGTGAAAGGGACCCTTCCCTTCACTGTGGTGATTCATGGATTTTAAAACCAATCCATTTCCATTTCATATTTGATCTACTGTGTATCATATGCTTCAGAAATTTCTGAATATTATTGCAGATATGTGGCTTAGATCTCATATCTACTCATTGATATCCATCTTTTGCTGAGATCCCCAAGGGGAGTGTAAAGAAGGGCCTCGTTGGCATATAGATCTGTATTTTTATGTAAATTTCTTCCTTAGATCTTGAATATAATAAAATAATACTTCATCGTTCTGAAAATTATGCTGTCAAGTTCTTCAGTCTTACTACATGGTGCAACACCTCTATTTTGAGGGTTTATTCATGTTAAACCTCTATTTTTCTCTTGTATATTGTTTGATCCATATCATTGAACTAATTTACTGATGTTTAGACCCTATTATAGTTAAAACATTCAGAAAATCACGTTGTCCGTGCTTCAGTAATTTCTGCATACTCTAGGTCATGGAAAATCAACATTTTTAAGCCATTTCAGGAGTGGAGGAACTGTTTAAATTATATATAATGATTTTTTCAAGATTAAATTCGGTATGGGAGTCCCTCATGACCTAATATAACAGCTAAAACCATCACTTTCCTCTGTTTTTATGCAGATTTCTAAAAATAACCTTTTTAGGGCTTAAATCACTATTTTTCCCCACTTTTGGTTGAAGGGATAGATCACTTTCCTTGATGATGCATATATTACTGATAGTATAGTGTTTATTAACACCTCCCATGCATTATTAGCCTACTTCTACTTCAATACATTTTTTTTATATTGCTACAGTCCCTCATTGGACATTTATCAAGCCAAACTAGGTGTGGGAGGCCTGTTTGCCTCACCTAGTTTGTTTTTTTTTCTGATATCCTCTTGGAATTGGGTCTTATATTACCAGATCTAAGTAATACAAGGGATGATGTTGGTTTCTGAAGCACACATCCCTGAAAAATGCGTTTTACAGGCCTGTTTTGCTGAGTAGTCCCTTTTGGGATATTACGTTGATACCGATGTTGTTCTACCTTCTCAAGAAGGCCTATTGCCAGAAAGTGCTCCTATTCATCAGAATTATGACCTTCCAATAGATTTCAGCCAACTCAGTCAAGACATATCATGTTTTCTTGAGGACAACATAGTGGTATATAATGAGGATGCCATGTCAGATGACTATGAAGAATATGTAGATATTCTCTTTCAGAAGGATCCTGAGCATGACAAAGTGGAATAAGGAGAAACCCTAGATGAAGTATGTTATTTAAATCCTCAGGGCCAATTATTGTTCCAACATCCTTTTGATGGTTTCTTAAAATCATCTAAAGAAGAAGTATTCCATGCCAAGAATGGTTTGTTGCACAGTTTAAGGAAAAGTGTGAGCATTGTTGTTCAAAGGAAAGTAAAATGGGAGTGGCCCTTTTTTTTTCAACATACTCAAAAAAGCGAACAAGAATCAATCATGTAGTCATTTACTTGATTGGTTGCATTGGAGAAATGAGTTCACTTAGTGTATATATCACCTCCAAGTTAGATTAGGGTAGGTAGATGTGCAAATAAGCTCAACACTCTGAGCATCTTAGAAATATTATTTTCAGATTACTTTTTATTTTCATCTCAGTGTGTTTAGGACTTCAGTTTTAGCATAGTTTTTGTCTCATCATTCAAAGTTTTAAAGGTACAACAATATGTTCATCTTGATGGGTTCCAGTGAATAAGTTCAATTGTAGTTTCAGTTCAGGTTTCAGTATGCTAATAAGTTGGCTGGCCAAGCATGTGGTCTATTTTTATCAGTCAAAGTTAGGAGGAACAATCAGCTAGTTTCCAGTCACTAAGTTTCCTGACATATCACTAAGTTGCATGACAGATCACTAAGTTGCTTGACAGATCAAGATACAAGTTGTGGGAACAACCCAATGGATCAGGCCACTAGTTTTCGGTGTTCTTGACACCTCCTGAAGGAGCTACCATCCCCAGTTGGAGCCACTGTTAGAGTCTTGTAATTTAAAGTATCACAAGGTGACTGATTATTGATTATATTTGTCGTCACTAAAAATAATATTCTATGGCTATCATTTATTTTCAGAGAAAGAAAGGGAACTCCTGACTGTAAAGAGCTTCAAAGGAATAAATCTTCCTCTCTGTCTAGTAGAAGGAAATAAGTGTTGCTAACAAGGTGTGATGGGGATCAATTTCTGCCCTCATTCCATTTCATTTCATTCACCCTCTTTTCCCCCCTCATTTCCTCCATATTCTTAAATACTTTGAATCCCCTTCAAACCTCAAAACCCACATATATAAAATTTTGGGCCTTATTAATTTATAAAATCATTTATTATAAAGTTTCGGACTTTATATTATAAGCTTCGCTACCCATCGACAACCGTGTTATATAAACCTTAGACCTTATCATTATATATATCACATATTATATATATAACAAGAGCCGCTCAAACCAGTGGTGGGACCCCTTTTACCATCATCGCATATCGGCATCAAAAATCATAAGAATTAAGTGCGATGATTCTTAACGCTACGGTCCAGTCCCACTCCTACCCGTGCAACGTCACCTGCTCTCCACGTCACTTCCCTTTTCGCATCGCACCACTAATTCCTTTTATGTTGTAAACTGTCAATCTGGGATATGCAATAGTGTTATGGATGCAATAAAGTTTAGAACTGAAATCTAAAGATTTTCAGATCCGGATAGACAATTCTTACACTATTTTACTTTGAAAGAGGGGTTAAACACAAAAAGAAAGGACTCAGGTAGAAAATAAACCCTATAGGTCGAGTCGGGAAAAGGTTTGATGATAGAGAAGATTATGTCGTAACTAAAAGAGTAAAGGGCACGCACACAAAAACGTTACCATATAAATAAAGAGGCTGAAGAGGCAGAAAAACACATCAATACCAGCACCAATCAACAAGAAGTGGCCAACAATGCACCAGATTAATTAAACGCTAGCTTTTTGGAAAACAGAGCCAAATGTCAGAACCTCCATTGGTTGCCTCTTTGAAACCATCAAAACCACTTTTAGAGCTTACTGTTTGATCTTTTGAGGAGTCATTAAAGTGTTTAGATCTATGAAAAGTTGTCCAAAATTAATTCCAGAGGTGGTTATTGTCAGTAATGTCTGAATGAGGCATTGCATGGCCACACTTGTCATTTTCTGCTTAATTGTAATCAATGAAAGGTTGCCAACCAAGGAAGAGCAACCAACTTAGATTTTAGATAAATACTGCATACCTTAGCGGTACCAAGGGTTGGATATTTTAGCACCAATATTGTAAGAAATACTATTGGAGCACTGTATTTTTAGATCTGGACATCAATAATCAAAGACCGCTTATTCTTGAGTTGTGTTAAAATGGTGATGCTCTGTTTAAATGTTTCCGTTGTTTTCACTGCTTTGTATCTATTCATCTAATTGTAAATCAAAAATTTTAGATTGAGATTCACTGTCAGAGCGCCTTAATTATGTCTGGATTTACAATCTGAATGTTTTCTGCTGAAGTCTAATTAAAGAATTATTAATTTCTCTTTAGTCACTACTAAACCTTACTGTTTCTTTCACCTCATAATTCATACAGCTCTTAAGATCCAATTAGCATAGTTAGCTTGCCCTATGATTTTCTCTTGATTTTGATGTGCCATTCCAGCCTTTGATTCCATCAACCAATGGAATAACTTCTGCAGCCTTACCTGTCCAACCACACAATCAATCAAACAACCAACCCCCATGATTGTAAATAGCCTAACATCTGCAATTATAATCATCAAGATAAATCATAAATCGTAAAATAGAGAGAGCCCCCTATGAGTCTAGGAAGGCTAGGTCCTGAACTCTAAAGTGGTTTAATGTTGTGCTTTACAGTCTAGTTTTGCCAATCTTCTAAATTATAGAGTGCTAACATAATATCGACCATACTGGGGACTGAGTTATTCAAAAAGCTTAATATTTCATCAGAAATCATAAACCCTAGTCAAAATATTGTATGATTCAAGTATGTTCCAAGATTGGTATCTGGTCGTTGATGGTGGACAACAACCAGACACAAGAAAGTTGAAATCATCCACCTAGCGACTCCACAGTTTTCAGTTTACCTAAAGACTCCACTGGTAGAAGAATCTAGATTGGTTGTGAAAATACAGTGACCCCATTCTCTGATTTATTGACAAGATAGATCCAAGAATACAACGCATGTATTCTCTAATGAACAGAGATCACATTCCTAGATTCCCACATAAAATGCCTCAGGTAAATTGGCAAGGAAACCTTCCTATTTTTCAAGATGAGAATGTTGATGATGCTTCATTACATCTCATTAAATTTCATATACATTCATGGAAGTTGAAGATCGAATTGCATGAGGATTTCCTCATGAAGATGTTCATGGAAACATTAGAAGGGAAAGCGAGGGAATGGTATGAAGGTTTGAACCCTGGTAGTTTATTTTCTTTAAAATATTTCCACAAGGTGTTTTATGAGCATTATAAAGAATATTCTCCATCTTTATCATTAGCTGAAAATTGTTGTGATCAATTTGAGGATATCATACAATACCTTGTAAATATTGATGAAGATTTTGGAAATTGGCATCCTGAGGATCTCTTAGAAGTAATTCATGAATTTGATTTTCAAGTTAACTGTCATGACAACCAAGAGAATTTAGTTGAAAATGAAAGCAATCAGGAAATGAAAGAAGATCCACAATATCTCTCTGTGGGGACAAATGATAGTTCATCTGCTCTTTTGTGTGAGGTTAAAGAATACATTCAGCCTCATGACCAGTCTTCACAGGAGAAAGAAAACAATTGTTGTTCAATACAAAGAAAAGAAAGACTCCCTCCTCCTTTAACTGAAGAATAAATCAATCAGATTCTAAGCATGCAACCAACCTCTAAATTTTTATGTAATGAAGAGATTATGTCTATTTGTTATATTGCTGATTTATGTATTGATGCATTTCCTCATGAAGAAACAGAAGAACATATTTATACTAATGATGTTCTACCTTCTCAAGAAGGCCTATTCCCAGAAAGTGCTCCTATTCATTAGAATGATGACCTTCCAACAGATTTCAACCAACTCAGTCAAGATATATCATGTTTTCTTGAGGAAAGCATAGTGGTATATAATGAGGATGCCATGTCAGATGACCATGAAGAATATGCATATATTCTCTTTCAGAAGGATCTTGAGCATGAAAAAGTGGAATAAGAAGCAACCCTATATTAAATCTATTATTTAGATCCTCAGGGCCGGGTATTTTTCCAAGATCCTTTTGCTGGTTTCTTAGAATCATCTAAAGAAGAAGTATGCAGAGTTTAAGGAAAATTTTGAGCATTTTTGTTCAAAGGCCAGTAAAATGGGAGTGGCCCTTTTGTTTTTTCAGCATACTAAAAAAGGTGAACAAGAATCAATCATGTAGTCATTTACTTGATTGTTTGCTTTGGAGAAATGAGTTCACTTAGTGTACATATCACCTCCAAGTTAGATTAGGGTAGGTATATGTGCAAATAAGATCAACAATCTGAGCATATTACAAATATTAGTTTTAGATTTCTTTTTATTTTCATATCAGTGTGTTTAAGACTTTAGTTTTAGCACATTTCTAGTCTCATCATTCAAAGTTTTCAAGGTGCAGAAATATGTTCAGCTTGATGGGTTGGAGTGGATAAGTTCAATTGTAGTCTCAGTTCAGATTTTAGTATGCTAATAAGTTGGATGGCCAAGCATGCGATCTATTTTTATCAGTCAAAGTCAGGAGGAAAAATCAACTAGTTTCCAGTCACTAATTTTCCTGACATGTCACTAAGTTGCCTGACAGATCACTAATTTTCCTGACAGATGAAGATACAAGTTGTGGGAACAACCCAATGGATCAGGCCACTAGTATGCGGTGTTCTTGACACCTCCTGAAGGAGTTTCCATCCCCATTTGGAGCCACTGTTAGAGTCCTGTAATTTACAGTATCACAAGGTGATTGATTATTGATTAGATTTTTTATTACTGAAAATAATATTCTATGGATATCATTTATTTCCAGAGAAAGAAAGGGAACTCTTGACTATAAAGAGCTTCAAAGGAATCAATCTTCCTCTCTGTCCAGTAGAAGGAAAGAAGTGTTGCAGACAAGGTGTGATGGGGATCAAAATTCATTTCCTCCCTCGTTCCATTTCATTTCATTCACCCTCTTTGCCCCCCTCATTTCCTCCATATTCTAAAATACTCTAAATCCCCTTCAAACCCAAAACGCACATATATAACCTTTCAGGGCTTATTACTTTATAAACCCATTTATTATAAAGTTTCGGAATTTATATTATAAGCTCCGCCACCCATCGACAATCGTGTCATATAAACCTTAGACCTTATCGTTATATATATCACACACACACACACACACACACACACACACACACACACACACACACACATATATATAACAAGAGCCGCTCAAACCATTGGTGGGACCCCTTGTACCTTCATCATATATTGGCATCGCAAATCATAAAAATTAACTGTGTTGATTCTTAATGCTAAACTTATAAATTCGTTGATGTGATATGATGTGGGACCCATTCCCCGCCATTCTTTCTTTTTTCCATTCCATTTTCCTTTGAAATACATTAAAACCTTATCTTTTTTCCGACCTTTCCGCTTTACTCTTCACCCTTTACCATTTCATTTCTTTTTCATTCTCGATAGCTATTAAAGTGGGGCCCTCATCACATTTCATAGCTTTTATGTGTTTTCACATTGGAAGCTAAAACTTAAAATATGTGATCGCTGATTTTGTGATATCGCATCGCATTTGACTTACCTTGGTGAGCGCCCGCAGTGTATTCATATTAATTTGCGATACAGTAAGTCAGCCCCACCTCCACATCCCTGCCCCCATTTCATAACCATCACAATACATTGGTATACCACATAAAATTCACAATACAATTACTGCCTTAAAACTTCGCCGATTCATAAAAATTTTCCATAGCCAGTGGGTCCCTCCTCCCCGCATTTTGAAAATTTTAAAAATTAACTCCCGCAACTTATAAATAAAAGCCAAAACCTGCGATCTGCGCTGTGTTCTGGTTCCACTCCTTCCCTGCCAGGACACCTGTCCCCTCCCCCGCACATCACACTTCACACATTTTAAAGTTTATACCATCTACGCTTATAACTAAAAATTAAAGATTGCGATATGCGTTGCGGTTCGGTCCCACTCCTTCCCTGCCACGTTACTTGTCTCCTCCCCCGTGCGTTGAACTTCACACTTTTTAAAGTTTATACCATCTGCGCTTATAACTAAAAGTTAAAGATTGTGATATGCACTGTGGTCCGGTCCCACTCCTCCCCTTCGACGTCACTTTCTCTCCACGTCACTTCCCTTTTGTCATCGCACCACTAATTTATTTTATGTTTTAAACTATTCAATCCGTGATATGCGATAGTGTTATGGATGCGATAAAGTTCAGAATTGAAATCTAAAGGTTTTCAGATCCAGATAGACAAGTCGTACGTTGTTATTCTTTGAAAGAGGGGTTAAAAACAAAAATAAATGACTCGAGTAGCAAATAAACACTAGAGGTGAAGTTGGGAAAAGGTTTGGAAACATAGAAGATTATGTCGTATCTACAAGAGAAAAGGGCATGCACGCGAAACCATTACCATATAACTGCAGAGGCTGAAGAGGTAGCAAAACACATCAACACCAATACCAATCAATGAGAAGTGGTCAGCACTGCACCAGATTAATTAAAAGCCATTTTCTGCAAAACAGAGCCAAATGTCAAAACCTGCATTGGCTGCCTCTTTGAAACCATCATAGCCATGAAGAGTTGTCCAGAATTAATTCCAGAGGTGATTGTTGTCATTACTTTTTGAATTAGGCATTGCATGGCCACACTTGTCATTTTTTGCTTAATTGTAATCAATGAAAGGTTGCCAACTAAGGAAGAGAAACCAACTTAGTTTCTAGATAAATACTTCATACCTTAGTTGTATCAAGGGTTGGAAATTTTAGCACCTTTATTGTAAGAACTACTATTGGAGCAGTATAATTTTGGAGTTGGACATCAATAATAAAATACCGTTTACATGATTCTTGAGCTGTGTTAAAATGGTGATGTGTTTCTGCTCTGTTTAAATGTTTCAGTTGTTTTCTCTACTGTGTATCTATTTATCTAATTGTAAATTAGAAATTTTAGATTAAGATTCGGTGTCGGAGCACCTTAATTTTGTCTGCATTTACAATCTGAATGTTTTCTGCTGAAGTCTGATTAAAGAATTCTTAATTTCTCTTTAGTCACTATTGAATCTTACTGTTTCTTTCACCTCATAATTCATATAGATCTTAAGATCCATTTAGCACATTTAGCTTGCCCTGTGATTCGCACTTGATTCTGATGTGCCATTCCAGCCTTTGACTCCATCGCCTAATGGAATACCTTCTATAGCCTTATCTGTACAACCACACAATCAATCAAACCAGCAACACCCATCACTATAACTAGCCTAACAACTACAATTATAATCATCAAGATAAATCATAAATCTTAAAATAGAGAGAGCCCTCTCTAAGTTTAGGAAGGATAGGTCCTGGAATCCAAAGTGGTTTAATGTTGTTCTTTATAGTTTATTTTTTGCCATCTTCTAAATTATAGAGTGCTAAAATGGGAAACAAAACATAGATGAGAAAAGTGAAAGTGAGGGTAAAGGAAAAGGCAAGTTTTTTGGAAGAGGAAAAAGAAATAGCTCTGTAAAAAGAGAGAAGGAAAAACTCATATGCAAAAATTGTTCAAATACTAGCCATGATGAAGACCATTGTTGGAAACTTCATCCAGAATTGAAACCAATAGACTGAAAGCCAAAGAGAAGGGTATAATTGTTGCGATAGCTGAACATGACTTAGGGTCAGACTCAGGAGATGAGACAAATATTACGGCCATGGGTTTTAAAGGTAAACATGTTGCAAGCATTAGTACTTCAAATTGTTAAAATGATACTCATGATGAAGATACAAGAATATAAATTTTCCATATTAGAGTTGTCTTTAAACATACCAATATTGATACACTTTTTGATAGTGGGTCACAAGCAAACTTGATTTCCGAAGATTTGGTTAAGAAACTAGGCCTTGAAACTATTAGACATCCAAGACCATATCCTTTGGGTTGGATATGCAATAATGCAAACTTTTAGGTTACAAGGAATTTTTTACTAAGATTCACCATCATCTCAAACTTTATTAATGAAGTTGAGCTTGATCTGGTGCCGCTTGAGATATCAGGTATTGTATTTGGAAGTCCTTATTTGTATGATAGGAAAGAAATATTTCATCACCATGAGAACAAGTATCACTTGTTAAAGGATGGTATTGAGTACATAAGTAGAGTGCATAATAAGAATACATGTTTGTCTCCATTACATGCAAGTGAAATGAAGAGGATAGTGAATGCAAGTCAGAACTTGACATTGTTGATGATGAAATAAAGAGATGTATTGAATCACACTTTTCAAAAATATGCTTATTTTTGTAATGAGTTTTTTCAGGATGTTAATAGGTTGCCTTTGAAAGAAGGTGAAAAATATGTAAAACATTTGCAACAGTCAACAGTAGTGTTGAGCAGTGTTGGAAACAAGATGCCGATACAAGAGAGTGCAAAGGTCAAAGAGAAAGCAACAAAGAAGCTTGGAAAAGAATTCACGGGTTCCATAAATGTTGGTTTATGGTTTCCAAAAGGTACATGGTAATGGCGAAGATACTTGGTCAAGAGTCAGCGCAAGTACAAAGCGAGATCAACTAAAAATTTCCATAGTGACGGTGTGCAAGGTGAGAAAGTTTTTAAGTTTCCTATATTTGTTGACCAAGGTAGGAAAAAGATGGTTTTTGCAAGTATAGATTGATGTTTTGCAAATTCAGAAATATTGCAGCATGATGGTGTCAATGACAGCAAGAGAAGGTCGCAAGAATCAAGGAAAAAGTTGACTTTTTGTGAAAAGCTCCAAATGATGAAATTGGGAAAATTTTAGTGGATAGAGATTGGAAGGGTGAGGGAACAGTGCCCTCATCCACATAATCAGTAATCAGAGAGATTTTGTGGTCCAAAAGGCTTCTAGTGGGGAGGAATGATTAGAGGCTTAGTATTTTAGCTCAAAAATGAAATTTCTCAGAATTGAATGAAAACAAAATGAAAGTGACCAATGCATCATAAGGAATCCAACGCAACTAGTTTCGTTGAAAATCGAGTTCGGATGAAGTAGTTATGGTCTGCTGACCGCTGTCCAGAACAGGCAAATTTTTATTAAAAAATTGCAAAACAGGTACAGGTTGATGACATGGCAGCCCATTCAGCATTCAAGGAATCTTCTTCAGTTTTAGTCCAATGGGACCGTAACAAGTGTCACTTTGGAATTCGCTAGTTTGGTTTGTGAAGGTAAAATTTGTCCAATGACCTCCTAAAGTTGAATTTGAGTTTATAATATTATGTGTTGGAAATTTTTATTTTATTTTAATTAATTAATGCTATATATATATATATATCTCTATATATATAGCATCTCTCTCTCTCTCTCTCTCTCTCTCTCTCTCTCTCTCTCTATATATATATATATATATATATAATTTTGTATGGTTCTTAATCATATATTATATTATTTATATTTAATATTAAATTAAGGATCTTTTAATTAACATACAATTTCCATATATATATATATATTCTTTTTAACCTATAGTTTCATTGGCATTAAAATTACAAACCATATATTATTAATGTTTGTTGGACATTAACTATGGTTCATGGTGGAGCATTATATTCCAAGGTACGAAAAAACATTATAAACGTTGACATTACAAACCATATGGTTGGACACTCCAATTATCATAGTGGCATATAATATATGGCGCGTACCAAGGTTTTGTAATAAGGTGGGATGTATATGCGATGGCGGATATGATATGGCAAGTATTAATGCTTTTGAATGGGCCATATGGTTGGACGCTCCAATTATCACAGTGGCATATAATATATGGCGCGTGTTATCACTCTAATAATTCTAAAGTTGTGAGATTTTGATTTAAAGTCTAAGAACATTAGAGGTAACCACAGACCAACTTTTAAACTCTAATATCTAACCTTCTTAGGGTTTAGAGAGGGATCTCTCTATAATATTTAACTTTATTCTAATTATCTGATATTAGGCTAGTTATGATGTGTAAATTGGTTTGGTTTGGTTTGGTGGGAAAAATCACTTAATGAGATGGATAGTGGGAGATTTTCTTTTCCATTGGGTGAAGGAGTCAAAATTTAAGCAGACAGAACTAGGATCAAGGTAAACAAGTCAAATGTTTTCAGGGAAAGATAGACAAGTCTTTGAAGATCTTGGAAGGCTATTTGGTGAAGTGATTTTATCGGGATAAAGAGCCATGAAGGATTCTTTAATCTGGATATGGAAAGAGTAGACAAAGGTCATTCGAAAGAGGGAGAAATTAAGGGTTCCCTACTCTGGAAATCAACATAAAATCCTACTAAGGTGATTTTAACAAATCCTGTAATAATACTCCTGATTTATCATTCAAATTTAGAGAACATATATGGATGCATGTAAACATAAGAAGATAAACAAAGACAGTAGAAAGTACTTTATTTCAATGGCTCATCACATGAATCCTGAAATATGATGCTAGATGTTTTGATCCAGTTTGCTACTCGAACTTGCAACAAAAAGCCTTCAAGTACAACAAAAATGACTATAGAAATCTTCAGCAATTTGTTCCACAATAATACTTCAAAAGATGAAGTATTTATACAAAAATGTTTAAAAAATATCCTAGAATAATCATAGGATTTTTCTAAGGAAATAAAATATCTTTTACAACAAAACAGTGACAGCTGCTTAAAAAATCAACAAACTGTCCTATTTATTCAAATAAAATAGAAAATGTTGTTGTGGATTGGGTGCAGTTGGCTGCCTTGGTGTCTTTTTTGCTAGTAATGATATTTCAAATCTGTTTTGAAATATTATCTTCTTATCTGATGCTCTTTCATTTGATACACTTTAAACTCTATCAAAATTGCCTTACTGATGTAAAAATTCTATTTTGACTGTGAAAAAAATCAGCAAACTGTTTTATCCTTTTATCTGCAATTTGACTTTTACAATAAGTTAGTGAGTGATTCCCAAGCTTCTTGATCAGGAATTTTTATCTTTTTCAGCTTCCTAAAGTTATCATATGCCTCAGTATATCTAGAAAATGTTTGTTTTATAAAAAAAAGGTGTTTTATCTCATGTTGTAAATAAAACAAGTCTTCAAAAATTCTGTGTAAAACCTTCCCTGTAAGAATTCCTTGTCCTTCTATTTTTTCAACCCGCTCTTTTGCATAATCTCTAATCTTTTTGTTGTAGTCTTCTTGTGGCACGAGTTTATCATTAATAACTAGGATGTTAGGCAAACCTCTTTGCCTCAAAATCTCAAACTTAACCATAAACTTGGTTATGGCTATGTTCATGTTTTCACATTTTTCTTCTAATTGCTTCATTAAATTCTTCTTTGAAATGACTTTCCTTATTTCAAGGATTTTCTCTGTTCTATCAGTAATTTCTATCTCTTCAAGTTCTTACTTGTTCTTGCTATTGAGAAATTTGATTATTTCTAGGGCCTGTTCAGGTTTGTCACCTAGCTCATCTTTTGTTTTCTGAATCTCTACTTGTGCCGCCTTCAAGAAATCCCTCTGCTCATATATTACCTGGATTGATGGCCAAACATCATTGATGGCTTCAATGATTTTACTCCATAACTGATTCTTCACATAAGATATTAGTTATTTCAAGGTTAAATATTTTTGTATACTTTTAAATTCAACATTTAACCTGTTAGCCCTTTGTTCATGAGTTTTGGCATTGATTTGGGCTAGCTTCTTAGTGTCTTGAATATTGTCAATCACTTTCTTCAATCTATTTATTTCATTGGTTTGAAGTGACATTTCCTCCATGGCTTTGACAAGCTTATTAACTTCATCAGACTGCTGTACTACTATGGTAGAGTATTCTATGGCTAAAGTAGTGGATGAGGTTACTGGCACTGCAGTAGCCAGTGGTACTTTTGGTGCCAACTCTTCTGCCAGAGTTGAAGGCACATCTATAGTAACCATGGGAATTACTGAAGGAGTTTCATATGTTTTTGTAATTTCTCTTTCATGGACAAGCTTGTCCATTTGGATCTCCATTTCTTTTATCTGTCTTGTTAATTGTAGAATCAAGTTCATCATATTATCTTTCTAGTTTTCCTCTTGAAATATTTCTGTGGATTGTGGATGTTCAGTTTGTGGAAGCTTGAGCTATTTCCCCAGTGCTGCAATATCAACATTATTTTTCTTCACTAACTCTTCTGCATCTTTGACATTGGCAGGATCATATCCTACTTGAATAACCAACTCTTCTAAAGACTTAATCCTAATATCTTTAGCATATGAGGAAGCTTTATCAACCTTCATTTGATCTCTCGTGTTTATTATTGTATTATGAATCTTGTGTACACTCATGGCATTTGTAGTAATGATAGAATATAACATCTCAGAAGTTTTCCTGTGAAATTCAATTTGATCTAGTGCATGGATACTTTCTGTTGGCACTTCAAGATCAACTTTCTTGTAATCTGCCACTATCTTGGGAGTCCTAACTGTTGGTTGAAGCACTGACATAATAAACTTCTTGTTTGAATAATAAAAAGCTGATTGAAGTCTGTTTTGGATACCTGGCATTTGTTTCAAATATTGAGAATAGATCTCATGTTTGATTTCTTCATTCTTTGTCTTTATCTGCTTATATTTCTCTCTAATGTCAAGATCTTTATCTTTTGCTGTCTCTGAGGAGGATGCCTCCATACTCTGCTGCTTTTCAATTACTTGTGTATTGGAATTATCAGGATGTTCTTCATTTAGAATCTCTGTTGCTGGCTCATTTGTAATGACTGTAGCTGCATCTGTGTTTGTCTTTAGAATATATGTACCTTCCATTTCTATGGTCACTTTTTCTTTATCAACTGAATTGATCTTAGGATTTTTATTGTATCTAAGTTTAAACCTATTTTCAGTTGTTGTCTCAGCAGTGTAGGCACCTTCTTCTCTGACTCTCTTAGTAGGTTTCTCTCCTTGATTTGCAGTTTTCAAGGTGTGACTAGTATCACCTTGTTTAACAACTTCTTGTTGGGTACCGGATTTGTATACTTTCCTCTCCCATTTTACCCTATCTCTCTCTCTCTTTGTACCATTATTATTCTTAAACGAATGAGGTAAAACCATTTTCCTTATCTTTCATGTGATATTTGATTAATGAAGTAATTGTCATGGAGGTTTTACCTTTTTACATATTAACTCCGATATTTCTACAGATTCGACCAAAATAGGAGCGTTGCAGCTGTGAGTTGAGGAACAATCCATCATCTCCAGCGCTATCCTCGTTTTTTGTTATAGCGTAATGGACTATATTTATATCAGTGCCATTTCAGGCCTTTTTACGGTTTCCTTCTGGGCAACTAGGTTTCCGTTGTAACAAAATGTATTTTTGTGATTATGGGGTTAATGAGGGGAATCAGGGATTCTAGGACATTCGTATAAAGAGGCTTGTGGGCTGTGAATCAAGTTTAAGCCCTTTTACATACAGATCTTGTAACAAATCTATTCTCTCATTAATCGAATGCACAACATCTTGTTGTTTCTTCTGTAATTCGTGAGTTTACCATAACCCTAATCAGAGAGTTAGGCCCACTCTTTTGATCAGGTGCTGTGTTTTCCATTTTCTTGCATTATTTATGTTTTAGTGTGATTTCATTATTGCTGTTATAGTTTAATCCTTAATTGTTGTGAATGTCTTTCAATTATCCAGTTTAGTTAATTTTTGTGACAGTGGTTTGTGTGCTATGGATTTAAACATGTGATATACAACAGGTCATGTGCTTGTGTCTACATATAATTTTCCGTTAGTCTTGAAATAAATAACACCCTTGGGTTGATAATTTATGTAGAAAAAGGGTGAATTATTTTCATATCTGAACACCAACATTTTGGCGTCATTGTCGGGGAGGCTAATAGGTGCAAGAACATGATCTGCAACAAATCTAAGGGTCAATCTCTCGTCTTGGTGAGGGAATTTATTACCCTGCTTTAAGTCCTAAGCGTAAGTGCTTTGTATTTTTCTTTCCTGCTTTTTATTTTATTTTTCTATAGAATTAATCTCTCATCTTGGGGAGGGAATTTATTACTCTACTCCAAGTCCTGAGCATAGCATGCTATTTTTCTTTCTGCCTTGTTCTGTTTTTTTTTCATTAAAATTAATCCCTCATCTTGGGGAGGGTATTTTGTAACCCTGCCCTAAGTCTAAGGCATAGTTTCCAGTTTTTCATTTTTATTTTCTTTTCTTTGGGCCAACTTCGCCTCCTGAGGAGAGTATGTGATTACCCTACTTCCAGTCCTCAACTTCTATTTTCCTTTTTCTTTTTATTGTCTGTTTGAACCTACTCTCTCGTCCCGAGGAGGAAGCTATTTGTCCTGCTCCGAGTCCTGAACGATTTTTGTTACTATGATGAAAGCTCTTCACAATTTGTGTGAACAAGGATTTGAATAAGAGGGGCAAAGGAAGACCACCAAAGAAAGGAAAGGATTTGGGAAGGAAGACATAAATTCAGGAAATTATTGAAAAATCTAGATCTGAGGCATCATCCCATGTTGCTGTTAGGGTTAGAGTTCAAACGAATTCCAAAGGGAAGTCTATGGAGCAACCAGTGCCATCCACGATACTAGAAGGCATTCTTTCTATGGAAAAATACTTAATAAATAGGGTATCAGTGGAGGAGACTTCCTTATCAGCAACAGAAGGGGAAGAAATAACAAGTAGGGGATCAGAAGAGCTGAGAAATTTTAACTGGGAAGAAGAACCTCTAAAAGGGTTTTCATCCCCACGAGACCAAGGCAACGCTATAAAAAGTCTTGCAGCTGAATAAAAAAATTCTAATTTGGTAAAGGAATTCTTGAAACATTTCGAGTCACCAAGGGACCAGGGGAGTGCAGTCCAACCTCCTACAGTTGAATCACTCCAAATACTAGCTACAGAACCATTCAAAATTCCAAGTGAGTATTGGAGGGTGTTTATGGCACCTGTAAGTTCCTCTATTTATTTTCCCATTGGAAATGTTATAGGTGATGCACCAATGAGACCTATCCCTTTAACAACCTTGCTTAGTTTCCATGGGATTTCTTTTGAAGACCCTGATATGTTCCTCTTTGAATTTGATATTGTTTGTCGAGGATATGAATATATTGCTGATGCTCAGAAACTGAAGATATTTCTTGCTACCCTAAAGGGGACAACCCTGAGATGGTTCATGGGTTTAGGGGGGAGTAAGATTACCTCATGGGAAGGGATGAAAGAATATTTATTGGAGAAATACCAAGATTACTGTAATTCTCGTGACATTAAGGAGGAAATATTTAAATTTGCACAGAAAGAGGATGAAAACATGGAGGACTGTGTAGAACAATTTAAATACATATTGTAGAGGTCAGGACATAGTGACCTGGACAAGGACATTCTGAAGATCATTCTTCTCCGAGAACTCAAGGAAGACTCACTGCAACTTTTGAATATAGTAGGAAAAGGGGATATTTCGAAAGAAGACTTCGATACTATTTGTGATTATTGTATTAAGTGTTCACGGGGGGCTGCAAGGAGGTGACAGGGGATTCGGTCATCAAAGATTTCCGGTGGAGGAGTTACAAAAGCAGAAATTGGAAATCTACTGGAAAATATAAGGACCGATATTCTGAGCACACTATTAGCCTAGATGGACACTCTCCAGGAAAAATAGAAGCAGATGGATTTGGAAAAAACCATGGCCATATTCTGCCCACTGTGCAGAAAGAAGAAACCTTTGAAGGAATGCCCGTTGAACATGGTGGAAGCCTGTGAAATCTTTGAATAGACTCATGTGACCAGTTAGTGTCCTTTCTTGTCCAGGCAGAAAGCATTTTTCCAAGGAGAAAGTGAAGAAAGCGTGGTAGACCTGCTGTAATTCATGGGGCAGAAGAAGCCATGGCAACCTCGACCACCAGCTATGAATATAGGTATGTTTCAGGACCCATCTGAGTACTTTAAAAATTTCAATATGGGTCCCCAATCTACACTGTTTTCAGCTATGCGATCTCAATATCAATATCCCCTTTAGCAACAATGGGTTCCACAGGCTAATCCGAATCCTTCATGGAATCAAACCTGGCGTGGACCCTCTCCTGCTGGACAGTTTCCTCAGTTTGTGCCTCAATAACAACTTCAGTTTCCCGCCAATGTACCCCTAGGAAATCCATCCATTAGACCCCATCTTCCTATCTAGCCCAACCCGAATTCGAACAATAAAGGGGTCCAACAAATAGACACTCAGAACCTTCCATCTTGTTAGGGTTCACAAAATTTTGAATTGAATTTGATAAAGTCTTGTAAATATGTACATACCTTGCTTTCTGCAAGTTGTTTTCCCATATTCTGAAAAAATGAAAAATAATAAAAAACCAAAAAGAGGGTAAAAAGTCCTAAAAGAAAGATCAAAGGACTTAGAAAAATATAAACCCCAAAAGAAAAGAAATAAGATTTGAAAGTGAGCAAATCCAAATTCCACTACTTTTACTTTTACTGCAAAGAATAATGATTATGTGCAGAGTGTCAATAAATTCCATAATCCATGATCATTTAAACAATTTAACCTTAACTTTTCATGTTTCAATTTCATGTTTTAGACAGAGAATAAATATTTTTCAAACAATTTAAACTTGAAAAATCAGTATATAGGTAGAGAATAATGAGGAGCTCAACAGTTTAATCTAAGCCCTCAGATGAAATAAGGTAGATTTAGATAGTTTTATGCTTTGAAAGAATTTTTTTTAAGGTTGCAAGCTAAATGCATCTGCAAAATGAAGAAAAAATGTTAGAAATAAAGTTGGGTAGGTAGAAAGAAGTGGAGCAATCATGTAAATAATACATCATCAGGAAAAATCACTAATTTCCCCTCCCCCATGAGTATTCAGTATTCTAAGCTATTAGTCAAACAGGCTTAGAGCATTTCTTTGACTTTTGTTGGGACCGGACCTAAGGCTCTATGATTGGTTAGTTAAAATATTGAGTTCTTATGATTAAATCCTCATTTATCATCATTTACCCTTCATTCATGTATTAAAGCCCCTTTTTCCCAAGTACAAACAAATTCTTACTTAGTAAAATTGTAACCCTAGAGTAATTAACTTATCCCTTCATAAGCATTCATAAAAACCTACAAAATTACATTTATCCTAAGTATTGGTGAAGGAAATATAAAGATGAGAAATTCTTGATTTTGTACTATACTTAGAGATAATGTGTATTTTTTTTTACATTTCCTTTTCATATTAACTTTTAACATATTTTATTAAATCCCTAAGAAATACCCTTTCCTACTTATTAATTTCATTATATCTAAATACCCCAAAAACCCACTATTATAAACTTTTGACCAAAGTATATTATCCCATGTGCATAAATGAAAAACCCAAGATATAAAGCCCTTTGGTATAAAATATTATCGTTATTCAAATATCTCGCCATATAGTTTTTAAACTATTGAAAAAGGTTGAAAACTATATAAATACAATATATAAACCATTGCACTTATATGAATAAAACCCGCTCCAATATACATTTTATTAAAACCTTGTATTATATGCGTTAAACCTTTGACCCTCAGTCATATCATAAAAGGTTTGAAAATATTATAAGCCCCCGCCACATATTAAACCCTTCTGCTTATAAAATTAAAGCCCGGTCCCACCTTTCCGTTCCAAAGCAGCTCCCGAACAAATCCTCACCGTTCGCATTAACATCTCAGATCTGATGGTCGACGTTTGATATCCCGCAGATTAGATGCACGACCGCCCTAAGGAAAAAGCCACGTGAAATGGGTGGTTTCCCACTGACCCCTCCCCTCCACATGGCCTTTTATGATTCGATCACGTGGGTTTTGATTAAAACCACTTACCATTGAAAACCCACACGATTACCACTGGTTTTTTTCCATTCAATATCCGAAACCGCTTCCTGTGATCATGACTTGCATTTAATGTTGATCAATGCATAGTAAAAAATTTTAATAAAACTTTGGTTAAAACGTTAATTCATTCATCCATCGCGTTTAAACCTTTGTTTTTTCCCTCTCGACTGTGTAAAGCTGCAAAAATCCCTTGTTAGCCATTTTAATGCCCAGAACTTCCTAAATTCACCAAAGAAGCCTGTAAAAGATTGCTGAGGAGCTATATCACTCCAGTTGAACCACTGAAGCTATCAAATCAACCAGAAGATTGAAGAAACCCTGTTAAAATCGATACCTGCGTCAAAATAGGTATTCTTCTGAGATTCAAACCTGTAATTAAATTGAAAGAACCTTTTAAAATAAAGATAAAGCATCCTAAAATCAAGAAATTGATTAATCTAATTGCCCAAAAGTCCCAGAAATAGGTCAAACTCTGGAAAAATTTTCCCAGGAACCCTAGTTGTCTGTTGCGCGGTATTTTCAATGAAATTTATCAATTATTCACAGTTATTGATCAATTTAAAGTTCTAAAGACTAGAAACCCTTTGCAGGTGCCCTATATCTTCTGAAAATCCCTTTTTAACAGAGTTTTAGCCCATTTTTCAGTCAAAAAACTCAAAAAACCCCTGCTTTCTGTTTTAGACTAGTTTTTAGCCTCAAAATTTCATTTGAGAGACCTAATTGAGCATAAAATCCAAAGAGACATTCTATTTTGCTAAATTTTCCTAATCAAGCCTCTGTTATAGTAAAATTTCCTCTGCAAATAGTTTAAACTTGCAGAAGCCAAACAAAATGCCTAAAAAACAGTGTGTAAACAAGCTTGAGGGTTCTAAAACCCCTAAACCTACTCCTGCCATGACTCCAAATACTGCAATTGTAGTCAATCCATTACAACCCCCAAGTGTTGATATTGACTACAAAATAGCTGATCCTATAGTTGAGTTCAATTTGTTGGATATCCACAACTGGTGTTTTGAAAAATCCTTAGATGATCATGAAGAAGTTCAAATTTGGGAATCCAATTTACCCAAATATGTAGTCCCCCTGACTCACCCTTGTCAAGAAGTTATCAGATTATGCCACCAGTACTACATTCCTAAACAAAGAGCTATTGTGAATGCAAATAAAGAGTTCCGAATTACCATCATTGCAGAGTTAATAAACCAAATGTTGCAGCTTCAGCTAGACCCCCAAGCAGTTCCATTGTCTATTGAAGCCCTCACTAAGCTATACATTAACTTAGACTTTCCTAAAAGGTTTATGATTTTCCAGAATTTCATACCTCTGCATGTTGAAATTCCCAAGTCAAATCCTCCTTATTCAATTGCAAAATTCCCTGAAGGCTCAAGGCATGTAATCTCCATGCTTTCCTTTATACTTGGGTATTTTACTGATGAGCATACTGACGAGTCTGTCTTGGGATTTTTTTCAAACTTTTCTCCAGGTCAACCACCTTCAGTTATATTTGACTATGCTAGCTTCATTGCTGATAGTATTCACTATCAATTGACTAATTTACAGCTATAAGGAGTATTCAGATATACTTCCTATCTTTTCCATTTGTTTATATTCTTTCAATAAGAGAGATTTCCAATTTCACTTCAAAAGTTGGATATAGAAGGAAAACCCCTATCAGTTGTCTTTTGGACATCTATACTCATAAAAGAAGGCACATAATTCAGTTATTCAGAGTTTGCAGAGTTGTTTGTACATCCATTGATCATCATCTTGACAAAAACAGAGCAGCCTAGAATCAGTGAGTAAATGAAGAGAATATTGCAGCTATCATAACAGAGAAAAGTAGGTGATTGGTATTTATATGAGAAATTCACTAAAATCAAAGTTTTTGGTTCTAAATTGTTGCCTTACAAGTTACCTAAGAATCCATCAATGAGGATATTTGCCTTTGAGTACATTAGGCAAATCCTAAATTCAGATTCAATTAATTTTATGGTAGCCAAGAAAAAGACTCAATTTAAACTCAAAAATCAAATTGGGCCTTTCATGTGTAATCAAAGAGATGTAGAAAAGGAAGTAGCAAGTCAACTACTGGAATATAAATTAGAAGAAAGCTTCCATTGGAATTATTATCCACAAGGGATCTTAAGTAAACTAAGGGTAAAATGTAAATTGACACCCTTTATCCATGAGTCAAAGCCAGATATAGCGAAGTTTTCTAATCAAATTGAGTGGGTTAAAAATACTTTAACAGAGGTAGTTAACCAAAGGAATACTAGTCACCCTTTGGAAATTTCCAAACATCAAAAGACATCCACTAAGAGAATTAGAGAAGAAGGAGCTTATACTACAGAGACTGCAACATAAACATAGTTTAAAATCATTTACAATAAGAGGCCAAAGTTGGATACAACAGCAAAAGGAAAAGTAACAATAGATGTTGAAGAAACACAGACCTTGAATACCAACATTGAACAACCAGAGACTAATGTAGCCACTCTAATCATCAATGAGCCAAATCAGAATCAAGAACAACTGAATAATGAAGAGACACAGATGAGGGAAAGGCAACAAAGTATGGAGGCTTCTTCCTCACATTCAGTCGAGGAAAAATATTTAGATATTAAGGAGAAATACAAGAAAATCAAATTGAAGAATGAGGAAATCAAAACTGAAATATATTATTAGTTTTTGAAGAAAAATCCAGGTAATCAAAAAATATTCCTATCATCATTTGATTATTCAACTAAAAATTGATTATGTCAATTTTATAACCCACAGTATCAGTGCCAAAGATAGTTGCTGACTACAAGAAAGTTGATATGGAAGTAGCTACAGATAAAATACATGAATTGGATTAAATTGAGTTTCATAGGTAAACCTTAGAGATGCTCTATTCCATAGTCACAACAAAAGATATGAGTGCTCATAGACTTCAAAATACCATCTCTAATATGCAGGACCAAATGAAGATGGATAAATATTCATTATATGCAAAGGATCTAAGGATAAAAGCCTTAGAAGATTTAGTATTATAGGTAGGATATGATCCTACAAACATCAAAGCATTAGAAGCATTGGTTAAAATGAAAAATGACAATATAGTTGCCTTGAGGAAATAACTCAAGCTTCCTCAAGGTGAGCATCCTCAAACAAATGAAGTTTTATAGGATCAAAATGAAAAATATGAAATGATGAGTTTGATACTTTAACTGACAGTTCAAATTAAGGAAATGGAAGTAAAAATGGACTAACTTGTCCAATAAAAGGAGATAGTTGAAGAACCAGTGATTCCCACAGTCATCCCAGTCATCACAGCAGCAGTACCTTCTACTTTAGGAGAAAAATTGGCACCCAAAGAGCCACTGGGAACTGCAGTGCTAGTGTCTTCTTCAACAACTTCAGTAAATAAATCCTCTACAACAGTGTTGCCACCTACAGATGAAAGCAGTAAACTAGTAAAAGAAATGGAAGAGATGTCCTTGAAAACAAATGAAATCAATAGATTGACAAAAATAATTGAAAATCTTGAAAAAACAAACAAATCCGCTTAGATAGATGCTAAAATACATGAGAAAAATGCCCACAGATTGAGTGAAGAGGTAAAGAAGCTCCAAAAAGAATTAACTCTCAAGGATCATATATCATATATTAAAAATTACCTATGGAATAATGTAATTGAAGCCATTCATGATGTTTATCCTTCAATTCAGGTGATTTTTGAGCAGAGAGAGTTACTATTGGCAGCCCAAGCAGAGATCCAAAAGACACAAGCTGATTTAGTAGATAAACCAGAACAGGCAATAAGGTTAATAAATTTCCTCAACATCAAGAACATATAGGAACTTGAAGAATTGAAAATCAATGACAGGAAAACTACTATCCTAGAAACTAGGAAAGTAACCACCAAAATAAATTTGATGAGGCAGCTTGAAGAGAAATGTGAAGGAATGAGCACTGCTATCACTATATTCATGGCTAAATTCACCAATTTAAGGCAAAAGGGACTTCCTGATATCATGGTTATAAATGATAAGTTAATTCCTTAGAATTATTATGAAAAAAATATAAGAGAACATGCCAAGGAGCAGGTGAACAAGCCAACAGGTCAAGGTATTCCCATAGGAAAAGTATTGCTGAAAAGTTTTGAAGATTTATTTTATTTGCAGTATGAAATCAAGCACTTATTTGTCACCAAGCCCACATTTTCCAGATACACTGAGGCTGATGAGAATTTTAGGAAAATCAAGAATATTAGAATTCCTAAAAATGAGGAGTGGCAAGCATTGATTGATTTGCTGTGAAGAATGAAAGGTAAACAAATGAAGAAGAAAAAATATGTTTACTGTTTTCACTGCCAAAACATATTTTTATAGCAGAAAGAAATTTTACTGAAGGTTAAAGAGTATCCGAAGTGAAATATTATCAGTGAGAAAGAGTATTAGCAAGAAATATTATCAGTGAAGGTAAGCTAGATTATGAAAAATATCTAAAGAGCCAACAAAGAGGACACATAAATAGCCAGATGCTTCTTATCTTAAAACAATTTCTATTTTTTTTGAATAAAATAGGACAACTTGCTAATTTGTTGAGCAAGCTGTCACTATTATTGTTGTAAGATATTTAATTTTCCTAAGTTAATTCCTAGAAGTCATCTAGGATATTTTGTAAAACATTTTATATAAATACTTCACCCTTTGAAGTATTTTTGTGTGGAATAAAATTGCTGGATATTACTATAGAGATTTTGTTGACTTGAAGGCTTTGGATTTCAATTTTGAGTAGCAAACTGGATCACCTATCTGGCATCATACTTTAGGATCCCCGTGATAAGCTATTTGGAGTGAAGTACTCCCTTGAACTTTTCATTGTTATCTTCTTTTGTTTCATGCATACATATGTGTTTTATTTCTAAATCTGAATGTATAACTAGGAGTATTACAACAAGACATGTTAATAACACCCTGTTTTTAATTAGTTATCATTTCTTTGTTTTCTTCTGATTTTCGGTGTAGGGAATTATTAATTTCTCCCTCTCCCATTTTACCTCTATCTTCTACTTCCCTTTTCCAGATTTAAGGATTCTTAAGTTCCCTTTATCCCGATCATTCCATCTCAAAATTTTTTTTTCCCAAGATCTCCAAGGGTTATATATCTTTCCCTGTAGACATTTGACCTTTTAGGCCTTGATCCCAGTTCTGTTAGCTTGACTTAGACTCCATATCCCAATGGACAAGTAGATTTCCATCTATCTACCCTCCAATTTAAATTTTCCCACCAAACCCAACAAAACCAAACCAAATTGCACTTTCATAACTAGCCTAATATTCAAAAATTAAAACAAATTTAAACTTGAAAGAGAGAGCCCTTTCTGAACCCTAGGAAGGCTAGATCCTAGAGTTGGAAGTAGGTTTTTGGTTACCTCTAGTATTCTTTGACTAAAAACCAAAATCCCACAACTTAAGAATTTACTGGAGTGATAACACATCTTACAGAATTTCTATCGTGGGACTCAATGAGATAAATCTACAGTCTAGCCGGGCATTAAATGCACCTACTTCACCTATTATTGCAGAACAATTTGAAAATGAAGATACATAACCAGAACAGAGAACAGTGAGGGAGAATTCATACCAAAACATAATTAATTAGACACCTCCCCAATATTTTCCTAATCAAGGTCAATTAACTTCTCATCCATATCTTGAAAGACTGACCTTGAGTAAACCAACCCCTCAAGTAGAATTTGACTTCCTAGGGGAACTGTAGAATATTTTTGTTAAAATTTCCTTGCTACAAGCTATAAGGGATGTACCTATATACGCTGTTATCACAAAATTTCTCCTTGATAGGCTTCTAATCAGACAATCTTGTGAAACTATTTCAAGCCAATCTTGTGATTGAGGCTTAGCCTCCTCAATCTGAGAGGGCTCTCTCAAGGGTTAATAATATGAAATAAAGATATAGATGGGTAACTCTATTTAGAAAATGAACTGGTTATGATGAATGTAGGTTGAAAATAACATCAGCATGTAGACATTGGGCTTATGGAGTCAAAATTTTAGTAATTCATTCAGTTTACTTGACATGGAAGTTGAGGCAGATTAGAGTTTTTTGTAATAGAACACAAACACATGAAACATGAAATTACCTAGCCAATTCACTTATAAAGGAAGTCAAAGCATCAAATGGATGAATTATGAGTAATATAAATGAAAAACACTGCAAGTGAGATACATAAGATGTACAAATGGAATAGGAAAGCACTAAAACTCCTTCAGAATCTCAAGTTGGCCAAGTAACAAATCTTTGTATTAGCTGAAACAATAAATTTACAATAAGCTGCAATTTTGCCAAAAATCTCCAACCCCTGACAAATTCTACCTCATGGACTTTAATAGACATGTTACATCCTCAGACGATCTACCCCTAGGCTAGATACATTGAATTTTTGTCCACTGACACCTTGCATAACTATCCAACATAAAATTTATGACAAACATATAGCTATACTACTAGACATTCCTATTTCAAAAAGGACTCAAACTACTCATTATTATCTTTAACAACCTTATCCACTAAAAGGAATTACATCATTGACAAGTATTTTATCACATGATCAAATTTAGATAATGGCATTCATCTCTTTATAACCACTTAACTGACCTCCCCAAAATTAGGAAACAAGACCCGATTTTTTAGGAAAATGATCTTCTTCTTCTTTGAACATTTTGGCTGTCATTTAATCTTTAATTCGTGGTCTTGAATATTTAATCTTGGCTTGAAATGGTCCATAACTCTTCCATAACCTCAAGCTGTCCAAAAACCACTTCAAAAGCTGCTCAAAAGGATGTAATGAATTGCGCTATGAAAATAAGGCAGTTTCATAGAACTTTTTATAGCACTGCCTTACAAGCGTTTATCTTAAAAAATCCAACTCTTTCCTTTTGCATCAGTTTTATCATATTTCAACACATTTTTCATACCATTTTCAACCCTTAGCACCCTCTAAAATTGATCAAGAAAACAAAAATGCAGCTATAGTAGTTTCGTAGCGCTTTACTACTTTTAAAGCCTGGAGGTGCTACAATACTGTTGAAAATGCAGATTTTTGCATAAATTTGAAAACTAAAACTTGTGAGTGGAAAAAACTTGTAGCTAATATGTTTTCATCATCCATTAACCATAAACTAACTTCATTTTAGGCTCCTTAAGGCATTTTTTCCTCATTTACAATTGGTTGGCCTAATGGTTCTTCAATCACTGTCATTTTGATACCTTTTCTCTGAAGTTCATCATGAATTAGCTCAAGTTTCTCTTGTAAGTATTTCACCTGGTATTTAAGATTTTTGTTGGTGGCTCTCAGACGAGTGTTAACCTTTCTTACATGTTTGGTTTCCGATCTTGCTAGAACTACCCACTTGACAAACTTTTGTGTATTTTCTAAGTCTTTAGAAACAATATCAACATGTTCTTCCCAAACTGCCTTCATCTTTTCAAATTGCATTTTCTCAACACTGTGTTTGCTAGCTTCTTTTTTCATGACAACAATTTCCTGATTTTCGAATTTCAACTTTTCCTCAAGGAGCTGCAACTCTGTTTTTTCTATCACTTTCTCTTTTCCCTTTTTTAATTTTCTGACTGTATACTCTACTGTGGGTGATGAGAGGTCAATAATATCTTTAGGTGATTAAGCTATCTCAGTGGGTATTTGAACTTCTTTGCTGCTCTCCAAAAATTTCCTAGCATGCCTTGTCATAGGATTTCTTGCTTGGAAAATGAAACATGCATCTTCTCCCTCAAGCTCTAACCTCTTTGCAGACTTGGACTTTTTCAACTTCTGCCCATCTTCCCCTATGAATTCAGCTTGGAAAATAGGTGTTTCCTCTATGTCAATGGCATGAAGAATATCCTCTAGATTCCCCTTTGTATGTTTTTTCTTCTGTAGCCACTGTCTTTTCTTTCAAAACCACTGTTTGGCTTCTAGTCATTCTTTTGGTCCCTTTTTTGCTAACAACTTGTTCCTATTTTACATATTTGATCACCTTTGGTTTCTGTTCTACATATAGGGGAGTTGGTGTGTCAAGACTCTGCATTTGATATGGATTTTTCTCAGTTTACTTACTTGGCTTTACTCTTGCAGATTCTTTTGGTTTTGCAACCAAAGGATGCCTCTGTTCTACTGCTAGTGGTGATGGAATTCTCTTAGCTTTAGGTTTTCTTGCAGGAGTTACAGTATCCAACTCAAAACCATTAACAAACAAGAATGAAGACCAATCTCTACCTAACCTTTGAAGTTCATCTAAAACCAATAATTTCATTAAGCCATGATGAAACAATGATGTTTCACTCCCCTCAAACTTTACTTGAACCTTATCAGCCATCTTTGAAAGACTTCTATGTAGATAAAAAGGTAAGTCAAGGGAAATCTTACCAGTGAAGTGCAGAAGTAATTTGAAATGGTATGAATAAACCTTGTGATATCTGCCTTCATAGGTAAAGTATTTCTGGATGATGAGAAATTTTTTTGAATAATTATCCTTGATGCAGCTTCTTGGAACAAAATTTTTGAGATCTATCTCAATGTGCTTAGGCTTCATGAAATCTTTACACTGCTCCATGTTAAATTTGAATCCTTTGAACCAGGTTTCTTGACCTCTTGGAATTTCTGTAATAGCGGCAATGATGTCTGGTGTGATAGAAAAATTTAGCATCCCCATTTTAGTGGTTGTTCCATTGAAATTCATAGCAAATTCCTTGGATACCTGTGTATGACAGTCCTGCAATTTCTGACAAAACTGTAGGCAACTTGGTCTTCTGAATGCTTCCATTACTGCTGGATCTTCAGTTATTGCTTTCATGTCTTCAGGTTCATGTCTTAAGCATTGTCCTCCTCTATATATTTTTCTTTCCCCTCCCATAGTTCCTCAAATAACCCCTTAGCCTCGCTTGGTATGAATATTCAGCCTCTCTTGATATGAATGTAGTAAAACCTCTGAAATAACCAGCCACAAGTTTGGCTCAATACAATAATGCTCCAGAGCTTAGACATTACGCATGGAGGAAAAAGGAATGAGAATGACTAATTAGGAAAAGATTTTAAATTTAAATGTCCTCTCATAACTGAAATGATGGCTTATTCATTATCTAAACTGACCATGATGACTGCAAACGTGGGTATGTACTTTGATTTCATCATTTCATGACTCAACAGACATCTAACTTACCCTTTCCCAACGATTTTTTACATTTAACGACTCAACTGACAAGACAGATACTAAATCACGCTTTCATAGCATCTATAGTGTTAATTTGACTATTTGCGCTACAAAAATATCAGTGGTTTCGTACCGTAAAGTGACTTTTTACAGTGTAATGTGCTACGAAATTGTGGTTTCTTGGCTAATTAGGTAGTTTTGATACAAAAACTTTGGGAAATGAAATGAATCATAAAATGATGAATGATTTGACATGAATGACTTTAAAAATGAGTTTGTTTAAACCTTAGGGTAAGCTCAAACTATAAAAAATTTAATACTTCCCTTGATCAAACTTAAAATGACTCCTAAAATCCTATCTTGACCCATGAACCTATGTAACCTTGTCAAAATGATAGTTTGAAATTTTTGAGTGATAACATACGCTAAAAATCTGAAGGAAAGCTGCTCTAAGAAACCAGGGAGGAAACCTAAGGATCCACTAACCATTCATGTAATGGGAATACTATCCGATATCATGTTAGGAAACATCATGCCTATAAAATACGGAGACCCTGGGAACCCGATTCTAATAGTACAACGTAACGAGTTGAAATCCCAAATGTACTGGTAGATTTGGGAGCTGCCATCAACATTATCACTACTGAAACAATGAACACATTAGGACTTGGAAACATTAAACCAACCCCTACTATCCTAGAACTTGCAAACATATCCACAATTAAGCCATTAGCGAAATTAAAGGATGTGATCATTTCAGTAGATTCATGGCATTACCCTATGGACCTCCTTATATTACAGACCCAATCTTTAGTAGGTTGTCACCCATTGATCCTAGGAAGACTATGGATTGCAACTGCAAACACCTACATAGGGTGCTAATCTGGGCATATGATCATATCAAATGGGATAGTTACAAAGAATCTTAAGCTTTATCCTCTCGTAGAACCGAGCCCATTTGAAAAATCATTACCCAGTCAGAAAACTCTACTTGTAGAAGAGCCTGAACCTGAAAATGAAGATGTTAGACCAGTCCTCACTATTGGGCAGGCCCTTCAATTCAAAACAGAAAGCGAGTACAATGCCATCAACACTTTCATTAATGATTCCAATTCTGTTTCTGATTCAACTCGACATATTCTAGAATCTTCTATGAGCTATGAGACATAGGAAAATATTGAACCAGAAGATGACATTGAAGACATTCTTGTAACCTCATCCCATGATAGTATTCCAATTGAGATTGAACCAGGGAAAAAAATTAATATCAACCCAAACCTGGTCGAATTCCAGTTAAAACAACTTCTGAAAGTCCTTCAAGTTCATCAGGAAGATTTTTCTTGGGACTATACTGACATGAAGGGGATCCCTACCAATTTATGTATTCATCATATCTATATTAAAGAATATTGTCGCCCTGTAAGAAAACCTCAATGGAGGATGAACCCTACTCTCAAAAACATGTTCAAGGAAGAATTACAAAAATTGTTGGATGTAGGATTCATTTACCCCATCTCAGATATCCAATGGGTATCCTAGCTAGTTATTGTTCCCAAAAAGAATGGTAAATGGCAGATCTATGTATATTATAGGGAACTAAATAAGGCAACGCAAAAAGACCATTTCCCCTTGCCATTCATTGACCAAGTCCTAGATACCTTGGCTGGGAAGAAGTTATTTTCCTTCCTAGTTGGATTCAGTGGATATAACCAGATCCAGATAGCCACTGAATACCAAGATAAAACAAATTTCACATGCCCCTGGGGAACCTTTTCATATAGGGTCCTCCCATTTGGCCTGTGTAATGCTCCTGCTACCTTCTAGAGGGCAATCTTGGGATTTTTTTCTGATTTAGTTGATGATAGAGTTGAGATCTATATGGATGATTTTACTTTGTATGGGAACTCATTTGAGGAGGGATTGGAAAATATGGAGAAAGTACTCAAAAGATGTAAGCAGACCCATGTATCTCTGAGTATAGTCAAATGCCATATGATGAGGGAAGAAGGAGTAGTATTGGGACATTTTCTCTCAGCTGCTAGAATTCAAGTTGATCCGGCTAAAGTAGAGGTAATATTACACTTCCTGGTACCCAAAACACCCACACAGGTACGTAGATTTATTTTTTGTGCTGGTTATTACAGACATTTTATAGAAATTTTTGCTAAAATAGCACACCCACTATTTCAATTGCTAATAAAAGATGCATAATTTTTGTGGACTGAAGATTGTGAGAAAGCTTTCACGAAAATTAAAGGGCTAGTGTGCATGTCTCCAATCCTCCGAGGACCTGATTGGGCATTACCGTTTCACATACATACCGATGGTTCTCAGACAAAATTAGGGGTTGTTTTAGGACAACAGGTAGACAAAACACCGTATGCAATTTAATATGTCAACAAGAAATTTATTCCTGCTGAACTAAATTACATGGTGACAGAAAAAAAATTCATGGTTGTCATTTATGCTGTCAATAAGTTCTGCCACTACATCACCAGGTATTCTACTGTTGTCCATACTGATCACGCAAAAATCAGGTATTTGATGAAAAAACCTATTACTCCTGGCCATATTACAAGATGGTTGCTATTGCTTCAAGAATTTGATATTACAATAGTAGACAAGCCAGGAAAATATAATTTAGTGGCTGATTTCCTATCTAGAATGGATAACAAAGATGAATGCACACCTGTAGAAAATATTTTTCCCGACGAACATCATTTTGAAGTTTCTACTAAACCTCTGTGGTATGAAAATATTGCTAACTATCTTGCTACAGGGAAGGTGCCTCCTCATTTGTCATACAGGGAACAACGGAAAATTATTCATCATAGTGCCCAATATTATTGGATGGCAAGGTACCTTTTTCATACAGGAGTGCATAAGAAGATCTGGTGCTGTGTGTTTGAGGATGATATTTATAAGATATTGAAAGCTGCTCATGATGGCCCTTGTGGAGGGCATTTTGTAGACAAAAGAATAGGCCATAAGGTGCTACAAATGGGATATTACTGGCCTTATATCTTTCTTGATGCAAATAATTATGTTAGGAGGTGTGATAGTTGCCAACGTATGGGGCAACCCGGTCAAGCTGATGAAATGACTTTGCAAGAATAGGTAGTCCTCAAGCCTTTTGAGAAATGGGCTATTGACTTCGTTGGACCCTTTAACCCACCCTCCCAGCAAAAATTCCACATCTTGGTCTGTACTAATTACGTCACTAAGTGGGTAGAAGCCAAAGCTATTGCGAAAGAAACATAACAGGTGGTCTCAGATATTCTATTTGAAGAAATTTTTTCTCATTAGGGTAATCCAAGAGAGATTTTTTTAGATGGAGGAGCAGAATTCACATCATACATGATAACGAAGATCATGCAGAAATATGGGGTCAAGAAAAGAGTGACATCTCCATACCACTCCTAGGTGAATGGAAAAGTGGAAAGCACAAACAAGACATTGGAAAACATCTTGACAAAAATTGTGGCTTACCATCATTGGGATTGGGCTCAGAAGCTGCCTGAAGCTCTCTGGGCATACAAAACAACATGGCGAAATACAATCAGGTTTTCACCATTCGAGCTGGTTTATGGGAAATCCCTGTTGTTTCCAATAGAATTTTAAATCAATACGCTCAGAACAACTCTTGAAGTTGGTTTGGATCTGTAAGATTCCCAGAAACACCTACTGGCCCATCTCAATGAACTAGATGAAATCCATTCAATGGTTGTCCAGAGAACTACTGCTATTCAACAACAAAGAATGAAATGGCACGATAAGTTTATTAAAAATAAGGTGTTTCAAATTGGAGATTGGGCACTACTTTATGACTCCTGTTTTAAGTATTTTAAGGGAAAGCTTTGCACTCATTGGATGGGACCTTATGAGGTGGACGCTGTATTTGATAATGGAACAGTCAGGCTAGTCACAATTGATGATACCCATGCTTCATTTATAGTCAATGGACATCGCCTGAGATTGTACCACCGCCTGACCTCTAAGGATGCCTTTATCAAACACCTCTCGTAGAAATCTAGTTTGAAGGTCATCAGTGCAGAGAACTCTTCCTCTACACTCTTGTTATTAGAAAAAAAAGAGAAAATAATAATAATAATAATAAAAAATAAATAAATAAAAAATAAAAAATAAAAAATAAATAAAAATAATAAAAAATAATAAAAAAATAAAGAATAAAGAATTATGTTTTATCTTGTTGTATTTTTGCAGGAGTTACTACTAAGGAGAAAATCAAGAATTTTCTTTTCCAAAGTGTCAGTTGCTACTACTCATGGTGCTGTTACTCAGTTGCTGCTACTCGGTTACTGCTACTCATAGCGCTTTTACTTGGTTATTGCTGCTCATGATGCTGTTACTCGGTTGCTGCTACTCATGATGCTGTTACTGGGTTGCTGCTACTCATAATGTTGTTACTCAGCTGCTGCTACACCGGATGCTGCTACTCGATGTTGTTACTCCAGATGCTGCTACACTGGATGTTGTTACTCATATTGATGTTACTCCAATGCTGCTACTCGCATTGCTGTTACTCTAGATGCTATTACACTAGATACTGCTACAGCGGTTGCTGTTACTCCGATGCTGCCACTCGCGTTGTTGTTACTCCAGATGCTGTTACACTGGATGTTGTTACTTGTACTATTGTTACTTCGATGCTGCTACTCGATGCTGTTACTCCAGATGCTGTTACATCAGATGTTGTTACTCCAGATGCTGTTACTCGCACTGCTATTACTCTGATGCTACTACTCGATGTTGTTACTCCAGATGCTGTTACACTAGATGTTGTTACTCCGGATGCTGCTACTCGTACTGCTATTACTCCATCCGCATCATTACTGCGCCGTCATCCTACCAACCGTCACATAGTCCAGGTAGGCAGTCAGGTACACCTCCACGTGACTTTTAACGATTTAATTAAATATCCCATGTGAATATTTTAATGCCGCGGACGGAAAAGATTTAAGTTGGGGGGGGGGGTGCCTTCATAGTCAATGACGACGTAATAATTACCTCATAAATCATTATGACATTTTGTGCGTAGGTACACCTTACGATCCCCATAAACATTTGATATAATCATTTAATACATATTGGGATCTGTAATATGTCTTTTCTACTCCATACGAAATAATTATTACTTTTATTCATCACACTTACCATATCCTTTTATGATTTTTCTCGGTTTCTAAGAATTACCATCCGTATTTACCACTACCACCTTTCATTTTCACCATGTTGTTTTTCCGAATTTGGTATCCACCTCTTCGCCCAACAGTCTGTTGTTACAAGAAGTTCTGCTTCAAGTCTCCACGGTATGGGTGGGATGGCTATGTGGCATGAACCTGAAAAAAAAGCTTCAGTCCGCAGAAACCTAGAGGTATGGAAAATATTTTTCGATGTAGGGTGGGATACCTACTTCGACAGATTGCAAGGGTTTGATAGAGGAATCACAATGGAGTTCGAACTCAATTTGGATGATGATTACTCGTGGGTCAGAGGTCTGGAGGTTCCTATCATAGAAGAGGTAATTGCAGAGGTTAGCAGGCTGAGACAACAGGGGCAGAAATGGTTTGCGCAGAGAGTTTCTCTCCCATAATTTCTTGAATTTTTCTTGCAGGTAGGGGAAAGTGTCGTTTAAATGGGCAGAGGATATGAGCGCAGGACTATGCCGTATCCTTGGAACGAAGTTGCATGTTTCATAATAAAATACATAAATTGTGAAGGCCAAGCCACAAATATTTTTAAGTACCATTTTAAAATTCTAACGCACCTTTGATTTCCACAGGCTCAGGTGCATGCCTTAAACATGCCCTTATTCCTATTGAAATAGCTACAACACAGGGCACAAGCTGCTCGACGTTTGCGCTGAATGCCAATAGTGATTTCCAACCATGGATTGGTGCGATTATCGGTCGTGCATGCAATAAATAGGCTTCGGGTCTCCTGGGCGGAACTTTGTGGGTCCTCAGAAGAATAGGTAGCAACCATTATTGTTGCTAGAGAAGAGGAACCACTATCTCCGACTGGTTTGGCAGAAGAAGAACATTCAGAAGGAATTGATCAAGAGGAACCTAAGGAAATGGAAATGTAAATTAATCAGGAGGAACTCGAGGAAGTGGAAATGATGGTTGATCAGGAGGAACCTGAAGAAATGAGAATGGAGGAGGTAATTGGCAACATAGCTGAGGCTGTCACACAATAACTAGCTTCGCTTGAAGATCCCACAACTGAAGAGATTATGGACATTGTGCAAGAAATCAAGACTTTCATACAATCGTCGAATTTTGTCAATGAAGAACAAGGGAGTGAAATTGCGGACAGAGAAATGGCAAGTGATGTTTTGTAAGAAACAACATCACTTGCCGAAGAAAATATGGATGTTGATACAAGTGGGGGTGCTACACAAGAACCACCCCAAATTCAGCCAGAACAAGAGGAGTCAACCTGCAAAATTGATGTTGTCCCTCAATAACTAGTACCGACTGTGGAAAAAGATGCAATTCATGAGGAATAGGAAGGTAGATAAGGAATGAACCAGGAGGTCGATACTATCCCACAAGAACCAGTATCGACCCTAGAAGAAGAAATGGTGAACAAAGAGTGAGAGGACAGAAGGGAAACAAGCTGTGGAATCGATGTTTCTCCACAAGAACCAACATCAACCCCAGTCAAGGTAATAATGCACAAAGTTTCGATTCAAGCTAGAAATGAGGATGATGATTCTGTCCCCCGCTCTTCGTTCCAGTCCATTATGCCTAGAGGGCGAGGGGATCCCGCTCGCCCAAACAATTAACAGAGGAAGTAGCTGTCCCAATAGTTTTTAAATTTTTTGACACGACCAAGATTGGCCCAGTCACTACCGAACCTTTGTTGGAGCTTTTAGAGGCTCGCGAAGAAGATAGAATTCCTGCGGAGACACCAGAACAGAGAGTGGTCATTGAAAATTTCGACCATATGACAAGAATCCCTGAAGGGAATATAGAGAAAGAAGCCCTGGAAGATAGGGAGCCTAGCCAGAAAGGCTTAGCAAGAGAATCCACTAAGAATACCGGAAGCATTTTGCCGCCTCTTGAGCCTGTCATAGGCCCAGAAACTGAATTTATTGTTAAACAAGAATGGATTGAACTGTGTGAGAAAATAAGGTTACCTCTCGAGAAGAGGTATCAGCTACAGTTCAGTGAAGCCATGAGACTAAAAAGGGAGGTTTGGGATTTGAAAAGGAAAGTTTCCCAGTTGTAAAAGAAGGAAAAAATCTACAAATGGAGGGAAATCAAGCCAAAATTTGAGGTCTCCTCTGCAGCCACCTAGACTGGCCCAATTGAAGAGTTGTTTGAAGTTCCAGAATTTGTATTGGCCACTGAGATCCAGAAGTGGTAGTCTGCTGCGAGTGACTGTAAAAAGGAAACAGCTCAGGTTCGAGAATAGGCTTCCAGAGTCGTCACAGGGTACATGGATCAGTTATATAAGGCGCGACTGAAGCAAGCTAAACAGAAGTCCATAACAGAAGAATTGGAAGAACAAGTGCAGCTACTGCAAATAGATAAGGAGAAGATGTTCTCCCTGGCACATCAGGTAATGGCCTACAGACCTCCTGCACATAGCTATGCCTTATTCCATCATGATAAATTTCTTTTCTTTTGTCTTGAAAGTATATATAAGGAGATTTGGTACGAAATTGAGGACCCCATTCAATTTCTCCGTATTTTAAAAATTCATGATATCATAGGACAACACTTAATGTGTGAGCTCCACATGCATGGGTATTTCTTAAGGCATGATCAGTCCTTTAACCTTGTTCCATTCATGGGGGACATCCATTTAAGAGCTTTCACCTCTTATACCATCAATCAGATGAAGTGGAGAAAGGCCTAGAATACATTTGAAGAAAACCAATTTGGAAGGCCATTAATGATGAGGAAAGAGCATGGTCAGCCCTAAAACATTTATAAAAAGCATTATACATTTCTACAGATTGAGGGCCATAAAGAACACATGTTGGTAACCTAGAAATGGTGCGCTGACCTATGTGTCGGCCATATTACGATGTTCCACAAGGAAGTGCTAGAAAGTTGTCAGAAAAGGTGGATGTTGTCATCCTCAACCGTCAGCGAACGAGAACCATTTGGGGCACCTAACTTTTCACAGGATTTAGAGAGAATGCCACGTTTCGTGGCATGCATTCATACCTGTGGGGTCATATGGATGAGATTGAGGTTTCAATTTCATCTTATCTGGTTTCCAGCCGAGAAGTATACTCTTGCATACAACGTTGATCCACACTGGTGGAAAGATGTTGTTTTGACAGAGGGATATAAGGCACCAGGGATAGAAATGGCTGAAGAATATGACCTCACACAACTTCATGCTGATCACAGTCAGTCCAATCCTGATCTAAGGAGATAAAAAGTTGCATGAGGACATGCAGATAGACCAGTTGGGGGGAGATGTTGGGTACCGGATTTGTATACTTTCCTCTCCCATTTTACCCTATCTCTCTATCTCTTTTTACCATTATTATTCTTAAACGCATGAGGTAAAATCATTTTCCTTATCTTTCATGGGATATTTGATTAATGAAGTAATTTTCATGGAGGTTTTACCTTTTTACATATTAACTCCAATATTTCTACAGGTTCAGCCAAAATAGGAGCATTGCAGCTGTGATTTGAGGAACAACCCATCATCTCCAGCGCTATCCTCATTTTTTGTTACAACGTAATAGACTCTATTTATATTAGTGCCATTTCAGGCCTTTTTACGGTTTACTTCTGGGCAACTAGGTTGCCGTTGTAACAAAATGTATTTTTGTGATTATGGGGTTGCTGAGGGGAAACGGGATTCGAGGACATTTGTATAAAGAGGCTTGTGGGCTATGAATCGGGGTTAAGCCCTTTTACATAAAGATCTTGTAACAAATATATTCTATCATTAATCGAATGCACATAATCTTGTTGTTTCTTCTGTAATTCATGAGTTTACCGCAGCCCTGATTAGAGAGTTGGGCCCACTCTTCTGATCATGTGTTGTGTTTTCCTTTTTCTTGCATTATTTATGTTTTAGTGTGATTTAATTACTGCTGTTACAACTTAATCCTTAATTTCTATGAATTTTTTTCAATTCTGCAGTTTATTTAATTGTTGTTACAGTGGTTTGTGTGTTATGGATTTAAACTTGTGACCTACAGCAGGTCATGTGCTTGTGTCTGCATATAATTTGTTGTTAGTCTTGAAATAACTAATGCCCTCAAGTTGATAATTTATGTGGAAAAAGGGGTGAATTATGTTCATATCCGGACACCAACACTTCTACCAACGTATTTTCTAGCCACTCTGTTTGATTGACATATTGTTAAATCTCTGGTTTTTTCTCATGAATATAAGGTGTCAATTTGCACTTCACCCTTATTTTGCTTAATATTCCCTATGGATCATAATTCCATGATAAGCTTTCTTCAAATCTGTACTCAAGTAACTATTTTTCTACTTCATGTTCTGCATCTCTATGATTAAAAATAAAATGTCCTACTTGATTCTTCAACTTAAATTGGGTCTTGTTTTTGGCTGCTAAGAAGTTGATAGAATCTGAATTTAAGATTTTCCTGATATACTCCAAGGAAAAATTTCTCATTGGCACATACTTAGCAAGTTTATAGGGTAACAGATTGGACCCAAAAACTCTGATTTCTGTATGTTTTTTATATAAGTACCAATCTCCAGTTCTAGTGTGCTCTGATAGCTGTAGAACTTTCTTTATTTCATCACTGATTCTTGGCTGTACTATATTTGTTAACATGTTTATCAATGGATAAATAAATTAATCTGTAAAGAATGCATAACTGAACTCTAAGAAGTCCAAAAGATGACAGAAAATGGATTCTCTTCTATATCAAGCTTCTAAAGTGTTATTGGAAACTTGTCTACTTGGAAATATAAGAACATATGGAAAAGAAAGGATGTATACCTAAATACTCCTTCAGTTAGAAATTTGACAAGCTGATCATGGATATTATCAACTATGTATTGAGCATAATTGAAAATGACAGAAGGAGGCTATCCTGGTGCAAAGGTAGATAGGAAACCTAGGATTGACTCATCTGTAAAATACCCTAGGATAAATGACAAAATGGATATGACATGTCTAGACCCTTTAGGAAATTTTGATGTAGAATAAGGAGGATTGATTTGTGGAATTTCAACATGTAAAGGCATGAACACTTGGAAAATTTGAAACCTTTTTGGAAATTCAAGACCAATGTAAAGTTTGGTAAGTGCTTCTATTGATAAGGGAATTGCATTGGGATCTGGTTTGATCTGTAGCATCTGGTTTATTGACTCAGCAGAAATTGTGAATAATACTTCTTTATTTTCATTTACCATTGCTCTTTGTTCAGGTGAATAATAGGTCTGACACATCCTAATAACCTCTGGACATTGATGAGTGAGTGGAACAACATATTTGGGTAGGTTTGACTCCCAAATTTGGACTTCTTCAACTTGATCCAATGACTTTTCATAACTCCAGCAGTGGAGGTCTAACAGATTGAATTCTACCATTGGATCTACTATTTTATAATCCACATCTGTTAAGGGCGTATGTTCAATGTCTACAATAGGAGGTTGTAGAGGATTTACAATAATTGCAGTCTTATAATTTACTGTTGGGTTTGATTTTGACATCTTTTAGAATTTATGGATAACTAAAACTTTGCATTTGGGATTTTTTGGACTCTTCTATAAGATTATATTGTTTATAGAAGTTTTTTTGACTTTGAAAGAGGTTCTTTGGATAAAAATAGGCAAAAAATAACTTTTCCTTGAACTTAACTCTTCATTTTTGACCTTTAAACTGGATTTTAGACTCTTTCAGGCTTTAGAAATAAGAAACAAGGGTTTCTTATGCCTTTTTTAGAAAAACAAGACTAAAACTGGTTCAAATTAGGCATAGAAGGGTTAGGGTTACCTGCAAATGATTTCTGGATAAATTTAGAGTCTTTTCAAGGTCTTCAAAGACTATAAATATTCAATTTTAATTTAGAACCAGACACAATATTGAAAATAGGGGTTTATCAAAGATTTCACAGTTAATTCGTTCTTTTCGAGAAACTATAGGGTTTTCTTTCGGTAAATGGACTTCACTAGGCTTAATTCCTTGGAAATTCCTTTTAAAATGATAAACATGTTTGTTTTCTTCAGAAAATACCTATTTTTGTAGGTATTTGGTCTTTAAAATAGTTTCTGAGGTGTCGAACAGGTTCCTGGTGGCTTTTGATGGTCTCTGGAAGCAAGCTGGACACTTCCAGTGGTTTTAACAGCACCTGTAGTGGCTTTCTCTGGTTCTGTGGGCATAAAACTGGTGTATTGGTAGCTTTTTTCAGTCAGAATGGATAAACATAGAGATAGAATGCTGAAAAGGGCTTAATGTGCGCATATGAAGCTCGTATAATGTTTTATGTTTAATCAAATCATCATTAAATGAGATCAAGTCATATCAGAGCGGGGAGGGAAATTTCAGCTTCAAAGGCAGAAAACCATAGGTGGTTATTGCACGGGAATCTGACGGTAAATGTTATTGTGGGATCAAATGCGATCCAATGAAACGTTGCTGCGTAGAGGAGAGATAAGGGTAGAAAACAACCCATTTCACAAAGTTTGAAATGGTTGTTGATCACACAGTTTAAAATGCGATATTTCTTTTAGATCATCGGATCTGGGGATAGGGATGCGAACAATTGCAATTGAATGGGGAAGCTGCTCAGTGGTGGGGTGTGGGGCCTGGGTATTTTATATGGTGGGGTTATTTTTAAAATTTCAAACATATGTTTTAATATAAAGCTAATGTTTTATTTATGATATTGTAGAAATTTGAATAACTGATATATTATTCACTGAGATTCTCCTGATCACACACTATTTTAACTTCATGCACAACATAGAATCTCTTCTACCATTGATCATTAATTGCGGAAATAAAAACAATTGCATGTGCACATTAAAACCATAAACAATCACACATATGAACACAATATTTTATGGGAAAGATTAAAGCTGAAAACCCCCAACTATCTGTATATTATATGTCATAAAGATTATGTAACAATCATTATACAAAGCTCCTCACAAGCTGTCAGTACAATCTCCAATTTCTACACACTAACCAAGCTAGATCTAGCAAAACACATGCTCCAATCTCTGCCACCTGATAGCCTGCCTCTATTGTGTAATAAATGATGAAGAATGGCTCATAAATAAATTTGAACCACCTGGATTGTACTGCACAAGCCTCATTGGCATCTCCAATCACTGGTTGTTGCAAATCATGCAACAGTATAGTCACAACTGATAGTCACACTGCTCTTTCACCTATCTCTTCACTAGTCTCCACTGAAACTGTCCATGCACTAAAGTTAACTGATGTATTCTTTAGTTGATTAATGAGTTAATAATTAGTGAATTAATTAATAATTAATTCACACCACTCTCACTAGTGTATCAATCAGTTAGACTAGATACAACTAGCTCAACTATGTTTAACTGAGTTAAACTGAACACAACTCCATTAACTCCTTAATCAACTCCACCAAACTCTGTCACCTGAGTTCTAACTGAAGTCTCCATGCAATAGCTCCACTAAACCCTCAGGAATAGCGTAATTCCTTCTGTCAGCTGCATGTGCCACATCTGTGCACTTAACTGAAGTGCTCCAAGAGGATAAGATAATGTTTAGAGTCCAAATATTATTAAGAACTAATAATATTCGACATATCTATTTTTAGACTGGTAATCTAAAAATAGATTCTGCCCAGTATGTCTAAAAATAGAAGCCCATATATTTTTCCCGACTTGACCAACCATCCACAAATAGCATCCTACAACTCATAGAACATGATCCATATGTCTAAAAATAGACATAGTCTAAAAATAGACTTTGCGCCAAAAATAGCCTGCGGGCCCACTTAGTGAAGGCGACTCCTTTCCACTAAGCTCATCATCTTGTTGTAATCTCAACACTCCCTCTCAACAAGATAAGGATTATCTACAACCCCTATCCTGCCCCTGTGGTATTCGAATTTGCTCCTGGTGAGTGCCTTCGTCAAGATATCAGCATCCTGATCCTCCGTGGGAATGTATGAAAGTAACATGACCTTCCGCTACACACAATCTATGATATGATGATACCAGATGTCAATGTGTTTAGATATATCATGAAATACTGGATTAACCGAGAGTTTGATGCAACTCTGATTATCACAATATATCACAGTAGGATCTAAGTGTGAACCAAACAACCCGACCAGGATCTTCCTCATCCATATAGCCTCGCATGCAGCCAAACTCGCTGCCATATACTCGGCCTCTGCTGAACTGAGTGCCACGGATCTCTGCTTCCTGCTGTACCAAGAAACTGCTGTCGACCCGATACTGAAAATCCCTCCATATGTGCTCTTTCTGTCCGTTGGGCTCCCTGCCCAATCTGCATCCGTGAAGCCACATAGCCTCACCTCATCCGACTGTTTGTACCATAATCCATATCCCGATGTGCCTCTGAGATATCTCAATACATGCTTGCCTGCCTTCCAGTAGAGCTTGGTAGGCTTAACCATAGCTTGTGAAAGCTGGTTAACAACATAGCATATGTCGGGTCATGTATTGACCAGATACATAAGCGACCCCACCAACTGTCGATAAACAGTGGCATCCACTACCTCCGCCGAAGTAGCATCCTCCTTCCTCCATCCACCAGGAAGAGGAGTATCAACAAGCTTGTAGCCATGCATGTTGAACTTCTCCAGTATCTCCCGGGCATACTTACCCTGAGAAACAAACAGTCCATCACTGCGCTACCAAATTTCCAATCCCAGGAAATAATGAAGGAGGCCCAAGTCCTTCATCTCAAACTCCTTTGCAAGATCAGCCTTGCATGAGTGTATCAACAGCTCATCACCTGTCAAAATCAAATCATCTACATAAAGTAAAATGATTAGAAACTTACCCTCCACCACAATCTGGTATAGGTTCAGATCCGCCTCACTCTTGGAGAATCCAAGTCCGGTGAAATAACTGTCTATCCATGTGTACCAAGCACGAGGTGCTTGTTTCAACCCATACAGCGCTCTCTTGAGCCTGCACACATGCGACTCGTTGCTGAAGATCTCGAAACCTTCGGGCTGCTCTATGTACACCTCCTCCTCAATCACCCCGTTGAGGAACACAGTCTTCACATCCATCTGATGAATGTGCCACCCCATCTGCGCTGAGAGAGCAAGAATCGTCCGTATGGAAGAATACCTTGCGACATGTGAAAAGGTTTCCTCATAATCGATCCCCTCAATCTATGAGAAGCCTCGGGCAACAAATCTTGCCTTGTACTTCCCACACTCCCGTCAGCTGCCTGCTTCACTTTGTAGATCCATCTCGAACCCACCACTGATTTCCCTTCTGGCCTTGGGACAATCTCCCATGCACTGTTTCTGACAATCGAATCATACTCTTCCACCATGGAATCTACCCATGCGGGATCCTCCACAGCTTCCTCGAAAGAGGATGGCTCTGTCACGATACACTTGCTCATAAGAGCCATGTATCCAAGATACGTTAGGGTGAGACTATCTCTATCCGCGCCGTGATGTAGGTTCTGTATCACAACCTTCTCTCGCATCTCAATTCGGGCCACTGGCCTTTCCGTATGCGCTTCCGCCCTCCTCGATGGTTGGCGCCGCTTAGTGGTCTCTTCCACCAAGAACCCTCTTGTGGCTGATCCACATCCGAGACTCATCCTTAGGAACTAATAGTCTCATCTACATGCAAGTGTAGCTCCCTCTCAAGCGACAACTTCATGTCTTTCCCCTCATGAAATTTGATATCCCGTCGCATGAGATTCATCCGACTATCTGGAAAATACACACGATAATTGTGGGGTGTTTCTGTGTACCCCAAAAATATCCCAACCTATGCAGTCGGCTCCAGCTTCTTCCTGGCATCCTTAGTCACATGAATGTAAACAGGTGAACCAAAAATCCTCAAATGGGAAATATCAGGCCTCTTACCAGAAAATGCCTCCTCGGGTGTACTCATGCCAAGTATCCTGTGAGGACAACGGTTTTGCACATAAACCACAGTATTGCATGCCTCAGCCCACAAGTTTATGGGAAGGCCCTGATCATGCAACACGCCCGCACCCACGATCGTTCTCTGTTCTCTCGCTCCGCAACCCCATTCTACTTTGGGTTATGGGGTGCTATGAGCTCTCTTCGAATTCCTTTTGCACTGCAAAAGTCCTTGAATTCGCCAGAGATGAATTCACCACCATTGTCGCTCCTAAGAGCCTTCACCTGCTTCCCCGATTCTTTCTCAACCAGTTCCTTGAACTCACAAAACTTTGAGTATGTCTCGCTCTTCTTCTGCATGAAGAAGATCCAGCACTTCCAAGAAAAATCATCAACAAATATCACGTAGTACTTGTGTTTTGCTGTCGAAGCTACTGAGAAAGGTCCACACACGTCTATGTGAATTATCTCAAGGATTTTCGTGGCGCGACTATCCTTCTCGTGAAAGGTGGCTTTCAAAAATTTTCCCAAGGTACATCCCTTGCACTGATATGACTGCGCAAGAGTACCCTTAGGAAGCCCAGTAGAAATCTGCTGCAGTATCTTCAAAGCTCCATGGTGAAGGTGGCCCAATCTCCTGTGCCACAACTTGTCATCATCCCGGCTCACCACTCCTTCTGCCTTTCCTGCCATTGCTGCGCAGCCATCTACCTACAATTGATAAAGGTTCTTAACTCGAACCCCTATCCTCCGGGTCTCACCAGTTGCCTTACTGCGCAGGAAAGCCTTTCCCTCGCTAAAGACAACATCATATCCTTTGTCTTCTAACATCGCCACAGAGATAAGATTCTTCTTCAATCCTGGAACATGCATCACTTCCTTCAATACGAAGGGTTTACTAGACTCCCTCTCAAAGGAAATGGTACCGATACCGGTCGCACTGTATCTACCATCATCGCCCATCTCGATGTGCACTCCAAGATCTTTCTCATCCAGATCAGTAAACAAATCTCGATCTCTTGTCATGTGAAAAGACGCACCACTGTCCAGAAACCACACTGAACCCATCACACTTGAGACCAAACATGAGATCAGCGAAAAATCCAGCTAAAATGTGAGGGTAAGGCCTCTCCAGCTACAGATCCAGTAGCCTGCTTATTTTTCTTCTTCTGCGGACAATTTGTGGCATAATGTCCGTGTTGGTGACAGTGAAAGAACTTCACCTTGGACATGTCCTGCTTCTTGCCTTTCGCACCAAAATGAGAAGATTTCTTGCTCTTCCCCTTCTTTGCTTTGGCAGCCAAAGCGCAATTCTCTTCATCAGAGTTCTTTGATGAAGATCCATCCCTGGTACTTCGCCTTATCTCCTCTTGCACAAGATCCGACCAAAGTCGCTCCCATCCTGGAAATTTCTCCCGACCATTGACAAAGTCCTGATAGGAGTGCCAACTCTTCGGAAGCCCAAGGAGAGCCAAGCTCACCAAGTCCTCATCATCAACAGTAACCCCCACACTTCCCAGCTCATCCCTGCATTGGATGAACTTCGTGAGGTACTTGGGCATACTGTCGCCTTTCTCCATTTTTATGTTCCTGAGTTTATCCTTGAGCGCCAACTTCCTCTGGTTGCTCTTGCTTTGAAATAAATCTGTCAAAGCTTTCCACATCAAGAATGGAGAAGCCTTACCATGAAGGCTGGACACTATGTGATCCTTCACACCTTCCAACAAAATCCTTCGACACTTTGCTGTCTTCTTTTGCCATGCGTCAAGTACGGCAACATCACTAGAAGTAGGTTTTGGAATTTCTGCATCTATGAACTCCTTCAACCCATTGTCATCCAACACCACCTCCATCCTGTCCTTCCATGCAATATAATTCGAGCTGCCCTCAAGGGCATACTCCAATCGCAATCCTTTGAAAGACATCTCAACTTCGACACCAAGAAAACACTGCTGCAAATTCGAATTCCACCAGCACAAAACTCAACCGCTTCAATGTTTTGCAATTGCTCCAATGATCAATATCGCTCTGATACCATGTAGAAATTTGAATAACTGATATATTATTCACCGAGATTCTCTTGATCACACACTATTTTAACTTCATGCACAATACAGAATCTCTTCTACCATTGATCATTAATTACGGAAATAAAAACAATCGCATGCGCACATTAAAACCATAAACAATCACACATATGAACACAGTATTTCATGGGAAAGCTTAAATTTGAAAACCCCCAACTATCTGTATATTATATGTCATAGATATCATGTAACAATCATTGTACAAAGCTCCTCACAAGCTCTCAGCACAACCTCCAATTGCTACACACTAATCAAGCTAGATCTAGCAAAACACATGCTCCAATATCTGCCACCTGATAGCCAGCCTCTATTGCGTAATCAATGTTGTAGGATGGCTCATTAAATAACTTGAACCACCTGGCTTGTACTGCGCAATCCTCATGGGCTTCTCCAATCACTGGTTGTTGCAAATATGCAACAATATAGTCACAACTGATAGTTAACCTGCTCTTTCACCTATCTCTGCCCTGGTCTCCACTGAAACTGTGCATGCACTGAAGTTAACTGATGTATTCTTTAGTTGATTAATGAATTTATAATTAGTGAATTAATTAATAATTAATTCACACCACTCTCACTAGTGTATCAATCAGTTAGACTAGATACAACTAGCTCAAATATGTTTAGATTAGTTAAACTGAACACAACTCCATTAACTTCCTCAATCAACTCCACCAAACTCTCTCACATGAGTTCTAACTGAAGTATCCATGCAATAGCTCCACTTAACCCTCGGGAATAGCGTAATTCCTTCTTTCAACTCCTGTGCCACATCTATGCACTTAACTGAAGTGCTCCAAGAGAATAAGATAATGTTTATAGTCCAAATATTATTAAGAGCTAATAATATTTGACATATCTATTTTTAGACTGGCAATATAAAAATAGATTCTGCCCAATATGTCTAAAAATAAAAGTCCATCTATTTTTTCCAACTTTACCAACCATCCACAAATAGAATCCTGCAACTCATAGAACATGATCCACATGTCTGAAAATAGACATAGTCTAAAAATAGACTTTGCGCCAAAAATAGCCTGCGGGCCCACTTAGTGAAGGCGACTCCTTTCCACTAAGCTCATCATCTTGTTGCAATCTCACCAGATATGGTGGGATAGTTTTAACGTTAAAAATATATGTTTATAATGTAAAAATAGTGTATTATTTTGATTGGCGGTGCATATATTACATGGTAAATAAAACATTTACATGTGTTTTAAAACCATTGGGAGAGGGTTTAATTTATATGATATGTTTAACCTATGGGGACTATGGAGGGTTTTATATTTCAACACATGGGATAATATAAACCATAGGTTTAACATTAAATAATGGATTTTTTGGAATATTAAAATAAAATAAATTATTAAATATATGGGAAGGGATATTATAAGGGTTTAATACATTATGTTAATGATTAATATGAAATGAAAATGTTTTTACACTAAAATTTGTCACCATGACGTTTTAGTGTCTATATGGGTTCATCATTACTCATATATTACTCCCTTAGAAGTCTACAACATCAAAGTTCCTAAAATCAAGCCTTGAAATTGAGAGAAAAGCTCATAAAAGTCTTAAAAACACTTGTACCGCACTTTCTTTTAACAATACCTGCGGTACCGCACCTTTTGTGAAGGAAAACTGCGGTACCTACCGCACGTTTTGTGTATTAAAACTGCAGACCCCCATAAAAGGTAAAATGAAGGCGGAAAGTAACATTTAGAAGCCCAACAGTCAAATATAGAAGCTTCTAGAAGAAATTATTCGGTTGAAGGTTCGCTCCTATCATGTATGTTCATTCCTCCATTATGGGAGCCTACCCCTTGGTTTATGGAGCTCAATCCATTCAAAAGAGGATTCTATCCCCTCTTATGTGGAGCTAAAACCTCTTCTCTTTTCCTATAAATTGAAGCTTTGGTTCAGTTTAAAGGGGACTGATGGAGATTTAGGGAGTTAGACTTTGAGAATTTTTGAGGAGAAATGCTGTATAGACTCAGACTCTCTTAACTGATCATTATGTGGGAATGATTACACACCCATGTGTATTTTAGTTGAGAGAGTGAAAAGCTTGTCAGAGTAAAGGAACCAGACCCCAGAAAGGCCTGTACGACATCAAGGTGGACACGGTTGTAAGGCTCTTCTTTATCAAGGATAATACGAATGAATACCGTTTTCTCAATGATTTCTTTAATTAAGTAGCTTGTTTATCATGTTTTTATCAATAATTTATTTAATTAATTAGCTTAGTTCTTGAATTCCTTGATCATCTTGATAGATATATAATTCCTAAATTAGTTTATCCTATGCAGGTGCTATTGATTTTTTCCATGTTTGTGATTGCAGATCTTTGAAAATGACTCTTTCAAGCAACTGGAAAGAAGATCATTACAAATAGCGCTGGACTACAGGTAGGTCTTCAAAACCCATGTTGTAGTTAATAAATGAATCGAATATTATCTAGAGAAAATAGTTTTTGTTTGTTTGTTTGTTGCTAGCTATCCGTAGGACACTTGGGAGGTCTGCCTTGTCTGCAAGAACGACTTATCCGTCCAACAAAATGGCGACTCCACTAGGGAATGAATTTTGAACTTTGATTTCTTTTATTTTTTACTTGTGAATTTATTTTTTCTAATTTTGATTGGTTTATACTGGCTTGGGTAGTTTATTCCTGTAGAATCCCTAAAAAACTCTTTAGAGTTTTTTGTTTTTCTTTTAGTTTTCTGGTATCCACACTTTTCTTTTAGAAACAGTGCGGGCATCTCCGCTCTTTTCTTGTATAAATAGTGTGGGACTGCACCTATTTACATTGAAACCTGCAGACCCTATGAAAATTTTTAGAAAACCTTAAAACTCTCTTTTCTAGATTAGTTTGTTAGATTCTCAGTGTATACCCAGACTTGTATTTTCTGTCAGAAATCCTTGTGTGAATTTCTTTTAGCAGTTTTACAATCTCATAAGTCTCCGTTAAGTTAATTGGGTGTTTTAAATATTCTTTTTTGAGAAATTATTAATTTGATTTCCTTTGGTCATTACTTCGAGGTTTGTCTTAGTCTCTTAAACCCTAAATTGTGTCTGAGTGTTAATCGCCTTTGAGTGTTTTTATTTTTTGATCTTTGGAACTCTCACCCAATTTTATTTACTTACACTTGATTGGTTCTTAGATTACATTAGAATCATCTTGTGTTTGATGATTCTCTTGCATAGATCACATTTGCATAATTAGAATTCTCATTTTTAGAATATGAATGAAAAATGTGCATAGATTACATTTGCATACTTTTCAAGTGAATTGTGCATAGATTACAACTGCATAGTTTACATTCTAAAAAATCAATCGTAGATTTAGATCAGTTTCTTTAATTTGAATTTACATGTTTTTATGCTTGTTTTAAAAACACAAAATAAAAAAATATGGAGTTGATTATGTTAGCACCCTGTAATCAGCATGATTGGAAAAGTCCGATCGCAGGGAGAAACATCATTTCAACCACTTTGGGATTCTAGGATCTAGCCCTCCTGAATCCAGAGAGGGATCTCTCCAATAAGTGCAAAGATTGGATTTGTCTTTGAAGTTTTGGGTAATGATATTAGGCTAGTTATGAAGGCTGAGGGTTTGCTTTGTTTTTGGATGGTTGAGCATGATTACTGTTTGAGATGGAAAGTTCTAAGTGCAAAGAGTTTCAAAGGTGTGAAGTTGCAAGCACACAGAACAAGCTTTGGCCAGGAAGATAGATAATTGCAGGTTTTAGTCCATTGGGCTATGGAGTCATAATAGGGTTTAATTGAAACAACTGGTTCAAGATTAGTCCATGGGGAAAGTCATCTATGTCTAAGGATCTCTTTGAATTTTTATTTATGGAATGAAATGAGACAACATGAAGGGGAATTAAAACAGATGAAGAACAAAGAGCAGCCTAAGATCTGGTAAGTACTTTTAAACTAGCCAACTTTTGACATACACTTAAGAAAGACATAAAAGTAAACTAGGATTTGGTAAGTAATTTTAAACTAGCCAACCTTCGATACACTTTCAATAGAAAACATTTAAAAAATAGGGGAAACACAAATGATAACGAAGAATGGTCTAAGATCTGGTAAGTACTTATAAACTAGCCAGCTTTCAACACATTCCAAGGGAAACATTCAGATAGTCTTTGGGGATAAAAATAGGACCAGGGAAAGCCATATCTTCCTTAGCTCATCTCTACTTAACTAATATTGAACATAAAATTTAATAATAATACTCAGCTAAGACAATAAGATGAGGGAACGCCAACATTCCTATGCTTAAACTAAATTAAATCATTCCCAAATAACACAGATTGGAAGAAAACATTCAGATAAAGATTTTCAGTCAGAGAAGGGTACTGGTATACAGTAGGTCCTAACTCTATGCATGTTGTTATTTATAAGAGAAGATGAACACAGTGAAAACAGAAACAAAATAACAAGTTACAATGAGAAAAACATCACCGTCAACATAGATCAGGATCCCATAAATAAGCTTTGTATTGATGCTCCAAACCAGTTAAAGCTTTAAGTCCAATGCTTTAGTTTAGTAGGCATCAACTCATCTTAGCCTAACTTATCTATCACAAGCAGAGCTCTAAGGGCCAGTGAACACTATTTACAAGTAGAAGTCTCAAGCTCAATTACATTTCAATGTTCAGTAGCCAAATCAACCAACCCCTCTCTCATCTTTTGCAGTAGTATTTATAAAAGAATGAGGAGGTGAGATCTGATAAAAGATATCCAAAGATAATTAATACAGTCTTAATGGCTTCTTGGCCTTTGGGGGGATCGATGAAGAAGCTTACATTGGTGTCCTATGTATTAAATAATTTACATTAATATTTAAGCTCGGTGGGAGCTCTTTTTGACTTTTGAGGCTCTGTGTTGTGTTAAAGTAACTCTACTGATATTTTGTCATTAAGTTTATTTGCAGAAATCACTTCTCTGGCTGGGATGAGGCAAATACCTGATCTTGATCAATAAATTCAGCCTCTGTTGGAATACTTTGAGGCACAGGTGGCACTGTGGTAGCTGGGAGGAATCAATTTGCCTCAAAAGTGGCGATGGAGGCTTTCTGTCTAATGAACCTTTATGATTTACCTTTACACTATGTTTTAATAGGGGGATTAGGTTTTTGATAATCCATCTTAGCCATAATCCCCACAGATCCATCTTTGATTTCATGTTCTGGTGTGTTCCTGTCTTCGACACTGGTACTCTTTGATTTGTGCCCGATTCACTGGTTTGTTGGTGTGCAGGGCTACGCAGGGGTGACATGGCATCAATGCCTCATGACACACCGATGAAACGTGGAGTTTAAACCCTGCAAATGATTCTCTTTGATGAATCAAAGGCAGGAGGGTCATCACCCTCAGCCTTTGAATTTTCTTCAGCATGGCGGAAAAAATCATTTAAACCTTGCAAAATACAAAAAATATTATGAAATCCTGCATGTATAGGTTTAATGCTTTGGAAGGACATGTGGGGGAGAGTGTGGCCGTTGGATGGCATTATCCAATGGTTAAGATTGGTCAGGAGGAGTCAAAGGGAAGGCGGAAGAAGAATTTAAATCGGAGCTATCGATCACACAAAGATCGACGGTCGAGAGCGGGGGTGAAAAAAATAACGTGAAGGGGTCACATTATTCAAAAAAATAAAATAAAAAGTGGAGAGAAAGTTTTAAACCTTTGTTTCAGAAAAAAAATGGTTGAAAAATGAGTGGGGAGTTCGGGACAAATGTGGGCTGTCAAATGAGATCGGCCCATGCGATCAACGATGGAGATTGGGTATCGACAAAACCTTAGAAACATGCCCCAGACCTCAAAAAACGGTTAGTAAAATCATGCTGTATAAAGTCCCCGGGTTTGCATTGGATGACTGTGTGAGGATCAACGAAGACCCGACCCAATCCTTTGATGCCGCGTGGATGCTGACTGGGTATTCGGGGTCACCGGTTCTGCGGGACTGCTGTCGTGGCTATGGGGACCAGGGCAGCTATTTTTGGGCCGTTGATCTGCAGATCAGATCGACAACAGAGATGCTTTTAATACCGCACCGTACCTTGGACTAACTGTCGGGCTTCCTCAGAGCGCGATCACCGTCCGATGAGCGGCCTCAGATCGGACGGCACGCATCGATATCGTGCTCACTCCACATTCAAACTTTAATGCATGATGAGAGCGGTTTTTCAACAGTGCTCAAGGCCATGTGTCGGTCAGTGAATGGCATCGCTGCCAAACGGAAAAAACCGCCTCCCTCTTAAAAGCGGTGCGATGAATTACGCTTGGTTTTTCTTTTTAATATAACAAAAAAAAACATTAAAAACCCAAAAATCAAATGTACACAAAGGTTTGTGTGTCGGGCAGGTTTTATATTTGCGATTTGGCTTGGCGCCCGCTTGCGGGGCCATGGGTTATATGGAAAGCAATATGACCGGGGTTTATAGTATAAAGGGCTAATCGGCATCGGAGAGTTCAATAAAGGGGGACGACTTGCACACTGTGTTACCTCTGATGTGATAAGCATCCAAACAGCTCAGCGCCTTGTTCTAGTGCCAGGGCATATGGAGTGAAAATGGCTAAGGACTTAGCCCAAGGGGGCTCAAACGTTTACACCAAAATATGTATTTTTTATGAAGTTTTCAACGTTTTTCAAGGGTTTAAGGGCTTCGATAAGGCAAAGAAGGAGTCTTAAACCTTATCAAAGGGGTTTTGATGGAGGGGAAGGAGGAAAATATGAAATGAAGGATTTTGATGAGAATGAAAGGGGTAGAAAATGAGGTTAGTTTTGGAAGTGGGATGAAGGGGAAAATGGTGTTTGGAGCAGTATCATGTCTTTGAAATCGGCAGGGTTTCTGAATGTAAAATGGGCACAACAGTGAAGACTTGGACAGAGGCATGGGGCCTTTCAAGAGTCTTCAAGAGCCAACACTTTTTGCAATAAATTTTTTTCCTTGAAGGCTCTAAAAATGATTTAGCCACCTTTTGGTGTAACAAATTTGATAGGTGGCTAACAGTGGCTCCACTTGGGGATGGTGCCTTCTTGAAGGCATCAAGAACTTCAGTCCTGCATTCTCTGGGAGGTTGATTAGTTGCCTCATCCATTGGGATGCCTTTCCTTCCTTGTATGATATTCTTTTGCTCTGAAAACATATTAGCAACCATAACAACAATGGATCTTTCATCAACAAGCTGTCTACCTACCCAATCCTACAGATCTAACATTTTTTCTTCTTTAGAGTGCACTTGGATTGGCAGGCTATTTTACAACATTTTATTCTTTTGAAAGCAGGAAATCTAATCTATTTCTACTCCTTATTTCTCCATGGACTTAGATTAAACCATTGAGCCCATATGATTCTCTACCTAATCTACTATCTACTGGGATTACACTGTCCAACAGATTTTATTCTCTACATTCTACAACAGAAATTTAAAAATAGCCAAGTCAAGATTAAGTTGTTTGACTTGTTGTGATCTATGGCATAAAAACAAGTTGCACATAGAATTATTTTGCACAAAATTTAAAACAAAATGGAAGGCTTGAGATCTGAATTTTCAAAGCATTTCCTTTCCCCTTTTTACAGCTCTGTTTTGACGTTGTTTGAGTTGTCTTGCCTTTATCAACTGGTTCGGATTTTGAGCTAATTGGAACCAGATTTACACCCTTTTTGACTCATAATTTAGAACAGATTTGAGTCATTCTCTTTGGAAGCTTAGGTTCAGATTTTGAGCATGTTTGAACCTTTAATTTCTATCCTAAAATATTTACTGATAAGCCAAGATTAAACAGTTTGGCAAATCGAATTCACTAACCTATCAGCAGAAAATTTAAAAGTAATTAGTCAAGATTAGGCTGTTTGACTAACTAGAAGTGTGTTCTTTAGGAGTGGCATTTAAGCTTGCACACTTTAATATTTGTTTCTCTTTTTGGTATGGGGCTATACCTTTTGTTTTTACAATCTGCCCTCTTTTCTTTCTTTCTTTTTTTTTATATTTTTGATTTTTTTATAACTTTGAATGCAATGATGGGTGGAGTATTTATAATGAGAAAAAAGATAAAAAGGCTTTCAAACATGACATGGGTCAAGAGAATTAATGTTTGAGCGTCCTACCATTAGCAGGGCCCCCAAACAATTCTGCTCCATTCAACTCCTATAAGAAGAATGCATTGTTACCAGAAGCTGAATGGATAGAGTAAGGGCCAAACCATAAGTTGTCAAATTTTCCATGCTTTCCCTTGTCTTCCCTCCTTGAGTCCCACTTTAAAAATTTGTCCCCAATATTGAAATTGCTAGCCTTTGTTCTTCTGTCAAAAATCTTTTTAATGCTGTCCTGCTCCTGTAATGCTTTGTTATAAACCTCCTCTCTGTTTTTCTGAAGATGAATAGTCTGATTTATTATTCTGATCATGTCATTATCTTCAGTTTGAAACTCTTGAATCAACTTCATAACTGGTACACCAAGACTGTTTGGAAAAATTTCATCAGTACCATACACAAGATGGAAAGGTGACATACCAATAGATTTCTTCAAAGTCAATTTGTCAGCCCAAAGTGCATGAACTAGCTTTGTGTGCCAAGACTTTTTGTTGTCCTCCAACATTTTCTTGATTATGTTCACTACACTCTTGTTTGAGGATTCCGCAAGTCCATTACCTTGAGGGTAATAGGCCGTAGAATGCCCCAATGTTATCTGATATCTGTGACAGAATTCAACCATCTTCTTTGATCCAAATGCTGATGCATTATCAGTGATGATCTTGGTAGGACAGCCAAATCTAGAGAGAATACTATTCTCTATGAATTTTATGATAACAGAATCATTGGCTTGCTTACAAGGAATGGCTTCTATCCACTTAGTGAAATAGTCTGTGGCAGTGAGAATCCACCTATGCTGGGCAGAAGATGGTGGATGGATTTCTCCTATGAAGTCAAGTCCCCACTATTGAAAAGGGGCTTCCACAGTGATTGGATGCAGATGCAAGTGTAGTAGCTTCCTTTTTCCTTCAAAAAGTTGACATTTATGACAGGAAATGATCATCTTATGTATATCAGGAAAAAGAGTAGGCCAATAGAAACCAGCCCTCAAAATTTTGTTGGCTGTTGTCTTCCAGTAAAAATGAACTCCACACTCTCCTTCATGGAACTCATGCTTAACCTTCTCTGCATCAAACTCAGGAAAACATTTAAGCAATATACCACTTGCATTCTTCCAATAAAGACATCTATCTATAATGCAATAGTTTACAACTTTTAACTTTAGGAACCTTGCCTTTGTTTTTGTCAAACCAGGAGGTGTATTCAAATTAAGCAAAACATAAATAATATCAACATACCAAGAGGAATTCATGAAATGGTCTTCAACAAAGGGAGTTGAGAATTCTTCTTGGTCATCTAAAGCATTAATCATATTAATATCAAGAACTTCAAAATTTGATTCAACCATTAATATAGCTAGACCTTGGCCTTTGATGAGTTTAGTGGGTTTTATCTCTAAATCATATTCAAGGATAACAACAATCCACTTACCTCTCTTACCATCTGGGTCCTATGTTAGAATGTCCTTAAAAACTGAGTTTGGGACAAAGGCAATGATGTGTGAGTGAAGAATGTATACCCTAAAGTCTTTCAATGCTTTAACCAAAGAAAAATCTTGCTTCTCCATAATTTTATACTTCAAAGGAGCATCCCTCAATGCCTTTCTAAAGAATGCAATAGGCTGCTCTTGTCCTTGCAGATTTTTCTGTAAAAGGACAACAACTATGGTATGTTCTGATGCAAATGAAAAAATATAAAAATCTTTTGAAAAATCAGGACTTATTAGAACCGGTGTTTTGGTTAACGCTTGTTTCACCAACTCAAAGGACTTCTTTTCTTCCAAGGTCCATTTTATCCCTTGCTCCTTCTTCAACATGTTTGTGATATTTCTAAGAAGCTCAGCCAAGTTGGGGATGAACCTTCTCAAAAAGTTAATCTTTCCAATGAAAGATTGCAACTCCTTGATATTTTGAGGATGAGATATTTGCAAGATGGCTTCAATCCTCTTTAGATCTATCCTTATACCCTCTTCAGAAATAATGTGCCCAAGAAGTTTACCTTCTTGGAGACCGAATAGTGTCTTCTTAGGGTTTAAAGATATTCCAAATTTTCTGCATTTATCGAAAACATTTCTTAAGTGTTCTAAGTGCTCTTCATCTGTTTTTGAAAACACAGTGACATCATCAAGGTATATAATGATGAAGTAGCCCAGTTCTTCCGAGAATGCAATGTCCATAGCTCTCTGAAAAGTTGCTCCAGCATTCATTAGACCAAAAGGCATTTTCACATACATGAAAGTGCCCCATGGTGTAGTAAAGGCTATCTTTAATTGATTAGCAGGGTGAAATAAGATCTGATTGTACCCTGAGTAGCCATCAAGCAAAGAAATTCTTCTAGACCCTACCACCTTTTGTAAAATATGATCCATGTTGGGTAAAGGGTAGTTGTCTTTCAATGAAGCTTTTTTTAAGTCTCTAAAGTCTATACAAAGCCTAATTTCTCCAGTTTTCTTCCTAACCGACACCAGATTAGACACCCACTTAGAATATCTAATAGGGACAATAATACCAGCTTCATACATTTTCATGATCTCATTCTGAACCAAAGGGAGCTGAACATGGTTTATTCTACGCAGTTTCTGTTTGAATGGTTTTTGGTTTTCTTTGAGGGGAATTTTGTGCTGTATTATTTCAGTTTCATAGGATTTTAGATCTTCGTAACTCCATGCAAAAACATCAGGAAAATTATTTAAACAACTCTATGTATTTGAGTTTAATATGAGCTGGTAAAGTTTTAGACAGTTTAATCATTTTCGGTTTAAGTTCACTGCCTATATTTCACTCTTCCACTTCAGTCTCTACAGGTTCCAGTTTTGGCTTCTTGGCCACATCATTAAAATCAAACAACTCTTCTAAAGGTGCCAGACCACTTGGAAAACTTTCATCTTTAAAGTGCAGAGTTTCTAAGTCCTCTGTTTCTAACTCTGCATTCAATTTTGTTTCGTTTTTAAGTTTGCCAGTCAGAAGATTAATGTTGAAAAGTTCATGAGACGGCTCTTCCTCACCAAGAAAATTTTCTTCACTGCAGTCTGTTTCATAATCTGAGTCCGAACTGTGTAGTTTGAATTCATTTCTGAATTGCATGAAGTCTTCTATTTGTTTGTCTTCGTCAAACACCTTCCAATACTTTTTATTATCAGGCATGACTAGTCTAAATTTTATCTGAGTTGTGCAGTCTTTGTTTTCATATGGCGTTAAGCATGCTCTAGCTGCAAAGGCTAAATTATGGGCTTCAATATTTCTTTTTCTTGGGACAAAAATCAGTTTGGACTCCTCGAAAGTTTTTAAAAGGTCCATGACATCATTTCAGTAGGCCCTAAGTCTGGGGTGATTTGTGTTATACTCCCCATTGAATTTCCTAATGACTAACTCTGAATCCCCATATACATTGATTCTTTTGGCTCCTAACTTTTTCAGCAATCGTAAGCCTAAGAGAAGGGATTCATATTCCGCTATGTTGTTAGAACATTGAAAGTTTAATTTGCAGGAAATGCTTTCTGTGTGGTTGTTTTCAGTGTTGCAGATCCAGATACCTACACCAGCGTTAGTTCTAGTGCATGACCTGTCAAAATACATACTCCACAGAGGACTATTTTCGGTTTCATCTTGTTTAGTGTCCTCTTCAACTAACGTGCTCTCTGATTGTTGTTGAATATCAGCACTTAGTTGAATTTTTTTCACCTCCTCTGGTTTTTCACTATGTTGAAGGTTGTTCTCTTGATTTTCAAGGTTTAAGAGCAATGGACACATGACTTGTAGCTCAAGACCTTTGTTTGGTTTGCTAACGTTTTCAAATGCAGAAAACTGTTTTGACACTTCTGCGTTGTGTTCCTCTTCCTCCCTATCGGCCATTAATCCTGTTAAAGTGACTTGTTCACTAAGTGTTTCATCATTAAGCATAATAAAAGAATCAAGGCCTGTATTTACAGAATACAGAGGAGAGTTTTGTGGTCGGTCTTGACTTGTAACTATGTATTTCATATGGGACTCCCTGTAAAGTCTTCTATTCTGATTGAAAATAGGGATAGTCGCATAGGTCATGTCCATTTTCATAGTCCCTTGTAAGTTAGCCCCCCAAGATCTTGATAATAGACTTCCATACTTTGGGGGCACATCAGCCACAACAATATCCACGACTAAGCATTTGGCTAGAATTTGGGCCAAGTTAATGTAGAGGTCTTTGATTAATCCTAAAAATTTCACTCTACTTGAATCATGCATAGCGTTGTGCAATATTTTGTCATGAACGTTTAAACTTACATAAAAGGGAGGAATAGGTCCCTCTTGATATATACCTTCAATCTTTGGACCAAAAATAAGCTCTGGCTAGTCATCATTGAGATTGACTACATCCTCATTTTCTTCTATATTTAAAGCCTTCAAAATTTGGGTCCCATATACATGCTGGGCAGCTAACTTAGTGAGGGGAACAAAGATTTTAATCTTTGAAATTTCCTACTCTAGGCTGAAAGGGGTTTGGTTCTTTGAAGAACTTGTCTCAGCCTTATTAGCTGCCACTCTATCAGCAACACAAGCTCACTGATTTGTCCTATTCACATTTGACAAAAAAAATTTCACAGGAGTACTAGCTTAAGTGTTAGTACTACTAATGTCTGCACTCCATTTTTCATTGTCTTGAGTGCCTTTCTCTCTACCTTTATCAGAATTAAAAGCTACCATTTTATCCTTTTGTTTGACAATTTTAGGCTTGGTTGTAGTGCTGTTTTGTGAATATTTTTCAGAGGTTTTGGTGTTGGGAGTTTGTTGACTGGTTTTGCTTCTAAGGTCATATTATTTTTGAGACTCTATGATGACATTTTCCATGTCTTGATAATAAATTTCATCATGATCTCTTTTGTCATCATAAGGTGTATAAAGACCTTGTTTTCTATCATAATGGACTTCAAAGTAATCATCATCTACCCCCAACATGTTGATATCATCTTCCTCTGTTATCTCATCTGTTTCCTCAACCTCGCTTACATAGTTTTGATGAAAGGGAGGAGTGATCTATTGATCATCTTCCCTAGGTCTGTTTGGAGGTTGGTTCCTTCTAAAATTCTGATTCTGGTTCTGGTTCCTATTTTGAGGAGCAGCTTGGTTTTGACTGACTTGTGCTCTCTCAAGGATTCTCATTTTATTCATCATCTCTTCCATCATTCACTCCATCTTTGAGTTGGAAGTAGAGGGTGTAGATTCCTCTCTAAAAGACACTCTCTTTTCATTTTTCATTCTTGCTCTCTTCTCCATCAAGTTGACTTCCACAGAAAGAGCACCTTTTTGCATCTCTTCAAGAGTTGGAGGATCTCTCTCTCTCAGTTGATAGGCCATCTCAGCGTCAAAACCTTCTAGAAACTTGTTTAAAGCTGAGCCTGGTGGAGGTTTCAGATCTGGGTAAAGTGCATTATATACACTATTAAATCTAGTGCAGTAAGCTTGTATACTTTCCCCCGTGTTTCTATGGAAGTTCTTGTAATCAAAAAGGACTTCGAGAGTATTCTTCTTTACTTCCCATTTGTTTAGGAATGTTTGATGGAAGGCTTGGAGATCATTGATACTATGGGGGGTTAGTCCTTTAAACCATTTTCTTACTTCTCCCCCCAGACTTTGAGAAAATAATCTAAGCTTGACAGAATCATCATCAATTTCATTTTTTTCAAAGTATTCATTCATCTTATCCACGTGTTGTGATGTAGTCGTAGCATTGCTAGCATCATATAATGGAATTTTGGACTGATAGTCCTATGGAAGATTGACTAATGGTACAGGAAGGACTAAGGGAGCATACCATGCAGCCATGGCAGGAGGTGGAGGTGGAATTACAAGAGGTGGATTAGCAAGAGGGAAAGTGGGCTGGAATGGAGTGGTTTGAACAATGGATGTAGGGTGATCAGAAGTGGATGGACCAAGAGTAGATTGCTGAGCTGATCTTGGATGAGAGACACCTAAGTTATAAAGGAAATATAAATCAGGAGGTGTTGTTTCTCTACTACCAGGACGTTCACTTGTTTTAGCGGATGAAAGTGAAGACTCAGAATCTAACTGATCTAAATCATCAAGAGACCTAGTTCTAAAGGGATTTACTAAGTCAACTTGTGACTGTTGTAGAGCTAAAATATTTTCAGGAACTGAATTAGCTCTCAAGGGTGATCTGAAAATAGTTGATAATTTAATCCTAGGAGACTTCCTAAGGATACTTTCTAGGTTTTCAACTATCTCAGGTGGATCAGGGTCAGGATAGGCTCTAGTGTGAATCTTTCTAGGGGCCACTATGCTGTGTTTTTTAGACCCAACTCAACAAGAAAAGCTTAACCAGATATGACAGTCTTTTAGAGGTTAACTAATCTGTATCACAAATTCAAATCCTACAGTCCTATGACTGAGTTTGAATGATATTACAATAATGAGGGTTCTTCCCAATGGAGTCTTAAGGTCTATTAAGGATTTTGGAGTCGCCAAGTGGAAGTTTTTAGCTCTTTTTCAGAGGTAAAAGGTTTTATGGTCCACTACCATGTTTATTGGATACCAGTCTGAAATATTTTTTGGTTTTCTGAGTTATTTTTTAGTTGTGTGGTTTCTAAGAATATCCTAACTCTGTTTCAAAACTTAGCTACAGTTATGAGACAAAGACAGTGTACTCTTATGGCTAAGTTAGCTGATCTTTCAAGGTTAGACAAACTCTCATGAGAATCCTAGGTTTTGCCTAGGTTGTCACTGATTCAAACAAGTTTTACCATAATTACCATTTCTTGGTAGGGCTTTAAAAGGCTTCTTCTTACTCACAAGGTTTGATGAAGTGTTTAAGGGAACCTAAGGTGGAAATTCTGGGTTCGATCCCCAGCGGAGTCACCAGGAATGTTAGCACCTTGTAATCGGCAAGATTGGCAAAGTCCGATCGCAGGGAGAAACATCGTTTCAACTGCTTTAGGATTCTAGGATCTAGCCCTCTTGAATCCAGAGAGAGATCTCTCCAATAAGTGCAACGATTGAATTTGTCTTTGAAGTTTTGGGTAATGATATTAGGCTAGTTATGAAGGCCGAGGGTTTGCTTTGTTTTTGGATGGTTGAGCATGATTACTATTTGAGATGGAAATTTATAAGTGCAAAGAGTTTCAAAGGTGTGAAGTTGCAAGCACATAGAACAAGCTTTGGCCAAGAATATAGATAATTGCAAGTTTTAGTCCATTGGGCTATGGAGTCATAATAGGGTTTAATTGAAACAGTAGGTTCAAGAGTAGTCCATGGGGAAAGTCATCTATGTCTAAGGATCTCTTTGAAGTTTGATTTATGGAATGAAATTAGAAAACATGAAGGGGAATTAAAACATATGAAGAACAAAGAGCAGACTAAGATCTGGTAAGTACTTTAAAACTAGCTAGCTTTTGACATACACTTAAGAAAGACATAAAAGCAAACTAGGATCCGGTAAGTACTTTCAAACTACCCAGACTTCGATACACTTTCAATATAAAAGAATTAAAAAATATGGGAAACACAAATGATAACGAATAATGGTTTAAGATCTGGTAAGTACTTCTAAACTAGCTAGTTTTCAACACATTCCAAGGGAAACATTCAGACAGTCTTTGGGGATAAAACTAGGACTAGGGCATACCATATCTTCCTTAGTTCATCTCTACTTAACTAATACTGAACATAACATTTAAGAATAATAATCATCTAAGACAATAAGACGAGGGAACGCCAACAGTCCTATGCTTAAACTGAATTAAATCATTCCCAAATAACACAGATTGGAAGAAAACATTCAGATAAAGATTTTTAGTTAGAGAAGGGTACTGGTATACAGTACGTCCTAACTCTATGCATGCTGTTCTTTATAAGATAATATGAACACAGTGAAATAGAAACAAAATAACAAGTTACAATGAGAAAAACATCACCGTCAACATAGATCAGGATCCCATAAATCAGCTTTGTATTGATGCTCCAAACCAGTTACAACTTTAAGTCCAATGCTTTAGTTTAGCAGTCATCTACTCATCTTAGCCTAACTTATCTATCACAATCATAGCTCTAATGGCCAGTGAACACTATTTACAAGTAGAAATCTCAAGCTCAATTACATTTCAATGTTCAGTAGCCAAATCAACCAACCCCTCTCTCATCTTCTGCAGTAGTATTTATAGAAGAATGAGGAGGTGAGATCCGATAAAAGATATCCAAAGATAATTAATACAGTCTTAATGGCTTCTCAGCCTTTGGGGGGCTCAATGAAGAAGCTTACATAGGTTTCCTCTGTATTAAATAATTTACATTAAGATTTAAGCTCGGTGGGAGCTCTTTTTAACTTTTGAGGCTCTGTGTTGTGTTAAAGTAACTCTACTGATATTTTGTCATTAAGTTTATTTGCAGAAATCACTTCTCTAGCTGGGCTGAGGCAAATAACTAATCTTGATCAATAACTTCGGCCTCTGTTGGAATGCTTTGAGGCACAGGTGGCATTGTGGTAGCTGGGAGGAATCAATTTGCCTCAAATGTGGCAGTGGAGGCTTTCTATCTGATTAACCTTTATGATTTACCTTTACACTATGTTTTAATAGGGGGATTAGGCTTTTGATAATCCATCTTAGCCATAATCCCCACAAATCCATCTTCAATTTCATGTTCTGGTGTGTTCCTGTCTTCAACACTGATACTCTTTGATTTGTGCTTGATTCACTGGTTTGTTGGTGTGCAGGGCTGTGCAGGGGTGACATGGTATCAATTCCTCATGAAAAACCGATGAAACATGGAGTTTAAACCCTGCTAATGATTCTCTTTGATGAATCGAAGGCAGGAGGGTCGTCACCCTTAGCCTTTGAATTTTCTTCAGCATGGCGGAAAAAATCATTTAAACCTTGCAAAATACAAAAAATATTATGAAATATTGCATGTATAGGTTTATTGCTTTGGAAGGACATGTGGGGGAGAGCATGGCCGTTGGATGGCATCATCCAACGGTAGAGATTGGTTAGGAGAAGTCAAAGGGAAGGCGGAAGAAGAATTTAAATCGGAGTCGTCGATCGCGCAGAGATCGACAGTCGGGAGCGGGGGTGAAAAAAATAACGTGAAGGGGTCACATTATTCGAAAAAATAAAATAAAAAGCGGAGAGAAAGGTTTAAACCTTTTTTTCGGCAAAAAAATGGTGGAAAAATGAGTGGGGAGTTTGGGACGAATGTGGGTCAGCGGATAAGATCAGCCCATGTGATCAACGGTGGAGATTGGGTACCGACAAAACCTTAGAAACATGCCCCGGATCTCAAAAAATGGTTAATAAAATCATGCTGTATAAAGTCCCCGGGTCCACATTGGATGACTATGTGAGGACCAATGAAGACCTGACCCAATCCCTTGATGCCGCGTGGATGCTGAATGGGTATTCAAGGACACCGGTTCTGCGGGACTGCTGTCATGACTGTGGGAACTAGGGCGACTGTTTTTGGGCCATCGATCTGCAGATCAGATCGACGGCGGAGATGCTTTTAATACCGCACCATACCTTGGACTAACTGTCGGGCTTCCTCAGAGCACGATCACCGTCCGATGAGCGGTCTCAGATCGGACGGCGCACATTGATATTGCACTCACTCCACATTCAAGCTTTAATGCACGATGAGAGCGGTTTTTCAACAGTGCTCAAGGCCACGTGTCGGTCAGTGAATGGCATCACTGCCAAATAGAAAAAAATGCCTCCCTCTTAAAAGCGGTGCGATGAATTCCGCCTGGTTTTTATTTTTAATATAACAACAAAAAACATTAAAAACCCAAAAAACAAATGTACACAAAGGTTTGTGCATCGGGCAGGTTTTATATTTGCGATTTGGCTTGGCGCTCGCCTGCGGCGCCATGGGTTATATGGAAAGCAATATGACCGGGGTTTATAGTATAAAGGGCTAATCGGCATCGAAGAGTTCAATAAAGGGGGAAGACTTGCACACTATGTTACCTTCGATGCGATAAGCGTCCAAACAGCTTAGCGCCTGGTTCTAGTGCCAGGGCATATGGAGTGAAAATGGCTAAGGACTTATCCCAACGGGGCTCAAAATTTTACACCAAAATATTTCTTTTTATGAAGTTTTCAATGTTTTTCAAGGGTTTAAGGGCTTCGATATGGCAGAGAAGGAGTCTTAAACCTTATCAAAGGGGTTTTGATGGAGGGGAAGGAGGAAAATATGAAATGAAGGATTTTGATGAGAATGAAAGGGGTAGAAAAAGAGGTTAGTTTTGGAAGTGGGATGAAGGGGAAAATGGTGTTTCTAGCAGTATCATGTCTTTGAAATTAGCAGGGTTTCTGAATGTAAAATGGGCACAATAGTGAAGACTTGGATAGAGGCATGGGGCCTTTCAAGAGTCTTTAAGAGCCAATGCTTTTTGTAATAAAATTTGTTCCTTGAAGGCTCTAAAAATGATTTAGCCACCTTTTGGTATAACAAATTTGATAGGTGGCTAACAGATTAGCATTAGTTTTTCTTGATGAAATTAGTGCATTAGAGAATTTGTTATATTTTATCTTATTGATAAATTTTTTGCATTATTGGAAGTGAATGGAAACTCTCTCTTTACTTTAGTTAGGATTCATCGAATTGAAAAGATTACATTATCGTATTTGATTGAATTTAGTTTTGAGTCGGGTCATAACACCATTGGTTTCGTATCCATTTACCCTTTGAGTAATAACAGCCTAAATAACACAGTGCTTAATTAAAATTCATCTAGTAATTTTTACATTTTTAGGGCTCTTTCCACCAATCTAGCTCAGGATTAGTGCTTTGGAATAGGTTGTAGTTAACTTTCCAAAGAAAATAAAACAAACAAGTAGTCGATCTTGCGGTAGGAAAATTCCAATAGTAGCATGTATGCTCTGGGAAGCTCCTCCTAAAGTAGTCAAGCACGAGATCATATCTGAACCAGTGAGGTAATCAATCCTTTCTCATTGGGAATGATAGAAGATATACACGTATTAACAATGGTAAACCTCATATTGACCATTTTCGAGGAGCCTGGGGTCACTTGTCGGTAAACCTTGGATTATGTCAAGGAGCCTTTAAGGGGATTGAGCTTTGTTACTCTGCCCTTGCGTGTGTGTCGGATCGTAGACTGTTCCACCAGGTATATTTGTTTTTGTTGGTAACCTTAGTGGCCATAATATATAGGATTCTTTCCCAAGGTGACGGTGGAGGGAAGATCCCACTGTACCTTAAACAGACGTTGGCTAGACTCACTTGGACTCTCTGGAGGGTTCTCTTCACTTGAGATGGCATAGTGGAGAAAATTGCACCAGTCTATTTCATTAAGCAGGTTGTCGAGGTAATTGTTCCAATCGCCATTTCTGCATTAAAATTCTACGATGTTGGATTTCATCACCAACTAGTGTTTTTAGTGCGGGAATCTACTATTTGTGTGTGGTTTGACTCCTAGATTTGATAGTGCATGTTTATTTTTTTGTTTTTACTTTTAGAGACCATAGGTGCAAATTGTGAATTTTAATTGTTAGGTGTGAATTGTTAATTGTTAATTTTAGTTTTAAAATTGTTAATAAAATTCACTGAAATTGAATCTAATGGAAACTGTTCCATAATTTACCAACCAAGGAACCCCTCTTAACGAGAATCCTAGTAATTTTCCTTGCTTTGGAAATGTTGGTCCTCCTTATATGGCTACATTTTCATTGCCTAGATTTATAATAGGTTTACCGATATGGTTATTTTCAACTTCGTTGGCCCTGAATACTCCAATTGTTCCACCTCAATCGGATGCTTCACCTCAATAGAGTTCACCATCTCAACATCACCAACCTCATGTTGACCCTTTACCTTCTTTGCCCAATATGTCTTCCTGCCTTTCTTCCTCTTCACTCAGTAAAAGCCTTGATGCTAGTAACCAGGTGACTAAGAAGAAGAAGAAGTAAGATAAGAAAGAAGTCAACCAACCAACCATGGTTGTAAGTGTTATTAGTGTTGAGGAAACCTCCAACATGCATCATAAACCCAAATACCCTTGCAAGCTTTGTAAGGGTGACCACTTCCTTATGAATTGTCCTGGTATTCCAAAGGTATTGGAAGTATGGTAAAAAAAATCCCATCAACCTACTATTGATCCATCAAACAGTGATAGTCAGGTTCTTGGGAAAAAGGGTTAAGTTAGGTTTCCTTGTAGGTTATGCAAAGGGAGTCATCAAACTCACATTTTCCCCTACATGGATGAAGCCTCAAAATTGTTGGAAAACCTTACTGTTCCACAACAAAAACTTCCAACCGATTACCGTTAGCTTTATCCCAACCTACCATCAACTGACGGAGTGATTGATCTACTTCCAAGTACAATAAATACCACTCTTCCATTGGAGAGTGAAACTGACATCACTCAGGTTGATGATCCATTAGTTGATCAAGTGGTCAACTCTATTTCACATTCAGTCGATCCCATTCTCTCTGTAGAGAGTGAAATTCATACTGCTCAGGTTCTTCTTGTTACATTAGATTCTTCTACGATAGGGGGAATTTCGCCTGTTCCTACAGAACCCCCTCCAAGTACAGAGGTCTTTTCCTTTGATTGGAATAGACTGACAGAACCTTGTCTTCCTTCCTCCATCCCTTTCCAAATAATTGTGCAGGCTTGTCGTAATAATGTATGCCACACACATGTAGATAAAGGTGCTTTTGTTAGTATTTTATCCTCAACTGCTTGGAAAGCTTTAGGTTCCCCTCAACGTGTGCTTGTTACGCAGAATCTGAAAGCTTTTAACAGAAACATTAATGAACCTTAGGGATCCTTCCTAAGTTTTCTATTACTATGGAAGGTAAAACAGTCTGTAATGATCTTATGGTAGTTCGAGGCCCTTTGGATTTCAATTTACTCCTTGGGCGAGACTATGTCTATGTAATGAAAGCTATCGTATCGACACTCTTTCGCGTGATGTATTTCCCTCACAATGGAAACATTGTGACTATTGACCAACTTTCATTCACTAGTCTTGATTCGACTACCAATAATCCAACACCCCTAAATGTTCCTTATACTAAAGTGGTATCTACCCCGCCACGGTTTAATTACGTGGCAACTAGTCCCATGTTTTCAGTTACCGATGCAAGCGATCCTCTCACTATTTGCTCGACTTCCTTTGACTTAGATCTGGTAATTCACATGGAAAAATCTATGGGATTATTTGAACGCGATGTTATTATCCCTTTTGAGTCCCTTGACATGTGTTCCTTTCAGAGAATTGTTCTTCCATCTGATGAAGACCTCTTGGAATCCATGATCGAGATGCGTCCCTTGACATGTGTTTCTTCTATTTGGAAGCCATGATCAACAAGTCTGATGAGGATAGTTCCTTTTACTGTGTCAACCTCATTAAAAAATGAATCAGTAGGTCAAGAGGCAATTTCCTTTTACTGTGTCAACCTCATTAAAAAATGAATCAGTGGCCCATGAGGACAGTTATTTTACTGTGTCAACCTCGTTAAAAAATGAAACAAACCCATGAGGACAGTTCTTTTCCTGTGTCAACCTCATTAAAAAATGAATCAGTAGGTTATATAGGTAGATTGTACAGAGTAGATATGAGGAAAGTTCTTTTACTGTGTCAACCTCGTTAAAAAATGAAACAGACCCATGAGGACAGTTCTTTTCCTGTGTCAATCTTATTAAAAAATGAATCAGTAGGTTATGTAGGTATATTAGAAATAGTTTTTTATGAGGATAGTTCCTTTTACTGTGTCTACCTCGTTAAAAAATGAAACATACCCATGAGGACAATTCTTTTCCTGTGTCAATCTTATTAAAAAATGAATCAGTAGGTTATGTAGGTAGACTAGAAATAGTTGTTTATGAGGATAGTTCCTTTTACTATGTCAACCTCGTTAAAAAATGAATCAGTTAATCATGAGGATAGTTCCTTTTACTGTGTCAACCTCGTTAAAAAATGAAACGTGTAGTTGAGGATCATTACTATTACTGTGTCAACCTTGTTAAAAAATGAAACATGTCTTCGAGCATAGTTATTTTTCTGTGTCAAGCTCATTAAAAAATGAATCAGTAGATTATGTAGGTAGATTGTAGAGATAGTATTTCCTGAGGATGGTTCCTATTACTGAGTTAACCTCGTTAAAAAATGAATTAGGTATGAGGATAGTTCCTTTTACTGTGTCAACCTCGTTAAAAAATGAAACATTTCTTCAAGCATAGTTCTTTTTCTATGCCAAGCTCGTTAAAAAATGAAACAAATCCTCTTCTGTCAAGTCAAGTCTTTCATCTGATCTTGTAAATGAACCTTCATTCCATCCAACTATTAGTAACTAGTAGTTTGCTTAGTTGAATGCAATGAAGCTTGGGGGGCATGTGCTCTAGCAAGTTATGCTTGGGGGGCATTCAAAATTATCTCAAGCATGATTTTTCCTTTGTTTCAAGCTTGTGTAAAAATGAAACAAACCCATTATCAAGTACAGTTTTCCTACATTTCAAGCTTGTGTAAAAATGAAACTACTTTCAAGCATTATTTTTCCTTTGTTTCAAGCTTGTGCAAAAATGAAACAAACCTTTTTCAAGCACAGTTTGCTCTGTTTCAAGCTTGTGTAAAAATGAAACAAACCTATCTGAATCATAGTTTTTCTTTGTTTCAAGCTTTTGCAAAACTGAAACCTATCTTGAGTCGATTTCAGTTATTATTATCAAGACTCATTAAACTCATGAAAATCCAGAGATTATTTTGTTATCTTTCATTCTCGTAAAACACATGAAAATGCTGAGTTCTTTCCATCTTTTCCTGCTCGTTAATTAAATTGAAATTCAGCCATATGAGTACATTTTTATCACTTTTTCAAACTCGTTAAAATTTACAGAAAAAACGAAACTACTGAGTATACTTTTATCACTTTTTCGGACTCTTGAAAATTACGAAAAAGTGAAACCTTGGAGTTCTCTTTTAAGCCCTTTTCAGACTCTCTAAAGATGAAAATATTACCGAGTACTTGACTATTCGAACTCGTTAAAGGAAATGAACAGTCGTCCCTTCAGTATAAGTTTACCCCTTTTCCGGACTAAAATGGACTATTTACGAAAAATTTATACATTGACTAATCATGGTCAATAGAGTTCTCTCTTGCATTATTTTATCCTTTTTCGAGCCTGAGAGACTAAAATTATGAAAAAGTACACCCATGGAGTTTTCTTAAGTTTTTTCTTATGACTCTCTAAAAATAAAAAACACCTAGTTTCTCCTATACTGGACTCGTTAAATTTAACAGTAAAGGACCTGTCGATTACAAACAGGAACAGACCACTCCTTAGGGTTCGATTTTAAACTAAGTTGGACTCATCCGAAGGATGAACTTATAAAAAAGCAAATTTTATCCTCCTCAAGCTTGTCAAAAATAAAGAGGTACTTGCCAGAAATGGTGGGGGAAAAGAGAGAAAACGAATTCATTTGTTACACTTTGATTAATAAAAGTAGTATACCACTCTTGAAAACGACACTTTTTGTCACACTTTTACTTGGGTTGGGAAAATCCTTTGCCTATCAGTTAATCAAACCAATTGAAGGTCTTCAGCCAGTTTTTGGGTATTATCTTAGGGCAACTGTCACCAAACCATCTGAAGTGTCGTTATGTGTTCAAGAGGACAGTCAAACAAACCATTCATCTGCAAACATTTGTCTCCATTCACGTTGACCATCCCTGAGTCAGTCCTTGCAAAAAATTTCTTCAAAACTTGATCTATGGTTTTTGTCATGAGCTTGCTTACGACGGATCACTTTCTATCGACGACAGCTCATCATCTAGGAAGTTGATCTAGAATCCATCGGTACCTTGGAATCTGCATGCCTTAATGGCAGGTTTATCGCCTTCGACGACAGGTTGCATCATTGACCTTCGATCGAATGATTCCATGAAATTTTCGACTTCAGATCACTTATTCACATTTCATGGATTGTAATGAGTTCTTTAAGAGCCATTGTCATTATTGGTGGTTTCTCTCACACTTGTTAACAGTTCACATCATTGACTGGTAATCAAGTGGGTTCTACCATGTTCGACTTCGACACATTTAATCGCATGGATAGAACCGTACTAGTTCAGGAAGCAGAAATCAAGACCCTGGATCTAGTTTCCACCATCCAGGCTACGAGGAGTTTTATTATTCATTATGCAGTAGACTATTCATTACAGATGGTTGCGTCCATGCTATGTCTACACTATTGATGTAATATTAAAATCATTTCTGTATCAAAACAAGTTTAATTAATTTTTGATCTGAGTATGGGAATGCCTACCTCAGTGATGATATATATATATATATATGTTTTGCATTGAATGTTTTTACAGGATTCTGACTGGGGTGTCCACAAGCTAATCATTGAAATGATAAAGCACTTCACTCTTCGAATTATCTCAGACTTCATGCTTTAGGGGGCAATATTTTACATTTAAATTTTTCACCATGATGTTTTAGTGTCTATATGGGTTCATCGTTACTCATATATTACTCCCTTAGAAGTCTACAACCTCAAAGTTCCTAAAATCAAGCCTTGAAATTGAGAGAAAAGCTCATAAAAGTCTTAAAAACACTTGTACCGCACTTTCTCTTAAAATTACCTATGGTACCACACCTTTTGTGAAGGAAAAATGCGGTAGCTACCACACGTTTTGTGTATTAAAACTGCGGACCCCCGTAAAAGGTAAAATGAAGGCGAAAAGTAACATTTAGAAGCTCAAGAGTCATATCAGGAAGATTCTAGAAGCAATTATCTGGTCGAAGGTTCGCTCCTATCATGTATGTTCATTCCTCCATTATGGGAGCCTACCCCTTGGTTTATGGAGCTCAATCCCTTCAAAAGAGGATTCTATACCCTCTTATGTGGAGCTGCAACCTCTTCTCTTTTCCTATAAATTGAAGCTTTGGTTCAATTTAAAGGGGACTGATGGAGATTGAGTGAGTTAGACTTTGATAATTTTTGAGAAATGCTATATAGACTCAGACTCTCTTAACTGATCATTATGTGGGAATGATTACACACCCATGTGTCTTTTAGCTGAGAGAGTGCAAAGCTTTTCAGGTAAAGGAAACGCCTGTTCCGGACCCCAGGAAGGCATGTACGACATCAAGGCAGACACGGTTGTAAGGCTCTTCTTTATCAAGGATAATACGAATGAATACCGTTTTCTCAATGAGTTCTTTAATTAAGTAGCTTGTTTATCATGTTTTATCAATAATTTATTTAATTAATTAACTTATTTCTTGAATTCCTTGATCATCTTGATAGATATATAATTCGTGAATTAGTTTATCCTACGCAGGTGCTATTGATTTTTTCCATGTTTGTGATTGCAAATCTTTGAAAATGACTCTTTCAAGCAACTGGAAAGAATATCATTACAAATAACACTGGACTACAGGTAGGTCTTCAAAACCCCTGTTGTAGCTAATAAATGAATCAAATATTATCTAGAGAAAATAGTTTTTGTTTGTCTGTTTGTTGCTAGTTGTCCGTAGGACACTTGGGAGGTTTGTCTTGTCTGCAAGAATGACTTATCCATGCAACAAACCTAATGAGATGAAAAATACATAAATATAAACTAAGTAAAGTGTGTAAAATAGGCATTTAGCATAGAAATGATCCCATTTTGATATTTACACATAAAATTAGGATAAGATGTATTTTGTGGGTTTCTGAGTGTTTTTGGATGAAATGGAATTAATTAAGTAGGGGTTTTACTTTCACTAAAAAAAAAAGGTGTTTTACTTAGGAAAATGGATTATAGTTTTGGAAAAGGGTGAATATGATGAGGAAAATGGATTTTATAAAGGGAATCCAATATTTTTAACCAATTAGTTATTAAGCCTTGGGTCCGGTCCCAACAGAAGTGAGAGAAATGCTCTGAGTCTCTTTAACTGAAGGTTTTGAATACTGGATCATTGTGGAGGAAGGGAAATTAGTAATTTTCCCGATGATGATTTATTACATGCTTTTCACAACTGCTTTCTACCTACCCATTATTATTCTAACATTTTTACTTCATTTACATGGGTGAATTTAAGCTTGCAACCCTAAATCCATTTTTCTTTTAAAGCATTTAAAATATCTAATTCTAACCTTATTTCATCTGAGGGCTCAGATTAAATTGTTGAGCTCCTAATTTATTCTCTAACTATCTACTGATTTGTCAAGTTTAAATTGTTTGAAATATCTTTATTCTCTATCTAAAACATGAAATTCAATGCATGAAAAGTTAATATTAAACTATTTAATTGATCATGGATTATGGCATTTTGAACAATCTGCACATAATCATTATTCTTATAGTAAAAGTAAATAGTAGTGGCATTTTGACTTGCTCATTTTCATGTCTTATTTTTATCTCTTTTTTATTTTGGGGTCTATTCTTTTCTAAGTCCTTTAATATTTATTTTAGGATTTTTACCCTCTTTTAATTTTATATTATTTTCAAATATGGGAAAACGACTTGCAGAAAGCAAGGTATGTACATATGTACAAGACTATCAAAGTCAATTAAAAAATTATGAACCCTATTATTATAGGACCCTAACAACGCGTACCAAGATTTTACAATAAGGTGGGACATATATGTGATTGCGGATATGATATGGCAAGTATTAATGCTTTCGAATGGGCGTATGGTGAAAAAGAAATATACGAGGGGCAGGGTTGGGGCTCGACCCCATGACCTCCCCATCTCCACCGGTGCGCTACACCATTGGGCCACATGCCCGTTCCATTGAAATATATTGCCGCAAGTTTATATTTAAATGTGCATTATGCTGCAGTGGTGGGAACATAGGGGCCAGCCCGCGAGCCAACCCCTCACCATGAGACAGTGACCTTGTGATTGTGTCAGAGCACTAGGGGCTTAAGCGTGATTAGCGCTAACTGCAAGATTAATTAAAATTAAAATTGAGCTTATCTTAAGATAATGGCACAGTTAACTGGCAGTGGAATTGACAGAGTTCTCCAAATGTGGCGGAGCTCCAGATTTAGTGGACTTAACTGGAGTTCTCTCTAGATTCAGAGGAAAAATTGCAAAAGAATTTGTTTTTGCCATAACTGAGTCAATTTTCGATCAAATTGAGCTCATGAAGAGTCATTCTTGGCTAATTACAATGCTATGAACAAATTGGAACATGTTTAAGAGGCAAATGATCTCATCTACAGAGGTTTTTGTTGCCTTGAATATTTTTTAAGCCTAGGGCCACCAGGAGGGAAGGCCATGTCTAGAGCATCTGGTAACCAAATTGAGTAAATAAATAGTCATTTCTGATATATTTTGACATTTTAAACTCATTGGAATAGGTTCGAAGATAATTTTTTTCATGTAAACATAATTTTGAGAACAATTGAGCTAATCCAAAGGCCTAAGCTATGAATCTTGACCAAGGCGATGTAGCCTTGGAGGGGTGAACTCCTTCATCAAAAATATGTTTTAATGGATCAGTTGCTCTTTTCTATTATTTATGTTGCTCTTGTTCATCCATTTAAATTCATGCTTTATTTTTTCAAATACACTCATAAAATTCAGTTTTAATTACCTCTTTGACACACATAAGCAACAAGGGAACCTATACATCAAGCATAAGAGCAGTAAATAAGTTGTATATCTGAAAATGAAATTAACACAACAAAACTAACATCAAATTCAGATCAGCATTGTACATCTTGCCTACTTATTTCTCGTTGCACGACTCACACATCGGTCACCAGTCACACGATTTTCCCACCAGTTACTCCAACACGGTCACTCATCACAATGGGTGGGTGCCCGACCAACACATCACACCCTCTATGTGTGTTCCCACCTGTCGCACATAACTGAATGCCACTCTAAGTTGCTCCAACTATGCGCGTTCACCCCGAGTCACCCCAATATAGGCACCCATCAGACATGGGTGCACTCTCTATGACTCGGTCGCACGACTCCCGAATCGGAGTTCTGATAACCGTCCTCTCACAGTGATCTTCGTACAAGGAGGCTTAATGTTGGGCATGCAAAATATACATCACTCTTGAAGGGAGAGGAAATAGATGAGAGAAATGGGTATATGAAAGGTGGAAAACATATGCTTTGACAAATTCTATGGTTATTGTGGCGGGTTGATAGTTGATACTGGAGCTCGAGTTGCAAAGTGCATTCCTATGTTTGGTATATTGAATGGGGATGGTGGCATTTTCGCCATCAATGCGTTCTCCTTAGCGTTGAGGAAATTGAATTGGCTGATTTCTTTCCTTGTAGGTGGATGTTGGCTTCTCGGAGAAGGTTAAGAGTTTGACTCAATGCAATTGGGATGATCGAAGAGCTTAGTAGTGGGTGGTCAAGTATTCGAGTTCTTGGCTCTCTTCTACATCTTCAGGGTCACCGGTTTTATCCTTTAAGAGGCTCTCCCTTGTGGTTCTGTATCCATACAAGTATATTGTGGTGGGGAGGGGTTAGCTCTCAGGGAATCTAGTTAGAGTTATGCCTGTGAGGTGTTGGGGTATGCAAATCGCTGGCTAGTAATCTCATTGCCGGTCTAGGTTCTTGAAATTCGGTAGCTACCCTGTTTAGACTACGCATTGCTCTTCCAGTGGGGTTGGGGGGCCTCCCTAGAGTCATAATTCAGGTGTGGGATGATATTTGTTTTCTTTTTCTGTCTTTTCTTGGAGAAGGTAGTATTACTATGATGCATCTGGAGCCATGTAACACTCGCTCCCTCCCTTTGACCAAATGAATTTTAGCCATGCCACGAGGACGAGGGTCTTATTTGTAGGTGGGAATGACAACGAATGCATCTCCAACTTCTATCTGGGGAAGTTTCACCGCTGGCAGAGTAGGTCAGGCATCTTCTAGGGGTCATGGGGGTTCGGTGGCTGGTCGTGGTGGTTATTCAGCTAGTCGTGGAGGGAGAAACTCATAGACTTCGAAACTGATGTAGTCAGGGTAAGACTACCTACATTTTGTAACTGATGTAATCCTATTTTACTAAATGAATAGAAATTTGACTTAAATAATAATGATTATAATATTATGGAAATATCAGTTTAAGCTTATTATTAAGAGGTGATTGTTAACCCATAATACATTGTAATATTATTAGAATTTTCACTGCGTTTATGCATTTACAATTTCCAACTTTACTGTTTTATGGGAAGCTTATAATAACACACTCTTGTACCATATATTCATATATGATAATTAATTATTCATTCTATTTACATATTTAATGTGAAAAATATAAATTTTATCATAGATGTGTCTTAAATTTTCTTTTTCATTTTTTTAATATGATATAAGTGTAAAGAAACTTGGAAAATCATTACATTGGATGTGAATCGAGAGGCTCATTCTACAACTCAGTATGAAAGGGATGTGTAAGTTTGTACACCCGTCCGTTCCCCTTTAAAATAAAAATTAAAGTTAAACTTTATGTTCTAAATAGAAAAATAATGTCGGCTATAGTAAAAAAAAATGAATATGTTGTAAAGTAATTAGAAGTAAAAAAATGTTTGAATAAGCTGTTTAAATATTATAATTTGGTTATTGATGAAAATTTTTAATACACATTAATTTTGACATATACTTAAAAATATGTTAATAATAAAAAACCATTTTAATTTGTGTCATAAATTGCCTCTATGTACATGTTATATAAAATATTTTGATGTTAATTGTGTACATTATATATCATTTAAAAAAATATATGTATATATCATGAAAAAATTAACTTTCTATGGTTAAAACATTTATTTCGTCCCATATATACTGTATTTAGCATTCAAAAATACAATTTAAACAATGAAAAACAACACATTGTATTTTACACTCTAAAGAAGTTTGCACGTGAAGAAATTTGATCCCTCTTGGCTCATGTTAGATCCATACTTAAGATGGATCTATGATGGATCAATGCTCATGTTAGATCTGTACTTAAGATGGATCTATGATGGATCAATTCTCATGTTAGATCTGTACTTAAGATGGATCTATGACGGATCTATGCTCGTATAATAATAATTTAAATTTAGTTGAAAATTATATATATATGAAGAATTTTTTTCATATATATATATATGATTTTAGAATTAATTTTTATTAGTAAAAATTATAAACTAAATACTTGTTAAAGTTTTGAAAATGGGGTAGCAAGCTAAGTGGGTTTGATTGTGGGGAAAACTCCACACTTAAGCATGCTTGAGCCAAAGACGATTTGGGATGGGTGATGTAAGGTCCATGAGTCATATAACGACCATTGAGAGCGGCGAGCATGCTTTGGCATCCCACTCGGGTGGAAAAGTGACAGAAGTTGATTAGCATGCGATGAAAGTGTGACGAAACCATGTTTCTCCATCCAAAGAGACAATGGAGTGTTGCTTTAGGGATTTTCTTCCTTTTAATACTTACCATAACTGTGTAGAGAAGATATGCTAATTACACAGTCGTTTTTCAACACTTTTATTGAATTATCTTGCAGATTGCACGATTTTACCTTAACAAGTATAAAACAACATACATAATCATGAAAAATACTTCGCGATGAAATTATAAGTAAAAAAATTAATTCAACAAAGATAATATAAAAATACAAGTAAAGTAATTAAACACATAAAAAAATAACAAATATTTGTCTTGAAAAGTCTTTCATTAATGCTCATATCATCCCAATACGACTAGCTCCACCCTGCGCACTTAGATGCATGGGTCTGCGCACTTAGGTACAGACTTCCTAAAATCTCTACGCACTGAGCTACATGAGCCTTTTCTCTAAGCCAACCCACATAATGTAGAATCAAAACAACATTACATCCAAGTGCATTCTATGATCATTCAAGTATATGAGATATATCTTTAGTTCTATCTTAGACTCCTTATATAGTCTTTTACATTTACAATACCATGGTCTGAAAACCATGGGAAAAGCTCAATGTTCACAAAATATTCCCATTATTTTTCAAAATAAGGGTCTTTTACCCACCCCAAAGCCCATAATATTCTAACATATCTCCGCGATGCGCGCTCCGCTCCTCGGTCTGCGGAGTCTTTCTCAAAATATTTCTTCGAGGGGTACCTTGTCCAACAGGCCCCTAACATAAAAATTTGACTCGTCCCAAGTCACACTACTGGTATGCCCCCAATATTTTCTTTGATGTTGCTCAAGGAATCCTTTAGAGGTGGAACTACTTCAACGCACTAATTTTTAACTTCTCGAACTTCGCTTAGCATTGTCTCGGTGACTGGCCCAACTATATTTTCTGCAATTACTTTTTGAGCTTGGTGCAATGATTTTAACTTCTTTTCCACATTTTGTGAGAGATGAATGGCCTCAAATTCCCATGACTTTTTTCTAGCTGTTATAATATGCTCTTTTCTGCGCAGCTCATCGACCTATTCCTCCAACAAATCACCCTCCTAGAGATGGGTATACCGCTATATCGGTGCTAAGGTCTTTGTTGTGACCTTAATCTGGTCCATATGTTCTAAAATCTCACAAAATTTTGCTTCAATCCTCTACACCTGAGGGTCCTCTTGCAGTGAGGCCCAAAAATCCATGAAATTGTCAAATAATTTTGTGCATTCTTGGAGGGTGGATTCAATCTTCTCAGTGGCAGCCTTGAGGTCTACTACATGCTACTCCCAGACCTATGGTGGAGTGGCAGGCTGCAATTGCATCTGAAACTCAATATATTCATCTGCATCTTGAGGTGCACTTTGTCAGCCTCATATTTAGAGTCCTTGATTGATGTCATGATCTTGGTCACTTTTTCCTCTGGTGTTGCCGCAATTTGAATCTAGAGCTTAGGTAGTTCACTGCAAGCCTTGGAGATGGCTTCCTCTAACTTTTGTCTGTGCGTAGTCTCTACATCACGCTCCTGTATTCCTTGACCATGCTCTATCTTTCCCTCTTAACATCTTGTATAACCAATAGGGCACACTGCTCTCTGATCTGCAACTCTTCAGTGACTCCCTGGTGGAACTCGTGCAATGTTTGCAGAGGTAGCACAGCTAGGTTAAGCCTTGTGTTCTACTAGTGCACCGCCTGCTTCAGTTGCTCCACAGTATCAAAACATAATATTACTGTAGGGATCCACAACATGTGGGTATTATTTATAATGGATATTTTGTACTATTCCATTCTTGCACTTGCTAGCATCTTGATTGCTTCATCCATGGTTGCTTGAAGCTTGCTTTCTTAACTCACGCTCGCTTGTACCACGCTCGTCTAAACTTGCAAATATTTTAGGCCCTTATGGACCTCCACCAATACCTTCTTGTACTGGTCTTCAATGTTACCCCATATATGCTTGGTGAAGTTCTTAATAGTATACCCTATCTCATTGAAGTACCCCTCAGTGAGGACCATTGCTTCAGGGAAGAAAGACCGACTAGACTTCATTTTCTTTCACTCGCCTCCGCTTTGTGGCTGTTGCATTTTAGTAGTAAAAGGGTAGGGGGGGTTGGATGGATCCATAATTTTATCATCACCATGAACATCACCCCCTCTTATTTTTGGAACCTACGTCTCTGTCTCAACCTCTGATTCGATCTCTATACTGGTCACAAATGTGACTTTCTTATGTAGCTTTCCGGTGTCCTTCTTTCTCATCTGCATAGTGGACTTCATGCCACTCGTCCCTCATTTCTCCATCTCGGTGCCTTCAGTGGGAAGAGTGAGCCAATAGCTCATCCATTCACTGAATATGGCTACCACATCTTCCTCTGTCACCAAGTACGACAACTCGTACAAGACCCAACAAGGTCCTTGTTTTCCTCGGGGTTATATGGCGTACTCTTTTGGTGATGCATTCGAAACTCTATAGTTAATTCTTCAATAGTACTATTTGAGAAATTTGTACCTATGGCACTCATCAAGATATTTGGGCAACCAAACCTTGACAAAATGTGTTCAAAAATAAACTTCTATGTTATGTCTGCACTATAAGTTTTCACCGATTGCACTTCATCCCATCTAGTGAGGTAATCTGTTGAAGTAATAATGTACCAACCATTGGTTTTCTTCCCAGGTGTATCAATCAGTCCCACAAAGTAAATCACCCATTTATCAAATTACTATAAAGTAACTTGATGGTGTAGTACCATTTCATCCCTTCGCGAAGGTCTACTAGTGCTTTGACAAACGTCACAAGCACTACAATACTCATTTGAATATTTATGCACTGTGGGCCACCAAAATCCAGCTCGTAGAATCTTCTATGTAGTGGGATTTCCTGCGTAGTGACTTCCAGCAACTCTTCCATGTGCTTTAGCCAAAATGCTTTGTTGTTCATGCGTAGGAACATATCTTCGCAAGATCTCGTCAGCTCCCATCTTGTATATATGGCCCGTGAGAAAATTAAAGCATTTTGCCTTGGATACTAGCTCTTTATTTTGCTACGTAGTGTACTATGAATGTGAGAATCTTGTACTCATAAATTGCATGATATCCAAAAAATACTCATCTACCACCCGAATAGAAAACAATTGCACATAAGGTAATCCTTCCTCAATACTCATTGGCTCTTCGCCTGTGTCATTCTTAGACAAAGGATCTGGTCTTGCATTCAACTGACTTGGTTTGACTATCATTTCAAATTCATACTCTTGGAATATCAATAGCCACCAAAAAATATCCCCCCCCCAAACACATTCTTGTTTACCACATACTTTAAAGAAAATTGATCTTTGAATATTTTTAAGTGCGAACCTAATAGATAGTGCCTAAATTTTTACAGCATATATACCATGACTAGTCCTTCATGCTCTGTGGTGGAGTAGTTCTTCTTTTCCTTAGACAACTTCTTGCTTGTAAAATAAATAGTGTGATCTAGATCAACTTCTCCTGGCTGCACTAAGACAACTCCTATTAGCCTCCACAATGTCCCAAGGTTGAAAGGATATCAGCGAAGTTAACCTCAAACCAATATTTTAGTTTGGTAGCTAGCCCCACCAAACCAGAGAGGGCTCTCTTTATGAAAAACACAACCAAGTGTTTGACTGGTACAAGAATATATTTTAGGATAGATATTTTAGCTTTGGGGTTTTGAAATATTTTAGGGTTTTTTTGCTAGATCAGGAGTGAAAATCAGTGCACAAGGTCAAAGTATCAAAGGCTTCAACTGCAAGAGATATAGAGGAGAAAGGTAGCTATGCTTTTGTGATGGCTTAAGTATTGGTTGGTGTATTGTAGGGTTGAATAAGGAAGAATATCATAATGAACATGTGTACCATGAATGCATTAATCAAGAAATATAAAACACAAAATGAGATCCCTAACAAAACAAAGCTTAATGAAAATAATTTTTCTTAAAACTTCTTAGGAAAATCAATGAAGAGAAAGGATATGGTAAGGAGACAAGTATATAATTCATATAAAAATATAGCAGAGAGAAAAAATTATCACAAACTCACAACACAAGAATTACTAAATAATAGTTGCAACTGTCCTTTGATTTCCTGTAAAAAGTGATGAAGTACAAGCTACAAGACTTTCACCCTTTGATGTCCAACCATGAAAATGACTAAAAACCACCTAAGTATAGACTAAAATAAACTTACCCTCTCTCAAGGGTTCAATCCCTCAGTGTAGGAACAACTCAAGATAATCTCTAAACAAAACCCTAATGACTAGGAAGGTTAAAACAAATCCTCCATTTAGAGTTTGACTGACCTCGTCCTCATCAACGAGGTCCAAAATTACATCAAAATGACCATAACAAGCTCATTTACCATATATTACATCATGTAAACATAAAAATGGAGAAATTACATCATCAAGACTGAAATTGACTAAAGAAAACTTGAAATTTGTACAAATAGGCAAAAGTGCAACACATCTATGCTAAAACGCAAAAAACGCGCATCGCCCAACTTGTGAGGGACTTTTGAAGGCCTTCCCCAGCTCCAAATCTAGTTCTGAAAGATGCATTGGAAATATGAGGATGTATAGTTGTCATTAAAAACCTCAATCAAGAAAAATGGACACTCCATGACAAAGAAAAATGAATTCTCCCACATCTACTCCAAAAAACGCAGCACCAAGTCCAAAACGGTTGTAGAAAGTGAAAATTTTGCATGTTTTTGGGCATTTTCTCCAAACTAGTTTGTTGACAAGGCTCAAAACGTTGATAGCTAAAAATTATGAGTGATTATCTATCCAGAAAGGGAGAGGTTTTGATAATTTGAGGTCCAAGGAAAAATCGCAGCGCCAAGGTGTTGTTCTTTTGGCTAAAACTGATATAACTGTGTAAGCCAAAAACACCGAAAATTCGAAACTTTTATGCAAACATAGGTCTCAAAGGTAGGTACATATATCTCTAAAAATAACGTTTTTTGAAACAATGAGAGATTTTTGTGTTATTTGGCATGTTATGAACAAAAAATCCTTGAGTTTTCAAAAATACTTTCCCATTTGTTCATAATCTAAGTTTGAAGTTCGTCACTAAAAATTGGAAAAGCACAGCAAAAACACAAAACCATCTTACAGGGAACTTTTGATTGTCTTCTTGAGCTCAAAATATATATCTGAAGGCAGCATTGGAGTGCTTAGGATTTATTCTCCATAATAGAGTCATAAAGCACTACAAAAAGCTTCTACAAACCCCTGAAAAACAGACTTCAAGGAAAGTTGTCCAGAAGTGCAGAAAACCTCCTGTAGCAACTGTAATTTGGGAATTTCTGTCAAATTCTAACACCTGTACATAAAATGAAGAAGGTTTTAGTTCCTTGGTATATTATGGAAAACAACCTCTTTCACGTTTTCCAAATCCATCTTCCTTACTTCAGAAATTAGTTTTGAAGTAGAATTGTCCCTGTGTGCAATGTAAACCCTAGGCAGCCCACATCTTCGAAACATGAAGCTATGATTTATTGGAATTTGGTGGGATACTAAATATTGATATTGCCTCCCTTATTCCTCCTCTTATCATTGGTTTCAGAATCCATAGTAAACCCTAGCTCAGTGGGAGGGGAAATTAGGGTTTAGGGTAAGGAAAAATAGGGGATTTGGGAAGTTTTTAGGAATGAAGGGAGATGAAGGGGTAGGGATATTATAAATTTGTGGGAAATTTTATGGGGGTAGGGATAGATCTTAGGGTGTAGGGAGAAGTGAAATTTTAGGGAATGAGTGAGGGGAAGGGGTCCAAACTGGGAAAAAACAGTCCTAGAATAGGAAAGTCTAGTCTAGGCTAGGTTTTGTGAGAAAATAGGGAAAATGAGGGGTAGGGGTTGGGGAAAATGATTATGAAGGTGTATAATAGGTGGGGGTAGGTGAGTGAGATTCAATATTAGGGTTTTACTCAAAAATTTGTCAATGAGAATATGAAACCAAGAAAAATAACCGAAAACCCTAGAAGAGGGAATTTCTCTTTCGAAGCACAAAATGAAAACAAAAGAGGTAATCTGCGGGCCTAATTACTTGTATCTGATACAATGGAACCTGATTGTTGATGAAGAACTCCTCTGCAATGAATTTTTGTCTCCTTCTTGAAGAAAACACAGCTCTCACGCAAAAGCGTAGCACAACAAGTGCATAATGAATGTGCAACACAACAAATGATGAGGCACTATTGGGAAAACAAATATGTCTTTTAGAGGGAAATAATGAATTTTTCTGATGGAGTGGTCTCTTTTGAAGTTTGAATGATAAAATGAGATTCTCTTTTAGTCTTCAAGTATCTTGGAAATCGATTTTCTCCTTTGGTGGTGTAGTGGTCCCACCACGTCCTCTTTACATTTTGGTTTGAAACTACAACTTTGGAACCTTATGAAACATATTACATCATGATAGAAATTGAAATACACTTTTGAAACCTTTATTGAATTTTTTTCACAATTACTACTCCTTCAATGCTGAATTTCATGGTGAAATGACTGATTTTATTATTTTGACCCTAATACCTAATGATGACACTACATGAAATGATGAGCGAAATGATGACCATGGTAATGTAACTGTGATGGTGATGAATACATTTCAGTGAGTACTCATCAAAAGGAATGATGGCGTGAATAAAACATGAATTGAAAGGAGTAGTAACACACCTAGACACACTAATGAGTGACCAAATTTTTATTTGAAGACCTATTGAAACCATAAAAATTTGCCCAAAGACCCTAAGAAAATATTGTAAGAGCAGATTTGATCATTGATGACTGGAAAAATTGGAATACACTAACATTGGCTCCAGCTGGGGATGGCGGATCCTTGGTGGTGTCAAGAACACCGTAGACCAAGTAGCCCTATCCATTAGGCATGGAGTCAAAAATAATAAGATCAAACTCAATATTTAAAACTAATTGAAAATTTTAACTGACTTGACTAAAAAAACTGACTACTCACTGCAACAACACTTATAGAACTTATTGATGGAAGCATATCATTGAGATCTTAGGGCCTTCACCTCGGGCTTCAAATCCTAATGATAATCACCCACCTGCTGAAGACATATATACAATCATGTGAAATGATCCCTTTAATGTAACCAATCTAGCAAATGGCTACTTACTAGAATCACACTCACATTTTCCTTGAGTAGGTAGAGAAAACAAAAGATAGGTCACTCCGAGTGTCCACTAAAAATGTTCTCATGATTAATAAATACAAAAAATTCATCTCCCCTGTTGACTGTAGCAAATAAGTTTAAGGATCCTCAGTAATTTGAAATGTTACCTTGCCTTGAAATCCAACAAAAATAAAAGTACCCCTTTCATTTTGATATGAAAGAATACGTGGTTTTTGATCCATAGGAAGGCATAGGGAAGTATGAATTTCTGCTACCTGAGTGTTGGTTGTAAATTCCTCAAGCACGAGAAACTCTGATTCTATCTCTCGAATACTGTCTATCCTAGACTCATATTCTTCCAATTCATAGTCTAAATCATCTTGAACAAAAAAAATTCTTCAATATTATTAAACATGACAAATCTATCCTCTTCATGAAAGAAAATAGTCGTTTTTAGCTGATCTCCTTGCAGGGAATCATCATCACAAATTGGATTACTCACAATAACTTCCTGTATAGTTTCATGAGTCTCATGACTGTCATCATTTAAAAACAAATTTTCATTTTCAATAATGGAAGAAATTTCACTCACACATTCTTGATTGTGTGAACACTGTAAGAGATGAAAACCTAAATTAGCTTGGGATGTAACATGAATATTCAGGATTTGATCTATTTCATCTTCAGATAGAGGAGAAAACTGAGTTTTATAGCAGTTAACATTGGCTTGGTGATTTTCATTTTCAATATCAGGAATAGGCCTTTCTCTATTTTGGTCCCAGTCTATTTCATTGAAAGAAGAAGCTACTAATTCTTGTTGGGAGGAAAAATCATAAAGGGCTTCAAACATCTCTTCTTCCATACATTCTTCATCCCCATACAAATTTCAAGATATTTAATGAAATTTTAAAAAATCTCACAACATTTATCAATCATTGATAAGGTAAAATTACAACTTTGATAACATTGAAATAAAACTAACTGAAAATCCTTTAGAGAATATAAAGTGGAAGATGGTAGAATATCATACCATGATCTTGATTTTTTTTCCAAGGTAGCCATGAACATCTTCATCAGACAATATTTAGGAAAGTCAATCTTTAGTTTGTGAATATGAAAATGAAATTTGATCAAATGCAAACTAGCATCTTCTCCATCCCGACCTTTAAATTTTGGCAATATTTTCTACCAATATGTACAAGGAATACGATTCATAAAACCAAGAATATGAGCTTGATTCATGGGAGCATACCTCCTAGCAGTTGAATCCATATTGAAAAAAGTGAAGTCACCAAGAAATTCTTCAAACTACTAGTTTTTTAACAGTGGAGTCGCCATGAAAATTAGAAACCTTTGAATTTTTCGACATCAGAGTCTCTAGATGAAATATGCACAAAATTGTTCTGCCTAAACACTTTTCACCATCAAAAATAAGATCTAATCCTTTTCATACTTTCCCAGGGAAGATCTGTCACATCGTTCCTCGAAAACAGTGCAAGAAATGTTAGCCTCCACAATGTCCCAAGGCTGAAAGGATATCAATACAGGTAACCTCAAACCAAGCTTTCAGTTTGGTAGCTATTCCTACCAAACCAGAGAGGGATATATCTATGAAAAAGACAACCAAGGGTTTGACTAGTACAAGAATGGATTTTAGGCTAGATAGTTCAGCTCTAGGGTTTTGAAAGATTTTAGGCTCTTTCTGCTGGATCAAGTGTGAAAATCAGGGAGCTAGGCCAAAGTATCAAAGGTTTCAGCTGCAAGAGATATAGAGGAGAAAGGTAGCTATCATTTTGTGATGGCTTAAGTATTGGTCGGTGTAGTGTAGGGTTGAATAATGAATAATATCATAATGAGCATGTGTACCATGAATGCATTAATCAAGAAAGATAAAACACAAAATGAGATCCCTAACAAAACAAAGATTAATGAAAATAACTATGCTTAAAAATTCTTAGGAAAATCACTGAAGAGAAAGGATCTGGTAAGGAGACAAGTATATCATTCATATAAAACTATAACAAAGAGAAAACATTATCAAAAACTCACAACATGAGAATTCCCTAATAATAGTTGCAACTGTCCTTTGATTTCCTGTAAATAGTGATGAAGTACAAGCTACAAGACTTTCACCCTCTGATGTCCAACCATAAAAATGACTAAAATCCACATAAATATAGACTAAAAAAAACTTCCCCTCTCTCAGGGGTCGAATCCCTCAGTGTAGGAACAACTCACAAGAATCTCTCAACAAAACCCTAAGAACTAGGGAGGTTAAAACAAATCCTCCATTTAGAGTTTGACTGACCCGCTCCTCATAAATGAGGTACAAAATTACATTAAAATGACTATAAAAATATAATTTACCATATGTTACATCATGTCAACATAAAACTATATAAATTACATTATCAAGACTGAAATTGACTAAAGAAAACTCGAAATTTGCACTAACAGGAAAAAACGCAGCGCTCAGCTTGTGAGGGACTTTTGAAGGCTTTCCCGTGCTCCAAATCCAGTTTTGAAAGATGCATTGGAAATTTGAGTATGTATACTTGTTAATATAAACCTCAAGAAATAAAAATGGACACTCCATGACAGATAAAAATTCATTCTCCCAAACGCACAACGTCTGTCCAAAACAATGGCAGAAAGTGAGTTTTTTGCATGTTTTTGGGAATTTTCTCCCAACTAGTTTGTTGAAAAGGCTCAAAAATTTGATAGTTGGCATGTATGAGTGAGTATATATCCAGAAAGGTAGATTTTTTGGAAATTGTAGGTCTAAGGAAAAATTGCAGCACCTTGCTAAAATTGATATTCCGGTGTAAGCCAAAAACACCAAAAATTTGAATATTTTCTACAACAATAGGGCTCAAAGGTAGGTCCATATATCTCTAACCATAACGTTTTTTTAAAAACCGAGGTTTGTTTTCTTTGGCATGTTATGAACCAAAAATTCCTCCAAGTTTCGAAAATACTTTCCCATTTGTTCAGAATCTAAGTTTCAAGTTGGTCGCTAAAACTTGGAAAAGCCTCGCCATATTGTAGGGAACTCTTGACTTCCTTCCAGAGCTAAAAATATAGATTTGAAGGTACCGTTGGAAAGCTTAGGATTTATGATACACAATAGAGTCATCAAGTACTACAAAAACCTTATGAAAACCCCTGAAAAACTGACTTGACATCAATCTATCCAGAAGTGCAAAAAATCTCATGTAGCAATTGTAATTTGGGAATTTATCTCAAATCATAACACCTGTGCATAAAATTAAGGAGGTTTTAGTTCCTTGTTCTATTATGGAAAAAAAAACTCTTTCAATTTTTCCCAATACATCTTCCTTACTTCAAAAATTCATTTTTAAGTAGAATTGTCCGTGTGTGCAATGTAAACCCTAGGCAACCCACATCTTGGAAAGGTGAAGCTATTATTTCTTAGACTTTGGTAGGCTCATACCTATTTATATCACCTTCCTTATGCCCCCTCTGCTCAGTGGTTTCAGAATCCATAGTAAATCCTAGCTCAATGGGAGGGGAAATTAGGGTTTAGTGTAGGGAAAAATAGGGGATTTGGGCAGTTTTTAGGAATAAAGGGAGATGAAGGGGTAGGGGTCTTATAAATTATTGGGAAAATTTAGGGGTGTAGGGATAGATGTTAGGGAGTAGGGAGAAGTGGAATTTTAGGGAATGAGTGAGGGGAAGGGGTCCAAAAGGGGAAACAACAACCCTAGCCTAATAAAGTCTAGTAAAGGCTAAAGTATGTGGGAAAATAGGGAAAATGAGGGGTAGGGGTTGGGGAAAGTGATTGGAAGTTGTATAAAAAGTAGGGGAAGGTGGGAAAGCTTCAATATTATGGTTTCACTCAACAATTTTTCAACGAGAACATGAAACCAAGAAAAAGCACTCAAAACCCTAGAAGAGGGAATTTATCTTTCCAAGCACAAAATGAAGACAAAAGAGGTAATATGAGGGCCTACTTACTTGTATCTAATACAATGGAACCTGATTTTTGATGAAGAATTCCTATGAAATGAAGTTTTGTCTCCTTCTTGAAGAAAACACAACACTCAAGAAAAAGCACAACGTAACAAGTGCATAGCAAATGCACAACACAACAAATGATGAGGCACTCTTGGGAAAACAAATTTTTCTTTTAGAGGGAAATAATGGCTTTTGTTGATGGAGTGGTGTATTTTGAAGTTGGAAAGATCAAATGATATGCTCTTTTGGTCTTTAAGTAGCTTGGAAATCGATTTTCTCCTTTGCTGTAGTGGTCCCACCATGTCCTTTTTACATTTTGATTTGAAACTGCAACTTTGAAACCTTATGAAACATATTACATCATGATAGAAATGAAAATACACTTTTGAAACCTTTATTGAATTTTTTTCACAATTACTACTCCTTGAATGCTGAATTTCATGGTGAAATGACTGGTTTTATGATTTTGAACCTAAGACCTAATGATGACACTACATGAAATGATGAGCGGAATGATGCCCATGCTAATGTAACTGAGATGGTGATGAAGAAATTTGAATGATGAATCATCAAAATGAATGATGGCATGACTATAAAATTAACTGAGAGGAGTAGTAACACACCCAGACACACTAACCAGTGACCAAAGTTTTATTTGAAGACCTACTGAAAATATTTTTTTTTCCCAAAGACCCTAACAAAATATTCTAAGGGCACATTGTATCACTGGTGACTAGAAGTACTAGGATACACTAACATCACCCAAAGCTATGCAGGACACATCAATATGTCCATGAAATTCCTTCTTCAAGTCTAGAAACACCAGAATTGATGCATCCAACATCTTTTCCTTAAGCACATCGGGGCTCTTCTGAGAATCATCATCCCCACAAAAATTGACATATTTCTTCAATAGCTTCTCCATCAACACAGTGATTTGTGCATAGTCCTTGATTAATTTCCTATAATAGCCAGTATGCCCAAGTGTCATGCGGAGCTGCTTCACATTTATCAGAAGCTCCAAATTCATAATCACAATGATCTTCGCAGGTTCTACCATCAATCCCTATTTGCAAACAATTTTCCCCAAGAGTATACCATATGGCACGCAGAAAATACACATCTTTAGGTTCAAGGAGACTTGGTCCTTCCTGTAGGTATCCAACATTAGACACAAACTAGAAACATGTTTCTTTAGCAATCTGAAGATTATCCAGTATTCAAAATACACCTCCAAATTTTTTTGAATATATTATTTAAATGTTGCGATGATGACTCTGAAAAATATGGCTAGAGAATTATTTAATCCAAATATCATGAATGTGTACTGAAATGATCCTCATTTAGTATTGAAAGTGGTATTTATCCTACCTTCCAGCCCTATCTTGATATGATGATACCTTGAAAATCCATCAGTAAATGAGTGGGATTCTTTCCCTCCAACATTCTCCAGAATTTCGTCAGTGAATAGAGTCGGAAAGGGATCATGGACACACACATCGTTCAACTTCTGGAGATAAAAAAAAACCTTATTTCTCCCTTATTTTTATTTTTCGGGACTACCATAGGGCTAACCCACTCAGATTCCTCCATTGTTTCAATGATGCCAATGCTAAGCATCTTGTCTAATTCTTCATTTTATTTGTATTTTGGATTTAGTCGATATAGGCATTTCTTGACTGGGTTTGCATAGGCTTCAGCTCAAAGAAATTCGCGAGGAACAAATCTTGGTATTCATGCAGCAATTCAATGAACTTTCTCACCATGTTATCATCCCAATAGTCCAAAATCTTTGCGAACTTGAGCTCCGATTATGAGCCTATGTTGACTTGGAAAGTCTTGATAGGTTATGCTATGTCTGGCATCATTACTTTAGGACCTGCAACCTCACGCTTCCCTTATGACTCATGAATATCAAAATTACACGAATCCCCCTCACCTTCTTCCATAGTCTATTTGTAACATTCTTAGGCTTGTTCTAACTGCGCAGCCCAGTCAGGTTGTTCTGTAACCCTTGGCTCAACGGTAATTTTGAATATCCCTGTTCTGACTTCTTGCAAACCATCATTAATACAATCCCAACCTTCAGTGAAGTTATCAATCAATAAGAAATGTTCTATCATCTCGTACCAATCTATGGTGCCATGGTGTAGCTCTATGTCAAGGTACCACTGCTGAGGTATCGTATCCAAGGTATGAAAGAAGATATGCACCCAGTCAGGTGGAGGTTCTTCGCCCCAAGCTACATTCTAGCGAGATAAATGCGTACGAGGATAATATTTACCATTGTACTTCTCCATGATATTAGTGTCTACATAACCAAACTCGAGTCTTATCAGCCTACAAAATTATGTCCATCCTCATAAGATTTCTCTGTGCGCACCCCACCATCGAGCTAGAGTGGAACTTAATGCTAAGTCTGAGGCTCCATATCATTTTTCCTCAGGTACCTTTTGCTCAATTTCCTCTAGAAATAAGACAACATTCCCATTTCCATCATAAGAGGGTAATTCACGCGCCTCTGATGTGGCACATCGAAGTGATTTGGTAACCCTATTACACCGCTTAGTAAATACTTCATGCAAGCGATTTTTCCAATGCTCCAATTCTTCATCGACATTTGAAACACATGAACTATCGCGTTCCCAACTTATTCTACCATCAGCGTCAGGATTAATCGAGTCTTCATCTTGCGTAGTAATATTATATATCTAATAAATATCACTCTCTCTTAGCTTCATGGGGCCTAGACCCAAGTTTAGATTTGGGTGCGGGAACCAATAAAACTCACTATTACCGTCCCTTTCAGTAACGATCTGCTGTGTAGACCGAAGTATCACCCGAGGCAATATAAGGGGATGATAGAACCAGGTTGGTGCTTCCAGAGGGACAATGGAGTGTGGCTTTAGGGATTTTCTTCCTTTCAATACTTACCAGAACTTTGTAGAGTAGATATACTAATTACACAGTCATTGTTCAACAATTTTATTGAACGATCGTGCACACTGTGTGATTTTACCTTAACAAGTATAAAAAAACATACATAATCATGAAAAAGACTTCATGATGAAATTATAAGTAAAACCATTCATTCAACACAAATTATATCAAAATAAAATTAAAGCAAACACATAAACAAATAACAGAGATATGTCTTCAAAATTCTTTCATTAATGCTCATATTTTCCGAATACAACTAGTTTCACCCTATGCAATCAGCTACAAGGGTCTGCACACTCAGCTGCATAATTCCTAAGGTCTCTGTGCACTCATATGTAGGATCCTTTTATCTAACCAAACCCATAGAATACAGGCTCAAAACAATGTTACATCCAAGTGCATTCTAGGAGGGGTTTCCTAGGCCAAAATTGAGAAAACCATAACTAGAGAAAATTTCGACCAAATTGGGCTCAGAAAGAGCTTATCCTAGAAATTTTGGATTATATGGGAAATTTGGTGCAGGTTTTAGAGGTAGGGGAGAACTTTTTGGAGTGATTTTTCCCGTTTGAAGATTAAATATGCCTAGGGTCACCAAGAGAATATGTCATGTATGCTTCACTTAAAAACCATTTGAAGAGCCAGAAGAGGCTACTTAGGGGCTTTTGGGTCTTTTGAATCCATTGAATCATGTTTGGAATCCATTGGAGCACTGTAGATGCATGTAATCAGATAATTGACCATTAATATAAATAGGCCCAAAACATTGAAGCAAGTACAAGGAGATGTAGCCTAGGAGGGGTGAACTCCTTTATCAACTCTGTGTAATGTGTTAGCTGTGTATTTTACTCTTTGAAACTTTATTGTTGTATATGTGTTTTTAAAGCTAATTTATCTCATGAATTTCTCATAAAAGACACACAAATTGACACATAAACCCTCTCATAAACTGGCTATTTGAGACAATCCTTAAACACTTTTATTTTATACCGATGACGAAGCTAGCACAAAAAAACTAATTTATCCATATTCAGGTCATTTTGTTAAGTTTGACGCCCACCCCTTGTGATAACGGACCCTGTGGGTGAGCGTGGGCGAGGGCGCACTGGGCGAATCGAGCTGGGTGCTTGGGTAGGCGACGCACCCAAGTGTGTGACCAATTTTGGCAGCCAAACGAGGAGAGCATGCAGGCAGTCGACTCGGGTGGAAAAGATGGAGGAAAGTCGTGTGAGTAGCTGGCTATGTGGGCCAACCAGTGTAGATTTGCGATGGGATGAGCGGATGCCCGACTAAACGACACGACGATATGAATGAAATGTCTTTAGAGATGGAATCATTGAAAGCCGACAATTATGAACTTAGAAATAAGTTGACGAAGCTGGAGGAGGCTCATGAGGAACTGAAGGTATGATATGAGTACATTGAGTGGAAATATGGGAAAAAAACGAAGGAAGTAACTAATTTTGAGAGAACCGAAGATCAAGGCTTGATAATTATCATGAAGCTATAGAAAATTATTGATGAGTCTTGAAGTGAGATTTCTCCCTTGAAGAAGGCAATTGGGAAAGGACCGATTGGAGGGACTCGTCATGTGAAAATTAAGGAACCTGAATCTTATGATGGGATAAAGAGTGAAAAATCACTTCAAAATTTATTATGGGATATGAAGAAATACTTGGAACACTTGGGAATTCCTAATGAAGAGACCAAGGTGAAGGTAACTACTCAATTCATTACAAAGGATGCCAAGATGTGGTAGAGAAGGAAAGCAAACCATATTGTACATGGTGATGTCAATGACATCTCTACTTGGGAAGAAATGAAGGAAGCTTTGAAAACCCACTTTATCCCACAAGATGAGACTTAGGAGGCAAGAACAAAGAATAAATATATTAAGAAAATAGGGATTTTGTAGGCATATCAACGGGATTTCTCGAGTGCGATCTTGGAATTACCCGATATGGCAGAAAGAGACAAGGTTTACAACTTCATTATTGGATTAAGACCTTGGGCATACAATGAGGTGAAGAGGAAAAAAATCAAGACACTAGAAGAGGCATTTTTTGTAGTTGATAAGTTGACAGAAAATTATGATGAAAGGAATGATGAGAAGAAGAAAAATTTCGATAACCAAAAGAGAAAAATACAAAGGAGGAACATTCAAGATCGAGTGGCAAGCTGAAGAAGAAGAAACCAATGAAATTTTAGTAATGCGAAGAGGACCACATGTTGAAGAATTGTCCTTCAAGGCTGTTAGTGGAAGCAACACACAATCTGATGTGAAAAAAAAGAAAGAGGAGCTAGCGGTTGGGATGATGCAGGTATTGGGAGCTGAAGTAGTTGTGGAAGCTGTCCCAAGGCGCGATCCTGAAAGGAACAAAATGGAGTATGTGGAAATGAATATTAGGCAGGGAACATTGATCACGATGGTGGAAATTGGTGCAACTAATAACTTCATCAGGGAAGAATCAATGAGGAGTATTGGGTTGAATTTTGATCCAAATCAAGCTCGCTTGAAAGTGGTGAACTATCCACGAGATCGAGTCATTGGCATGGAAAATAATGTGGAGATGCGCATTGGTGAGTGGCATGGAAAATAATGTGGAGATGCGCATTGGTGAGTGGCATGGGAATGTTGACTTAACAATTGTGTGAATGGATGACTATGAAGAAATATTGGGGATTGAATTTATGAAACAATATGAGGCTATGATGGTGCCACATATAGAGAAGTTGCACATTTATGATGGACAGGAGGATGAGCCATTGGGAATTCCTATTATGGAAACTATCACAGCTGGGTGTAAATTTAAAATGATGAATGTGGAGAACATCAAGCGAGATGAAAAACTCTTTGAGATTTTTTCCATTGTAGAGAAAAAAATCATGGAATAGGCACAGGTCACAAGAGCATTGTTTGATAGTATCCTGGATTTAATAGGCAGGCTAAAGGAAGTGGAAGGGAAGAATGATGTAGAACCAGAGATTCAGGAAGAAAGTCATACATGTAGGTATTGGAAGAGGAGGATCCTGATAGATGGATTGAGTTGCCGTAAAAGGAGGGTGTAGATCCTTAGGCTTCCCCATCCCCTTCCCATTTCTAGACAAACATGGGGATGAGGCTCATTGTCTTCTACTCATGGAAATGCATCCTTTTGACATAATGAACAGAAATTTTGGGCGAGATGGATTTGATTGAAAGAAGGATGTGATGGAATTCATGATGATGTGATATGCATTCATTATTTTGGAGGGGATGTTATGGTTGGATTAGCTACCCAAACAATCACCATCACATGGGGATCCAACACATGATGTTATTGCAAAATTGGATGAGATTTGGGCATGGAGTAGGTCATGAGTATGGCTATCTGGGTGTCGATATATGCATATGTGTCATAGCGATGGAGGTTGTTGATATGGTGTTGTCGAGGATGAAATTTTTTTTAGAGTGGTGGAGGATGTCAGGACTTCGAGTTGGGAGTCTTGTGACTGAGTCATAGTGGGCACACCCTATCAATGTCTGATAGTCCTTCCAGTCACCAGTGACCAAATATTCTCTTACAAGGTTTTTTTAAGGTCTTTAGTAAAAATTTTATGGTTCGAGTAGGTCTTCAAATAAAAATTTGGTCACTGACTAGTGTGTCTAGGGATGTTACTACTCGTTTAAAAATTCATGTTTTGGTCTTGTTTTCATTAAATATGACGATTCACCACTGAAATTTCTCCATGAACATCTCAGTCACATCACCATGGTCATCATTCAACTCATTTCATGAAGTGTCACCATTAGGTAGGTCTTAGGGTCAAAATCATTAAAAATCAATAATTTCACCAATAAATCCAACTTTGAAGGAGTAGTAATATTGTAAAATGTTCAATAAAGGTTTTAAAAGTGTAATTTAATTTCAATCATGATGTAATATCTTTCATAAGGTTCTAAAGCTGCAGTTTCAATATCAAAAGTGAAAAAGACTTGGTGGGGCCACTTAACCACCAAAGGTGAAAATCAATTTCCAAAGCTACAAAAGACTAAATGAGCTTCTCATTTTCTCATTTCTTCTTCAATAAACCTCTCTCCAGCAAGAAAAATCACTCTCACCATCAGAGCAGCCATTTTTTTCCTTAGGAAGTTCCATTTCTCCTCTGCGCTGCGCAGGTGCTGTGCACGTGCTGCGTTTTTCTAGAGGGTTGTGGTTTCTTCATTGTTGGAAAAAATATTAATTGTAGAGGATTTATTCATCAAAAAGTAGTTCTAGTATATTAGTGACAAGTAAGTGGGCATACAAATCACCTATTGTGTCTTCATTTCATTCTTGGAAAGAGAAATTCCCTTTTGCTAGGGTTTTGAGTGGATTAGTTTGGTTTCATGTTCACATTGACAAAATTCCTAAGTAAATCAAAAGAATGAAGCTCATTCAATTTCCCCCACTTTTTATACACTCCCATAATCATTTCCCATCATTCCTATCCGTCATTTACCCTATTTTCCTACAAACCCTAGCCTAGATTAGACATTTCTAGGTTAGGACTGTTTTTTCCCTTTTTGGACCCCTTCCCCTATCCATTCCCACAAATTTCACTTTCCCCTACTCCCTAACATCTCTCCCTATCCCCCTAAATTTTCATAGGATTTAGGAAGCCCTTAACCCCTTCATCTCCCTTAATTCCCAAAAACTGCCAAATTCCTTTTCTTTTTCCCTGCACTAAACCCTAATTCCATTTCCCATCGAGCTAGGGTTAGTGTGGATTGTGAAACCAATGAGAAGAAGAGGCACAAGGGAGGTTATATTAGCAGATACAATCCCACTTCAGTAGAAGATATCATGACCTCACCTTTCCTCAAGAAATCATTTCAGGATGTTCGTTGCCTTGCCTTTTGCCAAAAGGTAGAGGAACTAGGTTTTCATGAAAAACTTACCAAAAATTTTTCCACCAGATGGAGGAGAGATAAGGTGACCATTACAAGGGTGGAGTTCACTCTTTCAATAGATACCATTGCTACAGCCACAAGGATTCCAAATAGTGGAGAAATTTGGTTTAAGAGTAGAGACCTTGACCTTGACAACTATAAGATGTACTTGAAGCCAACATACAAAGGAACTGCAACAGATGTGTTTCCATTTAGACAGTTGTTGGAAAGGTATGCCCCTCTCATGAAACTGATCATGAGATATTTCACACGTGAGGGTAGATAATCAAGGTTGTATCAGTATCATATGAGGCTCTTGATGCATTTCATGGGTGTAAGAACCTAAAATTTCCTCATTACCTTTACAAAAGCATGATAAATATGCAAGAGAAGGTAAGAAGATTGGGACAAAATAATCATGGTCCTTTGTTTCACCATGGCTTGGTGAAGGTCCTGGTTTCCCATTAGCTTACATAGATTAATTTTTGATGGGATAGTTTATGTATTCAACTTCTCTTTTGTCTTCTCCATCTTAGTCTAGTAGTCACTCTACACCTTTGGCTTCACCAACATATCAAGAGGTTGCTTCCTCAAGAAAACATACCAAAAGAGTTCCTAGGGAAGAGGTAACAAAAACATATGTCAGAGGAAAGAGTCTTGTGTTTGCTCTAGATATTTTTAAAAGGGCCAAGCCTACATTAGGAAGAGTAGGTTATAATAAATAGACCAAAGACTAGAGGCCTGAAAAGGGCACTTGAGCAGTAGAAAGAAGCATCTTCACCAAAAACTCAAATGACAATTGATGAAATCATATTGGTAGAAAAAAAGACAAGGTAGGATGGCTTGATAGAATTAATTTCCACATGTCAATGCTTCTCAAGAATTAAAATAGGAACAAAAATTTTTAAAGACACATGGCCATGCATTACTATACAAGAAACCAGGTCTCCCAAGTAAGAATCAAACAGCTAAAGAAGAAATTCAAGGAAACCCTAATGAGGAAAAAGAAGAAGGATAAGTTGGATTTGATTGTTGAAGTCTATCTCATTGAATGGAATATCATCAAAAGGCATCCTGTTGTGTAACCAACTCCAAAAAGAGAAGAAAAGAGATATCAACGCCTTATAAATTAGCCACTTCGAGGGGGCAACCTCCAATACATTACATAAATGAACAATTCTTGGATGATACAATTTACAAAACCTCCTTTCTATATATAGGACTCCATGGGGCAATAATGTAATCCTAGTGGGCCACAATGTAATCCTAGCCGACCTAACAATAATAATTTAAGAGCACAATAATAACAAAATGGGGGTTACAAGGGTACAATAATAACAATAAGGGGGTTAAACTAACAACAATAAGGGACTATACTAGTAATATAGGGACCTAACATGCCCCTCTCCTTCAAAAAAGTGTTGTCCTCAACGCTTGAGTAGCTCTGGGTGCTTCTGTATAAAATTCTTATCCTCCCATGTAGAATCTTCAGTGGGTAAGTTCTTCCACTTGATGAGATACTTTGAAATTGATCGATTCCATGGTTGTCGAGTTCTTGTTTCCGTGACCGCTTCAGGTTCCAATATGATTTTTCCTTCCTCATCAAGTTCTGGCAATATTGTTTGAACTGGAAGATTTTCACCTATAACCTTCTTTAAGCATGAAACATGGAAAAATAGATGTACACGCGAAGAAGAAGGAAGCTCCAATTTGTATGCCATAGTACCAATATTTTGCAACACCTTGTAAGGACCATAGTACTCTGGCGATAATTTATTATCCTTAGAAAATCTCTGCTTCAAACATCGGGGAAAACCACCCGGTCGGGACCTTAAGACAGCTCCTTTTCCGTTTGGTGTGGTGGCTCCGACTGGATTTAAAGGACCAGTTTCCTTGTAACTAAATGGATTGGATTGGATGGGTGGAAATGGGGCTAAACTAACTGAAATTAAACTATCTAATTTAAGCTAAATACTGATAAAGAAATTCTAACACTAACTCGGGTAGCTATATGTGAATACAACTTAAGATTGTTCCAATTGAACAATAACCATGAAAATGTATTATTAATTAAATTGAAATATGCAGAAACAAATAAAGATAACTCTGTTTAAGAAATTAAACAGAGTTATATAAACATATTGCATTCATCATTGTATACCATTTACATGTAGCTATGAAAAATAACGTTTCAATTATATTCAGAAATGATATATAAAAGGAAGCGTTGTGAAAACCAATATACATATAAATGATAGCAATTTTAAAACGAATATCATAAAACAAAAGAGATCAACTGTGAACAGATAGAAATACCTTGTTCATCTTGAAGACTTTCAAATGCAATCTGATACTCTATCCAATAACTCTAATGCAAAACCAAATTCCAAGGTACAGAAATGCAACACTTCAAAGATAGTTCCGCATGAAAATCCCCAGATGTGATCCTTTTCAAAAAATATATAAGACAATGGAGTACAGAAATGAAATCTCCAAGTCCAAAAATATTAAGATCCAGGACCCCTCTCTAAATGCATGAGAGGGGTTTAAATACTACTTAACTAACTCTAAAAATAGTTTATTACAAAAATTAAGGATTCGGTTCAATGATCGTCCTTTTCCTAGGCTAAAATATAGTGAAATTAAAACTAAATCTATCTATCTATTAACTTGATCTTTAAGCTTGCAGGCATCCAGCATAGTTTTGAGAAGATGCGGTTGACCGACTTCAGAATTCAACTGTCCTGAAAAGACAGAGTCGGCAAGCATAGGAGCAATCTTCTCTGTAGCATTGATGATACAATTGAGCGCACTGTGCTGACTGTGTGGCTTTACCAAGTACATCCAGTATGAGTCCCAATTCAATTTTGTCAGCCCTTGGATGGATTTTTCTCTTTCTTCTACCTTTTGCCTCCATTCTGTTTGCAGTTGATTTGCCTGTGGGAGATATCCTGGAATAGTTTCAGAAATCAAGTTAGCTTTGTGTAAATTGTCATTTACACAATCAGTGAGAGTGTTTGCCACTGTAGATGCCTCCTCTGCTGCCTTTTCTGCCCTTCTGATTTGTGCATCCCAATTATTAAACAATATTTCTTTATGGTTTCGTTAATGATGGGTGCACCAGCTTTTCTGCCTTCTTCTGTCTTTTGCCATGCTAGATAATCATTGATATTTTCATTAATCAAATCATAATCATTTCGTAAATCTACGACATGATTTGTGATTTTATCGCTTTCTTGGAACAAAGAATTCCATTGCAATATTCTTTGGCAGAAAACTTCCTCTTGTTGCAGTAGTTGGTTGTTCAAAGAGATGGTTTCTGAAATGAATTCTGGAAGCTTAGGATCATCCTTATGCTATTCTTGGATAATCTGTATTTGTTTGTCTTTGTTAGCCAGAATTTTTTGATTTCCTGTTTGCATTTCTTGAAGTTGTTGTTGTAACTCTTCAAGTTTTAATTGTGCTTCCTTATTGGCCTGTACCTGTTGCAATTGCTGTTGCAGAGCCTTTATCTGTTCTTCTTTTTCATCCAACAAAAGTTGTATCTCAACTGCTTTATCAATTGTTGCAGAAGCATAAGCTCATGTTATTTGAGATAACTTAGTGAGATTATGAGTAGGCTCTGTGGCAGGATCTTTCCACAAAACATCTACTTGTTCTGGTTCAGTAGCAATCGCACTTTCTATTTTTCTCTTTTTCCTTTGTCTCTTTACTACTGCTTTGTATTTTGGGCTATAAAATACATCCAGAGGAGGAATGTCTTCTACATTAAGTACAATTTCAGAGGAGGGTGTGATTGGTATGTGCTCTGTTACTGCGGCTGTGCTGCTTGTTCCTGTGTTCAAAACTTTTGTTGTCTGGATAGGGGTCTGTACATTCTGTCCTTCTATATTAATCAATTGATTAAAGGTTTCCCATTCTTTATCTAACTCAATGGTGACTGGCTTTTGCTGTACATTGGGTGGAGGAGTATTTGTTTGTTGAGAAGTCAAAATTTTCTGTTGAGTAAGCTCTTTAGATTGTGCAGAATCTTTAATGTATTCTTCCATTTTATCTTCCTTTTCTTTAGACTTATTGGAGTGTTTAGAATCTCTGTCATATTTTGATTTGGGTTTACCTGTACTTGAACTGCCATTAAGACTAACACTAGGAGTTTGCTCCCTTGCGGGATCTAAGCGTAGATTATCCAAAGGAATAGGAATTAGTCTCCTTTCTCTGTACAGCTTGAATTCCTGAAAATCCTCTGGAGATAGCTGCGCTTTAGCTGAATTCAAAACCTCTTTGAATGAATTTCTTTCTTGGAACATATCATCAAAAAGATCCTGCTCCCCGACAAATTCCCTTACTTTGATTGCATTGGTAAAATTCTTAACAATATCATTTGGGTCAAATAACCTTCTTGAGAATTTGAACAACTGTAGGCATGTAACGTTGCCTATCTCGTGAAATGCATGACCAATATCCAACAATGAAAATGTTCCACATTTTATGGGAAATTGTGGCCAAATGCCCTTTTTCTTGTCTTTTAAATCTTTTGTTATACCTCCCTGGCCACAGGTCTGATAAGCAATTTCCCGAGCCACAAGTCTATCTGGAACATATAAGGGTAAAACATGGGGAGAAGCATAACTTCCAAAAACCCTAATATAGGTGAACAATTCTTCTCCAAACCATCTTGCGACGGGGAGAATATCAACCTCTGTTTCTGAGGATAACCTCAAGGCATCCTTATTATACAATGTTCTGTACAATGGCAGCATTATTCCATGACAAATTTGGTAAAAATGGGGGACAAACTTAGACTCCCATAGTTCTTTATGGTACACATGAATGGGCAAAGGATCATGGATAGTCCATTTCCAGTCCATCACAGGGAATTTAGAGACATAGCAGATGGCGTCCATGACATAAGCAGATAAATAAAAAGGCGGATAAACCCGCTGGGAAACATTTCGTTTAGACCGGTAATGAAAAATAGCAGTGGTGAGATTATCAGATAGGATTTTGGCCCAATCTACAATTGTAGAATTAACAACCGCATTCAACAAAGGAAGCCATTCGGGTAAGATCATATTTATGTCAGGCTTTCCAAAAATCCTACATAACATGGCAGCAATAAAACAATAAGGAGAGGTAAGTGAACCCGTGCTGTACATACCTTGTTTGTTCTTCTTCAATGGTTCACTTCTTTTGGTCCACTCCTTTGTGCATTCTGCCAAATTTGAGTGTTCTTTGGCAAACTCTTCCATAAATTGCTTGTTGAAAGTTGCCTGAGGTTCTGGCAGCTTATACATTAATCTCAGATCTTCTATGGTGAATGACCCAATTAGCTCTTCAGATGGAGTTCTGAACTGTCTGTCCGAAATATCTGTGCTATCCAGCACCCATCCCACCATGTCTGTATATGGGAGAATCCTTGGTCTTGCTGCTATTCTATGTAGAAATGAGCAAGCCAAGTCTCTAAGGGTTGCTTCAGACGTATCCTTTGAACCTGCTGTAGCTGCAACTTTTATCACCACAGGGTTTTCATCTTCTAACAGTTTATACATTCCCTCCCAAGTGGATATATCGACGTCCTTGTTACAGGCGGTGTCTACGTATAGCGAAGCCATTTCTTTGTTCTCAGAACTTGAGCTCTTCTCCTTCTTACCCATAGTGTTTAGCGGAAGCTTTGTATAGTGGTCTGCTCCTTCGTGCCTGCGTTTTACGAATAAATGAGAGTAATGATATAAGAAAGGTGATGAGACTGTTTTGAATGTGAAAGTGGATGAAATATAATATTTAAATTGTGAAACGACTTTCAATCTAAACACAATCTCTTTTCACATTAATAATCAATCCAATCATTTAATATAATCATTAAAGCGCATAACGGATTTGACATATGGGAAGATTTCCTTGGGATAGCGCACCTACATGAATCTGCGACATTGCGATCTGCGATTTGCTGCGCAATATCGCAATATCGCAATGTCGCAATATCGCAAAATGAAGTCATCGCAGTCATAAAAATAGCGCAAAAGTGGAAATTGCGCAATAGTGCAAAAGCGCATATCGCAAAAGCGCAATAGCGCAAAATCGCAAAAGCGCACAATCGCAAAAGCGCAGAATTGATAAGAGCGCAAAAGATATTTATTAATCATTTCTGTTTTCTACGCTATGCGATCTACGATCAATGCGTTTTATATATACTATTTTGTTATGGATGCGCTATCTTGTTTTCAAAGAAATTTTATTATAATCTATCATAAACTTAAGTGTTTCTAAATATTCTTTCTAAGGGATTTTATAAGTTTATGATAGAAAAGTTTTATTGAAAGACAAACAAATCCTAATTGATTTTTTTGGATTTTTAACTTAAGTCCCCATTTATTTAGTATTATTACTAATAAATAAAAGGGGGAGTTGTTAAGTCTGTACCTTCTTAGCTTGCTTGAGGGACATTTGTTTGTATGGTTGTAGCCCTAAAAATACCCAATCTCCTACATCAAAACTTCTCTCGCTGCGATGTTGATCTGCCTGTTGTTTCATTCGATTTTGTGCCAAATTCGGGTTATCCTTTAAGAGTTGGAGAACTTCTTGCTGATGCTCGATGTGATCTTCCACTGCTTGAACCTTCTAATTTTCCCTTAAAGATGATGTAATGGATGGTGGATGATATCCATAAAGTGCCATAAATGGGGTCATTTTTGCTGCAGTATGGAAGGAAGTGTTATACCACCATTCAGCGAGAGGTAACCACTTGACCCATTGTGTTTGTTTATCAGATACAAAACAACGAAGATATCCTTCTAAACATTTATTTACTATCTCAGTTTGACCATCAGATTGAGGAGGATAAGATGAGCTATGAGCTAATTGAGTACCCAAACAAGAAAAGAACTCCGTCCAAAAATTTCCAGTAAAAATGGGATCTCTGTCGCTCACAATAACCCTTGGGCTTCCATGTAGCTTTTGAATTCTGTCCATAAATGTAGTAGCAACTGTACTTGATTTAAATGGATGAGATAATGCACAAAAGTGTGCATACTTGGTAAGTCTATCAACTAACACCATGATGACATTCTTTCCTTCGGACTTAGGTAAACCTGTGATAAAATCCATTGAAATCTCCTCCCAACGTTGACTTGGAATGGATAAAGGTTGTAGAAGTCCCAAGGTCTTAATTGTCTCCACTTTATTCTGCTGGAAAACCAAACATTCCGCCACAAACTTTTGAATATCAGATTTAAGGCCATCTCAAACAAATTATTTCTTCACCCTGTGGTAAGTTTTTAAAAATCCTGAGTGTCCTCCTAAAGGAGAAGTGTGCAATTCCAGAAGAATCTTTTGTTTTAGTTGGGAATTCTTACAAAGATATTAGCGATCTTTGTACCATAAGGAATCATTTTTCCAACTAAATGTATCAGATGTACTAGGATCTTGCTGCAACTTTTGAATGAGTGTCCATACATCTTTGTCCTTCTTCCATTCATCTCTTGCTTCAATTATCCAATCTGGTTGGATAATAGAAATGGCACAAAGCAATGCTTCCACCTCTTCATTATTTCTTGAGAGTGCATCTGCAACAACATTAAGTTTTCCTTTTTTGTAGATTATTTCAAAGTCATAACCCAACATCTTTGTGACCCATTTTTGCTGCTCTTCTGAAGATAGTCTTTGTTCCAAAAGTGTTTAAGACTATCATGATCAGTTTTTACCTTGAAGTGTCTTCCCATTAGGTAAGTTCGCCATTTCTTTAGTGCATGTAGTATTGCTAACATTTCCTTCTCATAAATAGGTTTCTGTAAATACTTTCCTTTGATTGGACGACTTTCAAAAACAATGGGTCTTCCTTCCTGCATTAAAACAACACCAATTCCATTTCCTGAGGCATCACATTCCACAATAAAGGTTTTTGTGAAGTCTGGCGTAGCTAAGATAGGTGCTAGGCACATTGCCTCTTTAAGATGTTCAAAGGCCTTAGTTGCTTCAGGAGTCCATGAAAATGCATCTTTCTTCAATAATGTTGTTAGAGGTGCTGCTATTCTCCCATAATTCTTAACAAACTTGCGATAATAGCCTGTTAACCCGAGAAATCCTCGCAACTGCTTTATTGTCTTGGGGACTTTCCATTCCTTAATAGCTTTAATTTTGTTAGGGTCTACTTTAACACCCTCGTGAGATATAATATGACCCAGATATTCCACCTCTTGTACTCCAAAGAAAAATTTGGATGTTTTTGCATATAATTGTTTCTCCTGCAATAGTTTGAGTACCCTATCAACATGTTCAACATGATCCTTCCAAGATCTGCTGTAGATTAGTATATCATCAAAAAATACTAGCACAAATTTTCTAAGGAAGGGTTTGAAAATGGAATTCATCAACCCTTGAAATGTAGAAGGTGCATTGGTAAGGCCAAAAAGCATGACCAAAAATTCATAATGACCCTCATGAGTTAGAAATGTTGTTTTTGGAATATCTTCAGTCTTCATTCTAATTTGATGATATCCTGAACGAAGATCCAACTTGGTAAAATAAATTGCTCCATGTAATTCATCCAATAATTCACCAATCACAGGAATGGGAAATTTGTCTTTAATGGTGAGCTTATTGAGCTCCCTATAATCCGGACACATTCGCCATGATCCATCCTTCTTGTGTACCAACACTACAGGAGCAGAGAAAGAACTTTGACTGGGTTGAATTATACCCGCCTCTAACATTTCTGCAATCATACGTTCAATTTCGCTCTTTTTGGAAGTAAGGATATCTATAAGGCCTGATGTTTGGAGGAACACTTCCTGGAATCAAATGAATAGCATGATCATGATCACGAATAGGTGGGAGTCCTTTGGGAGTTTCAAACACCTTGGAATGATTGTCCAAGACTTGTCGGAGATCTGCAGAAATAGATGATTTTGATGTCGGAACTTCTAGTGAGCATAATTGTGCAATTACGCCTCGTTGTTCTTTCTTTAGAAGCTTTGTCATGACATTAGAGCTTATTATCCTTCCCGACTTCCCTTCAATACCCCGTAATTCGACTTCCTTTCCTTCTGAAAAAAATTTCAAGAAAAGTTCTTGAAAATTAAAAGCTACCGTCCCCAAAGATTGTAACCATTGTTCTCCTAGTACAACATCAGCACCTCCCATAGGAATGGAAAGCATTGGACTAGTCAATACATATTCCCCCATGGTTAGCTTGATATTATGGCATTTTATAGAGCAATTTATAGTTCCTCCATTTGCAACCATCACTTGACATTCTGGTGCTGGGTATAGGAAACAATTTAATTCCTTGGCTACCTTACAATGAATGAAATTATGGGTGCTACCTGAATCAATCAACACTATTACCTTTTTCTTCTTGATATGTCCTTCTATCTTGAGAGTTTGAGGAGTGGTAATTCCTGCCAGTGCATTACACGATATGGTCGGATTCATTTCTTCCTCTTCTAGGGCTGGTTCCTGGTGTATATCCTCTTCTTGTTCATTTCTTCTTCCTCTTCACAATCTATGTAAAATAATTTCTTCTCAGCACACTTATGACCTTTAGTGTATTTGCTATCACAACTGTAGCAAAGCCCTTTTGCTCTTTTTTCTTTCAATTGTTGTGGTGTCAACCTTGTAGGTTGTGGAAATCTAGGCGTAGCAACACTTCCTTCTTTATAGAATTGAGTGGTAGGCTTCCTTGTTGCCATAATTTTACATTCAACTTTTCTTGCCAACCTGAATACCTTCTCCAATGAATCAGGTTCCAGAACGCGAACTTCATGTTGAATGTTATCCTTTAAAGTGCCTATGAAGAGATCAATCCTGTGTTCCTCTGGAATATCAGTTACCCATATATTCAATTTTTGGAAGTCCTCAATGTGCTGCCCCACTAAACCCTTTTGTTTGAGATTTATCAATTGGCTAAAGAAGGTGTTGCTCTTTGTATCCTCATAATGTGCTATCATTTCCTCCGTAAAAATTGACCAAGTGAATTTTTTTACGGGAGCAAAGCCATCGATACCATACAAATGTATTTTGTTCTAAATGTAAAGTTGCAATGCGTACCTTTTGTGTGTTTTGCATGTTATGGAGATCAAAATATTGCTCCATCTGTCGTATCCATGTTACAGGATCCTTTCCATCAAACTTCCTCATATCCATTTTTGGAATATGGTGGTTCTTCCCGCCAAGATTAGAGTTTATCAAATCACGATTAACATTGATTTTGTTCTCATCATGAGGTTCTTCTACTATCTTTTCACCATTAGGAAACATTTCTTGTATCAACTTTGTCAAACCTTAGATGTTTGTTTTTTGATCATTCTTCATGTTTTCCATGCCAACTTCCATGCCATCCATCTTAGCTTCCACGCCATCCATCTTAGCTTGCACACCATCCATCTTAGCTTCCACGCCTTTCTTCAAAACTTCCATTTCATTTTTTGTTTCTCTTTGCGAGAGTGAAATTTGTTGCACTTGCTCTTGTAATTTTGATAGATCATGTTGCAATTCTTCATCTTCATGAGTCATAGTAGAGCCTTCTGAAGGCTTAATGGGTGTTGAATTATTTTTACGGGGCATATTTTAGAACCCAATACTAATATCTATTATACAATATGCCCTTGGAATCAATTCAAATTGATTCTTCTAGCAAGACTTATGCAATTCGGGAAAAAAAATACACACTTTTTTCTTGCTTTTGAGGAGCTCGATATTGAAATTGGATTATATTTTTGATTTCAGCACTTCAATATTTGATTTTTAGGACCAACGTAGCCCTCTAAATTATCTTTCGAATGCCACAGGTCTGACCTGATTTGGATTCTCCAAGACAAAGTTGTGTCCAATCTCCCACAATGACCTAATTCTGGACTGGTTCAGTAGAGTGAAATTGTAGGACTTGCCACGTGTCACTGTTTCGTCCTTTGTCTCTGAAATTGATAGCCAAGAAACTAAATTCCATGTACTTGTGACCACTTTTTACGTCACTCCAATCCAATGCCCAGAGAGAGATTTATTGAACTTTTCCCACGATCACCTCTTTGAGATGAAATTCAGGAGCCTAAAAAAGCACTACTTTCCACAGATCATATCTCCAAAAATATTTCGAACCAAGCTCTGAAATTTTTTGACGAATTTCCTCAGGATTTCAGCTTCGTACCATATGAATTTTATATTCTGAACCTTCGTAGAAAAAAAGTTATAGCGCAAATGCCACGATGACCTGTTTAGGAGCTTGAAAACAAGACCTAACTTCCACGGATCATATCTCCGAAAATATTTCGAACCAGGCTCTGAAATTTTTAGACAATATTCCTCAAGATTTCGGCTTCACACCCTAAAAGTTTCAGCTTCTAAAACTTCGTAGAAAAAAAATTATAGCGCAAATGCCACGATGACCTGTTTGGAGCAGCGAAACCCTAGAATCCAAAGCTCTGATACCAAATGTTGTGTAACCAGCTCCAAAAAGAGAAGAAAAGAGATATCAACGCCTTAGAAATGAGCCAATTCGAGGGGGCAACCTCCAATACATTACATAAATGAACAATTCTTGGATGATACAATTTACAAAACCTCCTTTCTATATATAGGAGTCCATGGGGCCATAATGTAATCCTAGTAGGCCACAATGTAATCCTAGCCGACCTAACAATAATAATTTAAGGGCACAATAATAACAAAATGGGGGTTACAAGGGTACAATAATAACAATAAGGGGGTTACACTAACAACAATAAGGGACTATACTGGTAATATAGGGACCTAACACGTCCTGGGACAATTTTGGGGAAGTTTTGAAGAATTTTTGAAAATTTTTGGTTTTTTGTGACTTTTGGCCAATTTGGAAATTACATTACAGCTTTGGCGCTACATTTTTTTCTCATCCATACAAATGCCAAAAATTCAACATTTTTGGATAGATAATTACCTATACATCATATCTATCCACTTGGGGTTCCTTGTCAGCAATCTGGTGAAGAGAAAATTCTCAAAAAGAGGTCAAAAACACACTTTTTGCCACTGTTTTGGACTAGGTGTTGTGCTTTTGGGAGTACCTATGCGAAATTTAATTTTTATCCATCATGGAGAGTCCATTTTGCTTACTTGAGGTCTCTAATGACAACCAGACTTCCTCATATTTCTAGATTGTCTTTTAGAACTAGATTTGGAGCATGGGAAGGCCTTCAAAATTCTCTCACAATCTTGGCACTGCACTTTATTAGAGATGCGATGTGCTTTATCAGACATGCACCGTGCTTTTCCTTGTGTATGAAAATTTCGAGGTTTTTCTCAGAAAATCTTCGTATAATGATGTAATTTATTTTCCTTCATGTTGTGTTGATGTAATATGATGCAAATAAGGTTTTCATGGCCATTCTGATGTAATTTTTGACCTCATTAATGAGAAGCAGGTCAGTCAAAATCTAAATTGAGGCTTTGTTCAAACCTCCCTAGTCTTTAGGGTTTTGTTGAGGGAATCCTGTGAGCTATTACTACATTGAGGGATTTGACCCTTGAGAGAGGGGAAGCTATTTTTTAGTCTATTTGTATGGATTTTTTAGCCATTTTGATGGTTGGACGTCAAAGCGTGAAAATCTTGTATCTTGTACTTCATCACTTTTTACAGGAAATCAAAGGACAGTTGGAGTTATTATTCAGGAATTCTCGTGTTGTGAGCTTGTGATAATTTATTCTCTTTGTTATCATTTTATATGAATGATATACCTGTCTCCTTAGCATATATTTTATTTTTAGTGATTTTTCTAAGAGGTTATAAGCATAATTCCTTTTATTAAAGCTCTATTTTTTTAGGAATATTATTTTATGTAATTTTCCTTCTTGATTAATGAATTCATGGTGCACATGATCATTATGATCTCTTGCTCTTTCAAAACCTACACTACACCGACAAAATCCTAAGCCATCACAAAATCATAGCTACCTTGCTCCTTTATATCTCTTGTAGCTGAACCTTTGATAATTTAACCTAGTTCCCTTATTTTCACTACTGATCTAGCAGAAAAACACTAAATATTTCAAAAGCCTATAGTTGAGCTATCTAGCCTAAAATCCATTTTTGTACCAGTCAAAACCTTGGCTGTATTTTTTTTTCAGAGAGAGATCCCTCTTTGGTTTGGTAGGGCTAGCTACCAAACTAAAATCTTGGTTTTAGGTTACCTCCATCGATTTCCTTTCAGCCTTGAGACATTGTGGAGGCTAACACACCCATGTGCGACGGGCACCCATGTTGAGTTGACTTGGGTGGAGTGTTCATGGTTGGAATGACTTGGATTGGTGTTCGATTAAGTGCGATTGGTTGGGGCACACATGGCAGGCGTGCTGTGTTGGGTGGGTACCCTCCCCTTGCGATAATAGACACGGTGGTCGAGTGCGGGTGAGTCATCGGGTGAGGGTGTGCTGAGCAACTTGAGTTGGGAGCCTGGTCAGGTGAAGCACACAAGTTTGTGACTGAGTTGCGTAGTATGGCGAGGAGAGAATGCGGGCGGTTGACTCCGTTGGACGTGTTGGAGGTGATTCATTTGATTAGGCTAGGAAGGACAAACTGTGTAGATGTGCAATAGGCTAAATAGGTGCTCAAATAAATGAAGAGACAGTTGAATAGGTGCATCATGTGAGTTGGAAGGTCAGTTGCATGGTTATGTGGACGAGTTGACCCATGGCCCGACTAATCGTCGTGAACATTAGATGGGGTGATACTTCGATGGATGGCATATAAATCTCTTGGCCAAGCTCTTCTTCCAACTATAACTCAGATCCTATTAAGGGTTTGGTTGTCCTTGTAAGCAACAGCAAGTGGAGGCTAGATCTATTCAGATCTAGGCCATATTAATGCCTCTTTTTAGTGGGAAAGCCTTCTATCCTATTGGCAAGAGTGTATTAGCTGATTAGAGCTTCAGATCTACAACTTGGCATCAGGCCAAAATCTACACCAAGCCTACAGTGCAATTTATCTCCCTGGACTGCATTATTTTTCAAGTGAGAAGTTGCAGGGTTTTTGGCAATTATTTGGACGAGAGATCTCTGGTGTAAAGGAGCCTTCCTTACACCGTGGTGATCCATGGATTAGCCTTCTAATCCATGTACGTTTTAGATCTGATTTATTCATTGATGTAACTACTTTATAATTTCTGAATCATTCTACAGATCTGCTGCAGTAGATCTCAGATCTACTCTTATGCTTCATGTATTGTTGAAAACCCCAAGGGGTATGTAAAATAGAGACAATCTAGTGTACAGATCTGATATAGATCTAATATTTTGTACACATATCTATCCTAGATCTGATTTTTAATCTATAGCTGCTTTTTACTCATAAAAATAACATTGTCAAGACTTTGCAGTGAAATATATTGTTGCAGCACCTCTTTTAGAGGGTTTTTCTTCATGAAAATCTCCATCTTTTTCTTGTACATTGATTGGGCCACATTGTAAATCTGATTTACCATTGTATAAGCTATTTTTGAGCTTTCATATTGGTGTCTTTCTACTGATATCTAAAACTGTGTTATTTTTTGGGTAGTGTTCTTTTGTATTGCTACACTCCATTCCTTGGGCAGTTTTGAAGCCATACTAGGTGTGGGAGATCTGTTTAACCCACCGAGTTTGATTTTTTTCTGATCTCCTCTTGGATTTGGGTCTTAGATTATCATATCTAAGGGATCCAAGGGCTAATTCAAAGTGTTGTAGCATCCATTCCTGAAAAATGCATTTTTCAGGCATGCTTTCCTAGAAATCCCAATTTGGGGATATTACAGACATCATATCGTTCTTGTTGATGCATATAGATCTCTTCCTCCAAATCTCCATGGAGAAATGTTGTATTTACATCTAAATGTTCAATATGCAAATCTTCCACTACTACAAGACTTAAAATAGTTCTGATTGAAGTCATCTTAACAACAGGAGAAAATATTTCATTAAAATAAATACCTTTCTTTTGTGCAAAACCCTTCACCACAAGTCTAGCTGTGTACCTTTGTTTTCCTCCATCTTCTTCCTTCAGCCTATAAACCCATTTATTCTACAATTTTTTTTTACCTATGGGCAACCTGACTAAGTCCCAAGTCTGGTTATGTATTAAGGAGTCCATCTCTTCTTCCATGGCTAGCTCCCACTTCTTCCTGGTTTCAACCTGCATTGCTTCTTCATAACATTCGGGTTCACCAAAATCAGTCAACAATAAATAATATAATGAAGGAGAGTATCATTCATGGGGTCTACTTATCCTGGTAGATCTTCTGACACCACTTTCAGGTGTTTGAGGTGCCTATTGCTGTTGTGGTGGTTGTTGTTGTTGTAGCTGTTGATTACTACTATTTTCAGGCACCTTTAATTTTTCTCTAATCTGATCAAGAACTGTGTATTCTTTGTTTTCTTTTTCATGTTTATTTTTGTGCAACTGATTCTTATACAAGAACTTCTCATTGAATATTACATCTCTAATCCTAATGATTTTTTGATTTTAATAATCATATAAGCAATAACCAAAATCATTAACACCATATCCAATAAAGGTACATTTCTTTGATTTTGCCTCAAGCTTTGTTCTATTTTATTTATTAATATGGACAAAAGCCTCACAACCAAAAGGCTTTAAAAAAGAGTATTTTACCTTTTTACCTGTCCATGCTTCCTCTGGAATACCACCATCCAAGTGTTGGTTGATAAAAGGTGCCTTTTAAAACTCCTAATTATCCCACATTAATCATCAATCCAGGCAAGTCCTCTTATTTCAAGAGTGTACATTGTATGTGGCTATTATTAATTCAGAGAGTAATGTTTCCTAAATTTTAGTATATATCTTGAAACAAGAATAAATGGAAGCATCTAATAAACTCAAATTGCAATTATTAAAGAGAATATCAAAGCTCAATCCTCTTACATCAATTCAAGTAACAACATTATCACCCGAGAGCACAGTAACAATAACTCACCTCTACTTAGCTGATTCAATCTAAACTATACTAAATATCTATAAAGTAATCAATATAGGAATGATATCGCTTATGAGAGTCTAATAGCAATAATCAAACTCTTACATATGATTAAATCAATGCAATGCACTATCTAGATAATTCACGTTGTAATGAACAAGAATCAGATCAAATGATAGCGATGTAAATTATAAACAGAACATACACTACCTCGATACAAGAAAGTAATGAAAAAATAATAAAATAAACTCATGGAAACAAGAAATTATCAAACCAACCAAACTCTAGAAGAATCAGAAATATAACACAAGAAAGCAGTTAAATCCACCAGAGGCCAGGCCCTTAGCTGCCAGCGAACACTGCTAAGTTACTTCAGATAATGCGAGGGAACATCAACTTCAATTATATATTAATCATCGAAATTAAGTAGCATTACAATATAATCGTGTTCTCCAATGATGCAAGTCTGTAATTAAAATTACAACTTGAAAAATAACAGATATTCTCCTCTCCCCCTTCTTCCTACAATCGCTTTCTTTTATAATCAGAAAGGGGTAAAGAGTAAATGGTAAATGTGATACCTCAAGATCTCCCGATCCTGAGGGATTCACAACTAATTTCTAACTTCAAACATATTTCCTATTTCACGCTGATCCCTCTGATTTTCTCTTAGCCTTGTCCACAACCGACATGTTCCTTCCTTTGCTTGTCGAATTATGTTGTTCCAACGTTAGGGAACAAAAATCGTTCCTTTTGTTGCTTTCCTGCATAAAGAAGGGTAAAATTTAGCTAAATCGTAACTGCAAATAATTCCTTCATTTATTACCATAATTCCTCAATATATTAGTGCATTAAGATATGAAAAAGATAATAATCAAGGAAAACGATGATGAACTTAATAGTAAATAGATACCCATTTCATAACTCAACATACTCCCCTACTTACCCTGTTTCATGTCCTCATGAAAAGAAAGTAATTATGATGGAGTGCAGTTAAAGAGTAGGCTAGAGAAGGGGCATCAAAAATTGGTCTGAAACCATGATGTTGAGCTAAGAGTGCAAAAGCAGGCCCTTCCTTTCCTTCAGGCAATTCATAGATGGCCCTGTAATCTCTAGGAGGATACCAAATGATGGGGCTACGAAACTGACATCCTAACCAATAGGGTCATTCTCTTAAAATGAGGTTGCTATAGGTGACAAAACGGGCTGCAGCTTCTTTAAAATTTCTATAGTTAAATGTCTCCCTATCCTGCACACTACTAGTAGAGACCGTCCACCTAAGCTTGGAAGCAGCCAGAGAGCTTTCTTGAATGGATTGAAAATATGATACTCCGTTTTGTACAATCTCTTTATGAATAGGCCCTAACATTTTAATCACCCCTTCCCTTGTCATCAGACTCTTGTGGTTGGCAAGAATTTGCAAAGGGTTCCTGGGTTCACTTCTTACCCAAAGATCCAATCCATGTTCTTGTCTTTGGAAGGCGTTATGAGCTTTGAGCCATTTAAGTTGATTGACTGCAAATGAGATAATGGCCTAGAATTGAACATCTCCCACAAAAGGGTTGGGGTTATTTTCCACCTCATCCCCTAATACAAAATTTTTCAGGTAAAATTCACAAAGAAACCTTTGAACCTTTACACCATGCTATTTACAACAATTTACAAAATATTCAACTGTTTTAATTCAATTGGTTTTCCATCTCTCACGGCTTTAATTTTCAACAGCAAGTATCGTTCTAACAAAAACAAGGCATAGTTAGTGGCAGGAGCCCTGCATGCCAAAACGTTTGTATATAATGAGCAGATGGTGTATGTCCGAGCTATGACCCTATCTAATCTGAGCTTGATTCTCTCTATTTTCTCTTCTTCTTTTCTGTATCTATCAAAGGTCTCGCTCTCTATCACATTCATTTCCCGAAGTTGCCTTTTCAACTCTTGATATCTTTGTTGGGGACATTTTCTTGTTCAAGCCATTCTAACGTGAGCCGAGTCTGTGCTAATTCTTTTTGAAGATTCAAAATAATGGGGTCATTGTGTGTCATGATGTCTTTAGCTTGTATTCTTGTTTGAGTGCTTATGCTATGAGAAAGGATGTGTTCTGTCTGAGTCTATTTATTATGGGAGGTCCAAGCCTCTGTCTGAGTAGCCATGTTGTGAGAGGGTACACCCTCTATCTGAGTAGCTATATCTACTAAAAATGCATGCCATTCTTTTTGAATGATGGCTGGTTGAGTGGGTATGGGCTCGGTTTAAGTCCCTGTAGCCCTCCCTTCATGTGATTCTATTTGTACAACTACGTTTGTTGTCTCTAGGGTTTTGTCCAGGACCTTCCTCGCTGTGATTTCCTTTATTTTTCTTCTGAGCCTTTTTACTGTTTTGCGCAGCTTCTATTGTTCTCTCCTAAGGTTTTTCAATTTGGCTCTATACTTTTTCGGAGGAGCAACTATTCTGATGACAGTATCATTAATAGTTCTTCCTCTAAAGAGCCTGGTTGCTCATCCTGGATATGTTCTAAGAGGACCGTGTCTCCTGATTGAATATCAGCTTCCCGAAGCATATCTGTCTCTACTTATTCTCCTTGGCCTATGTTTTCTGTACTTAGGCCTACCTAGATATTTTCTACTGGAAGCGTGTCACTGAATTGGTGCTCTGCTTGTTGAATGGCCTCTACATCAGTTTTTGCTTCATGGCTTGCATATTTTAAGGGAGATAGACTTCTGGTATCGCCAACATTCTCAGGCGATTGGGTTGCTCCTAAATTAAGATTGAGCGGGCTTTCAGGCTGCATGTAATCATTCATGTTGGCCAGGACCTGGGCCAGTTCGAAATCGTGCAAAAAATCACCTTGGGGACTCATGCTTGGTATTGAGGGAAGTCCCGATTTGTTTCTTTGTTCATCTCGAGAATGCCCCGTTTCTTCCTCATGGTCTGATTCAGGGTTATCCTGGCCTTCTGACTCTAGTTGCAAGTATTGTTCACTTACTGGGCTAGATAATTCTATAGGTTGACTGATACTATCTTGAGGATTTTCAGCCACTCCTAATCTTGACCTCAACCTTGTGGATCATCTGCACTTTTAGGGTATGTTCCTTGAAAGGGTAATCCTCTTCCTTTTCGGAACTGAGTTAGGTGCAGGCAGGGCTACACCTCCTTCGAGAGCTAATATTATATCACCCCAGCTTGATTGCTGTTGGGTGAGGATATAGTTGACTATTAGCCTAATCAGACAGTGGTGGCTTACTATGGTTTCTATGTGTTGGGACCGTCTTAACCTCTCAGCAGTGTCATGCAGTAAAAAATTCAATAATGCAGGTAAATTAACAGAGAACTTTTGTTTTATAACTAATAAGAGTTTAAGTTGACGCAACCTTACCACGTCTTTACGCTTGTCACATGTAATGTAGTTCTGGATGATTCTTGCTAGTTCTCCCCATGGTTCTCCAAGAGAATATGGCCAAATGCCTTTGCTCTTTTTGACCAGCTCTTGTCCTTCGTCTCTGAAAGCCTCGATAGCGTCCTGCAACTTCAACCGCTTACCATCCCACACACGTCCTTCTGCCGATAACCCAGATACTTCCACTATCACTGCGTCTGATACAGTGATTTTCCTACCCCTTACCATAGATTGTCCATTTTGTAGATTTCGTAAGAATTCGATGGAAATTTCCTCGTTGGGTGGTTTAAATCTTGTAGAGTATGCTATCCACCTGGCTTGAGCTAAAATTTCCCTGGCTACATCAGAAACAACCAGTATTAGCAGTTCTCTGCGTACTATTCTTCCTCCCATAGTGTTGGAATTCTGCAAACGATAAGTGTAGCAGGGAAAACACAGCGATGAATAGAGCTGAGTGAAGAAACAACAAATGGTTGTGATAGCTTTATCAAGTGACACTTTATAAATATAAATAATGTTATTGAGGGTTGTTATCATACCACATGCTCTGCAATCATGGAATGTCATATCATTCCGCAAAATCCAAAAAAATTACAGTGCATTCATAAGTACACTGGAGGTCCCCTCCCCCCTTTGAAATAATAGGTTGCCTATGACCGAATGAATGAAAGGGTAAGGTGTTGGTGGTGAAGTATAGGGGTGATGGATTGGCAAGGTACGCTTATTAATGAAAGGATCATAAAGGATATTAGAGTGGTGAAATCAAGGCTTGTACCGATAATTATGAATAAGTGATAGGCTGTCATGATGTGATATGATAAAGAAAAAAGGACAGCATACGCAAGAAATAATACTTTAGTGCCATTATTACACTTAAAATGTTGTGATTGATTATAAAATATTCATGCATAAAAAGGTTCAAGGTATGTTAGGACCATAATCTCTCGATAGAAAGGATTATAAGAAGAGGGTATTATAATATTTATTGATGTAAAATAAAGCTTCAATACCATCAGTAGAGCTTCTGTTGCCTGCAGGCGTCCATAGCCTCGATAGAGTTGCTTTTTAACCCTTGGAAACCATGGTCCTCTATGTATAATTGGGGAAGTGTCTTATGATTTCCATAGTAGAGACCAATGTGCTGCCTTGGTGACCAGGTGAACACATTTCCATTCACTGGGAAGTAGTGAAAGTGGTCAGGTCGGCTCGTGATGAGACCTCCTGTTTCCAAGGACTTATTTGTTTATGCATCCATTGGATCATATCCCTGGTGTGGTGGCCATAGAGGGAATGCCACTTCGCTCCTTCCTTATGATCATGGTAGGTTGGCCCATGATGAGACCCCCTATCCTCCATTTGTGGAAAAAAATCATAAAATTGTTAGTGAATATATATATATATATTTACTTATTTATTTATTTGTTTATTTATTTTTTTAGTCCCCATTTTATACATATAGGGTGGCTCATCACTCCTTAAGAGTATGGATGGCGGAAGAAGTTTGACATATAAATATAAAAAATATACCCATAATCTTATTGATAATACATAGAGAGAGTTATATAGGAAAGGGGGAACCAACATGGTACAGATAATCAATCAGTTTGATTTATAGTGGAAATGAGGATAGTAAAGTGAGATAGATAACTGTGTCCTTTTCTTTTTTGGATCATCATAAAGCAATCTTGTTAAAGATGATAGTATTCACAGTATTTTCCTGTTCCACTAGACCTCCATATTTTTTGTCCTTAAATACGTATTTTACCTTTCATGCCATTAAGAAGATCATAAAGAGTGAAACTGGGGTGGTCTAGGGATTATTATGCAAGGAAGATAAAGAGGATGTTCTAAAAAATATTCACAAAGTTTTTTTCTTTGAAAGGAATAGAAAAAGAAAAAAAACCACACAAAAAGTGTTGTTCCTTAAAGGGAACAGCAGTTGTTCCCTGTAGGGAACAACGAAAAAAATACGCAAAAAAAAGAAAAAATGTGTTGTTCCTTATAGGGAACAACAAGAGAAAAAGCACGCAAAAATTGTTGTTCTTTATAGGGAACAACAACTATTCCTTGTAAGGAACAACAAAGCAAGCTACACACAAAAATTCTTGTTCCCTATAGGGAACAGTAGCTATTCCCTGTAGGGAACAACAAGAAAAAGTACACTCGAAAATTGTTGTTCCTTAGAGGGAACAACAGTTGTTCCCTGTAGGGAACAACAAAACAAAATTTACATGAAAATTTTTGTTCCCTGTAGGGAACAACAAAGTGAAATGCACACAAAAATTGTTGTTCCCTGTAGGGAACAACAAAGCAAAATGCATGCAGAAATTGTTGTTCCCTGTAGGGAACAACAGCTGTTCCCTGTAAGGAATAACAAGAGAAAATACACACGATCATTTTTGTTCGTTAGAGGGAAAAATAGCTATTCCCTATAGGGAACAACAAAGGAAAAATAGAGGAAAGAAAAAAAACTAATGTACAATCTATTATCAAGAAAATCCAATCAAATAGAAAGGAAAATTTATGTATAGGTTTCAAGAAAAAGTACATTTCTTCACTGGACTAGCGCTGTGGAAGGGTTGCCCTCCTCAACAAGAATTTGTATTGTGGAATCTTCCCGTATCTATTGGCAAAAGGATTCCCTTGTAAGCGGTTTGTGATAGAGGTGTACTCGATGTCCGTTTGCTTTAAAAGAGTATCCAAATCCATCAATGGTGGGTAATGTAAGGGTGCCATTATCATGCACCTCTTGTATCTCATAGGGACCTAACCATCTAGTCTGGAATTTGCCTGAGAACTCCTGAAACCTAGAATCATACAAAAGTGCCCAATCACCTTCATGGAAGATCTTCTTCTTGATGAGGGAATCATGCCATTTCACTCTTTGTTGTTGGATTAGTGCAGTATGCTGAAGAGATGATAGCCAGATTTCATCCAATTCATTGATTTGATGTAGCCTGTTGATATGTGCTTCATTCAAGTCCAAGCCTACTTCTTGAGCTATCCTCAATGTCTGAATTTCAAATTCTATTGGGAAGATAGGTTCTTTGCCAAACACTAGCTGATATGGGGAGTATCTTGTGGTATTTCTCCATGTCGTGCGATATGCCCACAGGGCTTCTGGCAATCGGGTAGCCCAATCACGTCTATGAGATGCGACTGTCTTTGTTAGTATTTCATCAATTACTTTATTGGTACTTTCTACTTGGCTGTTTTCCTGCGGGTGGTATGGAGATGTGATTCTGTGCATGATATGATGATTTTTTAATGTCGCAACAATCTTATGGCCTAAAAATTATGGCCCTCCATCCGTGATTATTTCTCTAGGCAAGCCATACCGCATGAAAATTTGGAAAAGGAAGTGGATTATTGAGTCCTCTGTTGCCCTTGGTAATTCTTCTGCCTCCACCCATTTAGTCACATATTCTGTTGCAACCAGTATATATGTCTTTTGATTAGATGATGGGTTTATTGGGCCAATGAAATATAACTCCCATCGTTCAAAAGGTTCAATGACTAACTGTGGATGCAGGGGCATCTCTTCAGACTGTCCAGGGTGGTCCATTATTTGGCAGCTATCGCATGCCTGGACAAACTTCTTAGCGTCCTTAAAAATGGTGGGCCAATAATAGCTCATCTGTAAGACTTTATGTCTAGTCCTGCGGTCTGAAAAATGTCCACCGCAAGGCCCATCGTGGCAAGCTTTTAGGATGTCGAATATTTCGTCTTCCCTGACACACCTTCGAATATGCATATCGGCTCCTATATGAAAGAGATATCCTCCGATCCAGGAGAACCGAGTGCTACGTTGTACTATTATTTTTCTTTCACTAGGTGTCAGGTGCTTGGGTAATTTTCCCATTGCTAGGTAGTTCGCGAAATCCATGTACCATGGTGTTTTCGTGGTTACAAAAAATAAGTGCTCATCAGGGAATTGGTCTTCTACTGCTGCCGAGTCGTCTGTCTTTGACACCCGTGAGAGGAATTCTGCTACCAGATTTTCCTTTCCTAGTCGATCTTTGATTTTTATGTCGAATTCCTACAAAAGGATCAACCATCGTGTCACTCTTCCATTCGTAACAGGTTTATTAGCTAAATATTTAATAGCAGAGTGATTAGTATACAAAACCACAGTGTATCCTATTATATAATGTCTAAATTTGTTAATAGCATAGATAACAGCTAAAAAATCCTTCTCTGTTACTGTGTAATTCAATTCAGCAGGGGTTAAGTTTTCGCTAATGTAATATATAGCGTATGGTTTCTTTTCTTCTTCTTGGCCAAGAACTGCTCCAATGGCTGTGTCTGATGCATCTGATGAAATTTGGAATGGTATATCCCAGTTCCGTCCTCATAGAACTGGTGCTGTTGATACTAGTTGTTTTAGATCTGTAAAGGCAGTGTCACATTTATTAGTACATATGAAATCACTGTTTCCTGTTAAGGCATATAATGGTGCAAAAATTTGTGAAAAAATCTTGATAAATCTATGATAATATCTAGCAAATCCAAAAAAAATACGTACCTATGTTTGAGTGCAGGGAGTAGTTAGTAAGATAATTACCTGTATTTTTTCCGTATCTACCTAAATTACAGCTGCTGAAATGTAATGACCCAAGATCGGGCCTTTTTTCATCATCATATGGAAATTTTCGTGGCTTAAACATAGGCTGGTAGCAATACACCATTCCAAAAAAATTTCCAATGTCTATAATGCTTGCTCAAATTCATCTCCATAGGGTGTGAAATCATCCATATATACTTCCAATTCTTCATTTATCAAGTCTGCGAAAATATTGAGTATGGCTCGTTGGAATGTAGCAGGTGCGTTACATAATCCAAAAGGTAATACCCTGTAGGCGAATGTTCCCCATAGACATGTAAAGGTAGTCTTATGCTAGTCTTCAGGGGCAATTTGAATTTGGTTATAGCCACTGAAGCCATCCAAGAAAGAGAAAAATTTCTTCCCTGCCAGTGTATCTAAGACCTGATCAATAAGTGCAAGGGGAAAGTGGTCTCTTTGTGTTGCCTTCTTGAGTTCTCTATAGTCAACGCATATTCGCCATTTCCCATTATTTTTGGGAACCACAACTAATGGAGAAACCCCTTTACTATCAGATATAGGATAGATAAAATTGACATTTAACAGTTTTTGAAGTTCTTCTTTAACAATGTCTTTTAGGTGAGGGTTTAATCTACGATGAGGTTGTTGAATGGTTTTTGCATCCTTTTCAGTGTAGATGTGATGCATGCATAGTTGAGGGTAAATCCCTTTCATATCTGAGTAGTCCCAATAAAAATCCTCTTTATTTTTCCTAAGAACTTGAGTAAGTTTTTGTTGCTGGTCATCACTCAGATTACTGTTAATGTTCAGGATTTTCCCTAGCTCAATTTCAATAGGTTTGCTATTATAAAGAGTGGTTGCTGGTATTGTTTGGTCATTGATTTCTCTCAGGGTATCTTCTTCGATTTCATTGTCAAGGAATGCTTTAATCATGTGGCATTTCAAACTTGATACTGTGGCAGATGATTGATAAAAGTATTAATAACGTCGTCTTCAGTTTGGTTTTTGAATTCAAGGGAATCTCCCACAGTTAATGGAGATCGAATATTTTCTATGAATTATGTTGCAGGTTGTTTCCTGGTTTTCATAATAGTCAAGCTTGGCTGAGCAGGGGGGTATAAAGCTATATTTTTCACATCATTCCCCCTGGTTATAGTCATACTGCTTGTCCGGTAGCTGATATAAGCATCAACAGTCGCTAGCCAAGGCCTTCCTAATATTAAAGGATGTCCATATAGTTGGTTTCTAGGATTGATGATCAAGAAATTTGTTGGGTATTCCCAAGAATCTACAGACACCATTACATCCTGTAATGTCCCTTCTGGTTTGACAACCGATCGGTCAGCCAATTCCAGCAAGGTCGTGGTTGGATCCAAGGTTGTAATGCCAAGTTTTTGACAAGTTGTTGTTGTGAGAATATTAATGGCTGCTCCTAAATTAACAAATGCATTGGGGAAGGAACATCCATTTATTTGTACCGTGACTATAGGGTTTCCTAGGTCCTCATATTTCACTGGTGTTTCTCTGCCTGATAATAAATCAGACAAAGTTCTGACTACGTGGACAGTTGGGGTTGTTTTTCTTTTCCTCTTCGGCTTTTTCGTACACAATTCCCTAATAGATTTTTCATAAATTGGAATGTCCTGAATAGCCTGGAGGAGAGGTATTTTTACGCACAGATTTTTAAATTCTCCCAGAAGATCAAAATAAGGATATTCTATTGAGCGAGGTATAATCAATCTCTTTGGGAATGGTGGAGAAGAGGTAATAGTTTGATCATGGCTTTTCTGTTTAACCATATTCCCCACTTGAGGTGTTTTTTCTATAGGTAACAGATCTTCTAATTGTATATTTTTGTCCCCCTCTGATTCAATTATCCATCCATAACTTAATTTGAGTTCATTACAGTCCCTCAACTCAGTTTCTGGCTCCGGTCCTTCAAAAATTTGTACAGATTGGACTGGTCTATTGTTGGGATTCAGGTTGGGCTGGGTTGGGAGCTGTGGTCGTAGATTGGGTTGAGGGTTCTGCTGCAATGTGTAAGGTGCTGGTAAAGTTGGTTGAGGCAGAGGGATTGTTCCCATAGGCTGGTTTGTAGCTCTTTGCCAATTTGATTGCCAGTTCTAAATTTGTGAAGTGGAAGGGGACCATTGGGAAGAATAAGGGTTGTTCTGCCAGAATGGTGGTGGGTAAGGGAAATTTGGCCAACTATTGTTATTTGGATTTGACTGATTGGGCCATGGTGGCATAAAAAATGCTTGAGGTGGCAAAAAAGGTGGCTAATTTTGCCATGTTGCCCCTAAATATTGTTGAGAATTATATTGCGAGGAAGGAAAAAACGAATATGGATCAGTAGGCATACCTATCTGACGTGCTTTCCATTGGTGACGCTGGTTCAACAAATATGTTGGTTATACTTCTTCTTCTGCTTCTTTTAAGACTTATTTTAATCCTGGGAGTGATGGGCAGATTTCCATGGCGTTCTCTTTAGTGCATATGGCGCATGTTCGTATCGCATCTAGAGGGAATTCTTTATGACTGTGCTTTTGTCTGCAACGGGGGCAGAAAATAGCCAAGTTCTATTCTACTATAGCCTACTTTTGTGTAGCTTGCATGACATCCAATTGTGTTGTTAGGGTCCCCAGGATATCAGTCTTGAAATCCTCTAACAGATTGTTGATTTTACTTCGTGTAACGCTTTCTCCTGAAGCTTTTCTGTCTCTGAGGTTTGCATCATGTCCGACTGGTTTCAGCCTTGAACTGCCCCTGGAACACTTGATGCACAAATCTACAATATCATTATAATTTTCTTGATAAATATCACCTTTATCCATTATATTTAGTGTCTCTACCCATTGGTCTTTCATACCTCTAATCAGCGTGGTTTTTAGAACATTATCAGGAAACTTTGTATAAGGAGATCTTTGCAGATTATATTGGAAAATTTCTAAATATTCTTCCAAATTCTCACAAGGCTTGGCTACCATTTGAAATATTTCATCTTTTATTTCTCTAGTTCGGCAATAATCTTAGTATTTTTTAAGGAAAGATGTTTTCATTTGGTCCCAATCATTTATGGTACCTCCACCAAGTCCCATGAACCAACACAGAGCTGCTCCCTTCAAAGTAGAGGGAAATAGCTTTAGATTTTGGGGGTTGGTAATGTAATCATAACCCTTGCATAAGACATCAAATTCAAAAATAAATGCATCGATATCTTCTGAAGTTAGCCCATGAAAGGTAGGAATGTTTTGTAATGGGATATCTTTCATGGGAGCATTGACAGCTATGTCAACGATAGGGTATTGCAATGTAGAAGTTTGAGTTCACTGGTTATGAGCCATTTGGTCAAAAATATGCTAATATCCTTCAAGGGTCTCCAGAGCTGGAGAGTTTTTCCTAGGATGCCCACCGGAGGTTGGAAAATTTTTAATAGCACTACCTTGATATGGAAGACTGGGTATCCTCTTCTCAGTCACTATTTTAGGAGATCTAGGTTCTAGTAATTCGATTTCATGCTTACATGTTTCTCCTTCTCCTTCATGTAGGTTGCAAGAATTTCCTTCTTGTGAAGGGAAGGCTTGTACGTTCTCAGTATCTTGAAAACTCTGCTCAGCCCCTTCGGTTTTACTATGAATCTCAGCGTTAGCTACAAATGGTGATTCTGTAGTTTGAAGGAAGTCAATAGAACGTTTGGCAGCAATAATTCGGAGTCCTACTGATGACTGAGACTCAGCTTTTCTCAAGATTTTGTCAATAAAATTTGATTGCCCAAGGGTCACCGGTCCCTTAGATTTTCCAGGTTTAGGAGGAAGAATTTTTTCCTTGTTAGGTTTCTTAGTCATTCATGCAAAAAAAAATAAAATCAAATGTTTATTTCTACTTTAAGTTCCTAACAATTCTACTAGAAAGCGGGCGGGGGAGTAGGCATTTTACTTGCTTTGTACGTAGTTTCTTACCTTCCATTTTTAATACCCAATTTTCTCTCAATAGACAAGCATCAAACACCTACTTCACTTTTTTTTAATTTTGCTGAAAAGCGAGAGGAGGAGCAAGCACTTTACTCGCTCGTTACGTAGGTTCTTACCTTCCGTTTTCAATACCCAGTGCTTCCTCAACAACAATTATCAGATATACATCACTCTTTGTAAATGGCTACACTCTCCCCAACAATGGCGCAAAAATGTTGGCTGATAAAAGGTGCCTTTTAAAACTCCTAATTATCCCACATTAATCATCAATCCGGGCAAGTCCTCTTATTTCAAGAGTGTACACAATATGTGGCTACTATTAATTCAGAGAGTAATGTTTCCTAAATTGTAGTATAGATCTTGACACAAGAATAAATGGAAGCATCTAATAAACTCTAATTGCAATTATTAAAGGGAATATCAAAGCTCAATCCTCTACTGAAATAAAATCTTACATCAATTCAAGTAACAACATTATTAGCCAAGAGCACAGTAACAATAACTCAGCTCTACTTAGTTGATTCAATGTAAACTATACTAAATCTCTATAAAGTAATCAAGATAGGAATGATATCGCTTCTGAGAGTCTAATATAAATAATAAAACTCTTACAGATGATTAAATCAATGCAATGCACTATATATATAATTCACACTGTAATGAACAAGACTCAAATCAAATGATAGCGATGTAAATTATAAATAGAACATACACTACCTCGATACAAGAAAGTAATGAACAGTTAATAAAATAAACTCACGGAAACAAGAAATTATCAAACCAACCAAACTATAGAAGAATCAGAAATATAACACAAGAAAGTAGTTAAATCCACCAGAGGCCGGGCCCTTAGCCGCTAGCGAACACTGCTAAGTTACTTCAGATAATGCGAGGGAACAACAACTTCAATTATATATTAATCATCGAACTTAAGTAGCATTACAATATAATCACGTTATACAACGATGCAAGTTTGTAATTAACCTTACAACTTGAAAAATAATATATATTCTCCTCCCCCCTGCTTCCTACAATTGCTTTCTTTTATAATTAGAAAGGGGTAAAGAGTAAATGGTAAATGGGATCCCTCAGGATCTCCCGATCCTGAGGGATTCACAACTAATTTCTAACTTGAGACATCTTTCCTATTCCACGCTGATCCCTCTGATTTGCTCTCAGCCTTGTCCGCAACTGACGCGTTCCTTCCTTTTCTTGTCGGATTCTGCTGTTCCAACGTCAGGGAATAGCAATCGTTCCTTTTGTCACTTTCCTGCATAAATAAGGGTAAAAGTTAGCTAAATCCTAACTGCAAATAATTCCTTCATTTCTTACCGTAATTCCTCAATATATTAGCACATTAAGATATGAAAAAGATAAGAATCAAGGAAAACAATGATGAACTTAATAGTAAATACATACCCATTTCGTAACTCAAAACCAAGGAACTTGAAGGCCCTCTATTTATTAGATAAACAATAGTATCTACAAAATTTTCCCAAAGTTGTAAAGGCAATCCTACATGCAATCTCATGCACCTTGCATGCTCCATGATTCTTCTGTCCATCCTTTCTGACACACCATTTTCTTGTGATGTTCTTGGAAGTGTCTTCTCTCTGCAAATTCCATGCTCTAAACAGTACCTATCAAACTCTTTGCTGCAATATTCACCTCCATTTTCTAATCTGAGACACTTAAACTTATTTCTTGTCTCAATATCAACCAAAGCTTTCCATTTCTTGAAAGTATCAAATACATCAGATTTATTCTGAATATACTAAATCCAAGTTTTTCTAGTTGCACCATCAATAAAACTAACATAATAACGAGAGCTACTGAAAGATGATACCTGAGTAGGTCCCCATACATCTGTATGCACAAGCTCTAATTTTTCTCTCTTATTTTCTTTCCCAACTCTGAGAAATCTGACTCTATTCTATTTTCCATAAATGCCATTCTCACAGAAATCCAAATCAATATTCTTCAAACCCAAAAACAAATTTCTTGAGTGAAGAATCTTCATCCCCTTCTCATTCATGTGTCCGAGCCTATGATGCCATAATGCTGCATCTGATCCTTTGGAATTTAAATCATTAACAGAGTTAGAAATACCACTGCATAAATACAATGTGCCAATCTTTTCGCCTTTTTTTGTTACCAGGGCTCCTTTGGTGACCTTCCAAGTTTTATCTGTGAAAGTTGTCACACAACCTTCACCACATAACTGCCCAGTTGAAATCAGATTTTTCTTCAGATCTGGAACATGCCTTACCTATAATAACCATTGGTTTCCATTCTACTGTTTTACAAGAACCTTACCCATTCCAACAATTTTACAGGGTTTATCATCACCCAAACGGACTTGTCCAAAATCTCCTTGAACATAGTCATGAAAATATTTCTTATCAGGTGTGGCATGGAATGAGGCCCCTGAATCTACTACCAAGGAGTCAGTAACATTTTCGAAAGAAAGAATCAAAGCATCTTGTAACACATCACCTGTCAAATTTGCTTCATGATTGTTTTATTGTCGTGTGTATCCTTCTTTTCCCTTCTGAGATCTAAAGTATTTCTTCAGGTGTCCTTTGTTTCTGCATTTCCATCACAATATCCCCGATCTAGACTTGGATCCGCCTTTCCTTGATTTACTGTAATATCCTGAGCTCTTTCCTCTTTCCATTTTTCTTCCCCTAGACTCTGCACTAAAATAATTTCTTGATGTCTCACTGGATCTTTTCGATCACATTTCCTCGCTAAGGATAGCACCGACAACATCATCAAAATTTAAAGTACTAGATCTAGAGACAGAGTTACTAATGACCATAACTAAACCATTCCATCTTTCTGGGAATGAGCACATAAATAAAAGAGCCCTAACTTCATCATCAAAGTTTACCCCTAGATAACTTAATTGACTGGTAACTGTATTAAAATCATTTAAATGGTCTGCAACAGATCCACCTTCTGACATCTTCATACTAAATAAAATTTTCATAAGAAATACCTTGTTTGAAGCTGAGGGTTTTTCATATAGTTTCACCAATGCCTTAATAAAACCATCTGTTGTTGTTTCCTTTGAAATATTGAAGGCTACCAACACCGCGAGGCACAACCGTACTGTTCTGAGTGCCTTTCTATCGAGAATCTCCCATTCTGCGTCTGTCATAGTCATCGACTTCTTTGTTTTTGCACTCAATGGTAGGTACAGATATTTTTGATACAGATAATCTTCCATCTGCATCTTCCACAGCAAGATGTTTTGGCCGTTAAACTTCTTGACCCTAAATTTACCATCTTGCGCCATTTCTCCCACTCGAACCAAGAACCCTTCTTTCCCGCGATTTTATCATCTAAATAGACCTTCGGCTTTGATACTGGTTGTTAGAAAAATTATATATTATACAGAAATGGAACAAATAAAATATATGCAGAAACACAAACAAAAGAAACACATAAAACCAGAGAGACAAAGATATACGTGGTTCACCAAGTTTGGGCTATGTCCACCATGAATAGCCAGTCCTTCCTTTCTATTATCCAGCAAAATGAAGAGACAAAACCTACAGCAGATCCACTATAATATCCTTTGTCCTCTCTCATAGTCTCCCTATCTGTTTCTTGCTCTGAGAATACACATACAATCCATAGTCGCAATAAAATACCCTCACACAAAGCGAGGGTTTGCCTTCTAGGGCAAAAAACCCTAAACTAAATGTAAATTCTACCGTCAGATCATCCGCATAATGAACGACCCAGATTGACTAGAAATTACTATACTTTTACAAGGAAAATTTACACCCGTTTTTAGCTTTGGGGGCGCTGCCCCCGAAAACCCTTGCCAGGGAGGGGGCTCCATAAACTCGCAGCCACCTCCCTTGGACCCCCCAGGCAGCATACAATTACAGGCGGCGTTGCCGCCCCATTAAGGTATAGGGGTCCAACGTTGTGATCCAAAATAAACAATATAATCAAACTCCACACCCAAAATTGTTATATAATTACTGTAGTTCAGTGGTACATGATGAAAAGCATTGTTTAAGCTACAATCTAATGATGCAACACAATCTTGGCACATATAGAATTCAAGTAGAGGGTTGCAAAGATTTGGGTTTGCCAACAACTTGTAGAGGTTTCCAAGGCTGAGGACATGGCCTAGGAAGAGGCATTGGGTGTGGACGAGGCCAGATCATATGTTACAACTGCGAAAAGCCTAGGAATATTTCTATGGATTGTCAGAATCTTGTAGCAGCCTCCTATAAGTATTTTCATGCATTTCATAATGAAATCGAAGATTGTCCCACTTTATTGGCTAAAATGTAGGAGAAGTGCAATAAACACCTAGCTCAGAACATAAAAATGATAAGGGATGAACCGCACGAGGAAGATCCAAGTGTTAACATAGTAACACGTAGCGGTATAAATATCGGGGAAGATCGCATGCAGGGAAAGAGAGCTATAGAAGATACATGGGTCTAGAAAGCTGAAGACAATAATGTTGGGTTCAATGTAAATAATGAGAGAGAAACATTCATGGAAGCAAAGAATAATTTTATGAATCCTGGAGCTTCGACATTAACCACATAGAGACAGTTGATTCCGTTGAAGAATATACCTAAGGAGACTACTGAAACGAAGGATGTTGATCCCTATGTTATGAATTATTTCTTGCCAAACTATATGAATTTACTAAGGGATCAGAAGGTTTTGGAAGGATTGCAGGAGCTAATCGATAAGTGCTCTGGCAAGGAAGAGCCATGATTTGAACAACGAGCGGTAAATAAAGTATACAAAGATAAGAAGAGAATAGACAAAGAGATGCGGTTGACTACGTAAATAGAAGATTATGAGATGGATCAATTCATCCTTGATCTTGGATCAGAGTTTACCAATAAAAACATGCAAATGGATGGGGAGAACTAAGCTGCAATGGTTGTCGATTCAGCTAAGGCTTAAAAATCGGTAGAAGATCATTCCTATGGGTCAATTGTATGGAATCAATGAAGATATTGATGGAGAAGGCGTGTTGTCCAAATTTGAAGTTATTGAGATTGTTGATGATAGCAATATGTATACTTCGTTTCTTGGATTTGATTGGGATTATGACATGGATGCTATAGTCAACTTGAAGAATATAAAAATGGTATTTGAGAAGAATGGTACTAGGGTCGTAGTGCGTTTGGACCCCTTGGAAGATGCATGCTATACATAACCCATTCAACATGAATATGGTGATGTTGATATATATCAGATCACTACGTAGGATGAAGACTAGATTAGTCCCACTACTGATGGAATAATACATTGGAATCACGATAGTTCAGGTCTTTCGAACTTCGATGAAGAATTGGAGTAATGGCAGAACCACTTGCATGAAGTATCTACTAAGTGATGTAACAAAGTTACCAAATCACTTCGTTGTGTCATAATGGAGGTGTGTGACTTGCCATTTTATGATGGAATGCGGAATTTTGTCCTATTTATGGAGGAATATGAATAGAAGGTGCCTGAAGAACAACGATATGAAGCTTTGGATTTCGCCTTGAGGTTCACTCCAGCCCGATGGTGGTGTACGCAAAGAGAAATTTTAGGAGGATGAAAGGATTTTTTTAGATTGATAAGACTCAGGTGTGGCCATGTAGATAATAGTATCGTGGAAAAGTAAAATGGTAGAGATGATCCTCGCGAGCATATATCTCACTAGACCATAACTTGGGGTAACGACCCATAACCATAACGGGTTCACATATTCTTCCATTCCTTAGATATGGTACCTCAATAGTGGTATCTTGAAACAGAGTTGTGCCATGGCACCACAAATTGATATGAGATGATAGAAGGTTTCTTATTGACTTATAACTTCAATGATGGCGGGGATTGTATTAATGATGCTCTACATGAAGTTTGAACGGGGATATTTAGAAATATCGGTGAGCAAAGGGTTTCAGAACAAATTGACTGGGCTTCTCAGTTGGAACAAGCTCGAGAATATTAAAATTTGACTGTAGAAGAAGGTGAGGAGGATCCACGTAATGTTAAATTTCATGAATCTGAAGGAAAACGTGAGGTTGCAGGTCCTAAATTTGAGATTCTAGACATCACACAACCTGTCAAGAGCCAGAAGTCAACATAGGTTCAGAAGCGGAGCCCAAGTTTTCAAAGATTTGGGACTATTGGGATGATGACACAGTGAGAAAGGTCACTGAATTGCTGCATGAATACTAGGATATGTTCCCAACGAAGTTCTCAAAACCGAAAGGAATTATAGGAGATCTTATACATAATTATTGGACTAAAACCTTGGGCATGCAATGAGGTGAAGAGGAAAAATAAAGACACTGGAAGAGGCATTTTTTGTAGTGGATAATTTGATAGATGTAACATACACTGATAACTTCACATGGAAATGCCAGGAGTTAAATTTTTTATACAAGTTACCCATGGGTAACTATCCAGATCACTATTAAATATTCCTTACTCATCATTACATAGAATGTTCACCAGTTCATAGTGTAACCTTAGAATAAGAATAGTAGGCTGCTTAACCATTAACAACCTCTATTGTAGTACATTAACATAAAACTGTATGATGTAACATTCCATTCATTTCATTATTTATGTAGTCATCTCATACTTGACATTATGAACATCACAACAAGAAAGGAATCAACATCATCAATTTGACACAATAATCAATCACATCATTGAACACCAATATACCCTGGAAACCTCGTAGGGTGAAAAACAGCAAACGTTTAATTTTATTATTAAGCGCTCGTGAGGGTGTTCAGCCCTCACTCAATGGCCTATAAGGGAGACCATCCCTTAACCATCGTTTTAAATCTTACAAGGAAAAATACAAATGTCTAGCTTAAAGCCATTACAATAAATATGATATCATTTACCCTCTAAACTTCATATCTTCATATCTTGGTGGCATGGATGTACCTACAATGTACCAATGCACAATGGACCATCTTGCAGCTCACAACCATCTCCGTGAACCATCGCACCCATCTGCATGAACCATTACTCATTTATCTGCCACCATGTTAAGCATAATATTTCCTTTTCATAAGTTACCATCGCTTCCGGTTTTGATGTCATCAACAAGATTTTATAGCATGATTATTTAGAGCCTTAATCAATAAATACTTAATATTTAAGTGATCCACTAACACTTATTCATGTGCATACATGAGATGTGATTACAATATCACAACATGATTTCTTCTAACACCTCTACCTTTGTGTGAGAAAGTAATTATCAATTCATATCAAATAGTTCCCACATGATTATGACACTTCTCACACACGCTCACATTCGTACAAGACAAGTCACTACCACTGTCGAGGAATTTCTTCAATGGAAAATGACACAATGTGCATTCGTGTTACTTAAACTTTAGCAAAATAATCCAACCCTTCAACTATTGCTTTTGGTGCTAAAGCCAACATGATGAATGTTGTTCCTATGCATGCTATGCATATAGTTTCCAAAAGAGTCTTCCCAAAGAAAATCTCAACACAAGTGAGCATGTAAACACATATTTTATTTTCTATAAAACTATGCAATTAAGCATACAAATGCATGTCTTGTTTTTCCAAATATATACCAACATTACCAGTATATATATATATTTCAAGGAAACCAAAACATGTAATTCAATATTCTTTCCCAAAAAAATCTTTTCCAATGTAAGATAGCAAACATGCTATCATTTTCCACATACAAATGTATATTATTTCCAATGAAATCTAATACAAATATTGTATGAATATACGTGATCTTATTCCAAAAGAACTAACATAAACTAACATATTAGTTTTGATATCATAAAGGTACTCACATATTTTCCTAATATTAAGATAACTCAATATTTCTTTATCCATGCCAAGAATATACCTCTATAACACAATGGCTATTCTTTGTGCATGCAAGACATATGACTCTCCCTATTTGTGCATGTAATAGAGATAGCTTTTCATTTAATGTAGGCAACACATATGCTCTTCTTAGAATTCTATCATCATGAAATACTATTTTAAGGCAAAAGATTAACATAATACCAATCTTTTCAAGAGATTATTCTTTTTAAGAAAATTAACATAGTAACTTTCCTTATGTCTTTACCATAGTATATCTCTAAGAACAATATCCTTCTAAAAGATTAACATAACAGTCTTTTCAAGAAGAGACAACATGGATTATTTTTATAAAACCAGCATAATAAGTATATCATCATGAAATACTATTTTAAGGCAAAAGATTAACATAATACCAATCTTTTCAAGAGATTATTCTTTTTAAGAAAATTAACATAGTAACTTTCCTTATGTCTTTTACCATAGTATATCTCTAAGAACAATATCCTTCTAAAAGATTATCATAACAGTATTTTCGAGAACTGACATGGATTATGTCTTTTATCATGGTAATTCACTAAGATCAATAACTTTCTAAGAGATTAGCATAATACCAATATTTAGTTAATATCTTTTTAACTAAATAACCACATACTCTTTTTCAAGAAAATCACGTGGTTAATTATCTTTTACATAAAAATTCCAATGCATGTCAACATATCATGGCACAAGGACTATTGTATGAAAATACACAATTTTACCTATTAAGTAAAACCATGTTTTACTCTATATTCATCTTTTGAATTTAATATTAAAAAGCAGTAATAGTTGAAATTCAATGCCTATTTTATATATTGCATTGGTCATATATTATTAAATATCAATAATTTACTATTAATTTGGCAAACCAATATATATAAAGTATTTCCATATGCTAATAGCACATTGGAGAATGCAACAATTTCTATCCTCCAATATAAATGCATATTTAATTATAGTGAAAAGGTTAAGGTAAGAGAATGCATACTCATATGAGTTTTCCTAAAACTATCATCATGAAACTTGTTGGGGTCCTGTGTTTTGATAGATTGGCTAACCAAAAGACAAGGCAACATCAGAACCAATCTTTAGAGTTCCAGGATCTAGTCCTCCTGTTCTCAGAGAGGGATCTCTCAAATTTGTTTGCAAAGATATGTCTTGTTTTCTTTTAAGTATTGATTTTAGACTAGTTATTAAGTGCAGGTGTTTTTTTGGTTTGTTTGTTTGTTTGGTTGAATTGGCACAACAGAACATGAAAGGTCTAGGTAGTATAGATAGAAAGAAGAAGTATCAGGTTCATTGGGCAATGGAGTCAAGAAGAGGTTTGTAACAAGCTCATCAATGGATATGGGATATCAAAGGGAAAATCTAACTTGGCCACAGGATCCTTTAGTTTTGTGAATGAGATGGACATTAATGATTTGAAAAGAGAGTTTGAATTCTCAAAAAAGGGAACTTGAAAACATAATTTGAACATAAAGAGGCATTTGATAGACAGGGCTAACCATGAATTCTACAAACCACACTTTAAGCAAATACTGACTTCAAGACAACTTTTAAAATGAAATCTAAGATTCGGGGAACACCCTATTTCCTCAAAGACTTTATTTCAAAGGAATTAGAAAACATGAAAGATTCACTGATAACTATAGTCATAGAAGAAGGAACACCTAAACATCCATGATTACAACTATAAAGACCTTTAAAACAAATATTTAAGTAGGAACAAAGGGTATGATAAAAATAGACCTCTTTGGAAAACTATAAACAATGGTACTTCAAAGGGAGACTTCAAAAACAACTTTCAAGTGGCAGCAGACAAGCAGGGAAAACCATAAATCATGCTGGAACCAACTATTTGAACTATTTGAGAAATAAACAAGAATAAGGGTTCAAGAGAATGATTAAAGACTCTAAAATGCCTTAGCAGAAGAAAACATAAAACAGTGAAGGATAAACAGGTCTAAGGTGCTTCCAGGAGTCATTTCTTAGCCTAAAATTTTCATCCTACTATAGTAAGAATTTATGGAACAAAATGAAAACAGGAAAAACAACAGACAGTTCAGAATACATCACCAACAACCAAGCTCAGGGATCCAATGATAGAGCCTTCTCAAGAACAAGCATGTCAAAACACAATATAGCTTCCAAGAATTCATTTTCTTCTTCAACTTCAACAGACTATGTATTATTTTAGAGAGTTTCAGTGTTACAACTAGTGACCAACCAACCCTTTACAATGTGCTCCTCAAGGATATTTTATAAGAAAATCAGGAGGTGAAAGAGTTCCTAGGGTTTCAGTGTAATTAATTCTATACTAAATGAAACTCCTAGACTTGAAAACCATGCAAGGCATAAGGCAGGAATTCATTTAATTCTAACTCTGTTTATTTAACTATGTTTCTGCCTTTTAGGATTATTGGGTAAAAATATTGACTTTAAGGCACTTTTTATCTTTCATAATAACTTTGCTGTCAGTGTGAAATATTTGATTTTGCTTGTAATAACTGTTTAGCTATATTTATTCTTAATGTTACTGACTTAGCATTAATTTGTGTATTCCTTTGAGACAGAGGCTGCAAGGTGGAATTTTGGTAGCTGAAGAGGATAAATGGTCCCTGATGTGGCAGTGGAGACCTCTTTTACTGATATTTTTCTCTGTTTCACCTTAAAACACTTTTAATTTGCTTTCGGTCTGTGTTTGGGCTTAATTATCCATGATCTTCATCTTCGGGTCTTTGTCCTTTAACACTCTCTTTATCTCTTTATTTGGTGCATTAAAAATCTGATCTTCAAGCTTTGGCTTTAATCACTTTATCGTTAATTTCTTCACTGTTACACTTTGCTGCTTTGTTTCGCTGGCATAGGTAGTTTTCTGTCAGCTGGAGGGTTTCATCTAAGATCAAGGATCATGATCCATGATGCAATTGAGAGCCTGAAACCCTGTTGGTTCCTTTCTTTGTGGATATAAGACACAAAATTGTCACCCTAGACTCATATGGTCACATATCTGTGACTGTGAAAAAACATAGATTAACCACTACTTAACGCTGCAAAACACAAAAAAATCATTAAAAAATCCTGCGAAAATGATATACTGCGTTTCAGAGGTTTTAATGGAGGCGGTGGAAAATGCTTGAGGAAGAGGAAATGCAGCGGTGGAGGACGAAAACCCGACAGAAACAGCTAACCAGGCGAATTTGAAGATAAGTGGTTTTGGAAAACCATTAATGGTTTTCACGCAGCGTTTGTGGGGGAGGCAGTATTGCCCAAAAAAACGTGATACGATACATTGCTTGACACATGAAAAATGAAAACCACCTAGTTCGCGCGGAAGTAGTGCATTGCAAGGGCGGGAAAAAAATTACGCGAAATTGTGTTTGAGCTGTCAGATTAGTGGCTCCAGATCTAGCGGCGCGTGTTGAGCACGACGGATGAAGAGCTGCACGGGTGGATGAAGCAGTGGGCCCGGTGATGACGTCAATCGCCTTTGTCATGGAGTGGGTGCAATGGGTTATCGGGTTTAGCCCCGATCGTCCGATCTCTCGAAGGGATGGTGGAGATTTAAGGATGAAGCAGAATGTTTTGAAAAAAGGGAAAGAGTGGTAAGAAAATGGGCGGAGGGAAGGATGGATTGATGGCCATTGATCTGAGTAGATCAACGGTCCACATTATTCAAAACCATATCGTCAGGGTAATGGAAAAATGAAGGGGAAAGGGGTTCGAAAAAGGTCTTTAAAACTTTTAGCACCCGAATGCGGAGTCAAGGACGCATGGAAAGGAGGGCCAATAGACATAAGCCCTCGGGGGCTAAATAACCTATAATGTAAAAATACTGTTTTTAAGGTCAAAAACAGGGTTTTCAAGTTTAAATGGGGGTTCAGATAAGTAAAAGGAGGTATTTTTAAACCAAATAAAAGGGAAATATAAGGTTTAAAGGAGGGTTTTGATGGTTTGGAAGCCAAAATGAAGGTTTTTAGAGGAATTTTATGAAGGGAATAAGGGTGAAAATGGGATTTCTCATAAGAGTAAAATGGTGAAGTGAATGAATGAATAATGGAGCCTCTTAAGCAGTTTTCTCTTGGTGAATCATTAGGTACTTTAGGATTAATAGTGAAACAATAGTGAAGATTAACTCAAAGGGTAATAATCATCATAAAAACTTCAAAAGATGATAATTTGTCAAAGGGAACTATCTCTTTGAAGGTTTAAAAGACAAGCTTAGCCATCATTGAGTATGACAGAATTTATAGGTGGCTAACAAAACTATTATCATGAAATACCAATATACTAAAAGAGAGATTCTTACCAAACCACTCTCGATCTCATGAAAAGAAGACAAACAAAATCACCTATTATCAGGTTGACCCTTCCTTCCGGATTCAACATTATCGATGGAAACATTCACCTATTTTTAGGTTGACCCTTCCTTCTGGATTCAGCATTATCAATCGCAACTTTCATCTACACATTCTCACTTGGTATTCTGCACTCCTACGCCATTGTTGATGCTTCAAGGAGAAGTCCTTCCAATCGTTTAAGCCATGCATTAACAACTATTGCCTCATTACGATTCCCTTGCTTCCAATTTAATGGCAGGCGGTATTCTCGCATATGCCAAACGAGAGGGTCGATTCTCTTTCATAAATGAGTAAGAGAGTTAAACTCTTTCTTGCAGGTGAGAGAAATGTAAATTTGCTGAAGAATATGGTAGATTGTCATATCAATGGCCACGCCAAGTAATCCAATGGTGAAACCAAGATCGTGATCCATGATTTTGTAGAGTTTTTTATTTTCTCTTGAGGTAATATACTCAGACTATAAAGCCATGCCCCTTTTCCCCCTCCTTCTCCAACAATCCAATGTAAATAACAAATACCCAGGTCATTATCAAGAATTCGGTTTCAAAATTTTCTTGATTAAACAGTTAAATAAATATTTATTTACCGTGTTTAATTAGGACTGTTACAATAGACCATTATTATGAAAGGACTGATGAGAAGAAGAAAAAGTCTGATAAACCGAAAGAGAAATCTACAAAGGAGAAACATTAAAGATCGAGTGGCAAGCCGAAGTTGAAGAAACCTATGAAATGTTAGTTGTGCAGAGAGGACCACATGGTGAAGATTGTCCTTCAAGGCCGATAGTGGAAGAAACACACAATATGATGTGAAAAAGAAGAAAGAGGAGCCAGTAGTTGGGATGATGTAGGTATTGGGAGCTGCAGCAACTGTGGAAGATGTCCCAAGGTGCGATCTTGAAAGGAAAAATTTGGAGTATGTGTAAATGAATATTAGGTAGGGCACATTGCTCATGATGGTGGACAATGGTGCAACTCATAAATTCATTAGGGAAGAATCAACTAGAAATATTGGGTTGAATTTGATCCAAATCAAGCTCGCTTGAAAGCGGTGAACTATCCATGAGTTCGAGTCATTGGAATGGCAGAGAATGTGGAGGTGTGCATTGGTGAGTGGCATGGGAATGTCGACTTTGCAATTGTGCATATTTATGACTATGAAGAATTATTTGGGATTGAATTTATGAAACAATATGAGGTTATGATGGTGCCACATAGAAATAAGTTTCACATTTACGATGGACGAGAGGATGGTCCATTGGGAATTCCTATTGTGGCAACTATCACAGCTGGGTGTAAATTGACAATGATGAATGTGGAGGAAATCAAGCGAGATGAAGAACTCTTTGAGAGGTTTTCCATTGTAGAGAAAATACTCATGGAGCAGGAACAAGTTATGAGAGAATTTTTTGATAGTATTCAGGATTTGATAGGCAGGCTAAAGGAAGTGGAATGGAACAAGGATGTGGAACCGAAGATTCAGGAAGAAATTCGAGAAGCATACATGTATATATTGGAAGAGGAGGATCCTGATAGATGGATTGAGTTGTTGGAAAAGGAGGATGGAGAGCCTTAGGCTTCCCCATCCCCTCCCTCTTTTTATACTAACATGGAGATGAGGCTCATTGTCTTTTTCTCATGGCAATGAGTCCTCTTGACATAATGAGAAGAAATTTTGGGCGAGATGGATGCGATTGACAGAAGGATGTGATGAAAATAATGATGATGTGAGATGCATGCGTTCTTTTGGAGGGGATGTTATGGTTGGATTAGCCACCCAAATAATCACCATCACAGGGGGATCCAACACATGATGTTATTGCATAATTGGATGAGATTTTGGCATGGAATAGGTCATGAGTAGGGTATCTAGGTGTCGATATATGTATATGTGTCTTAGTGATGGACGTTTTTGAGATGGTGTGGTAGAGGACGATAACATTTTTAGAGTGGTGGAGGATGTTAGAACTTCGAGTTGGGAGTCTTGCAACCGAGTCATAGCAGGAATTCCCATGTGTGACGAGAACCCATGTTGAGGCAACTAAGGTGGAGTGTGCATGCTTGGGGTGACATGGACTGGCATTCGGTTTAAGTGTGATGGGTTGGCACACACATGGTGGGTGCACCTTGTTAGGTGGTCACCCTCCGCTTGTGATAACATATATGGTGGCCGAGCATGAGCGAGTAATCAGGTGAGGGAAACTAGGCGAGGAGAGCATGTAGGCAGTCGACTCGGGTGGACATGTTGGAGGTGAGTCGTGTGATTAGGCTGGGCAGGGTGACCTGTGTAGATATGTTATGGGCTAAACGGGCGCCTGACTAAACAACGCGATAGTTGAACATGTGCGATGTGTGAGTTGGAAGGTCAACTGCCCGGTTATGTGGGTGAGTCGACCGATGGGGCAACTAATCATCGTGACCATTGGACAAGGTGATACTTCAATGGATGGCATATAAATAAGCGACGGGGGATGGTGTTTAGAGGCATTGAACCACTGAAACATAAAAATAAAATAACTGCAAAACATAATAATAAGTTGAGGCAGAACAAGCCAGAGTGCAACTGAGTTATAGGGCCGAAGTATAAAGAGGGGAAATTTTGGGTTCCGTAGGTCGTGTAAGAGTTTTTCATATGAGTCAAGGGCCGCAAGGAAACCTAACATACACGACAACATGACTATGTGTAGAGTTCAGTGGATTCAGGTCGCTGCAGTTGGCTCGAGTGATCCAAGTCCACTACGACAGGTTGAGGGTGCATTTTAGTAGAACAGTAAGTTCATCTTGTGTGAGGTAACACGATAGGGTGTTCGACAGGGGTGCAGAACATGCACGGTGAGCCGGCAGGGTGTGCATGATGTGAACGACAGTACAACAGAAAGTGCAAGGAGTGCACACCAACATAGGAAAATTGTGTTGGTTGGCATAATGATTCAGGAGGGGTGTACAACAGGTGCAAAAATTTGAAAAGAAGTGTGCAGGTCAAGATTTTGAAGGCTACAAAATTGTAAAATATTTTTTACAATTGAATTATATAATTTATTATATGGCGAAGACTCAAATTAAATGGGAGTTTCCCATCCCACATATGGCATATGCATATGATGTTATATTTCGATAATTTTGAATGATAAATTGATAAAAGATAATTAATTTATTTCCGTTGCACTAGCCTATGCATGTTGGGAAGACCACAAGGGTAGGGTCATGACACTCGTCCTCTCACAGTGATTGTTGGACAGGGTACCCCTCAAGGAATATTATAAGAAAGAATCTGCAGATCAAGGAGTGGAGAACGCATTGCGAAGCTAAATTTTGATTCTTAAGGGATTTGAGTAGCTAAAAGCCCCTTATTTTGTAAAATATTGAGAATATTTTATGAACGATGAGCTCTGCTCATGGTTTTCGGACCATGGTATTGTAAAATGTAAATACTATATAAGGAGTCTAGGATAGACATCATGATATCATATCTCATACTTGATCATAGAATTCACTTGGATGTAATGTTTTTTTGAGTCTGTATTATGTGGGTTGGGTTATAGAAAATGCTCGTGCAGCTAAGTGGATGGAGACCTTAGGAAGTCTGCAGCTAAGTGCGCAGACCCCTACAACTTAGTGCGCAAGGTGGAACTAGTTATATTGGAAAGATATGAGTATTAATGAAAGAATTTTGAAGACATATCTCTATTATTTGTTCATGTGTTTTATTTACTTGCATTTTATGTTATATGTGCTAATTAAGGGTTTTACTTATAATATGTATCGCAAAGACCTTTTTATGATCATTTGTAATTTTTTATGAATGTTAAAGTATAACCGCGTAGTCTGAAATCTAGTTCAATAGAAGTGTTGAACAACGATTGTATAATTTGTATATCTACTCTGTGAAGTTCTCTTCAATACTCAAAGGAAGATAAGCCCTAAATCCACACTCCATTGTCTCTCTAGATTCAGAAACATGGTTCTATCATCCCCCTATATTGCCTCAGGTGAGACTTTAGTCTACACAACATATTGTTGTTGAAAGGGTCGGTAATAGTGTGTTTTGTTGGTTCACATAGCCAAATATAACATGGGTCTAGGCCCCATCAAACCAAAAAATGGTTTCATTGTAGGTACCAATATCTCACTGAGGGATATGTGGATGTGGAATTCATTTAAGAAAGAGATTCAAAGCTGGGTAGATCATAAATAATGTGAGTTTGCTGCGCAAGAAAATAGAAATCCGCGCAAATCTACTGAAGAGTGATTACAAAAATATATCTTTACATATTGATACGAGATATTTTTCTCATTGTTTTCTAGTGAGATGTATGAGTGGTTATCAAAAATAGTTGATCAAACAACCCATTTCAAAAATAAGCCTATTGCATGGACTCCCGAGGTGATCAAGCAATTGAAAGAGACTGATAGAGAGATCACGAGGGTTGTTGATTATTGGATCAATAGTATCCTTGGAGTTTTTATCACTAAGTTTGCGAACGATACTTTAGTATCTTATAGAAAAGAAGAGCATAAATGTTTTAGAGGCCCTCGAGGTAAGTATTTGAACTCACTGAAGTTCTGGATTAAAATGTTATTCTGTGAAAAGTGTGTACTACATATGTAATTAGATTGATATTAGAAGGAAGAGAAACCAATACTACGCAAAGAGGTAAAAGTTTTAGCACAGATCAGGATACCTACATTGAATATGAATATATTCCACTGTTTGGATTCTATAACAAAGAAATATAAAGAAACCACTCTACCCCTAGAAGTGCGTCGATAAAGTCTGAAGATCATCAGAGCGCTGATGAAATTCCACAACCATCCACTCTCGTGACAACCAATCGCCATTTTTTTCCTCCACCTTCACCTCCCCCATTTACCATGGCCAAATAGGCGAAGCTGCCTAATTTAAAGGGATCAGATAATCCCAAGTATTTCTGGTTTGTTGCAGATCCGATATGGAGATCCAAGAATATTACTGATGAGAATATGAAGAAAGCATAGTTGGTCACAGTGTTGCATGACACAGCATTGTCCTGGTACATAAGATTTACCAAAACTAAAAAAAATTCCACGTTAGCCTAGAAAAAGGTTGCACTTAATGATAATTTCAAGAAACCTAAGTTGTAGTCCCATTTTATTACGGAGATCAAAGAAATTAAGAAATTAGTCACTGAAACTATGTGGGAAGTAGATCAACGCTTGAAAATGCTGCTAAGTCAAATTAGCTACGAGATCCCTGATTAAAAAAAAAAGGAATGGTTTATTGCTACGTTGTTACCTCATCTTTGATTACCATTGTCACAGTAGAAGATCGTGACCCAAGCTAAAGCATTGGAAATTGCGATGAAGCTAGAAGCTTCACCGGTAGTCGATACTAGTGTTGGGGTGCATCAGATCCAAACCCAGTTGGAAAGATTACATATGGAGCTCCAATGTTTAAAGGAGGGAAAGGAGGTTCTCCTTGATATGAGGTTGTAAGTATGGTGTATCAAGCACAAATCAGAAGGTCACTATAAAGAACAGTGCAAGGTGTTTCGAGATTATTTGGGTATTGGGATGCTGAGTCTAGTGAAGTGTGGACTGAATACTGGACCAAGTGTAGGGCCAAGTTTTTGGTGTATAATATGCGAAGTTGCAGGCCAAAAATCCACATATCACTGTCATTTGCTGCAAAAGTATGTCAGATCTTCGAAGAAATTGTTCTGTAATTACTGTAGTTCGGTGGGACATGATGAAAAGCATTATCGAAGCTACGATCTAATGATGCAACAGAGTCCTGGCACATACTGAATGCAAGTATAGGGTCACAAATATCTGGGTTTTCCAATAGCACGTAGAGGTTTCCAAGGCCGAGGAGTAGGAATTGGGTGTGGACGAGGCTAGATCATATGTTACAACTACGAACATCCTGGGCATTTTTCTAGGGATTGTCAGAATCGTGTTGCAACCTCCTACAAGTATTGTCATGCATTTGATCATGAAATCAAATATTATCCCACTTTATTAGCTAAAATATAGGAGAAGCACAATCAACAACCAACTCAAAATATAAAAATTATGAGGGATGAATTACGCGAGGAAGATCCAAGTGTTAACATAGTAGCACGCAGCGGTATAAATACTAGGGAAGACCACACATAGCGAAAGAGACATATAGAGGATACATGGGTGCGAAAATCTGAAGACAATAATCTTGGGTTTAATGTACAGAAAAAGAGAGAAAATTCATGGAAGAAAAGAAGAACTTTATGACTCCTGGATTTTCGACATCAACTGCGCAGATATAGCTGATTCTGCTGAAGAATAGACCTGAGGAGACTACTGAAATGAAGGAAGTTGATCCCTCTGTTATGCACTATTTCTTGCAGACATGTATGAAGTTACTAAGGGATCAGAAGGTTATGGAATATTGCAGGAGCTGATAGGTAAATGTGCTGGCAAGGAAGAGCCACGACCAGAACAATGAGCAATAAATAAATTATACAAAAATAAGACGAGAACCGACAGAAAGATGTGGTTGACTGCTCAAATAGGATATTATGAGATGGGTCAAGTCATCCTTGATCTTAGATAAGATTCCAAATTTTTACCAAAAAAACGTGGGAACAAATGGGGAGACCTAAGCGGTAATGGTATTTGATTCAACTAAGGATGAAAAATTAGTAGAAGATCATTCCTATGGGTCAATTATATGGCATCAACGTAGATATTGATGGAGCAAGCGTGTTGTCCGACTTTGAAGTTATTGAGATCATTGATGATAGCAATTTGTATACTCATTTCCTTGGATTTGATTTGGATTATGGCATGGATGTTATAATCAACCTAAAGAATAGACAAATGGTATTTGAGAAGAATGGTACTAGGGTTGTAGTGCCTTTGGAACCCTCTGAAGGTGCGCGCTATACATAACTCATTCAACATGAATATGGTGATGCTGATATTGATCATATCTATTAGATCACTGCGTAGGGTGAAGACTGGATTAATCCCATCACTGATGGAATAATACGTTGGAAGCATGATTGTTCGTGTGTTTCAGAATCCAACTAATAATTGGAGCAATGACAAAACCGCTTGCATGAAGTATCTACTAAGCGATGTAATAGAGTTACCAAATCACTTTGCTGTGTCACATCAGAGGTGTGTGACTTTCCATTTTATGATGGAATACAGAATGATTTCCTATTTCTGGAGGAATTTAAGCAGAAGGTGCCTGAAGAAAAATGATATGAAGCTTTGGACTTCGCCTTGAGGTCCACTCCAGCCCGATGGTCGGGCGCACATAGAGAAAGTTTAGGAGGATGGAAGGAGTTTTGTAGATTGATAAGACTTGGTTTGGCCATGTAGACACTAAGATCGTGGAAAAGTAAAATGGTAAAGATGATCATCGCAAGAATTTATCTCATTGGACCATAAGTTGGGGTGAAGACCCTTAACCAGAATGGGTGCACATATTCTTCCATTCCTTAGATATGACACCTTAGTAGTGGTATCTTGAAACAGAGTTGCACCATGGCACCATAGATTGGTATGAGATGACAGAAGGTTTCTTATTGACTTATAACTTCGCTGATGGTTGGGATTGTATTAATTATTCTATGCAAGAAATGAGAATGAAAATATTTAGAATTATCATTGAGACAAGGGTTTTAGAAAAAATCGACTGGGCTGCGCAGTTGCAACAAGCCCGAGAATGTTACAGTTTAACTATAGAAGAAGGTGAGGAATATCCACGTAATGTTAATATTATTGAATCTGAAGGGAAACATGAGGTTGTAGGTCTTGAAGTAGATATTCCAGAAATCACACAACCTGTCAAGAGCTAGCAAGTCAACATAGGCTGATAAGTGGTGCCCAAGTTCGAAAAAATTTGGGACTATTGGAACGATGACACAGTGAGAAAGGTCACTGAATTGTTGCATGAATACTAGGATCTGTTCCCAAAAAAATTATCAGAACTGAAAGGTAGTATAGGAGATCTAGGAGTGTCTTTGACTAGAGTGCAGAAAAGGTGTTGTATACAATTGGGCAGGATACTTATGCAACGCGTTTTTAGCTGACTATCGCGAAGCTCAAGAGGAGGGAAAAAAATTCCACTACGTATGGCTCTTGCTCTTAATAGCCTTGATGTCCTGGAGTGAGATTGAGGAGTCACAGTTCTTTGCAGCAGACCCATCTCTCTACGAGGCTGTGTGGTATGCCTCAGTATGGTATTCAAAGGATCCAACCAGGGTCATGGAAAACAAAATATTTTGGGTTGGATTTGAAATGAGTATCCGCATAGTGATTATAAAAGATCCCTGTCTATCATTGAGTATTTTGAACCAATATTAGAAGGTCACAAAATTCAAATCATATTTCCACCATGTTCATATCCGGGTGAAAAAGGACCTTACTAGGATCTGGTACGAGCTGTTGTACATGGTGGAAGAGGAAGATGTTGCAGCCATAGTAAGTGAATGACCAAGAGATCATCTAACTCCGCCCACTGAAGGCATGGATATGAAGTAGGTAGGGACTATTGGTGTTAAGTCCATTGCGCAAACAAGAAATAAGGACATTAGGAAGCTACACAAGAAAGTCACATTCGTGACCAGTAAAGAGACTGAAGTGGAGGTTGAGACAAAGATGGAGGTTCCAGACACAAGAGGGGGAAATGATCACGGTAATTATACAATTATGGATCCGACCAACCCCCCTCCTCCTTTCCAACTAAAATGTGACATCCATAAAGTGGAGGTGCAGGAAAGAAAGTGAATTCCAGTAAGTCCGCTAGCCCAGAAGAAAAGATCCTCACTGAGGGGGGCCTTGATGAGACATGAGATAGTATTAAGAGCATCACTGAGCACCTATGGGGTAATATTGAAGACTAGTACATGAAGTTAATAGCAGAGGTCCATAAGGGCCTAAAATATTTCCAGGTTCAGACGAGTGCGGTACAAGCAAGCATGAGTCAAGTGAGCGCGACTCAAAAAATAAGGGCACAAGCAAGTGAAAGAACAATAGAGCATGAAATGGCGATGAAAACTGATACCTGCACAATGACAATCCCTACATGCACATTGTATTTGAATACCATGGAGCAGCTGAAGCAAGTGGTGCATGGCAGAACACAAGGCTTAACCTTGCTACATTGCCTGTGTAGACATTGCACAAGTTTTACCAAGGTGTTGATGAAGAATGAGGTTGACCAAGCATGCATCGAGATGCATATGAAGATAACTGAGTTGCAGCTATAATTGTAGCCCACCACTCCACCAGAGGTCCGGGAGCAGCAGACATCAACACTCAATGCTCCCACAGAGCATATTGAATCCACCCTCCAAGAGTGCACAAAAGTATTTTAAGATATCATGGATGTCTGGGCCTCACTGCACGAGACTCTCAGGTGCATAGGATTGAAGTGAAAGTTCATGAGAAGTTAGAACTAATGGACAAAATTAAGGTCACAACAAAGACATTAGCGTTGATACAACGGTATACCCGTCTCCAGGAGGGTAAATTATTGTAGGAGCAGGTCGATGGGTTGCACAGAAAAGAGTAGCTTATCACTTCCAGAACAGAGTTATGGGAATCTGAGGAGAAGAAGCTTAAATACCTGCGCAAGGCTCAGAAAGGAATTGACCAAGAGATAACCAGGCCAGTCACTCAGATGATGCTAAGAGAAGTTTGAGAAGTTGAAAAATAGTGCATCGAAGTGGTTCTACCTCTAAAGGATGCCTTGAGCGGCATCAAAAAAAATATCGGGGGTGCACCGTAGTGTGACTGAGGACGAGTCACATTTTTGTGTTGGGGACTTGTTGGACAGGGTACCCCTCAAGGAATATTTTGAGAAATAATCCACAAATTGAGGAGTGGAGCACACATCACGAAGCTACATTTTGAGTCTTAAGGGATTTGAGTGGGTCAAAACCCCTTATTTTGTGAACGCTCCGCCCATGGTATTGTAAAATGTAAAGACTATATAAGGAGAGTCTAGGATATAAGTCATGATATCATATATCATAGTTGATCATAGAATGCACTTTTCTGTAATGTCGTTTTAAGTCTGTATTATGTGGGTTGGGTTAGAGAATATCCTCTTACATCTGAGTGCAAGGAGATCTTAGGAAGTCCGTAGTTGAGTGTGCAGACCTCTGTAGTTGAGTGCACAGGGTGGAAATGGTGGTATTGGGAAGATATGAGTATTAATGAAAGAGTTTTGAAGACAAATATTTGTTATTTGTTCATGTATATGCTTTACTTGTATTTTATATTATTTGTGCTAAGTAAGGGTTTTAATTATAATTTGCATCGCAAAGTCTTGTTTATGATAATTTATGTTGTTTTATGAATGTTAAAGTATAATCGCACAGTCTACAAGTTAATTCAATAGAAGTGTTAAACAATGACTGTATAATTGGTATATCTGCTCTGCGGAGTTTTGTTAAGTACTAAAAGGAATATGAGCCCTAAATCCACACTCCATTGTCCCTCTGGATGCATAAACCTAGTTCTATAATCCCCCTATATTTCTTCGGGTGAGAATTTGGTCTGTGTAGTAGATCGTTGCTGAAAGGGATGGTAATAGTGGGTTTTGTTGGTTCTTGCAGCCAAATCTGAACCTAGTTCTACGGCCCATCAAGCCAACAATGATCTTCATATAAGGAGTGTTAATGATGGGTGTTTGAACTCTCCAACACCATTGATGGGAGAGGAAGTGGATGAGCAACGTGGGTATATGGAAGGTGGTGAACATATGATTTGGAAAACACTGGCTATTGTGGCGGGTTGATGGTCGAGACTGGAGCTTGGGTTGCATAGTGAACTCCTGTGTTTGGCATCTTGAATGGGACTGGTGGCCGTTCCACCATCAGTGCCTTATCATTAGCGTTAGGGAAATTGATGATCCAGGTGGATTTTCATGGCCACCCACCCATTCCATTTGGACCCACACGATCAGTGCTTTCAGTTTTTCACTTTTAGCAAAGCTTACTATTTTTAGTAGGTTTTTGGGTCTTGAACTTCTGAAGCCGTTTGGAGGCCCTAATGCTCCAGGTGGATATTTTTGGCCACCCACCTATTCCATTTGAACCCCCACCATCGATTCTTTCAATTTTTCAGTTTCGACACAACTTACTATTTTTAGCAGTTTTTCGGTTCCTGAACTTCTAGAGCCATTTTGAGGCCTTAAACAACATTTTTTTTTTAAAACCAATAGAAACATGGTTCATTGGACCGATTCTTCTCACATCAAAATTTTTAGTCCTCGGATAGATATTTCTAACAAGGTATGGTGAAACAGATATCGTATTCCAAAGTTACGTCCCCAGGGAGTTGAAACACCAATTTACCCAAATGGGGCCCATATTTTTGGCGCTTCATCTCATAGGGTTAGGTTTTTGGATGTTTATGGATTTCTATTTTTTCTCAACAATAAATAGGCCTTTGAGCCTCATTGTAACATAGTTAAGAGGCTTGTAGTTGCCACATCTCTTTTCAGAGGTAAGCTACCAATGCCCTCACTAGTTTATTTCCATTATGCTTGTAAGCATATTTCTGTTATTTGATATTAATGAAATGAAGTATTATTTCCACTGCATATCTATGTTTATTTATATTTATATATTCTATTGCATTCTTGCATAAATTCAGATCAGTGGTATCAAAGGGGTCTACTCTGTCTCTTTTTTTCTTTGCATGTCCCCAAAGAGGTCAGGGTATAAGGAGTTAGGGCTCGATTTGGTTGAACCCTTGCAAGATCAGCCTCGCAAACCCCGATGAACTCCCATGGCAGAAGAAAAGGAAGATAAGGGAGCAGGATATCCTATCAAAATATTTCTTTAGGAGGCCCTTGAGAAACAAAGGAACAAGATGATGGATAAATTTGCTCAGATCCTTCAATGGTTTCCCACCTACGACGAATTTGCATCCAACAGCCACTCTGGAGGCATCACTCCCTTCAAGGTACAGGTAAAATTTGAAATTCCTGTATTTGAAGGCCAGATAGATACAGATGCCATAGATAGATGGTTGAATTTTCTGGAAGGTTATTTCTCGGTTCATGATTTCTTAGACCGAGAAAATATTATTTTTGCACTCCACAAAGCTGACCCCCATGTCAAATATTGGTGGGAAACATACCGTGAGAAAAAGGATGGAAGGGAACCCTCTCTGTTCTCAGCCACACCCACTTGGAATTCATTCCGAGATGGCATAAAGGAACAATATTACCCTGTGGGGAGCTATGATGACAATTACATCCAATGGACAATGCTGCGGCAGTAAAGGGATCAAGATGTGAACAAACTGATGAATTTGTTCCATACCCTACGCACAAAGTTGGGTATTAAAGATTTAGAGAGACACTTGGTGCTCAAGTACCGCAGATGTCTTCCCAGACACATTCAGGAGGAAATGGAGTTCCTCTGCATTACCTCGCTGGAACGACATATCGCTATGCCACCAAGATCGAGCACAAATTTAAGCAAAAGAGATGAGACTTTGGATCTGCGAATCCGAAACCAGGGAAAGGCACTCTCGAACCATAGAACGGGGGGGAAATCCAAAGCGGAGTGACTCAAAACAACACCAAAAATACAAAGAAGGACATGGTGAAGTGTTGTGAATTTCATAACATCCTCACTCATAGCACAAACAAGTGTTAGGCCAATCAGTCACTGGTAGCCGAACTGAAGGCACCCGAATCAGGTGCATGTTCTGATCCTGAGCCAGAACAAGACAAGGGAGATGAAAAAGGGAAGCATATCATTGATGTATACCCCAGTGCCACTATTGCCACCACCAAGCTCCAGAGGGAGGATCCCAAGGATCTAGAGGAGGGGGAGCGCCTCTCCATTTGCAAATGTGGGTGAAGGGTTCTCCACTACAATTCCTTGTTGATAGCAGAAGCCAAAAGAACCTAATTTTAATAGAGGTCATGAAGTGGCTTGGCCTACTGACCATAACACACCCATAGCCGTATAACATTGGGTGGATTGACCTAGGGAGAGATCTCAGTGTTCTCCAACAGTGTCACCTTCCGTATAACATCAAGCCATTCAGGGATGAGGTATTGTGTGATGTTTCTCCTCTTGATGTAGCTGATGTATTATTGGGCCAACCATACTTTTGGAGGTGACATGCTACATATGATTCTAGGCCTCACTCTATTTTTATTACTTTGGGAAATAAATTGTATAGGATACCGAAGGTAGTACCGGCTCCTTCCATCTCCTTGACTATTGCAAAAAAATGCAGTAAGATTTTCCCAAACCAGCAAATTTATTTTCCTCACAACTCGCTCATGGGATAGAAAAACATTGTGGCCACAACCTTGAAACAGGGTTCCCCTGCACAGCTACAGCAAATAAAAAAAATTGTGGAGGAATACGAGGACATTTTCTCCTCACCCACAGAGGTTCCTCTACACTGTCAGGACAAGCACTCCATTGATCTGACCCCTGGCGCCACTGCCTAATATTTCCATACCTCATGTGATTACACAGACAGAATCAACACATGTATTTTCTGAGGCAACCAAATGTATTGAACGCATCTAGCATGTTTTCCAGCGCGTTCGCCAACAGGTCCACGACATCCTAGACAAATCCAATACTAAGTTCAACAAAATTTTCGTCTCATGGAGGAACTTAATAAAATGGGGACGATGGCTTCCTAAGGATGGAGGAATGATCTAGGTAGATTTTGGTGGCCACCCACCTATTCCATTTGGACCTGCACCATCAGTTCTTTCATTTTTTCACTTTCAGCATAACTTACTATGTTTAGCAGGTTTTCGGGTCTTGAACTTCCGGAGCTGTTTGGAGGCCCTAATGATCAAGATGGGTATTGGTAGCCACCCACCTATTCCATTTGAACCCCCATCATTGGTTATTTTAGTTTTCCAGTTTCGACACAACTTACTATTTTTAGCAGTTTTTTGGGTCCTAAACTTCAGGAGCCGTTTTGAGGCCCTAAATGACATTTTTTGGGAAAACTAGGAGAAACATGGGTCCATGGACTGATGTTTCTCACATTAAAATTTGTATTCCTTGGAAAGATATTTCTAATGAGGTATGGTGCACATCAAACTGATATCGTATGCCAAAGTTATGTCCTTGGGATGTTGAAACACCAATTTACCCAAACAGGGCCCATAGATTGGCACTTCATCTCCTAGGGTTAGTTTTTTGGATGTTTATGGTTTTCTATTGTTTCTCAACAATAAATGGGCCTTCGAGCCTCATTGTAACAAAGTTTAGAGGTCTGTAGCAACCACATCTCTTCTTATAGATAAGTTATCAGCGCCCTAACTAGTATATTTCCATTTTGTCTGTAAGCATATTTTTGTTATTTGATATTAATGAAATGAAGTATTATTTTCAGTGCATCTTTGTGTCTATGTATATTTCTATATTTTATTACATTCCTACATAAATCTAGATCAATTGAATTGGCTACTTTATTTCCTTGCGGGTGGTTGTTGGCCTCTTGGAGAAGGTTAAGGGTTTGACTCAATACAAATGGGGCAATTGATGAGCTTAGTAGTGCATGGTCAGGTATTAAAGCTCTTGGCTCTCTTCTGCATCTTCTAGGTCATCGATTTTATCCTCTAAGCGACTCTCCCTTGGGTTTCTGTATCCATACAGGTCTATAGTGGTGGGGAGGGGTCAACTCTCAGGGCATCTGGTTAGAGTTATGCGTGTGAGGTTTTGAGGTATGCAAATCATCCGCTAGTAGTCTCATCTTCGGTCTAGGTTCTTGGCATCTTGTAGCTACCATGGTCATACTAGCTATTTCTCTTCTAGTGGGGTTGGGGTGCCTCCATAGAGTCAAGATTCGAGTGTGGTATAATATTTGTTTACTTGTTTCGTCTTTTCTTGGAAAAGGTAGTACTGCTGCGATGCATCCGGAGGTAGGCAAGGATCTCTCCCTCCCTCTGACCAAACAAATTTCAGCCCGTCTATGAGGGAAAGCCTCTTATTTTCAGGTGGAAATGGTAGCAGATGCATCTCCAACTTTTGGTCAGGGTGGTCACTGTACTAGAAGAGCAGGTCAGGAAAATTCTGGGAATCGTGGGGTTTTGATGGATGGTCGTGTTGGTCATGGTGGTTCTTTAGCCGGTCATGGAGGGAGAAACCCGCGGGCTTCGAAGTGGGGTGGGGGATCAAGGTGAAGGGGAACTAGTAGTCGAGGGACAATGAGACAACCCAGGTATGGAGGCATAGTGGAAGATCACTACTGTCTCGATACCTGTCGAGATTTGATTCAATATATACTGGATTGTTTGGAAAATTTGGAGAGGATGTGACACGAAGAACATGTAGTGCTCATTTCCACATTAAACAATATGCATTACTTCTAGTTTCATGTTTGGGAATGAGTTGTGGTGGTCTGGCGTGGCAATAATTTGCTATCAGAGAAGGTGGAGAAGCTAGAGTCATGGATGGCACACTTTGAGGAGCATGTCCATTGTTCCTTCCTCCCTCCTCCTCCAGGGACTGCTTCGGACAATCCTGCCTCAATTAATTCAAATTATTGGTCATGGTTATAGGTTTTTGACTTGTTTTATATGTTTTCTGATGTTTTCTGCCTCTTAATCTGTGGACTATGTCTCTAACTATTTTTTTGTTTCTTTGTCATATGCCATTCGTAGTAGTCAACAAACCTAGTCGAGGTGAGACTACTTGCATTTTGAAGCTGGAGTCATGGATGGCGCACATTCAGGAGCATGTCGAATGTTCCTTCTGTCGTACTCCTCCTCTAGGGACTACTCAAGACAATCCAGATAGGTGGATTGAGCTTAGAGTTGAAGAAGAGGGAGAGTCTTCAACCTCCATGTCGACTGCATATTGATGTTTATGTTTATTCCACTACTTAATTGATGAAAAATTGGAAGATAATTTAATTAAAGGGTTGTGTAGAAGGCATAGTATAATCACTTAGTATTAAGAAAAAATAAAGGTGAGGTAATACCACACCGGCTTATGGTTGGTTGAAAGAGTACCACGAATATAAGGGTGTGACAGGTGACCTCCCAGAAAGTCCTAACCCAAAAAATGATATCTAATATAATACACTCCAAAATCCCCTCAATACATAAATCTAAACTAAATAGTTGATAAATATAAATATACCTCAAATTCTAATAATCATCAAAATACTTATTTCAAAAAAAATTATAACTTTATTTTAAATCAAAGTAGATCCATTTTAAATTAGAGTACATCCCTTGGAAATGCACAATTATTATGTCACTCCCTCCGACCAGTGACATATAGTAATCGCATTTTGCTATTCTTTTGGTCCATACAAACAAAATTTCCAAAAAAAATCAACATTTATAAGTTTTATCTTAAGTTTCTTCGTTCCCTAAGCGGTAGCATCGGCTTGCCACCAGCACCAGGGCTACAGAGCCCGCGACCGACGTCACTGCTGGTTCTGTTAGGCTAGTCTTAATGTTTGCAATCAATAACTAAAATACATGTAGTACAAACTGATCATAATACGCTTCCAATTATTTCAGTAGAACAACAGAGAAATTGAAATCGAGCTGCAGAGCTCTGTTGGTCGCTCCCTCTCACTCTCTCTCATATCTGAGAATGTTTTTTTTTTTTTTTTATCTACTGTGTAGTGTCCGTGAGAATCACAAGCTCTACTGGAAGCTTAGGTTGGGATTTATATATGGTAGTGAGTTGAGTCCAACGTTGAAAAACTTCTCTCTGAGACACTAATTGCAAACCTCCCGTCACTAAACTGCGTCCAGGGTTTTGTGCACATCCACACCTATTTTATTTCTTTATTGGATTTTTGGAAAAAGAAAATGAGAGCCGTGTCGACTGCCTGAATATTATATTTAAGTGTTTTATTTGATATATTTTTGAAATGTTAGTTATTCTTTTTCTTTTTTTTAAATCTATGATAATCGGTAACTGGTGAGAGTTTTCCTGAACAAGGCCCAGGATCAAATCCTACTAGCTGCCACTATAAACCTAGGCTAGGTGCAACAACCTGCAAGCCACACAATAGCAATTAGTTATTCTTACACAATAAATAAAAGTTAAACAAAAGTCACATGGTGGCATGAAAAAAGGAAAAATAGAAAATGACATTGGCACCACATGGCTCTTGTTATTATTAGTATTATTATTTTTAATGATAAACATAACTAATATATAAGTTAATTATATATATAGAGCAAGAATCTTAATTATGCATATTCATTCCCATTTTATTATGAAATTTATTAATTTTTAAATATATTTTGCAATAATATCATGGCTTATTAATATCATATACCCAAAATAACCATAACTCATTTCATATATGATATATTTTTCTAATTAATCAATTAGAAAAATACATAATTACTTTATAAATATATCTTAATTTAATTTATGAATATTATTAAAAATATTATGTTAATTTAACATCAGTTACATCCTAACCTCCAAATTAGATAACCATAATTAAATCCGTAACCATAATTAAATTAAAATTGAAATCCTACCATCCATATCTAGTAATTGATAATTAAATAATTATAGAGAAGACTTGTATATTACCAGACTAAACACTTTACAAAGACTAAGCATTCTTCAATGATAATACGTGCATCACTGGACAAAGTGTTCCTTAACCATGAATACAGACATCACCACATCATCGGACAGAGTGTTTCTTAACGACAAATAAAACATCATTTGACAGAGTGTTCGTTAACGAATAATACGGGAATCACCACATCACTGGACAGAGTGTTCATTAGCGAAGAATACGCGCATCACCAATATTATTGGAGGACGATGATGGCTAGATCAAATTTGACTGAAGTGTCTTGTGATAATCTCAACACTACGATGATGGCTTCCTCAACTTACTCAAATGCCTTGTTACATTCTCAACTGCATTGACATCGTTAACCATGTTTTGAAGCTGTTAGGGTCCTAAGATAATACGATTCATAATTTTGAATTGACTATGATTAGTCTTGTAATATTGTACATACTTTTCTTTCTGTAAATTATTTTCCCATATTAAAAAATGTAAAGAAGGTAAGTCTTAAAAGAAAAATCAAAGGACTGAAAGAAAATTATCAAAAAAAGAATATAAAATATGAACCCAACAAAAAAGAGATAAAAAATATTTCCTGAAGGTGATGAAAATTAAAATGCCACTACTTTTTATTTTACTTTGCAAAATAAGATTGTGTGCAACTTGTCAAAAATGCCACAATCCATGAACGTCAAACAACTTAATCTTGATCATTCATGCTTTAAATTTCATGTTGATAGTTGGAGAATAAAGATCTAGCCAAACTGTTTAATCTTGGGAGATTAGTAGTTAGGTAGAGAATAATAATGAGCTCATTAGTTTAATCTGAGCCATTGGAAGTCATAAGGTTAGAATAAGATATTTTTCTTATCAAAGAAAAATTAAAGGGTCAACAAGCTCAAATGCATCCAAATAAATGAAGAAAGAATGTCAAGGTAAAATATGGGTAGGCAGAAGCAGTTTTCACGAGGCATGGAAAACATCAAATTGGTCATTTCATATCACTAATATCCCTAAAAATCTCCTCCCTTTGCTAAAAACCCTAATGTCACTCTTAAAATGCATTTTCCCTTGTAAAAATATCCCTTTCCCATTATTTTAACTTTCCCCTTCCTAAAAACCACTTTTCCTTAGTTAAAAGCATATGTTTATTTGGAAAAGTAAATTTCCTTACTAACTTCCATTTTTCATTAAAATATTCCCCCAAAACCCCCTTATCTTAAGTCTGAATGGTTAAAATGGTAAGTCGGGCCCCACTATAGAAAATCCTTCCCAATATCAGTTTAAACACTAATTCTTAGTCTATTTTATTAATCTCGCAGATATATACATTCCCGCACATATTAAATATCCCACAACATATTTCATTAACCTCACTTTATATTTAAAAACGATTAATATACATAGTTAAACCCATACTTTATTAAACCTCGTATATATTAACTCCCTATTATAAAGTCCCGATATCATATATATTAAGCCATTGCATATGTATTATAATACTATCGCATACATATTCCCCAGTCCCACATTGCATACCCATCGCATGACTCATCCCGAGCCCTACCTAACAAATCCCCGATAGATTCCTCCTAGTCACCCAACCGTTAGATCCACATTGATTAGATCTGATGGCCAATAAAATTCTTCGCATCCTCAATTGACTGACACTTAACACCACTGAGGGCTTGCGAAATAAGAAATTTCAAAGCCCCACTCCTCTGCTACATGGCAACCCCACAGCTCATCGCACCCTCCAGTCCAAAACCGTATATCATCTTATCACGATGCGAAAGCTACCAAGTGGTTTTTCGCCCGTTGCAATGGATATCGCTGCTATTTGAATTTGACCCCACTCAATAAATATTAACCACTATTGGTTAAAAACAATAAGACCACCCTAAAATAGTCTTTTCACCATTATTCTGTTAAAGTCTGCAGAGAAAGAGCATTACCGACCTATTCCAAAGCAAAAGAATCTCTGCCGACCTGTTTTCAAGATATTTTACACCAGAATTCAAACCTTTTGATGCTAAAGTCGGTGCAGAATAAGCTTGAATTAGTGTAAAGATCATTGAAGCCTCAGAAAGCCTCTGTTGCCCTGAGATAAACCTTCTGCATACCAAAGCTTCATTTTCCAGGTATTCCTGAAGAGCCAAGACCTGTTCTTAAACAAGAAAGTAATAAGTTAAATGAACCAGTGTAAAAAGCTTTGCAGACCATAGAAAAGCCATTGTTCCTTCCAAAACCCTATTTGTAGACTATAATCATATTTTCACTGTATTTTTAAGGGCCTTTTTACACAACATTTTGTCACCGTCCCTGCAATCCCCATCCCACACATTGGAGGACTATTTTTGTGACCTATATGAAGTGTCATGCCTTGCAACAAGTATCATTGCATCCCTTGCCTTGAGGAGAACACTCTCTCTGTTGACAATTCCCAAATAAGATCAACAAAAACACATGTTTTTGTGTTGGTGTTGGTATAACATTATGGCCTCGCGCCGATGAGGAAATTAACATTGAGCCCTGCACCCATTGGCACTCTGTCCTAGTGAGCTACCCATGCCAATATGTTTTTGGAATGTTTTTTAAATAAAGAGGCAAAGTTTCCATACTAACAACCTCGTGAGCGAGTCAGCTTAGGTTGTTCGATGACATAAACATGAACACCTTATTTTTGACTCTTGTTTCCACATTTTGGGGGAATCTCCCAAAGGATAAGGCCTCCCTTACACCATTTTTGGGATCCCAAACTCCTCCTCTCCCTCTATAAATAAACCTATCTCCCATTGATGAAATAGCTGAACAACTGAATAGCTGAAGAGGAATTGCTAAACATGTTGATATAGTTGGTGAGATAGAGCAGAGAAAGAGACCCTTGTCGAGAGAGAGCTTAGGCTTGTGTCCTCGCCTCGTCCTAATTCCCTAACGAAAATTTGAGACATGCTTCGACTGAACACGCTGAAGGAGGCTACGACATCAAGGCTCCAGTTGTAATCTCTTTCTTTCTATTAATATATACATGACTAATGTCTGGTTCCCATCTTGTGTTGATATGGTTCATTTTACACAATATGTTTAACTTTCCTTGACTGATTAGCTAGTTATGAATGCAATTATTGTCTTGCATACTTCTTTTGTCCTTTGATCTTTGTGCAGGCATCCGAGTACCATTGCTGAAGGACCGCGACCTGTTGGCACAGAGACCAAGAGGCCACCACTTCTACAGCTGTGACAATCGCGTTGGACTACAGGTAGGACAATTTATCCCAGCCTATTTCATTCATTAACTAGGAACCAACACATTAGCTTGTCCTTTTGCTGCTAGACCTACCATAGGGCTAGAGGGATTGTCTTTGTTCACAAAGAGGATTTACCTACACAACAAGTTGGCGACTATGCTGTGGATAAATGTGATTTTTTCATCTCGTTGTTTGTGGAATTTTCCTTTTCGAGTCGACTTCGGTCATTTAATTGCTTTTCTACCTTGCTTGGCTTTCTTGTTTGTTTGGAATCCTCCTGTTCAGCTCGAGAGTGTCAAGATTGACCTCTTCTCATTGGTTTTCGCCTTTTTCCATATTTTTCTGGCTTAGCGCGTTTTTTATTTGAACACTTGCGCCAAATGGTGCTTATTTCCTTTGTTGCAGTAGTGCCAACCCATGTTTGGCGTGGATTACCACTTGAAAGTCCCGCCGAATCCTGTAGGATTTGGTTTGACCTTATTTCTGAGTTTTTGGTCAATAGTTCTTGGCTCTGGGTTGTTTCTTTTATTTTCAATTGGTATTTTGGAATTGTTTTGACTACTGTAGGCTTGCTCTTCTCAGCTATTTGTCCATTGTCTCATCAGTGAAGTTCGTAGCCCTAGGGTTTCTAGGTGTATTTTTCTCATTGAGCCTTCTGATTGAGGTTTGAGTCTTTTTTATTTTCGTCAGTTCGATTCCTTGATCGATTGTGTTAGTATTTATTGATCCTTCGTGTTTTCGGTTTATTGAATGGTCACTTTTGTTTTCGTTTAACTGTCCATTTCATCACTTCAAGCATAGATCACATTGCTCGTTTGGGTCATTTAGAAAGTTTTGTTTGCTTGAAAGAGTGTGTTATGAAGGTAAATCCTCTCTGCGGATAGAGATGATCCCTCTAACCCTAGGGTGGGTCTAGTAACAAAAGGACAAACTAGAGTGTAGGTTCCTAATTAATGAATGAAATAGACGAGGTAGATCCACCTACCTTGAGTCCAACGCTGTCGTCGTGACTATTGTAGTGGTGGCCTCTCGATTCCTGTCTTGGCGGGTCATGATCCTTCCGCAGCGATGCTTGGATACCTGCACAAGATCAACAAACAAGAGCAACATATAAAACAACAATCTCATTCATAACTACTAACTAGTGAAGTAGGGTTAATCATATTGCATCAAATAAAACACATAAACACAAAATGGGAACCAGACAATAGTTATAAATATGTATTAATAGAAGAAAGAGTTACAACAAAGCCTTAACATCATAGCCTCCTTCAGTGGGGTTCAGTTGAAGTGCGTCTCGATGAATGTCAATGAATTCAGACGGGATGCAGGCACAAGCCTAAGCTCTCTCAATAAGGGACTCTTCCATTCTATCTTTCCTAGCAAAATGAATATAAATCTCTCCAGCGTTTCTGATACAATATGTTTAGTTCAGCTAGCACATCAATGGAAGATGTTTGTATTTATAGAGGGAGAGGAGGAGGTTGGGATCCCTACTATGGTGGAAGGGAGGCCTTATCTCTTGGGAGGTTTCCCCAAAAGGTGGAAACAAGAGGCCAAAGGAGGAAGGCTGTGGTTATTCAGTCAAACCACTCCCTATGACTCGCCCACGAAGTTTTTATGATGGAAAATTCGCCTCTATTTTTAAAAAAAAAATCCATAAACATATTGGTGCAGGCCACTAACTGAGACAGAGTGCCAACTAGTGTGGGGGCCAGTGTTAATCTGCCTCATCGATGCGAGGGCATAACGGGCTACCAGCGCCAAGGAAAAAACAGGTGTTTCTGATGATATGTTCAGGAAATGGTCAACAGAAGGAATGTTAAGCTCATGGAAAGGGATGAAATGATGGTATTTGCAAGGAATGAAACTTTATTTTGGTCATAGAAATGAGCCTCCAATGTTCGGGATGGGGATTGTAGGGACAATGACAAAAAATTTTGTAATAGATGCCCCCTAAAGCATGAGGTCCAAGAGAGAGGAAGGGGTGAAATGCTTTAAGAGAATGTGTTCGAACCAAATACCATTTTCAGAAGACTTGCAATTACAAATACAACTAATATATCTTAGACATGAACATGTGGCATGGGCACAACCATCCATAATAGAGTACATATAAACTAGGATCCAAGGTATGGACACAACCATCCAGCAGTAAGGATCAATAAATAGACTCGGGTATGGTCGTAGCCATCCAATCAAAGGAGTCATGTAATAAAGTCATGATAAACCACAATATCCCACAGCCTAGATCTTATCAGAGAAAACCCAGGGTCTTCCGCTCCATCTCGACCCGAAAAAGTACAAATTCAAGCATGTGAATATGTGAGCTGAAGTCGAACATGTAAGAAAGTCACTCGATTACCAACCAATGATGAAAGCTGTTAACAAGTGTGAGAAAAACCACGAATAATGACAATGGTTCTCAAGGTACAATAGGTACAATCCACTATATGTGAATAGTGAGCTGATGTCGAACACTCGTAGAATCACTCGATCGAAGGCTAATGATGTGGACCAATCATCGAATGTGAAGAACCCGACATTGAGGCATGCAGGCTCCAAGGTACCGATAGGGAGTCTTTAGACCAACTTCCTGGATAATGAGATGAAGTCGATAGGAAATGGCCTGGTCAAAATAGGGCCATAATTTTTCCCACATCATCAACATGAGACAGAGGAATATGATGAAAGTGAATCAGGACCAAAAGAGAATCAGAGGGAGGTTGGAAAATGTAGAGGAAAAATTCTCTTGAACATATCAGTGACACGACGCCAGATTTGGTAGTATTTGAAATCAAGGGATATGAGGTCATGATGACGTGGAAAAGAGAAGATGAGAGGTCAAAACATATTACCCAAACCCATGGAAGCAAAAATGATGAAATGCGATGTCCCCAACCCGACACGAATGCAGACGAGTGTCATGCTCAAGAGCGACATATTGCCGACACAACTACTAACTGGTTCAATTTCCCCCCACCATTTCTAGCGAGTACCCCAATTATTTTTTAAAACAAGCTTGAAGGGGATAGCATATGCTTGTGCTATAAGTTTTTCATTCAGAAAAATCCAACCTAGTACATTTTACGAGCCCTAGGAAGGAGGAACTCGAATAAAGTCATGATGACATTTCCTGATGTCATCAGGGTTTAACGAGTCTGACAAAGGGATAAATCAACATCTTTTCATGTTTAGAGAGTTTGAAAATAAGCGGAAAAGAAAAATCTAGCATGTCCCTTTTCGGAGATAGTCTCTCAGATCCGAAAAGGTAGAAAACAATATCTGACAAAACCTCTTAGTCATGATAGGCTAAGGTATTCCTTTTTCGTAAATAATCTATCCTAGCCTGAAAAAGGGGTAAACGTATACTGGGTAGATATCATTTCATAGCCATTTAATGAGTTCAAAATGACAAGAGTCTTGGCAATATTTTCAATTTTATAGAGTTAGAAAAGAGCTGAAAGATGACTCTAGTAGTGAATTTTTCATGATTTTACCAAGTCCAAAAAAGTATAAAATATAACTCGTGACTTCATCTCTATCTCATTAAAGACCTGTCGTTGCACAAGAAACAAGCGTAAAACCCATTTCTCGAAATAAAATAATGTAATAATTGAAAAATATGTCTTAAAACATAATTAGGGTTCTGAAAAGTTATAAAATTCCAAAAATGGTAAAAAATAATTACTTTCACTTTTACCTCTTGTGGAGCAATAGTTACCCATTTTATACTGTGATTTTGCAGCGACGATAGTGGGCAATCTGGCAGACCAATTTCGAATCTGTTAGTTCTAGGTAAGAGCCGACATCATTCCCCACATTTTAAGTCCTCTTTCATTAGGTCTATAACCTTAATTTTTGATTTATGAGAGGGAAATTGTGAAAACTAGGGCACAGCGGTCGGCACGAGTTTCGGGCATGGACTCACGCCAATTGCCCGATTTTCTGAACTAGGGCACGCCCATTGGCGCGAATGTTTCCCAAACGGTCGCACCAACTACGCAGACCTTTTAAAACTTAAAATGAAAGTAAGAAAGCCTCTATTTTCACAAACCTTAGCTTTTGATTTAGCTAATAATGTCCATATGAACATATTTGTAGGCAAAAGAGTGGCAAAATGGTGATCGAGTGGAAGGAACAAGAACACAACGAAGAAGATGAGATTTCCATGGAGAATGAGAGATGCATGGAAGCTCTCAGAGACTGTGGACTGAAAAAATTCTTCATGATGCCATGTCTCAGAGCTCAATCGGAGTTGCTGCAATACTTGATCAGTATCTGGGATGATGATTAGGAAAAATTCATTCTTCGATATCAGGGGCTCGAGATTTATGTTTCTGATACCTATTTCATAACAGGATTGTTGCGAAGGGGAGTAGCACCAATCTTAACCGGCACCCGGCCCACCATAGATAACATGAGCATGGTACTTGACAGGGTATGTCCAAGGGCACAGAAAGGATCAAAAAGTGTGAAGGTGGATATCCAGACCATCCCAGATTTAGCACTGAAGGTAGTGCTACACATGATCACACAGGCTATGGGATCAAAAGAACCACATGAAGCCACAAAAAACAAAGTTACTTATTGCTATAGACTACTTGACACCGACCATCTACAAATGGGCGGAGGCAGTAACAATCAATATAAAATGCCAGTTAACAAATTGCAAGAAGTAGTTTGGTTATGGGTCTATCATGGTATCGTTCATCCTAGAACAACTACCAATATTTCAGCATCAAGAGGTGATAGTCTTGACACCACCAGCACTGGAACCACGGATGGCTCGATGGGAAGCTCTGAGACCAAGGTCAGGGGGTGGTCAGTAGATGTCTTGGAGATCAGAATTTTTTGATTGGCTCTACCGACAGTTGATTTTCATGGAGGACTGGCTTTACTCCAGCACAGATTTCACTGGTGATCCGGACCTCCCACTCCCGAAAGGAGAGGATTGGGATGAAGCACTTGGTAAGACTCATATTTTAATTTTTATGAGTACTATAATTTTTTTTTGGTATGTATGTTCTGACAATTAATCCATCCATTTGCAGATGTAGGCCCAGAGAGACCGGTAGGGATGTCTCCGATAGTGAGGTGAATACCTCGCGATTTTGATGTTGCCCCTCACGGTGAGGAGGAGGAGATTGTACACAAATTAGAGGGAATCACTCGCGGAATTCCAGACTATGCTTGATTCGACGATGTTCCTCGCGCATATCAGAGACATACTGTAGGGGTGTAAAACCGAGTTCACCACTTGTTGAGGCGGCTTGTCTGGGTAGTGACATGCTATCATGATCATCATGCTGATTAGACACCTAGGCTTTTATTTCTAGATTTTGATGAGAGACATGGTGTCTCAGAATGTAACAGAAACACACATATTTTTTGAAACTTATGGTGCACACTGATGCAAACATTCAATATATATATATATATATATACATCTATTTTCCTATTTAATATGAGTCTTTCATGTGATGATGATTTTATAGATTACGCAAATTTCTATCCAATATAATGTTAGCCATTGTATCAATTAATGTATTCATTTGTCTAGGAACATGTTGATATGTGATATAATCAAAATGTCTTTCCAGCAAACGAACACGTAAATAAAATATTAAAATGTGAGGGTTTGTAACTAAATAATGCCCATTAATTTGGTTAACAACAAGATGTGAGTCTAGATTTACAATCAATGCACTAATGTCAAGGGTAATCGCCTCGGTCAATAGTCAATGACAACACTATATTCAGCGACATTGTTTGTAGTTCATCCTAAACAAATACCTTGCAGATTTATCAACTCACCAGCGAGATCATAAATCACCTAGGCTACCGAAGACAAATTCTGGGTACTGCGGGAAGCACCATCCGTGAAACTGACATAAGGGGTAATAGACATTTGCATAATAAGAAATGACCCAATAAGCAGGAAACCGCTCGCAAAACACACCAAGCCAAAAAATGTACAAAAATGAAAAAAAACACCTATGTACACAAAACATGCACAAATGACTCATGCATAATACTTCTTGAGATACAACCCATTTCTGGGTTGATCTAAAGGATGACCTTTGTAATCAATGAGCTCATAGGCCCCGTTCTTCAAAACACATTTAACGATGTAAGGCCCATGCCACATGGGTTGAAATTTCTTTCCCCCAGCTTATCATGAGCTTGGTCGTACAAGAGGACGAGGTCCCCTTCTACAAAGGATCGAGGGGAAACCGACAGGTCAAAATTGGCTTTGACCCGCTTCTTTTGTGCCTTGATGACCAAAGCAGCAAAGTGGTAATTTTCATCCAGCCTCTCTAAGTAGAGAAGAAGCTCTTCTACAGGTGAAGTGTTGGGCAGTAATTCAACATCTAATTTGAGCGAAGGTATTTAACACTCAATCAAAAGGGTAGCTTCCAGATTGTAAACAAGTTGGAATGGAGTGAATTTGGCCACATCCTTGACTGAGGTTCGGTATGCCCAAAGAGCCGAAAATAAAATGAGATGCTAGTTGGATTTGTGCATCCCAATCGTAAATTGAAGCATTGTGACAAGAACTTTGTTCACAACTTCAGCTTGGCCATTGGCCTAAGGATAGTACGACGTTGAGCTGTCGTGGCAGAAGCCCAACCTGGAGGTCAACTCTACCACGATATAATGCCAAAAATTGTAACCATGGTTGGTAATGATGGCTTGAGGGACACCAAACCTAGAAATGATGTGATTGAATATGAACTAAGTTGTTGTCTTACCGTCAACGAAAAGTGTAGGCATTGCTTCAGCCCATTTGGTGAAGTAGTCAACAACTATGATAATATAAGCATGCCCCCCAGCTGAGTGAGGGTTATGTTGATCATTTCAGCCCCCATTGAATCTCTGATGAGCAATCCCCTTTTTTCTGGCTTGATAAATTCATTTTCTGCACAAGCGCAAAGACCAAGCGCTTAAGTCTTAAGCGCCAATCGTAATTGGAGTGACAGACAGGTGCATTTCCCGTGTTACAACCGAAAAACTCTGATGCGATTATGTTAAGTCCTGCGAAACATTCTCCACCGTTGAGCTAGCATGTAGATCGGACGGCCCGCGCAAATTGAAGATCATTACAATCACAAAAAAATCCGCGCCATCCCTTTGTTTCCCCCCCCGATTGCGATCCCTGATCTAACCCGCACCGTCGATCTGTGACTCTGATTCGATGGTGGAGCGCTAATAGTACTCCCTGCCCCAATCAAAATCACAACATTTACGTGAAGCCCCCCCGATTGGTCCATCGCAAATATTTGCGATGCGATTGATCGCATCGCATGACTGACCCCCGATCTGCCCGATCGCAACTCCCCTCCGATCGCTATCCCTTCCGATTGATCCCATCACACATCCTCTCGCTCGCGATTACGATTTCCATATAGGCCCCACCGCATATGGTCTTTCTGTCACGTTTCATAACATTTCATTGCATTTCTATATAATTTGGCTTATAACCAAAGTTTCACGTTTTGTATCAAAGTTAAATGTCTCATATTTATGACGCCCATTTTCATATATCATTTCACTGTTTTATCCCCGCCGTCGATTTACTCCTCCAGATCTAGATCAAACGGTCCATACGCATTTTTCCATCAAACCCTATTGTTTTCCATTTACACCATATCATTATGCTTTCCATTTTTATTTCACATAAACCACTGTTTCACCACCACTGCACTATCATTTCTTCCGCCTCCATAACCAGTCTTCCATTTTCATGGATTTCATGACCAAGTTGCATGTTTTTGCAGAGTACGAGCGGCAGAAAACTATCATGATTCAGAGTCTCTATTGTTGTGATAGAGAGGACGTCAAAGACCATGTTTTAGAGCTGAATTTTGAAGAAAGGCCCAAGAAGATACACTGACAAGACTTCCATTGAAGCAGCAGGGTTAAAATCTGTCAAACCCTCCCATGGACATTCAAAGCACAGATTGGGCAGGTGAAGATATAAATGTTGCGGCAGAGAGTATCAGTGGAAAATCAGAGGAATTCAATGATCAGCATTTAAGGTTTTAGGCCTTAATTCAAGTTTAGAAGACAGAGAGTACCATGCACAAGGAACAATACCCTCCAGGTTTCATTTCAGCAGGATTTTCTTTCAGGAAAGGACAGAATGTTCATATGGTTTTATCTCTATACCGTGTTCCTGAAGAGACCTTCACCCAGTGCATTTATTTCAGAAAGCAGGCTACAGAGAACGTACAACACCACAAATTCATCGAGCAGTATGGGCATGCACGTTTCGGCCATCTTGTCCTTATGCAACAAATTGATGGTTCATCACCTACTTCATTTATTAAGTTTTCTTTTTCTCTATAAAACCCCCGAAGAACAGATTATTGAGGGTTCTAGATTTTATCAGAAAATTATGTAGTGAAAGGCTTTTTGTATACATTTTGTAGAACGTCTTGTATGAAGGCTCAGAGCCCATAGGGTCTCAGTGAGGAGGAGTTCCATTTGTTAAAGAGGATTCTGGTCTTTGGTATTTCACAGTCTGTAACTTTCTCTTATGTGTTATTTAAATAGATCATTTCGTTTCATCCATATTTCTTGTATCATGTTTTGGAATGCGAGTGGCTCACTGATTTTTGGTATGGATTTATCCTAGTTGATACCCATGCTTGGATTAGTCAAGCGCTTTAAATATGGCTCATGCATGATATTATGTTCCACTATTCATCTAAACCGTATTTCTGCTATATTAGTTTCTTTGGGAGGGTGTTTTTAAAACGCTACTATTATGTATGGATTCTTAGATTGGTAAGCCCATGCATGGTGGTATTGTGTATCTGGATATTAGCTCAATGTTAACTAATATCTCCTCTACATTTCATTCACTACATACACCTTCTGATAACTTATGTCTGTGAGGTATTTCTGAATCGGCCCGCTTTACAATAAGCTGTCTCTGAATTGTCTGCTGCTTTTATATCAGATTTATGCACTTTGCCTCTGCAATATCCCTTCCTCTATTTCAATTTCTGAAGGTATTGGTCCCATTCAGTTTAAATTTCCTTGTTTTACAAGAGATATCATGAGATCTTGTTATTGATAACTCCCTCTGTTATACCATATGATCCTTGCTAAATAATATGTCCTAGGCACTGGTCTATCACAACTCTAGGCTGTCTCTAGGAGCGACAACATCTTTCTGGCACCGTTGCTGGGGATCGAAGTTAAGAAAATCAGAATCTCTGGGTCTCGACAAATCATATTCACTCTCTAAGTAGGTGAGCACGGAGAGTTATGAGTTGTAGATCCCTCACCTTGGTGACTCCACATTTTTTCATTTGATAAATATATTTGCAGTCCTGGCTCCTCGTAAGCCACACCTGAGGTCAGATACGTCTAAGCCAAAGACACCTTCAGTGTCTGACCCTGAAAAGATCATACATAGAAGAAATTGGAGGGAAATAAAATCAGTCCATTCTGAGATTCCCGAATTCTCTCAAGAATACTTTCCGTCCTCCTCCTCTCAGGATTCTCAATTGCAAATTCCCGACTCCACTATCGGGGATACCGATTACTATTCAAATAGTCCACCCCGAGGAGGTGTCCAATTTAAAGACAATCTTTATCCTACTCCTGAGGTCGAAGAGGTCAAGGAAGTCACCAAAGTATCTGCTGTTAACAGACCTCTATTCCCCTCAACCCCTCAAGTTACAGTCGAGTATATTCCTATTGTTATTCATACTCCACTTCCACCTCCTCCTCCTCCTCTTACTCATCAAACTATTGCACTACCTCCACCCCCTCCAATGGAAAATGTCCCAGGATTTTTGCTAAATAAATATGCTCCTTTGGCATCACCCCAAGTGTTGAATGATATGCCCCAAGATTATCTGAAGATTTTGCACAGATTCAATGGGTAAAATGAGATTGATGCTCAAAAACATATTGAGACTTTCTGCTCTTTTGCAGAGAACTTTAATGTTGAACATTTAGATGTGGTCTTAAGACTATTTATGCAATCTCTTGATGGTGAAGCTCGAAAATGGTTCAAGACATTAGCAGGTCGTTCTATTACCACTTGGGAAAATATGGAAGACACTTTTCTCAGGAAATGGGGAGAGAAGAAAGACCATGGAAATTGTCTTACTGAGTTTAATATGCTCAAGAAAAGACATAATGAAGGGGTGGCAGAATTTATCAGGAGATTTAATAAATTGTATTTGAGTCTTCCTACTGATATGAAACCTCATCAAACTGCTGCTATGGTCGTTTTTGTAGCAGCCTTTGATTCATAATTTGGTTTCTCTCTTAGAGAAAGAAAACCTGCTACGCTGGATGATGCTCAGTCAGATGCACTAGAAATTGAGGCAAACTTTGACTCCACCGGAAAATCAAAGGGAAAACCTAAACAGGATGTTAGAAGAAGGGGCAAAGAAGAGGTATCTACCTCTAACCAGGACAGATACATGGAGAGAACGAAAGAAATGACCAAGTTGATTAAAAAGGTGGTCAAGCTTGAATTGGAGGCCAAGAATTCAGCTTTCAAGAATTTCCACAATGCTCCAAACAGAGGTTTTAATCCTCAGTATAGGAAACCACCCCTGCAAATATTTCCAAGGGAAGCAAAGGAGCAACAGGATCAAGTACCACACCCATTGTACCTGGAAGGGCCATTAGATGATTCTACTGAAGACACTGCCTACGGACTGGAGGATGCAAATCTCACATTTTCAAATAGTAATGGAGAAGAATACCCTTTGCAAGGAAATGATGGAGCCGAGTGCTCATTGCAAGAAGAAGAAAAGACCAGAGACACAGAAGAAGCATAAATTGATCATTATTGTAAAAAATTTGATGATTTCATGCAAGCACATTTCAATAGAAGATATGATCTCAGATCTTCTGGGAAGAGGACTCGTACTCAAGAGCAATAAGAAGAGCTACCCCAGAAGGAAGTACCTGCTCAGAAAGATTCTACAATGGAGATAGTCACAGACAAAGGTAAGGGCCCTCTAAACAAACCTTTGTAGTCTAATGATCAAATTCCTTCCACTCCAAAAGTAGTCATTCCTCCTAATACCAAGTCTATGTCAAAAGAAGTCAAACCCCCAGCTGAAAATAAATAGCCGAAAGAGGTTGTAATAGAGAAGTCCCCCCCTGTTTTCAGTTTGCAAAAGGAACTTGAAAAAGTCAAAATCCCAGTGCCCTTGACCGAGTTTTTGAAACAACCTGTGTATCAATCCCAAGTCACCTCATTCATGCTCCCTCCAAAAGCAACACTCACTCTAGATAGCATCAACCTTCAAGAAGAAAGACCCATGGTTGTCTTTGGTCCACATGTTGAGGAATTAGATGCTTCTACTCCTCCCTTTTATGTGTCTCTAGTGATTCATGACTTGTTATTACATAATTTCATGCTAGATTCTGGAGCTTCCCATAATCTATTTCCTTTTTCAGTCATGGAACAACTAGGATTACAAATTACCCATCCATACAAAGACCTTTATTCATTTGACTCCAAAAGAGTTAAATGCTTGGGGATGATCAAGGATTTGGTGGTTAATTTGGCCCAAATCCCAGCTAAAAGTGTGGTAATGGACATCGTGGTGGCTGACATCCCAGATCGTTTTGGTATGTTGCTATCAAGGTCCTAGGGAACAAAAATCAGTGGATCACTCAAGATGGATTTAACATATGCCACTATCCCAGTTTTTGGTGGCCAAGAGAGGAGGTTGTACAGGGAGACTAGATTTGTCAAGATGGTGACTAAGGCTGAAAACTCTGTAAATTCACTAGTCTATAGTAAGGAAGGAGATTTTTCATGATTGATGATGGAAGAAGATCAATATTATGCTCATGAACCATCCTTCTGTCAGATCAAGACTGAACAACCCGTAGAGAGCCATGAAGCAGGAATCTGGACACTCCATTTTGATGGGGAAAATTCAAAGGAAGGTAATGGGGCTAGAATATTATTGATTTCTCCTATAGGAAGGTGGATTCCATTGTCCTTCAAGCTAGAATACGAAGCCACTAATAATGTGGCTGAATATGAAGCACTTCTGTTAGGATTGCAGACAACCAGGAATATGAACATACAAAGCTTAAAAGTTCTGGGAGATTCAAAACTAGTGGTTAGACAAGTCAGGAATTAGTGTTAGACTAAACATCCTAGGCTAAGGGATTATAGGAATGAAGTTTGGGACATGGTAGAAAATTTCTTCTTGGCATTCAATATCCAGTTCATGCCCCGAGAACAGAATAGGATGGCTGATTCCCTTGCAGTAGTTGCTAGTACATTTAGACCACCTCAGAACCCTCTTTTAAGATATGAAGTTGAGGTGCGTTATCGGCCTTCAATCCCAGATAACATCAAACACTGGTAGGTATTTTAAGATGAAGAACAGATGAAGAGATTCCTGGAAACAGTGGGAGAATTCTCCAATATGGATATTGATGCTAATGAAGAAGAGGTTGAGTCTAAAAACACTTCAGAAAGAAATTGGGAGGAGAAAGTGGCAGGTAATAAGGTGTTGCAGTTAAAGGGAAACATTATACCTAGAGGGCTGGTGCCTCTAGAGAGATTATTTGATGAAAATGATATCCCACTATAGCCAAGCAAAGTGGTAGAAGAAAATCAGGTAGAGGACCTGAATCTTGGTACTGAGGCTGACCCCAAAATTGTAAAACTGTCCAGGAAGATCCCTGGAGAATATAAAGAGCTATATTAGAAATTATTTCAGTCTTAAGAAGATGTGTTTGCATGGTCCTATCAGGACTTGAAAACCTTTGATATCAATATAATGCAGCACAAAATTCCACTTAAGGGAGATGCAAAGCCTCATAAGAAGAAGCTTAGACAAATAAATCCCTTGTTGCTTCCCTCTGTTGAGAATGAAATCAAGAAGTTTTTAAAGGCCAAAATAATTGTGCCATTGAGGTACTCTGAATGGGTGGAAAACCTAGTCCCTATCCGAAATAAGAATGGAGAAATAAGGTTGTGTGTGGATTTCAAAAATTTAAACATAGCATCCTTAAAGGATAATTATCCACTGCCTAAAATGGATCATATCCTACAGAAGGTGGTTGGAGCTTCTAGGATGTCAATGATGGATGGATTCTCTGGTTATAACCAAGTGGTTGTGCTTCCAGAAGATCAAAATAAGACTGCTTTCACCACACCATGGGGTACATTTATGTATGCCAGGATGCCTTTTGGATTGATTAATGCAGGGGCCACTTTTCAGAGGGCCATGGACATTTCTTTTGTTGGGGAGCAAGATAAATTTCTGGTAGTCTATCTTGATGATATCACTATATTTTCAAAGAATGATACTGAGCACATTGAACATCTGCACAAAACCTTTGAGAAATGCAGAAGGTATGGTCTTTCTCTCAATCCTCAAAAGTCTTTATTTGCATTAGAAGAGGGTAAACTTTTGGGACACATTGTGACTAAAGATGGGGTGAAGATAGATCCTAAGAGGGTTGAGGTTATAAATGGTATTTCTTTTCCCAGAAATAAGAAAGAGGTACAAGTATTCCTAGGGCGCATCAATTTCCTGAGAAGGTTTATTCCTAACTATGCTGAAATAGTTAGACATATAACTGACATGCTGAAGAAAGATAATGAGGTTAAGTGGTCCCAGGAATCACGAGAGGCCTTTACCAGAATAAAAAATTCTTTTGCAAAAGCCCCTATGCTAGCTGGACTAGATTACGCTAAACCTTTCATGAGCTTTTCTTTTGCATCACCTCATACAATAGCGGGAGTTTTATTGCAGAAAAATGAGGAAGGGTATGAGAAGCCCATAGCTTTCTTCAGTCAAGTGCTCCGTGATGCAGAATTAAAATACAACATATTGGAAAAGCAAGCATACGCCCTGGTAAAATCCCTCAAAGCATTCCGTATATATATCTTGCAGTCCCACATCACTGCATTTGTGCCTGCAACCGCTGTAAAAGATATTCTCATCCAGGGGGATAGTGAAGGAAAAAGAGGGAGGTGGATTGCAAAGATACAGGAGTATGAATTAGACATTAGCCCTACTAAGCTGATCAAAGGACAGGGGCTTGCCAAAATGTTATCTGAATCAAACTATCAAGCTCTGGGCATAAATTTGTCCATTATAACAGGTGAGGAATCTAAAGAGAAAGAAGAACGGTAGGGAATTGGAGTAGCTACTCCAGAAACACATATAAAGTACCTCACCAGTCAGTGGTACAAAGAGATAGTAGAATATATCCTCACACTCAGTTGCCCACCCAGCTGTGATAAAGCTAAATACAGAACGCTGAGATTGAAATATGAGAAGTACATAGTCACCAATGGCCGATTATATTGGTGTGATTCCTTAGGTATCCTACTTCTGTGTCTCACAGAGGATGAGGTAGAGAGTATAATGGCTGAATTTCATGAGGGAATCTGTGGGGGTCACTACAACTGGAGGGCCACTTCTCACAAAATACTGAAGGCTAGTTTCTATTGGCCCAAACTATTTGGAGATGTTTTTGTGTGGGTCAGAGCTTGTGAGAAGTGCCAAAAATTTGCTGAAAGACAGAAGTTGGCAGCTCTGCCTTTGATTACTGTTCATGTGAATGAGCCATTTCAGCAGTGGGGAATCAATTTTATAGGTGAAACACATCCTCCATCGAGTGGTCAGCATAAATGGATTTTAACGGCCAATGATTATTTCACTAAATGGGTGGAAGCCATACCTGCAAGGAATGCCACAGACACTGTGATAATAAAGTTCATGGAAGAAAAAATCATATCGAGGTTTGGGTGTCCTTCCAGAATAGTGACGGATAATGCACATGCCTTCAAGTCTGCAAAGTTTGTGAGTTTCTGTCAGCAATATAACATCACACTAAGCCACTCTACAGCCTAATACCCACAAGGAAATGGCTTAGCAGAGTCTTCCAATAAAACCCTGGTAAGGGCACTGAAGAAGGCCATAAATGAAAATCAGAAGAATTGGGATTCTCAGTTGAAGTTTGCTCTGTGGGCAAATAGAATTACCAGCAAGAGAGAAACTGGAAATATGAATTGGTATATGGTAGGGCAGCAGTATTTCCTATTCAATTAGCCCTACCAGTAGCCTGATTCATGCAGGAAAGCCAAGAAGAACCTGATGATATGATGAGGAGGATAAACTAGCTGGTGGAATTGGAGGAAACACGCAATCAGGTGAATCAGAAGTTGACTGAATATCAGGAGAAGATGAAGTACCTCTTTGATCAGCATGCTAAAGACAAGAATCTGCAGGTTGGAAATTTAGTACTCAGGTGGGACATCCGGAGGGCTGAAAAAGGAAAACATGGAAAATTCGACCCACTCTGGTTCGGTCCTTTCAAGATTGTGGAGCGGGGAGGTAACAATACTTTCAAGTTGGAAAATTTACAAGGAGATTTGCTTGATGCCCCTGTGAATGGTCAGTTCCTAAAGCCCTACTTTCAATTCTGATGCAGGCAAAGATAACCTGGTGTATTATATTGTATAATAGTTTTCTGTTTCATCTTTATTTGAATAATGTAGGTGCCGTGATGAATCATGAAGTAAAAATAAGAAGGGCTAAAGAGCAGAAGTAACTCAAAAAGAGTATCTGGTGGTCTACAAAGTTCTCGACACGTTCAGGGATGAACGTGCCGTCCCCAGGTGGAGCCAATGTTGATCATTTCAGCCCCCATTGAATCTCTGATGAGAAATCCCCTTTTGTCTGGCCTGATAAATTAATTTTCCGCCCAAGCGCTAAGACCAAGCGCTTAAGTATTACGCGCCAATCGCAATTGGAGTGACAGACGGGTGCATTTCCCGTGTTACAACCGAAAAATTCTGATTCGATTAAGTTAAGTCCCGCCACACATTCTCCACTGTTGAGCTACCATGTAGATCGGACGGCCCGCGCAAATCGCAGATCATCGCAATCACAAAAAACTCTACGCCATCCCTTTGTTTCCCCCTCGATTGCGATCCCCAATATAACCTGCACCATCGATCTGTGACTTCGATCCGATGGTCGAGTGCTAATCATACTCCCTGCCCCAATCATAATCGCAACATTTACGTGAAGCCCCCCCAATCGGTCCATCGCAAATATTTGTGATGCGATTGATCGCATCACATGACCGACCCCCGATCTGCCTGATCGCAACTCCCCTCTGATCGTTGTCCCTTTCGATTGATCGCATCGCAAATCCTCTCGCTCGCGATTGCGATTACTCCCATTCCGATTTCCGATTGCGATTTCTGTATAGGCCCCACCGCATATGGTCTTTCCGTCACGTTTCATAGCATTTCATTGCATTTCTGTATATTTTGGCTTATAACCAAAGTTTCACGTTTTGTATCAAATTTAAATATCTCATATTCATTATGCCCATTTTCGTATATCATTTCACTGTTTTATCCCCACCATTGATCTACGCCTCCAGATCTAGATCGAACGCTCCATACGCATTTTTCTGTCAAACCCTATTGTTTGCCATTTACACCATATCATTATTGTTTCCAATGTTATTTCACATAAACCACTGTTTCACCACCACTGCACTATCATTTATTCTGCCCCTATAATCAGTCTTCCATTTGCATGGATTTCATGACCAAGTTGCGTGTTTTTGCAGAGTACGAGTGGCAGAAAACTATCATGATTCAGAGTCTCTATTGTTGTGATAGAGAGCATGTCAAAGACCATGTTTCAGAGCTGAATTATGAAGAAAGGCCCGGGAAGATACACCGACAAGACTTCCATTGAAGCAGTAGGGTTAAAATTTGTCAAACCCTCCTAGGGACATTCAAAGCGCAGATTGGGCAGGTGAAGATATAAATGTTGCGGCAGAGAGTATCAGTGGAAAATCAAAGGAATTCGATGATCAACATTGAAGGTTTCAGGCCTTAATTCAATTTTAGAAGACAGAGAGTACCATGCACAAGGAACAATACCCTCCAGGTTTCATTTTAGCAGGATTTTCTTTCAGGAAAGGACAGAATGTTCATATGGTTTTATCTCTATACCGTGTTCCTGAAGAGACCTTCACCCAGTGCATTTATTTCAGAAAGCAGGCTACAGAGAACGTACGACACCACAAATTCATCGAGCAGTATGGGCGTTCAAGTTTCGGCCATCTTGTCCTTATGCAGCAAATTGATGGTTCATCACCTACTTCATTTATTAAGTTTTCTTTTTCTCTATAAAACCCCCAAAGAACAGATTATTGAGGGTTTCAGATTTTATCAGAAAATTATGTAGTGAAAGGATTTTTGTATACATTTTGTAGAACGTCTTGTATGAAGGCTCAGAGCCCATAGGGTCTCAGTGAGGAGGAGTTCCATCTGTTAAAGAGGATTCTGGTCTTTGGTATTTTACAGTCTATAACTTTCTCTTATCTGTTATTTAAATAGATCATTTCGTTTCATCCATCTTTCTTGTATCATGTTTTGGAATGCGAGTGGCTCACTGATTTTTGGTATGGATTTATCCTAGTTGATACCCATGCTTGGATTATTCAAGCGCTTTAAATATGGCTCATGCATGATATTCTGTTCCACTATTCATCTAAACCGTATTTCTGCTATATTAGTTTCTTTGGGAGGGTGTTTTTAAAACGCTACTGTTATGTATGGATTCTTAGATTGGTAAGCCCATGCATGGTGGTATTGTGTATCTGGATATCAGCTCAATGTTAACTAATATCTCCTCTACATTTCATTCACTACATACACCTTCTGATAACTTATGTCTGTGAGGTATTTCTGAATCGGCCCGCTTTACAGTAAGGTGTCTCTGAATTGTCTGCTACTTTTGTATTATATTTATGCAATTTTCCTCTACAATATCCCTTCCTCTGTTTCAATTTCTGAAGTTCTTGGTCCCATTCAGATTAACTTTCCTTGTTTTACAAGAGATAGCATGAGAGATTGTTATTGATAACTAGCTCTGTTATACCATATGCTCCTTGCTATATAAGATGTCCTAGGCACTGGTTTATCACAACTCTAGGCTATCTCTAGGAGAGAAAACAGGTTACACGTCATAAAATTGATCCCCCACTTCGAAAAGGGACCAATGGTAATGACAAAGTGGAGATGTGCAGGCATCGCGCACATCTTGCACTGATAGATCTGGCAATCATGACATTTACGGACAACAACAATGCAGTCTTTGAAGGTAGAGGGCTAGAAATACCCAGCACGAAGAATCTTCTATGCAGTGGTATAACCATATATGTGACCTCCACAGGTACCACTGTGATAATCATTTAGAACTTTCTTAGCCTCCTCGATAGTCAAACACCGGCAGAGAATGGAATCTACTCCGATTTGGTAGAGTGTATCTCTGACAACCGGTGTAGATGGAGCTACACAAACGGTAGGTTGGACCAGGACATATGAATAGTTACCGACGAACTCAATGTCGAAGGTGATAGTCCCAATGAAGGTAGGACCAAAATCCTTGGCAGAGTTGATGTACTGAATTGTGCTATGGATGCAACACCAGACAAAATCTGACTCAAAGTCTGATAACCGGGTCGAAGTGACACCGATTGCAGAGAAGATTGAACAAAACCATGCAGGAGATCTTATGGGAAAAGTTGATATTCTCCTATAGAAACAGGCATTTCTTCACTGCCAACAGGACCTGAAGAATCCATATCTGACAAAGTCGTAAGATCATCAAAGAGACGACGAGGACTCAAAGTTATAGAAACAACTATAAATGGTGATCCCGAGGTAAGAGCAGGAAATTCTTCCTTGTCCCCAAAACCAGACCAAGCACCTAGAAGAGGATAATTAAACTCAACTGACTCTTCAGGGGGAGATCAGGTAGCGAGAGGTAATAAAGTAGGGAGAATAGGCTGCGAAAACTCGACAGACGTAGTGGACTGAGGGGTTTCGTAAGAAATGTCAGGAAAAGAACTACCACTAGGAGGTAGTGAAGAAGACAACGAAACTAGTAGTTCTGCCACTATAACTTTATTTCAAAACATAAAAGGAAAACTAGATATCCAAATGAAGACTTCAAGATCAAGGTCTAAGGAAAAAAAAAACAAGCCAAGTAACAAACTTTTAATGGGCATGTGATCGTAGGTAACTATTTTTACGACATTGAAACCAGACTTTGTTGTTTGATGTTTTAAAAGTCGAGAAACAGACAAAAGATGACTCTAGTCACTTTCAATTTTAAACAAGCATGAAAGGACAAGTGCTCGATGATCTCTTCTCTTTCTGAGGAGTCACAAAAATATCGAAATGATTACTCAGGTAATCTAAGAAAGAGGGTGTACCAAGTTTCTGTGAACTGCCATATACACCTCGGTGATCAAATGAAAGAGAAATTATCAAGGAATTAATGTATGTGCAGGTAGTCTCCCCGAATGCTGTGTTTGGTGCATCACGATTACAGGGCGGCAAACTCAGCTTCCTATGGATAAAGGATTTGAACCTATAGGGGTCTCCCTTTATATACTCGATGGTACGGGGAGCACAAGTCTGTACTAGCGCTGTCTAAAGCTAGAAGGTGAACGATAGCTACTAAGTTTTAAGACGACGGAACACGTCTCTAGCCTAGAACACTAAAATGTTTGTGTTAGGTTCCAATGTTTCCTTAGGTTAATTCAATTGATTTTATATTTTATCTTGAATTATGTTTCAATTTCAATGCCCTATCGAATGGCGATTTCAAATTTCCTAAATGCAAACTACATGCAAATGAACACCATTTTCCATTCAATGAATGCTAATTAAAAGAAGGATAGAAATCTTTCAAACAACAACAATCAATGAAATCAAATGAAGAAATCCGCTAATGCATCTAATTCAATCAAGTGAAAAAACCAAAAAACTCTTTCCTAGTATATCAAGCACTAGTTATGTAAAATAAATTTTCTTTTCCATCCAAATGAAAGAATGCAAATTTTTTTATTTTTTCAATGAAATGAAGCACACAATGCACTAATTACATGGAAAACAAAAAAAACACTAGTTTGAGGATTTCGGATGTAAAGAACTAATCCGAATAATTCTATGAAAGCAACATAAAAACAAAAATACACCCAAACCAATGACACACTCTTCCAAACAAAATGAAAGCTTTCGAAACGATCAAAACAAGCAATGTGATCTATGCTTGGAGTGGCAAGAAGAAGAATCAAATGAAACTAGAAATGATTATTCAACCAAAACAAATGCTCAAAGGATACAGAAGGACTTAAATGCAACTGATAAAAGGATGAGAGTGACAAGAATCAGAATGACCTCACGTCCAACCAGAAGGCGCAATGAGCTAAGACACTTAGAAATCCTAAGGCCATAAGCTGCACTGATAAGTAAATGGACATACAATTGAAAAGAGTAAGTCTACGACAATAAAAAAAATCACAAAAAATCGATTGAAAATTAGAAAACCAACCCATGGGTAAGGACAACTAACCAAAAACTAAAAAGAGAAGTCAAACCAAATCTTACAGGATTCGGCATGACTGTAAGGCAGTAATCTGCGCCAAACAGGGGCTGCCATTAGTGCAACAAAAGAAACATGCGCCAATCGATGCGACTATTCAATCCAAAAGCGCGCTAAGCTAGATATCTATGGAAAAATGGGAAATCTAATGAGAAAAGGTCAATCTCAACACTCTGGAGCTGAAAAAGAGGACTCTAAAGAAGCAAACAGACTAGAAAATATAGCCAATCAAGCAAGCGACGAAAGTCGACTTGACAAGGGAAAAACGATAAACTCACACTAATCCCCAGTGGAGTCACCAATTTGTTATGAAGGTAAATCCTCTCTACGGACAGAGATGATCCCTCTAGCCCTAGGGTGGGTCTAGTAACAAAAGGAAAAACTAGAGTGTAGGTTCCTAATTAATAAATGAAATAGACGAGGTAGATCCACCTACCTAGAGTCCAATGATGTTGTCATGGCTGTTGTAGTGGTGGCCTCTCGATTCCTGTCTTGGCGGGTCACGATCCTTCCGCAACGATGCTTGGATACCTGCACAAGATAAACAAACAAGAGTAGCATACAAAACAACAATCTCACTCATAAATACTAACCAGTCAATGAGGGTTAATCATATTGCATCAAATAAAACACATCAACGCAAAATGGGAACCAGACAATAGTTATACATATGTATTAATAGAAGAAAGAGTTACAACCAAGCCTTGACTTCATAGCCTCCTTTAGTAGGGTTTAGTTGAACCGCGTCTTGATGAATTTCAGGGAATTCAGACGGGATGCAGGCACAAGCCTAAGCTCTCTCAATAAGGGAATTTTCCGTTCTATCTTTCCTAGCAAAATGAATAGAAATCTCTCTAGCGTTTGTGTTACAATATATTCAGTTCAGCTAGCACATAAATGGAATATGGTTGTATTTATAGAGGGAGAGGAGGAGCTTGGGATCCCTACTATGGTGGAAGGGAGGCCTTATCTCTTGGGAGGTTCCCCCAAAAGGTGGAAACAAGAGGCCAAAGGAGGAAGGCCATGGTTATTCAGTCGAACCACTCCCTATGACTCGCCCACGAAGTTGTTATGATGGAAAATTCACCTTTATTTTTTTAAAATATTTCCATAAACAGATTGGCATGGGAAGCTAACTGAGACAGAGTGCCAGCTGGCGCAGGGGCCAGCGTTAATCTGCCTCATCGACGCAAGGGCATAACAAGCTACCAGTGCCAAGGAAAAAATAGGTGTTTCCGATGGTCTGTTGAGGATATGGTAAACAGAAGGAATGTTAAGCTCATGGCAAGGGATGCAATGATGGTATTCGCAAGGAATGACACTTTATATTGGTCATAGAAATGAGTCTCCAATGTTTGGGATGGGGATTTCAAGGAAAATAACAAAATGTTGTGTAACAGAGTGCATCATTGGTTTGAGTGTGTTTTTATGTTTGTATTGATTTTGAATCATTAATTTTAGATCTCTACATTCGTAGTGCTAAAAATTATTGTTCGCTTTGATTTTTAGTGTAATAATGCATCGTGTTCTTCATTCACTTTAAAAAACAAAAAATTGCATTTTTCATTTGCATCGGAAATGAAAAGTTCTTTTGCATAACTAGCTCTTAGTGAATTAGGAAATATTTTTTCGTTTCTCATTTGGTTGTATTATATGCATTAGTGAACTTCTTCTTATGTTTTCATTGTTTGATACTTTGTTAAAGATCATATCTCTATCCTTCTCTTAGTTAGCATTGATCGAATGGAAATGGTGTTCTTTTGGATGTAGTGTGCATTTAGGAATTCGAGATCAAATTCCGTAGGGCCTTGAAACTCAAACATTAATTCAAGATCAACCTTCAAATCAATTCAATCAATCTAAGGAAGCATTGAAACCTAACGTGAAAATTTTAGAGGTATAGGCTAGTGATGTGTTTCGGTGTCATTAAACCTAGTAGCTGTCGTTCGCTACCTGGCTTTAGACAGCACTAGTAGAGACTTGTGCTCCCCGTACCGTCATGTATATAAAGGGAGACCCTCATAGGCTCAAATTATTTATCCATAGGAAGCCGAGTCTGCCACCCTGTAACCGTGATACCCCAAACACAACATTTGGGGAGACTACCTGCACGTACATCAATTCCTTGGTCATTTCTCTTTCATTTGATCACTAAGATATATATGGTATTTCATGGAAATTTGGTACACCCTCTTGCTTAGATTACCTGAGTAGTCATTTCGATATTTTCGTGACTCCTTAAAAAGTGAAAATATCATCGAGAACTTGTCCTTTCATGGTCGTTTAATATTGAAAGTGACTAGAGTCATCTTTTGTCTGTTTCTCAACTCTTAAAACATGAAACAACAAAGTTTCGTTTCAATGTCGTAAAATTAACTGCCTATGATCACATGCCCATTAAAAATTTTCCGCTTGGCTTGTTTTTGTAGTTCCTTAGAGTTTGACCTTGAAGCGTTGATAGGCTATCTCGTTTTCCTTCCTCTATTGAAATATTTTCAGAGTGGCAGAACCACCAGTTTCATCATCTTCTTCACTGCCTCCTAGTGGTAGTCATTTTCCTAACATTTCTTTGGAAACACCTCAGTCCACTAGGTCTGCCAAGTTTGCATTGCCTATTATCCTAAGTGTTTTACCTCTCGCTATCCGGTCTCATCTTGAAGGGTCGGTTGAATTCAATTGGCCACCTCAGGGTGCTTGGTCTGGTTTTTGGAGTGAGGAATAATTCCCTCCTCTCACTTGGTGATCACCATTATTAGTTGCTTTCATACCCCCTAGCCCTCGTCGCTTTTTCGATGATATTACAACCTCGTCAGATATGGATTCTTCTAGTCCTGTTGCTAGTGAAGAACTGCATGTTTCCATAGGGGAATATCAGCTTTCCCTAGAAGAGTTCCCATATGTCTCCAGTCAACCTTCCCCCCAATCGATGTTTCTTCTACCCAGTTATCGTACTTTGGGTCAGATCATTTCTGGTGTGGCCTCCGCAGCTTAGTCCAGTACAGTGGCTCCCACTGGAAACTTGGTTTTTCCTACATTAGGAATGTCTCCTTTGACATCCATATCGTCAGCCACTTTACAGCTTTCCCAATCCGACCTACCGTTTGTGTGGCTTCATCTGCACCGGTTCTTATCACGACTCTATTGTCAGGGTTTGTTGCTATTTGCAGGTCTATCTGTTAGGTCCCTATATTAATAGTGTAGTCCCTTATTATGTTAGTTTAGCCCCCCTTATTGTTATTGTTGTACCCCTGTAACCCCAATATTTTTATTATTGTGCCCTTAAATTATTATTGTTAGGTCGGCTAGGATTACATTGTGGCCCCATGGACTCCTATATATAGAAGGAGGTTTTGGTCATTTGTATCATCCAAGAATTGTTAATTTATGTAGTGTATTGGAGGTTTCCCCCTCCAAGTGGCTTATTTCTAAGGCATTGATATCTCTTTTATTCTATTTTTGGAGATGGTTTCACAACATTTGGTATCAGAGCTTTGGATTCTAGAGTTTCGCTGCTCTAAAAAGGTCATCGTGGAATTTTCTCTATAAAGTTTTTTCTACGAAGTTTTAGAATCTGAAATTTTTAGGGCACGAAGCGGAAATCTTGAGGAAACTCGTCGCAAAATTTCAGAGCTTGGTTCGCAATATTTTCGGAGATATGATATGTGGAAGGTAGTGCTTTTTTAGGCTCCCGAATTTCATCTCAAAGAGGTGATCGTGGGAAAGGATTCATAACTCTCTCTCTGAGCATCAGATTGGAGTGTCGTAAAAAGTGGTCGCAATCACATGAATTTTAGTTTCATTTCTATCAATTTCAGAGCTGAAAGACGAAACAGTGAAACGTGGCAAGTCGTACAAATTCGCTCTACTGAACCAGTCCATAATTAGGTCATTGTGGGAGATTGGACATAACTTTTCCTTGGAGAATCAGGTCAAACCTGTGGAATTCAAAAGAGAATTCAGAGGGCTACCTCAGTGCCAAATTTGAGATATTGAAGAACCGCAATCATAGAGATAATCGAATTTCAATATCGAGCTCCTCAAAAGAAAGAAAAAGGTGTGTATTTTTTTTTTCTGAATTGCATAAGTCTTGTTTGAAGAATCAATTTGAATTGATTACAAGGGCGTATTGTAAGATAGATATCATTGTTGGGTTCTAAAAAATTCTCTGTAAAAATAATTCAACACCCATTAAGCCTTCTGAAGGCTCTACTATGACTCATGAAGATGAAAAATTGCACCATGATGTATCAAAATTACAAGAGCAAGTGCACCAAATTTCGCTCTCGCAGAGAGTAGCAAAAAATGAAATGGAAGTTTTGAAGAAAGGTGTGGAAGCAAAGATGGATGGTTTGAAGAATAATATGGATGGTTTGAAGAAAGGCATGGAATCTAAGATAGATGGCATGGAAGCTGGCATGGAATCTAAGATGGATGACATGGAAGCTAAGATCGATGAAAAAATGGAAAAAATGAAGAATCATCTAAAAGCAAACATGGAAGGTTTGACAAAGTTGATACAAAAAATGTTTCCTAATGGTGAAAGGATAGTAGAGTAAACTCATGATGAGAAAAAAATAAATGTTAATCATGATTTCATAAACTCTAATGTTGGCTGGAAAAAAAACCATATTCCAAAAATGGATATGAGGAAGTTTGATGGAAATGATCCTGTAACATGGATACTACATATGGAGCAATATTTTGATCTCCATAATGTGCAAAACAAACAAAAGGTATGAATTGCAACTTTACATTTAGAACAAAATACATTTGTATGGTATCGATGGCTTTGCTCTCGTAAAAAAATTGTCACTTGGTCAATTTTTACAGAGGAAATGATAACACATTATTAGGATACAAAGAGCAACACCTTCTTTAGCCAATTGATAAATCTCAAACAAAAGGGTTTAGTGGGGGAGCACATTGAGGACTTCCAAAAATTGAATATAAGGGTAGATGATATTCCAGAAGAACACAGGATTGATCTCTTCATAAGTACTTTAAAGGATAACATCCAACATGAAGTTTTCATTTTGGAACCTGATTCATTGGAGAAGGCATTCAAGTTGGCAAGAAAAATTGAATGTAAAATTATGGCGACAAGGAAGCCTACCAATCACTTCTATAAAGAAGGAAGTGTTGCTACACCTAGATTTCCACAACCTACAAGGTTGACACCACAAAAATTGGAAGCAAAAAGAGCAAAAGGGCTTTGCTACAGTTGTGATAACAAATACACTAAAGGTCATAGGTGTGTTGAGAAGAAACTATTTTACATAGATTGTGAAGAGGAAGAAGAAAATAAACAAGAAGAGGATATACACCAGGAACCAACCCTAGAAGAAGAAGAAATGAGTTCGACCATATCATGTAATGCATTGGTAGGAATTACCACTCCTCAAACTCTCAAGATAGAAGGACATATCAAGAAGAAAAAGGTAACAGTGTTGATTGATTCGGGTAGTACCCATAATTTTATTCATAATAAGGTAGCCAAGGAATTTAATTGTTTCCTATACCTAGCACCAGAATGTCAAGTGATGGTCGCAAATGGAGGAACTATAAATTTCTCTGGAAAATGCCATAATATCAAGCTAGCCATGGGGGAATATGTATTGAATAGTCCAATGCTTTCCATCCCAATGGGAGATGCTGATGTTGTACTAGGAGTACAATGGTTACAATAATTAGGGACGATAGCTTTTAATTTTCGAGAACTTTTCTTTAAATTTTTTTTAGAAGGAAATGAAATCGAATTACGAGGTATCGCGGGGAAGCCAGGAAATATAATAAGCTCTAATGTCATGACAAATCTTCTAAAGAAATAACAACGGGGCGTTGCTCAATTATGCTCACTAGAAGTTCCAACATCAAAATCATCTATTTCTCCATATCTCCATAAAGTCTTGGACAATCATTCCAAGGTGTTTGATACTCCCAAAGGACTCCCAGATATTCGTGATCATGATCATGCTATTCATTTGATTCCAGAAAGTGTTCCTCCAAACATCAGGTCTTACAAATATCCTTATGTCCAAAAGAGCGAAATTGAACGTATGATTGCAGAAATGTTAGAGGCTAGTATAATTCAACCTAGTCAAATTTATTTCTCTGCTCCAGTAGTATTGGTGCACAAAAAGGATGGATTATGGTGCATGTGTCTAGATTATAGGGAGCTCAATAAGCTCACAATTAAAGATAAATTTCCCAGTCCTGTGATTGATGAATTATTGGATGAATTACATGGAGCAATTAATTTTACCAAGTTGGATCTTCGTTCAGGAAATCATCAAATTAGAATGAAGACTGAAGATATTTCGAAAACAACATTTCGAACTCATGAGGGTCATTATGAATTTTTAGTCATGCCTTTTTTCCTTACCAATGCACCTTCTACATTTCAAGGGTTGATGAATTCCATTTTCAAACCCTTCCTTAGAAAATTTGTGCTAGTATTTTTTGATGATATACTAATCTACAACAAGTCTTGGAAGGATCATGTTAAACATGTTGAAAGGGTGCTCAAACTATTGGAGGAGAAAAAATTATATGCAAAAACATCCAAATGTTTCTTTGGAGTAGAAGAGGTGGAATATCTGGGTCATATTGTATCTCACGAGGGTGTTAAGGTAGACCCTAACAAAATTAAAACCATTAAGGAATGGAAAGTCCCCACAACCATAAAGTAGTTGCACGGATTTCTTGGGTTAACAGGGTATTATCACAAGTTTGTTAAGAATTATGGGAGAATAGCAGCACCTCTAACAACACTATTGAAGAATGATGCATTTTCATGGACTCCTGAAGCAACTAAGGCCTTTGAACATCTTAAAGAGGCAATGTGCCTAGCACCAGTCTTAGCTATGCTAGACTTCACAAAAACCTTTATTGTGGAATGTGATGCCTCAAGAAATGGAATTGGTGTTGTTTTAATGCAAGAAGGAATACCCATTTCTTTTTAAAGTCGTTCAATCAAAGGAAAGTATTTACAAAAGGCTATTTATGAGAAGGAAATGTTGGCAATACTACATGCACTAAAGAAATGGAGACCTTACCTAATGGGAAGACACTTCAAGGTAAAAACTGATCATGATAGTCTTAAAAACCATTTGGAACAAAGACTATCTTCAGAAGAGCAGCAAAAATGGATCACAGAGATGTTGGGTTATGACTTTGAAATTGTCTACAAAAAAGGGAAGCTAAATTTTGTTGCAGATGCACTCTCAAGAAAGGATGAAGAGGTGGAAGCATTTCTTTGTGCCATTTCAATTATCCAACCAAATTGGAGAACTGAAGCAAGGGATGAATGGAAGAAGGATGGAGAAGTGTGGACTCTCATTCAAAAGTTGCAGCAAGATCCTAGTACATATGATACATTTAGTTGGAAAAATGAATGATTCCTTATGGTACAAATATCGCTTATATATTTGAAAGAATTCCAAACTAAAACAAAAGATTCTTTTGGAATTGCACACTTCTCCTTTTGGAGGACACTCAGGATTTTTAAAAACTTACCACAGGGTGAAGAAAGAATTTTTTTGGGATGGCCTTAAATATGATATTCAAAATTTTGTGGTAGAATGTTTGGTTTTCCAGCAAAATAAATTTGAGACAATTAATACCCTCGGTCTTCTACAACCTTTATCCATTCCAAGTCAACGTTGGGAGGAGATTTCTATGGATTTTATCACAGGTTTACCTAAGTCTGAATGAAGGAGCGTCATCATGGTGGTAGTTGATAGACTTACCAAGTATGCACACTTTTGTGCATTATCTCATCCATTTAAAGCAAGTACAGTTGCTACCGCATTTATGGAAACAATTCAAAAGCTACATGGAAACCCGAAGATTATTGTAAGTGATAGAGATCCCATTTTTACAGGAAATTTTTGGACAAAATTATTTTCCTGTTTGGGTACTCAACCAGCTCATAACTCATCTTATCATCCTCAATCCGATGGTCAAACAGAGATAGTGAATAAATGTTTGGAATGATATCTTTGTTGTTTTGTATTTGATAAGAAAGCACAATGGGTCAAGTGGTTTCCTCTCGTTGAATGGTGGTATAACACTTCCTTCCATACTGCAGCAAAAATGATCCCATTTATGGCACTTTATGGATATCATCCACCATCCATCACATCTTATTTAAGGGAAAATTCTAGGGTTCAAGCAATGGAGGATCACATCGAGCATCAACAAGAAGTTCTCCAACTCTTAAATCATAACCTAAATTTGGCACAAAATTGAATGAAACAATAGGCATATCAACATCGCAGTGAGAGAAGTTTTGATGTGGGAGATTGGGTGTTTTTACAGCTACAACCATACAAACAAATGTCCCTCAAGCAAGCTAACAAGGATAATAAATTATCCGCAAAGTACTATGGTTCTTACAAGGTTTTGCAAAATATTGGTACTATGGCATACAAATTGGAGCTTCCTGCTTCTTCGCGAGTGCATCCAATTTTCCATGTTTCATGCTTAAAAAAGGTTATAGGGGACAAAATTCCAGTTCAAACAATATTGCCAAAATTTGATGAGGAAGGAAAAACCATATTCAAACCTAAAGTAGTCACGAAAACAAGAACTCGACAAATATGAAATCGATCAATTTCAGAGTATCTCATCAAGTGGAAGAACTTACCCATTGAAGATTCTACATGGGAGGATGAGAATTTTATACAAAAGCACCCGGAGCTATTGAAGCGTTGAGGAAAACACTTGTTTGAAGGAGAGGGGCATGTTAGGTCCCTATATTAATAGTCTAGTCCCCTATTATGTTAGTGTACCCCCCCTTATTGTTATTGTTGTACCCCTGTAACCCTAATATTGTTATTATTGTGCCCTTAAATTATTATTGTTAGGTCAGCTAGGATTACATTGTGGCCCCACTAGGATTACATTGGGGCCCCATGAACTTCTATATATAGAAGGAGGTTTTGGTCATTTGTATCATCCAAGAATTTTTCATTTATGTAATGTATTGGAGGTTGCCCCCTCGAAGTGGCTTATTTCTAAGGCATTTATATCTCTTTTCTTCTATTTTTGGAACTGGTTTCACAACACTATCTTTATCAATCCTACATTTCCTGTTAGAGCTTCCGCGAGTGGATCACAACCTCATGCTGTGGAAACCCCGTGTACTTGTACTATGCCTATGGTTTCTACTTATACATTTGATGACTATCTATTGGATATTCAGTGATGGTATGCTCCCTCTCCTGATTCTCACCCGCATAATTTCGTACCCCAGGGTTCTTAGAAGCCACAAGATCCTGTCAGTCCTCCCCATCACTATGATGTCTATGGTAACCCCATTTTTTCCCTCCCACCGATCCTAATCAAGCTTTTTATTTTCCTTTGGAAAATCCTTATTAGAAATTTTCTCATCAAGGGCCATTAATATAGGGGCATCCCTCGGGTCTACAAGGACAACCCTTATAGGGACAACCTTTGGTCCAGAAGGGACAACCCTTTGGTCCTTAGGGACAACCTTACAGTCCACAAGGACAACCCTTGTAGGGAAAACCTTCAATCCAACAAGGACAACCCTACGGTCTATCTAGTCAACCTCAGTTTCAACCAGGAGTGTCTTATGTTCCTGGGGGGAAAATGTATCCACCACAGGGACAACCTTTTGTGCAACAACAACAACCTTACGTTCTGCAAGGCCAAGATTTTTTACAACAAGGACAACCCTATGGTCCTACTCCGGGTCAACCTGGTTTTCAGGGGAAACCTGGTCCATCACAACCATTGGGCCAACCTCTTCCACAAGGGCAACCTAGTGGCCCTTATTATCTAGGCCAACCTACTCCGCAGGGATAGCTTGCCCAACTGCAGCAGCTGATTCAAACTTCTCAACCCGCTCAGCAACCCATTCAACTTGCTCAACCTCAAGGCGCTACTTACCCTCCTCAAGGCCAATTTCAGGCTTTATACAGTGTGCCCCAAGGTTTCACTTATTACCCTCAAAGTCAATCATAGTTGTTGTATAATCCACCTCAAGGCAATGCTTACATTCCGCAGTAGAATCCATATGTTTCTCAGCAAGGACCTCAATGGTATTCTTAGAATCAGTATCCCAGTCCTCAACCCAGTATGGGCAGAAATATCAAGCTTATAACCCCTATGGACAGAATCCTCTAGGAAAAAAAATATGGGGGCATAATTTCTCTCAGCCTAGGTGGAATGTTAACACTGGTCCTTATCAACGACCTCCAATGCATTTTAATCCTCAATTGTCATTTCTCGCTACATCGAAATTACTTGATGTGTCAAAGTTGACGAAGGATCCAATCCTTCATAACCTGTAGTGGCCTCCAGTTCCAATCAAAATTCCTGGAGTCCTAAGTTTGAGGGAAATTCCAGAGAACACCCCCAAGCACACGTTATGACATACCATATTTGGTGTTCCTCTAACTCTTGGGTTGACGATTCTATCCAACTCCGTCTTGTCCAATGGACTCTTACTGGTGTCGCTGCTAAGTGGTACATTGAATTATCTCGTGGCATATTTCAGGATTTAAATTATTTAGCCATGGCATTTATCACACATTTTCAGTTACTGGTTCAATATGAAACTAAGAAACACCTCCTCACATCCTTGAAGCAAGATCAAGCTACCCATATCTTAGATCACATTCATGAATGGAGGCATCGTCACCGTCTAATCAAGTTTGAAATCCCTGATCAACTTCTAACTGATTGGTTTACTACCTCCTTCATTAGTCCTATTGCTAAGGACATTGCTATGGGGGCATGCGTCACTAAGGAACAAGCCATTGCTCGTACCCAGTACCTTGATCTTGTGTACTCTCAGTCCGGCACGTTGTATGATCTCTTGCCTGATGCTCCTAGACATGGAACTTCTAAAGCACTGGTGACGCCATCCGTCGACAACAACATCAGTTCCGTGTCTTAGAATTCTCGAAAGTCTTCTCCTCTGAACCCTGGGAAGAAAAAATATACTCCTTCCAATGATACTGCTTCTTAGCCAACCTCGAATTCTGGTAAAACCGCGAAAGTCAATTCCGTTTATTCCAATCCAGCAGATAAAGCTTCCAAGGGAAAAAAAAACAAGGGTAAAGGTAAGGCCAAAGCCGATACCCTGAAACAGGATTCTCAGAAATCTTGTGTTGATGGTGTTTCATAGCGTAAACCAAAATATCCTTTCTTGATTGGTGATGAAGAGCACTACACCAAGGACTGTCCTCGATGGGCCGAAGTGAGTAGAATGCTCAAAGGCACCCAAGGAGCTCCAGTCGTTCTCAAAGAACCTTTTCCATTGAGGCAGACTCATGTGGTAGAGCAACCTCATTCCTCTACCCCATTTGTCTCTCAGGTTTTCATGATGAACGGTTCTACATCCGTTTCTATCGCTACCAGGTCGAAAGATTATACCGAACCACGCGAGGCAGCAGGGAAAGAGATCATGGATGGTCCTCTCCTCCACCTGCTTCTGGCCCTCTTCAGATTGAAAGGCCCAGTTTCGAGCCCATTGTACGACCACCTTCCAAAGGTGTACTCCATAAGTCTTCTTACAATCCCAAAGCCCGTGCTGCTCAACATTACAGTATTTTTGAGGATTTGGCTCAGGCACCATCTGCAATGCCTGCATTAGAAGTACTTCAGAGTTGTTTTTCTCAACGGAAGGCTTTGCTATCTATGATCGACGAGGTTGATCCTGCTGATTCGAGCCTTATCACTTTCGACTTGGAGAATTTCGTCCCACGTCTCCCTCACCAGCTTGCACTCATCATACAAGTTGGCATTAATGGACTGAATATCCATCAAGCGGTTGTGGACGAGGGTGCATCTACGTCCGTTATTTCATATTCCTGCTGGAAATCCATTGGTTCTCCAGCTTTAAATTCATCTCCAAATTCTCTAGAAGTGTTTGATGGAAGGGAATCTAAACCTCTTGGTGTTCTCACTAGTTTACTGATTACTCTATAAGGGAAGATGGTCAACGTCAAGGTTGAAGTAGTTGATGCCAAGCTCAATTACAATCTTCTCCTTGGGCACATTTGGACTCACTCCATGATATGTGTTCCGTCCACTCTCTTTTGTGTTTTTCGATTTCCACACGAAGGAAAGATCATTACTGTTGATCAGTTATTGTTATTCACTTCTTCTTTCGAGAACAACGTTCCGTATGTAGATCAAATTCATACGCCTTACGAGAGCGTAGGGTTTGGTATTTTCAAAGATCCTGCCCTCATGGGTATTTTTCTTCTTCCTCCGCCCAAAACTGTTTAGATTAATATGATCTCCTAGTATGACGATCCATTGATCATCCCTTTGCCTGAGCAGATCGATTCTTTTGGAGATTCAATGCCATGAAGTCCAATCAAGATTGATGATTGTGAACTTATTTAGGCTTCGGAGTGTCTGCCTCCCAATAATGCTCCTTTGGGCATGTCTCTTGATACTTATTCTCAATCCACTTGACTCAGCGATTCAGATTCGCCCAATCCCTTGAAAGAAATATTTCCCTCCGATGAAGCCATTGTGGAAACGATGTCTCTCGAGGATCCTCCGTGGGATGATATTCATCATCATTCCTCATTCATACCTGGCCTCGAGGCCATGTCTACGTGTCTTGAGAGGTTTGCTTCTCAGGTTCCTTCTCCTTCACTTCAAACGCCTATTCTGACACACAAAGTTTTTACGGAGGGTAACTTGAGTAATATCACACAAACGATGCCTATCGAAATTTCTGTTAAACCTGGAATTGTTGAGAACATCCATATTAGGGTCACCTGTTCTTCAGATGAAGTTCAGGTTTATACTAGCCTTTTCTGTGATTTCCGCGATGTATTTTCATGGTCTTATAAAGAGATGCCCGAAATCGATCCCAGTATAGTGGTGCATGAGATTCCTACCTATCCTAGTGCGAAGCCTGTTCTCCAGCATCTTCCTCCCGTGCACCCTAGAAAGGCTGCTGCTATTAAGGGTGAAGTTGAAAAATTTCTCAAAGTTGGTTTTATCTATTTGATTCCCTTGAAAAAATGGGTTCCCAACATTGTTCTTGTAGATAAGAAACAGGGTACCATTCGTGTCTGTGTTGATTACCGCGATATTAATCGTGCATGCCCTAAGGATAATTATCCTACTCCCTTTATTGATCGTATCATTGATGACTGTGCTGGGAGTGAGATTTTTTCCCTTATGGATGGATTTTCTAGCTACAACTATATTAATATTCTTTCAACTGATCAACATAAGACAACCTTCATCCATCCTTCGGGTACTTTTGCTTATAAGAAGCTCCCTTTCGGTCTGAAAAATGTTGGGGTTGCATTTCAGTGAGCAATGTCATATGCTTTCCACGATATCAAGCACATTGTTCAGCCTTATCTGGATGACCTTTTACCTCATTCGTCTAAGTGTAAGGACCATCCTGACCATCTCGGTCAGATTTTTCTTCGCTTTTGACGCTATAACATCTGGATGAATTCGCATAAGTGCATCTTTTACATTGACTCTGGTAGACTCTTAGGGTTTATCATTTCAAAAGATAGGATTCATCTCGATCCGCTCAAAGCTGAGGCTAACATTAATCTCCCCTCTCCATCCTCCTTACATTAGCTGTAGAGTTTGCAGGGGAAGGCTAAATTTTTACGTCGTTTTATACCTAACTATGCCGAAGTGGCTAAAGGATTAACGTGTTTACTGAAGTAGGGCGTGCCGTTCCTTTGGGATGAGATCGCTCAGAATTCTTTCGATGCATTGAAGACATTGCTTTTCAACGATCCTTTGTTGTGTCCTCTGAATTATCACCGCGATTATTCCCTCTATTTGACCGCTGCCTTCAGCACAATTTCCATGGTTTTGGTACAAGACGATGATGATGGTGACAAGCATGTTATTTAATATCTATCTCGTAACCTTCTTGATACTGAAACTCGATATGCACATGTCGAGAAGTTGGCGTTGGCTGCTGTTCAAACTATTCAACATTTTCGTCACTATATTCTATTGCGTACAGTGACTGTTATTTCTGAATGTAACCATATGACCTACATTTTGTCTCGTCAATTGTTGGGGGGCAAGAACTCGAAGTGTATTTTCATCCTCCAAGAGTTCGATTTGGAATTTACTACTTCCAAGTCGAAGAAATCATTAGTATTTGCCGATTTAATTTGCTCTCTCCCTTCTGACTCCGCTCCGTCTGGTTCCGAGGAACGCATTCTGGATGATACGATTTTTTTGATTAGCACCCTCAATCCTTGGTATGGTGATATCATCGTATATATTCAGACTTCTACCTTCCAATCTGAGTTGACGAAGGATGCTCACCGATGCATCCGTCATCAATCGCAACCCTATCGTGTAGTTAGAGATACACTCTACCGCATCTGAGTTGATTCCATTCTCCACCGGTGGTTGACTCTCGAGGAGGCTAAGAAAGCCCTAAATGACTATTACAGTGGCGCTTGTGGTAGTCACATGTATGATTATGCTACTGCATAGAAAATTCTTCGTGCTGGGTATTTCTGGCCCACCATATTCAAGGACTGCATTTTTGCTGTTCGTAAATGCCATGACTACCAGATCTATCAACGCAAGATGCGCGCACCACCTTACCATCTCCACCATGTCATTACCGTTAGTCCCTTTGTGAAGTGGGGCATCAATTTTATGACATGTAACCCTTAATCGGCCGAGGGGCATGCTTATATCATCGTAGTCGTTGACTACTTCACCAAATGGGATGAAGCAATGCCTACACTCATGGCTCACGGTAAGACAACATCTTAGTTCATATTCATTCATATCATTTCTAGGTTTGGTGTCCCTCAAGCCATTGTTGCCGATCATGGTTCCTATTTTCAGCATTATATGGTGGCAGAGTTGACTTCCAAGTTGGGTCTACATCACGACAGCTCAACGACGTACTATCCAAAGGCCAATGGCTAGGTTGAAGCCGTGAATAAAGTTCTTGTCACTATGCTTCAACGTATGATTGGGATGCACAAATAAAACTGGCATCTCATCTTATTTTCTTCTCTTTGGGAATACCAAACCTCAGTGAAGGATGCTACTAGATTTACTCCATTTTAACTTGTTTACGGTCTGGAAGCTACCCTTCCAATTGAGTGTGAAATACCTTCGCTCAAGATAGTTGTTGATTTGTTGCCGAACACTTCACCAAAATAAGAGCACCTTCCCTACTTAGAAAGGTTGGATGAAACTCACCACTTTGCTTCTCTGGTAATTGAAGCACAGAAAAAGCGGGTCAAAGCTCACTTTGAACAGTCGATTTCCCCTCGTTCCTTCATAGAAGGAGACCTCATCCTCCTGTATGACCAAGCTCACGATAAGCTGGGGGCAGGAAAATTTCAGCCCATGTGGCATGGGCCCTACATTTTTAAGTGTGTTTTGTGGAATGGGGCCTATGAGCTTATTGATTACGAAGGTCATCCTTGGGATCAACCTAGAAATGGGTTGCATCTTAAAAAATATTATGCATGAGTCATTCGTGCATGTTTTGTGTACATAGGTGTTCTTTTCATTTTTGTACATTTTTGGCTTGGTGTACTTTGCGAGTGTTTTCCTGCTTATTGGGTCATTGCTTTTGTGTAGATGTCTATTACCCCTTATGTCGGTTTCACGAATGGTGCTTCCTGCAGTACCCAACCTGTCTTCAGCAGCCTGGGTGATTTATGATCCTACTGGTGAGTTGATAGACCTTTAAGGTATTTGTCTAGGATTAACTACAAAAAAATTATCTAAATATAGTGCTGTTATTGAACTATTAACTGAGGCGATTACCCTCAGCATTCGTGCATTGGTTGTTAATCCAGACTCATAGCTTGTCGTTCTTCAAATTAATGGAAATTATTTATTTAGAAACCCTCACATCTTAAGGTTGTATTTATGTGTTTGTTTGCTGGAAAGAAATGTTGATTACATTACATATCAACATATTCCTAGGAGAATGAATGCATTAACTGATATAGTGGATAACATTGTATTAGATAGACATTTTCCTAGTTTGTAAAAATCATCATCACATGAAAATATCCATATAGGAAAATAGATGTATATATATATATATATATATATATATATATCGAATGTTTGCATCAGTGTGCATCATAAGTTCAAAAAATATGTGTGTTTCGGTTACATCCTGAGACATCATGTCTCTCAAAATATGCGGAAATACAACCTAGGTGTCTACTCGGCGTGACACTCATGATAGCATGTCACAGCTCGTACAAGCCACCTCAACAAGTGGTGAACTTTGTTTGATACCCCTGTAGTGTGTCTCTGGTATGAATGAGAAACATCATCGAATCACGCATAGTCTGGGATCCCACCAGAGATTCCTTCTATATTGCGTATGATTTCCTCCTCCTCACCTCCCTCACCATGAGGGGCAATATCAAAGTCGTGAGGGATTTGCCTCACTATCGGGGACATACCTGTAGGTCTCTCTAGGCCAACATCTGCAAATAAATGGATTTAATGTCAAAACATGCATAACAAAAAAAATCATAACCCTCATGAAAATAAAAAATGAGTCTTACGAAGTAATTCATCCCAATCATCTCCTTCTGGGAGTAGGAGATCTGCATCACGAGTGAAATTTTTGCCAGAGTAGGGCCAATCCTCCATGACGATCAGCTGTCGGTGGAGCCACTCAAAGAACTCCAGTCTCCAGAACATCTGTTGACCTCACCCTAACCTTGGCATCAGAGCTGCCCAACAGGCCATCTATGGCTCTTGTGCTGGTGGTGTCGGGACTATCACCTCCTGACGCTGGAAAATTGGTAGTCATTCCAAGATGAACGATACTAGAATAGACTCGTAACCAAACTATTTCAGTTTGGCTTTCTTGCACTTTGTCAGTTGATGCTTCATGTTGATTGTCAATACCTCTGCCCAGTTGTAGAGGGTTGGTGTCATGCAATATACAACAAGAATTAGTTGTTTCTTTGTGGCCTCGTGCGGCACTTGTGATCCTGTAGCTCGTGTGATGGTGTGCAACACTACCTTTAGTGCCATGTCTAGAATAGTTTTGATATCCAATTTTCCGCTTCCTAATCATTTCCTTTCCCCTGGGCACACCCTATCGATCACCATACTCATGTTATCCATTGTGGGCCGGGTGCCGGTCAGGATTGGTACTGCCGCCCTCCGCGACAACCCTGTTATGAAATAAACATCTGAAAACTTCAATCTCGAGTTCTTGGTCATGAATAATGAACTTTTCTTGATCAACGTCCTAAACACTGATCATGTATTGCAACAGCTCTGGTTGAACTCTAAGGCATGGTGTCATGAAGAATTTCTTGAGTCCACAATCTCTGAGAGCTTCCATGCATCTTTCATTTTCCATGGCAAGTTCATCTTCTTCACTGTGTTCTCGTTCTTTCCATTCAATCACCATTTTTCCGCTTCACACCTGCAAAAAATTCATATGACTGTCATTAGCTAAATTCAAAGCTCTTGGTTGGTTAAAATGGGCATGGTTGTCTACATTTACATGCTAAAATTTTACGCTGTGATTTGCGCGCCCCAGTTCGAAATTTTGGTCGATTAGCGTGAGTCTGTGCCTCATACCCGCGCCAACCGCCGCGCCCTAGATTTTTCCAAATTCTCCCATAAACATGTAAAATTAGGTTTTTAGGTAATGAAAAAGGAATCAAAATGCAGGGAAGGATGTTAGCTCTTACCTGGAACTGACAGATTCGAGATTGGTCTTCTGGATTGCCCGCTATCGCCGCCGCAAAATCACAGGGTAAAAAGGGTAACAATTTCTCACAAGAAGTAAAAGTGAAAAGTAATTATTTTTTACCATTTTTGGCATTTTATAACTTTTCAAACCCATAATTAGGTTTTAAGACATGTTTTTCAATTATTTCACTATGTTATTTCGAGAAATGGGTTTTATGTGCGTCTCTTGTGAAGCGACAGGTTTTTTAACGAAATGGCGATGAAGTAACGAGTTGTATTTTATACTTTTTCAGACTCGGTAAAAACATGAAAAAGTCACTATTGGAGTCATCTTTCAGCTCTTTTCTGACTCTCTAAAACTGAAA